>OX336372.1:50560792-51760792 GCA_946902895.1 Fragum fragum | reverse complement strand
CGAGAGCGAATCTATAAGTTTAAAGCTTTCTTCGCAACCAAACTAAAACGAATGAATGTATGGATTCAGCTTTTTGTTTTCGAAGTATTTAAATTTGCTTTGTATTTTGTATACCTGCAAAATATTTATATTCTATGCGTTTAACTTTTCCGTATAACTAAGGGGTTTAAGGGCAAAACATTCCGTCGTTGAGTGTGCAAAATGTCGTAACTACAGCTTGTATAAAGCTGCATGTACGACATTTTGCACGCCCAACGGCGATTAGGAGAATGTATAAATCGAGGGAATTCGTTTCAATTTTTGCTAACATCTATCATATTACAATCCTCCCACTTTGCAACATGTCAATTCCAGCGAAAAAGAAAAAAAGGTATCCGCATATTGTTATTTAAGAGATGAAGAGAATATTTTTTGTTTTCATGGAGGTATGAACCGAAAAAACTAATCACACTGTATGAATACGCGAAGCGGATTCATACAGTGTGTGATTAGGTTTTTCGGTTCATACCTCCATGAAAACAAAAAATATTCTCTTCATTTCTTATAATTTAATAAAATCGAGCGAAAAAAGCAAAAACCCTACATCTTTTGATACCTTTTTGTATGGGACTATTTTGTGTGGAAGCATACAAAATCACTGCCTGCTCAAAATTATGTCCATGGAGGTATGAATTAAATTTTCGACCAATCAGAACGCTTGTTTTTGATAGACGAAACTAACAATTAAATTATTGAGCTATTTAAAAAGGTCGTAACTGCAGATAGTTCAACCTTAAGCTGCGATGTTTCTGAAATTGGCTGATGATATGAATTAACCCATTTCCACACAACCCCGCTTTTTAACTACCATCTAGAAAAAAAAACTTTTGGAAAATATTGTAAAATTAAGGAAAATGAAGACATTGCTTGTTGTATGCAAGTCGGTCATTATCCATAATGTTTTCTACACAAAAAAGATAGAAATTTTGAAATTTAAACCAAATAAAAATTGTCATCTATCTAGAATTAGATTGCATGGTAATGGATGAAACGATTCATGTGACTTTTACTTGCCCATCTTGATGGCGCCTTTAAAAAGTTCAACAAGGGTTTTTAATGTTTAAAAGGACGGTTAAGTACCTATCATAGATAAAGAACTACCCCATTCATAGCGAACTTCGCACCGAGTAACCCTTTCAAAATTCGAAGAGGATGCTGACAAGAAATTTTATGTGATGGAATTTTTTATGTTTTTTTTTTACCTTTTTTGGGAAGGAATCGTTATGGATAACGAAGAAAATGCTTGTCACAATAATTTCTTTATTTTCTTCACAATGTTTTCTGTGCCTTTTTTCTTTTGAGTCGTCAAAAAGCGTCATTGTTTGGTTTAACTAGAAACTCGACTAGCAAATGATGAAGTTCGTTGTAGCCTTTTTTATAATGGAAAGAACCCCAGTTTTTTGTATTTTTCTTTAAACAATTCACATAAGACACATATCTACTCAACAGATTTTGTTTTCACTAACTTATGAAATTAAAAGCCTAAACAAGCTGTAGGAGCCCGGAAAGTGCATTTATCAAGAAGTGCGATACCTTTTTTTTCAATCATACCTGAATAATGACTGATTACATAATTTTCCCTATCTATCTGATTGATTCTGGTTCATAAACAAATAATTTAATTGTTAGTTTCGTCTATCAAAAAAGAGCGATCTGATTGGTCGAAAAATTTAATTCATACCTCCATGAACAAAATTTTGAGTACGCAGCCATTTTGAATGCTTCCACAGAAAATAGTTCACTATAAAAAGGCATCAAAATTTGTTAAGTTGTTGCATTTTTCGCTCGATGCTATTAAATTATAAGAAATGAAGATAATATTTTTTGTTTTCATGGAGGTATGAACCGAAAAACCTAATCACACAATGTATGAATCCGCTTCATCTATTAAATAAATGTTTCTAGTAAAATACATATACATACCACTCAGACTTAATCGGACACGTCAGAAAAAAAATCTGTATCTCCATGAAAACAAAAAATATTCTCTTCATCTCTAAAATCTATTTATAGATAAATACAATCATTTTATTAGGGAAGAAACGGTATATGGTTCATTTCCTACAAAATCATTTAAGAGATGAAGAGAATATTTTTTGTTTTCATGGAGGTATGACCGAAAAAACTAATCACACTGTATGAATACGCATTTCTTATAATTTAATAGCATCGAGCGAAAAAAACAAAAGCTGTACAAATTTTGATACCTTTTTGTATGGAACTATTTTATGCGGAAGCATACAAAATGGCTGCGTGCTCAAAATTTTGTTCATGGAGGTATGAATCAAATTTTTTGACCAATCAGAACGCTTGTTTTTGATAGACGAAACTAACAATTAAATTATTTTCTTATTCAGAACTCGCCAATTTCGCTCATTCCATTCCATTATATTCCAAATAATTCACCGAGTCAATTCTAAAATGTTCTGAACTGTAGCCTTACCAAGCCAACAGATTTTCGTTTCCGAATAGGTAACAGCTTAGGACGAACGTTAAACAAAGAGACAGTCTTGACCCTTTCCCCATTTTGCACGATTCTAGACCTGTCCTGATTAACAGGTTTTGAAGACAAAAATTTAAATGGGACTTAATTTGAGAAAAGACCATTCAGTAGGGTAGAAAGCAAGAGTTGTTACAAGCAATTTCTTTTTTCCCCACAATGTTTTCTCGGGTATAAGATAACAGAGACGAGAAAACCAGGGATTGAACAGGAAAGGGTTAATCAAGCCAGCATATATTGTCCTACTTCATTTGACCTTTCACACATTGTCAGGAATTCGTATTTTTTTTTACAGAGTCATAGAAAATGGGGACTGCATGCAATATGACTTGTTATCACAATTCAACTTTAATTGTTGGAGTATTTTGGTCATTTGTCTCTCACCAATGGACCGATAACCGTAAACCTAAGTGGAATAGCAGCTGGAGGCTAGGAAAGAATGTAGTGTTAATACTGGTGTGAAAAATACCAGGAATCGATTGTTAGCTGCTGCAGCCGCCGCGATATGACTGAAATAATGTTAAAAGCGGCGTTAAACTCCATTCAATCAATCAACCAAGTAGTAGCCGTAAAACCTCTGTAGCTTGTTAATAAAAAAACCGAATGACCAAACGAATCATTCATTTAGACGCAAGCGAACTTTAAATTCTGGAATTTTTGTTAAACTTTTTTTCTTGGTTTGGCGTCTTAAGCATTTTAGGTCGCCAAGCAACGCTATTTTCGAATGTCAGTCGACATGATGGAACCTTAAATGTTTTTTTACATGACCCTAATCAGTGCTCTTTTTTCATTGCCCAGGATACCTGTCAAAACTATTGGGTGTATTAGGTACGCCCCGTTCGTCAGTTAACAGAAAGGAACCCAAATTGAGTTCTGTCAAATACAACACACTCTATCGTTTGACCGTCGATCCCATCCTACTTAATGTATGAGAAAATGTCTTTTTAGCAAAAAACATTTTTATTTTTGACGTTTAAAACTAAAAGTGTAGAACTATGGTCTTCGGTTGATATGCAAAGCTTAACTTAATCAAATTAAATTATCTAATATTCTGTTGCCCTTGATTCCTATCAGAATTATTGGATGGATCAGGTACGCTGCGTTCGTCAGTCGACATCATCACCATTCAGAACTGCTGAATATCACGTGCATGCACAACGTTCCAAAACTCAGGTTACACACTTCGCACATCCATCTTATGATTCCAAATGAAAGCAATATTCATCATAAACTCACTCACAACAACAACGACAACAACAAATAATAATAATGAAAAAAATGATAAAATAAAATGAATAAATGTAGAAATCCAATTACAGATTGCTTCGAATGCCAATCGATATGATCGAATGACATTATGTTGATCGCCTTATTAACGTAACCAAAAATATTTCACATGGAATAACTTTCTAACCTAAAAACCAAAATCAAACTGTAAATCAATTTTTGTTGAGGGATTCCTATTAAAACTGTTTGATGTAAAAGGTAGGCTCAGTTCGTAAGTCAACAGAAATGAACTCCAATTTCTTTCTATAATATATATATATAACACTATATCGTTTAACTGTCAATCCTATCCATAAGCAAATATTTTTTAGCAAAGTACGTTTTTTACGTCTGTATTTAAAGTTGAAGAATTATGGTCTTCGGTTAATATACATAGCTGCACTGACATTTCTTTCTTTACCTAATTCTTTGTTGCTTTGGATTCCTATCAGAATTACCGGATGTATAAGGTAGGCCCCGTTCGTCAGTCAAAAGAAAGGAACACCAATTTCTTTCTGTAAAATATATCACACTTTATCGTTTAACAGTCAATCTTATCGCTGTTAATGTATGAGCAGATATCTTTTAAGCAAAATACGTTTTTTACGTCTGTATGTAAAGTTCAAGAATTAAGGTCTTCGGTTAATATACATAGCTGCACTGACATTTCTTTCTTCACATAATTCTTTGTTGATTTGGATTCCTATCAGAAATACCGGATGTATAAGGTAGGCCCCGTTCGTCAGTCAACAGAGAGGAACTCCAATTTCTTTCACACTTTATCGTTTAAAAGTCAATCCTATCGCTCATAATGTATGAGCAAAATTCTTTATAGCGAAATTCGTTTTTTTGCGTCTGTATGTAAAGTTGAAGAATTAAGGTCTTTGGTTAATATACATAGCTGCACTGACATTTCTTTCTTTACCTAATTCTTTGTTGCTTTGGATTCCTATCAGAAATACCGGATGTATAAGGTAGGCCCCGTTCGTCAGTCAACAGAGAGGAACTCCAATTTCTTTCACACTTTATCGTTTAACAGTCAATCCTATCGCTCTTAATGTATGAGCAAAATTCTTTATAGCGAAATTCGTTTTTTTACGTCTGTATGTAAAGTTGAAGAATTATGGTCTTCGGTTAATTCATATAGCTTCACTGACATTTCTTTCTTTACCTAATTTTTTGTTGCTTTGGATTCCTATCAGAAATACCGGATGTATAAGGTAGGCCCCGTTCGTCAGTCAACAGAGAGGAACTCCAATTTCTTTCTGTAAAATATATCACACTTTATCGTTTAACAGTCAATCCTATCGCTCTTAATGTATGAGCAAAATTCTTTATAGCGAAATTCGTTTTTTTACGTCTGTATGTAAAGTTGAAGAATTAAGGTCTTCGGTTAATTTACATAGCTTCACTGACATTTCTTTCTTTATCTAATTTTTTGTTGCTTTGGATTCCTATCAGAAATACCGGATGTATAAGGTAGGCCCCGTTCGTCAGTCGACAGAAAGGATTCCCAAAATCTAAGACAGTCTGCTATATTTACATGTAACACGTTATGGTTTTTTACTGGCAATTCTTTCCTTGACAATGTATAAGGAAAATGTCTTTTAAAAATACATTTTAGTTTCCGACGATTCTATTTATTCATAAAGGTTAATGTAACAAGCAGTTTCTTCTTTCACAATGTTTGCTGCCTGACTTGGCACTTTCTTCTAACGGCGGTGTCGTTTTTTTAAAATTAATAAAATAAACATGAACTTCGTTTCAAAATGCTCTAATTGCATACCTCGTGAACTTATCTTATGATTTCAAAATGAAGGCAATGCTAACAAATCTATAAAACAAAATATAAAGTAATTCGACTACAGAATGCTTTTAAACTTTTTCGAATGTCAATCGACAGGATGGCACCTTGAATATTTCCTTCAACGATCTTGATCGCCATATCATCATAACAAGATTTTTTCACGTGGTATAACTACCAACAAACTGCGTTTCAATCTTTATCGTTTCTCAGGATTCCTATTAGAAGTGTCGGATGTAAAAGGTAGGCCCCGTTCGTCCGTCGACCAAGAAGGAACCCCAAAATTCACAGATAAACGTTCTCTTATATGTAACATATCATTTAAGCGGCTAATCTTTCCCTTTCAATGTATGTGAAAAAACTTGCTTGTACCCAGCAATTTTCCCTTTCCTCGCAATGTTTTCTATGACTATTTTTTTTCAGTGCGTCAAGAAGCGGGAGTTTATGGTAATGGGTTAGGAGCATATATTTCAGAATTAATGCCACACTAATTCGTTTATCAGAAATCCTGTCAAAATGATGCGGTATATCATAATAATACTCAGAGTGCGCCAACCGACAAGGGAGAACCAATGTACTTATATGTATAGTTAAAGCTGTTGAACCTCAAATACGATGTAAATAAAAAAAATAAAATGATATGAGCCTATGTGTGACATTTCCAACAATTTCGCATGTGCGTGACTCGCACACATTGAGTACCCTGGACAGCTAATCCGGGCAATTAGAACATTCGCTGATTGTTTGAAGAAGCTTTGGGTCAGTATCTCTGTACAGAACGCAGAGTGAAGACTCTGATCAGACTGTGCGGATGCACAGGCTGATCTGAGTCTTTACTTTGCGCTCATGTGTAATGGTTGGAAATGTCACGCATGCGCTCATATATCTTCAGAAAACAAAGGCGCACAAAATTCATCTAGAGAAATTGTAGAATTACAAGAAGGGCTGAAATGCCTTTTCGACAAGAGTGATCCCAAAAACTTTTTTTTCACAGTTCACCATACTGAAAATGAATAACATACATTCATATACGAATCGACAAGAAAAGTCCAAAATATATTTTGTCTCAACTGTTAAGCGATGTGCGGGTAAATGCGCCGCAAGCTGTACCGAAGCGATTTTTAGAAAGAAAGTTCTATAAATCTGATAAAATCATTAATAGTAAATATTTTGGATTATAAATGTTTATATAAACCCTGTACGTTTGTCCGTTGAAAGATTGAGATCTTAATACTACATAACATGGCCATTCTTTAAACTCGTTAAAATCTTTTGAAACGCCAAGTCCAGATAAACAGGCTAATTACGACGCAAACATTACTTATTGCAAATATATTCTTAAAAGAGAAATCCCGTCTTCAAGCTGAGTAATTTCCTATCAAAACAAACTATTTGTCACCTTCTCTGCATTTATTGCAAATGCATCTTAAAAATCTTAAAATTGATTAATTTCTTATCAAAACACAATACCTTGGTAAACAGGCTATTGCGACCCATGCAACACTTATTGGAATTATGTCTTTAAAAGAAAATTTTCCGTCTTCGAGTTGATTCATTCCTATCAAAACACAATGTTCTGGTAAACAGGCTTTTGCGACCCGTGCAACACTTATTGCAATTATGTCTTTAAAAAGAGATATTCAAGTCTTCAAGTTGGTTCATTTCCTATAAAAACTGTATGACATTATTTGATTGGAAACATTGCTCATATCTGATTGTTCTTGTTTCGAAGGCTAAAAATTGAAGCTACAGAAAGAATGTTTCAAATCATGGTCGTTTGGAAGTCGACGGGAAATAATCCATACATGTTTTTGTTCTTGGGAAAACGTAAAAATGTCGTGACACTATCTTAATTATTTACCCTCCATACTCCATAAAATGAATATTACTTAGTCATTTGGTTGATCACGATTCCTATCAAAATGATAGAGTTGATGAGAAACGCTGCAAATGTCAGTTGACAAAAGAAACCAAATAAATACATCTCGAAATGAATTTATCAGTCACGTCACCACTACCTACAAATATGTTAAATCTGAACGGATAATTTCACCTATCAGAATTTCTTTTGAAAACACCTTGGATTTATCTATTTACAGTGACACATGATACAATATAATCCAAATGTTTTTTATGCTCCAGCACCTAAAGATCGAGGCATATAATTTTACCGTTGGCTGTCTGTCTGCAACAAAGAACTTCTATGAAACATTTACAATTACTTTAAGTCTATTCTAGATACAATTCCTCATGATGGGATGATAATAGATCTCATCGATTCGGATCTGTTGATATCAAGGTAGATGTCATATGACGAAGTCAAGGTAACTTTACCGAAAAAAGTTGTTATAGGGGTATAGTGTTTCACAAACGCGTCTTGTAAGTCTTCAAAAATAGTCTCACAGAAAAAAAAAACTACAAAAAAAAAAAAAACAAAACAAAAAAAAAACTAACCAGGATTCGTATAAACAATTTAGAGTGCATTGATTACTCTGCGTAAAGCAGTGAACAGGAAGGCAGTTAAACTCTCATTGAACTGAACATTGCTATGGTGATTATCAAGACATTGCGGTCTGAGCTTTTTTTTCATTTTTTTGCAAAGAATGACGTGAGCTTTTGTGATCACACTATGTCCGATTTCCGTCCGTCGTTTATCGTGCATCGTGTGTTAAGAATTACTTATCCTAAGCCGGCTGGCCAATTTCAACCAAATTAGACAGAAATTTTCCTTAAGTGATCCCCTATACAAATGGGCGCAGGAAAAGAAATCCATTAAAGAATCTTGTTACCATAGCAACCAAGATGACTTATTGAAACAAATCTTTGAATATCTTCTTCTCTCGAGCTAGAAAGTCTGGAATCTACCTTGATTATTGGCATGGAGCACAAGCTTGAGGCCCTTTATGAAAATAACTTAGATCATGACCCCTTTAAAAGAGCTAAAAATCCTGGTAGCCTTGGCAACAAAGGTGAGTTATTGAAATAAACCCTTTCAATATCTTCTTGTCAAGGCCAAGAAATTTTAGAACACTGACATACGGCATGGAATAAAATGTCCGTTGCTATGCAAAATGTAAGAATACAGATTTATAAAAGCTATATTAACGGCTTTTTGCTTGCCCAACGACTATAACCTTTTGACCGAAAAAGGTACGCATCTTCGGTTGATTAGAGCCTATATAGAAATAAAGAAGACTTCCTTTATACTAAATCTCTATAGTCGCTTGACTAAATGCAGCTGGAATCTTCCTTAGGTAGTCCCCTTGAAAATCCTAAAAATAGAACTCGAATCCATTTAAAAACTCTGATTGACTTTGCAAAAAGGGGGGCTATTGTAATAGATTTTTGCAATCTTTTTATCCTGAATCAGAAAAGGGGACAAAAAGGGTGCTATTGTAATAGATTTTTGCAATCTTTTTATCCTGAATCAGAACTGAATCATATTGGAATCCAGATATCTGAAATGGAGGAAAAGCTCTTAGACTTCTTTTTTAAAATTGCTAAAATGATGATCTTGGAGTTCCAAGGGGCGGAGCCAAAGTTGGAGGCTGTAATCAGACGTTTATTAAAGTAAAGAAGTATTTCTTTACACCAACAAACAGGGCTGATTTTTTGCAAGAATTCTCGTAAGATAATACCATTTAAAAATACTGAAAATGAAATCCATATACTCCGTGGTTGCCATGGCAAGAAAAGTTTAGAAATAAAACAAGTCTTTCCCTATTCATAAAGTCTAGAGACTTAACATTTTGAATTATTATGCAAGTATTATCATATCCGTCTCCTAAAAGTGAATAAGGCTATGAGCTTAGGTTTCCAGGGGAAGATCCACAGTGACTTTGGAGTTGGACCTATACTTTTTAATACAATCTATCAATACACACTAAACATATCCTATAACTCAGATGAGAAAACGCGAGCAAATTGTCCCTTCTTGTTTTAAATAGAGAAAGTTTGTTTATAGCGATGGTATTTAAAAATGAATATATAATTATGAAAAAAAGATAAAAAAAAAAAATTAAGAAATAAATACACATATAAATACAATGGTAAATAAATAAAACATTGCAGTATTCTAACCCCCCTTTACCCCCCCCCCCTTCCCCGATCTCGGAAATGGAAAATGGCTTGTCATCCTAAGCAAAATGATATTATGTCGAAATTAACATTAAAAAAATAAGTATTACTCTATCAGTGTTTCAAACTGAGAAAAAAGACGTTCGTTTATTTAAGATTCCTATCAGAATAATAGGGTGAACCAAAGGCATCATTCTTATTAATATTTCTCGTTTATTATTTGATGTTCTACAGTCATTTTTCTAAACTTCCCCGCCCCGGATCGAAAGATCCGGGACACCATGTTCTTCCGTTGACCGTCTATCAAGAATCTATCCCCCCTCCCTCCTCCAAAATCCTTAAAGCTGTGTCCATATTTTATGCTATTCAAGAGAGGGGACTCATATATTACATGTGGTTACAATACGTCCGTAAGTATCAGCCAAAATCAAGGTCAAGGACATTTGTCTCGGTTAATTTGGCGAAGAAATTTTGTGCGCGTTAGTATATTTTGTTGTTGTTGTTGTTGTTATTGTTTTCATTTCTTGTTCTAAACTCTTGCGTTTATAGCTTTAACGTCATTTACCCTAAAAAAATATGAAATGAAAGAAATTTCGTTAGAAATCTCGTAAAATGAAAAGAACTGGAGTTAAGGAATCTCTTTTAATGTGAAATACTATGTACATGTCTGTTATATGCAAATGAACTATGTTTAACCAATTCCTACAAAAGCCTCATTTTTACGCCCCAAAGAAAAAAGAATTCTGTAAAAATTGTAAATAATGGAGGAATTGCTTGAATCAAGGAGTCTAATAGAATGCCGGATACACCATCGACCTCCGACATTGAAATATCACGTGCGTTGGTTTGCAAAATGTATGGCCGGGAAAAAAAGGGGGCGTGGTTCGCTACCTCAATGTCGGGTTTTGCAGATGGTTGTACAACTAGTCATATTTTCTTTTCTTTTATACATTTTTTTAGTTAAGAGATGAAGAGAATATTTTTTGTTTTCATGGAGATAAGAACCGAAAAACCTAATCACACTGTATGAATCCGCTTCGGTCGTGTGATAAGGTTTTTCGGTTCATACCTCCATGAAAACAAAAAAACATTCTCTTCATTTCTTATGATTTAATTGCATCGATCGAAAAAATCAAATATTTTACATGTTTTGATACCTTTTTGCATGGGACTATTTTGTGCGGAAGCATACAAAATCGCTGCGTGCTCAAAATTTTGTTCATGGAGTTCATGAATATTATTTTCAACCAATCAGAACGCCCGTTTTTGATAGTCGAAACTAAAAATTAAATTATAAAGAGATGAAAAATAACGAATAGGGTTTTTATAACTTCGTATATTTGTTTCAGGCTGAGAGGATTGTATGTTATGTAATATTACTGTTGCATACGATTTAGTTAACCCTTTCCTGTTTTTTTGAAATTTTAGACTGGTCCAAATTGTAATAGGTTTTAGATGACAATGAAAATTGGATGCAATTCAAAATGAAATCATCATATATCTGGTAGAAAATATTGTGGGAAAAGAAGAAATTGCTTGTGACAAGCAATTTCTTCTTTCTCCAGAATGTTTTCTCAAGTATAAAATCAAATGAACCTAAAATCTCGTGTTTGTATAGGAAAGGGTTTAAATTTCGTCAATAATGATCTAAGCGTTGTGATTGGATGAGTGTTTTTTCATTTTATACTTCCACTAAGAAAACTTTGAGAACGCAACTTGCTCGCAAAGCAGATCCACAAAACTTCACCTAAAATTAGTAAAACATTTGCTTCGTTTTACTGGTTGGTATTAAAATATTTTAAGCATGAAGAAAGTATTTTTGTTTTCATGGAGGTATGAACCGAAAAAGCTTACCACACTGTATGTATACGCGAAACGGATTCATACATAAGTGTGATTAGGTTTTCCGGTTTATACCTCCATGAAAACAAAAGTACTCTCTTCATGCCTTATAATTCAATAGTATCGAGCGAAAAAAGCAAAAACTTTACAATTTTTGATACCTCTTTGTATGGGACTATTTTGTGCGGAAGCATACATAATAGCTGCGTGCTCAAAATTTTGTTCATGGAGTTATGAACATTTTTTTTTCGACCAATCAGAATGCCCGATTTTGATAGACTGAACTAAATATTAAATTATATGCTGTATGAACCTAATGAGGCATGAACCTAAAAAACTTTATCACACTTATGTATGCGTCCGCCATGTGATTAAGTTATAAGTTTCATACCTAATTGAAAACAACAGAGAAAATATCTGCTATTATCTAAATGATAATCGAATGCATTACATGTTTGTATTATTGGTAGTTTTCTTTGATGATATAAATTCAGTTTAATAAATTTTACATGTACTTCTAAATGCCTTATTTCGTTCTTTTACAACGTGACCAACGACTTGGGAGAGAAATAAATCCGTTGAATATTTTTTTCTTTATATTACAAAGGTGTAATTATACAAGTGTAATAACTATGCATACGATTGAACGCCTTTTCGTTATCGTGAAATGACGTCACACAATGCATGTATGACATCATTTTGTAAATGCCGTTATAATGTTTCGCAGAATATATAATATCTGTAAGATTCAGGATTATATCTATTTAACGCAAAATTTATGTCTTATTATGAATAGAATATCAAATTCGTGCTCATTGAGTACCAAATGTATTAAACTAGTCATCAAAAAAGGTTAAAAACTCGATATAGCCTCGTTTTTATTAAATGATAATCGAATGCATTGCATGTTTGTATAAGTGGTAATGTTCTTTGGTGATATTTATACAGTTAGGTACTGCAATATGCCTTATTTCGGTTTTTTACAACATGACCAACGACTTGGGAGAGTAAAAATCCGTTAAATATTTTATATATATTACAAAGGTGTTATTATACAAGTGTAATAACTATGCATATGAATGAACGCCTTTTCGTTATCGTGAAATGACGTCACACAATGCATGTATGACATCATATTGCAAATGCCGTTATAATGTTTCGCAGAATATATAATATCTGTAAGATTCAGAATTTTATCGATTTATCGCAAAATTTATGTCTTATTATTAATAGAATATCAAATTCGTGCTCATTGACTAAACAATATATTAAAATCGTCATCAAAAAAGGTTAAAAACTCGGCATAGCCTCGTTTTTATTAAATGATAATCGAATGCATGGCATGTTTGTATTATTGGTAATGTTCTTTGGTGATATTTATATAGTGAGTACTGCAATATGCCTTATTTCGTTTTTTTAAAACGTGATCAACGACTTGGGAGAGAAATAAATCCGTTGAATATTTTTTTCATATTACAAAGGTGTTATTATACAAGTGTAATAACTATGCATACGATTGAACGCCTTTTCGTCATCGTGAAGTGACGTCAAGCAATTCATGTATGACATCATTTTGCAAATTGCGTATTTTGTTTCGCGGAATACATATCTGTAAGATTCAGGATTTATCGATTTATGTCATATTATGAATAAAATATCAAATTCGTGCTCAATGAGTACCGAATGTATTAAACTCGTCATCAAAAAGGTTAAAAACTCGACATAGCCTCGTTTTCATCTCTCTTTTTTGACGACTCGTTCACGAATTCATGACCACTCATTCAATTTCCTCTGTTTACTTTATCAAAGTATTATAACAGCTCCCCAAAGGTATACTTGTTGACTAAATCCGGTATTGTTGGTATTTATTAAAGGCTCCATGGCTCTCGAAGGGACAAAATTTCTCACCAGAAGGAACCCTGTAACATTCGATATACTTGTAATTGTTCATTTGTTTGTGTTGAATATGGTTTAACGCCGCTTTTAACAATTTCCTGTCCTATCGCGGCGACTGGAGCACCTAAATTCCTGGTATTTCTCGCACGAGTATCACCATTATATATTTCCTAGCTTACAGGTGCTATCCCATTTAAGTTTACGATTATCAACCCATTGGTGAGAGACAAATGTCGGAAAGGTTATGTGTCGACGCCGGGGATCGAACCCATAATACCCCATGTTGTGCATAGACCTCTCTATCAACAATTTCAAAATAGGTCTCAAGCCATCTATGGAAAGCTTTGCCAAACAGAAAACGGAAAAAGAATCAAAACTATTTTATGTCGCCAACATAAAATAATTTTGAGATTTATTTTTGATTCCAGCAAAGATTTTCATAGCGAGCTTGTGAATATTCTGAGTTACTTTTAGAGGGGTCTTGAAACAATTTTCAAAGATTTTAGGATTCCTTTTTGTCAGAAATCTTGTCTCTGCGAAGGAAATAGAGTCTTTAGAATCGAACAAGAACCGATATAAAAGGTTAACACAAAAAAATGAAATATTTCATACATTCGACGTATCATGTGAAAAAAGTCCCTATTGGGATTGCGTAAAAAAACACTTGCAAAATAAAAAGAAACTAGCAGAGCAGAGGTAAATAAGATGTAATAGTTTTAACAATAAAACATGTGGTGGGAAAGAAAAAATATTCAGAAAATTAACAAACAATGGAAAATATATCGACATTGGCCGACCAAAATGTTTTCTACACAAGTCAAATTCCACCAACTAAAAAATTCATCTGCATTGTTTAGTCTACAATTTGGACCAGTCTAAAATATTGTCATACTGTAATGGGTTTAGCGACCACGTTTGGATGTTCCATTGGCTGGTCTGTAAGAATCGTCCGTACTTCTATTTCTGTCTCTGTTTGATGATTCTATCAGAGTGGACGTCATCTAGACACTGTCCCCAATACATCACACCTGTCAGATTTGTCCTGGCCTAATCAACAACCTTCACTATATACGGAGTCTTTATCTTACAAATCGATGGGTCAGCGCGAAACAGTTGTAACTGCCTATATGTTTATAGGCAGTTACAACTGTTTCGTGCTGACCCATTGATAAAGGATCATGGAATCATTTAGCTTTGGAGAATTCTTCGATAAAGCCTGCCAAAAATATCTAAATTTGATTTCTTTTTGTCTTCGTGCTGTACTAATTTTAATACCTTTTTCTTTGCGAGATATGCAAAAATGAAATATTTGTTTGCCTTATTTACAAAAACAAAGAAAAATGTTCCAATTTGTATCATGCTATTCGTTAAAGTTGTCAAAACTTCTTATATTCAATTTTCAATTTTGATGTAATATAATAATCATTCTAAAAAAATGTCGCAGGTCATTGCTAAAAAGAAATATTTTATGGATTAGAATAAAAACAAATACATTTGATTGTATGTGAAATAATTCTGTTAAATATTTTTTGTATCTAATAGGTGACATCACTCATGCAAAGTGATCTGAAACCTATGATAAATCCTTTCCGTTATTGAAAAGATGACGCTCGAATGCATGAAATGACTTCATTCTACCAACGGCATTATGCTTTTCGCGGAATATCAGAACATAAGATTTCATGATTTCGCTGATTTCACACAAATAGAACATCAAATTTGTGTTCATAAGATACAAAACTTATAAATCTCGTAATCTAAAGCATAAAACTCGACAACACAATGTTTTTATCTGTTTATATGACGTTTTTCATAAATTCGATATTCAGGAGGGATCCCTGATTAAATGGAAGAAACCCGGTGTAATAATTAGAGATTCCTGCGAGATCCCGATGAAAAATTGTCAGTCCCATTAACTCAGTTGGTAGAGCACTTGGATTCAAACCTCAAGATCAAGGGTTCGAGCCTGAGCCTATCTATATCAACTAACAACCCAATTGTCTTTCGGATACGGCGTTAAACCGAGGCCCCGTGTGACGGTGCTATCCATCGAGCACGTTAAAGAACCAGGCAAAGCTCTCAGCAGTTTGGTTCTGTATCCTTGCACTATCCCCCGTAACAACTAAACGTCTTTTTGGAGCGTCGCTCTTATGGGCATGTGCTACAGTATATAGAGACGAAAAATATACAGAAATACATACATTCCATTGAAGCAGAGTAAGTGTCGACCATTGTCATACCAGCCAGCCAAATAGATATCACCGTATCGTTACGACATGACAGAACAAATATGAACGATGTTATTTTAAGATGCTGATAGGATGTTTCCACCCGCCCGTAACAAACCGATAAGCATATTAACAAATGAAATCGATCGATAGATTCATGATAGATTCTATTTTTGGTGTCGTCTGATGTTCATTCACATTTCAAGCAGACGGGATAATTTACGTATAGTTTTACCCATTCCGCCATGACAAAATTTTAGACTGGTCCGAATTTATAAAAGTTGCAGACAAAAGTGTTTGGTTGATGAAATTTTATAATATTTTCATTTTTATAGAAAACATGGCGGATAATGAAGAAATTGCGTTTGACAATCAATTTTTTCCTTTTCCCATCACGTTTTCCAAAGCTTTTTTCTTTATAGGAGTGAAAGCTTTTATACACATATAATGTATTTTGAAACATATTTCTTATGTCCAAACCATTTTCTTTCCCGTAAATCAAAAGGAAAAATCTATATCTTCACAGTATCACAATAATGTTCCTCGGGGAACTGTTTAAACACTATACATAACCACTCTAGAGTGGTTATTTTTTTAGAGTGATTATGTATAGTTTATATATCTTCAATTACTTCGTTTGACAAGAATCTTGTCATTTAGCTCATTGCAGAGGTGTTTTGTAAGAGTAACGAACGATTACTCTGCTTTGAGAGTGGTCATGTTGCCCTTATTGTATTTTGTAAATACTTGGGTGAAATAGAAGTTCTGTTCTGTTCTGTTTCACAGAGAATGACACCTTCCCCATCACGTGACACAGTGAAATTAACGCGTGGTTGATTTTCAGTTTTGTGAGTAAAAAATCATCTGTTAATTGAGTTAAACGGGTCGTTTTTTCGAGTGAAACAAAACTACAAATCCCCTTCTTAGGTTTCATTCCGAATGATACTGTCTGGGTGGTCTTGATAAAAAAGTCGACAAACAAGAATGTGTTAAGATCCATATTTCCCGTTCTTAACATTACTAAAATTTCGAGTTATCACTTATGGTTATAGTTAGACTCAAAACTGACACCGAAGAAACGAACAGTTTCGGTATCGTTCCTTAACTAATTACTAAAGGTAAATTTTACAGCGGTTCAAATTGAAAGAAGTTGCAGACGACAATTTAAAATTGATGAAATTCTTAAACATATTTTAAACTTTCTGGGTGGAAACATTATGGAAAATGAAGAAATTGCTTGGGTCAAGCAATTTTTTTCATTTTTCACAATGTTTTCTTAATTGTTTTTCTTGAGGGGCGTCAAAAAGTGTAATTGTGTGGGAATGGATTGACAGTTGGACTAAAAATAACGCCGCAGAATCTGCGGAATTTCGGTATTGATCGTTAATTCTGTCGTCTTACGATTTTTGCCGAGCAAAAAATATAGAACAACTTACCATGGTTTAATGTCATTTCTTGCAATGTATTCAATCCTTTGCTACAAACGTGCTCTATTCATCATCAGTTGATTGGTGAAAGTAGCCAATTGTCGGAGAGTGCGTCAACTTAGCCAGGATTCTAGCTTATGACCGAAGATTTTGGCCGATCGAGACTGTCAGCCAAATAATAATTCGACCAATCAAATGACTGATTTAGACTGGGCGTTTCGACCAATCAAATAACTGATTTAGACTGGGCGTTTCGACCAATCAAATAACTGATTTAGACTGGGCGTTTCGACCAATCAAATAACTGATTTAGACTGGGCGTTTCGACCAATCAAATAACTGATTTAGGCTGGGCGTTTCCTTTGAACTGCATCATTGTTGACATTTATGTGAAGGATTCTTGTTGGTTTGGCGACTTAAGCGTCGTAACTACAGCTTATTCAAGTTGTAGTTACGACGTCTAAGTCACCAAACAAACAAATATACCTCATATAATGTCGGTCAACATCTTTCTGCGTAATCTGACCAGGGTCGGCACCTTTCGTCGTACCATGACGACCCCTTTTCGGGTTATGGAGCACTTTGGTTTCACTCCCACGGACATTTATATAAGAATTTACCTAAATCTTAATTGATCGATCTGGCTTTTGTGATCATTTCTTTGAACATGTTAACCCATTCCCACTTAATCCCTCCTTTTTACGCCCCTCAAGAAAAAAGCTTTGGAAAACATTGTGGAAAATGAAGAAATTGCTTGTATCAAGCAATTTCTTCATTATCCACAATGTTTTCTATCCAAAAAGATGAAACAATTTCAGATTTCATCATCTTGAAATTGTTGTCTGCAGCTTCTTTCAATTTGGACCGGTCTAAAATTCCACTGTGTTGGAATGGGTTAAGTGAACTATCGTAACTTGAAAGAAAGCAGTCGAGTTCTACCCCTTCCTTACTCTGTATTTGTTATATCACTAAAAACCGGCTATCGTGTTGTTAGTTGGTTTTTTGTTGTTGTTGTTGTTAATCGGAACGACAGTAGGACCTTGGCCATATGAGAGTTTGATTGATTGATTGATTGAATTGGGTTTAACGCCACTTTTAACAGTACTTCAGTCAAACCGCGGCGGCTGGAGCACCTAACAATGGATTCCTGGTATTTCTCACACCAGTACTAACACCACATCCTTCGCCAGCCATTAGCTGTTATCCCACTTATGATTGAAATACTTTTAAAAGTTGAGTTAAACCCCATTCAATCAATCAATGATTGTTTGAGATATACAGTATTCCAGTCGTGTCGAGCGGATCGTACACATAACCATGGCTTCCTGCCGTTTCGCACACCAGTACAACTACAACATTCGATTCGAACCACCAAGTTCTCATACAATATACGAGCACAAATTATTAATCACCCACTGGCGAGAGACAAGTCGTGGTGACTTTTTTCCCACGTCGGAGAGAATGTTGGCCGAGCCGGGGTACGAACTCATGATCTTTGGATTGAGAGCACAACACGGAACCGACTAAGATAACCGGGCTTGGTAAGCAGGATAAGAACCTAGTGACTTTGATTGAAGAAGGATATCATAACGATATGAAACCATAGTTAGATGCATTAGGTGCCCGGTATAACAGAATAACTTCACATATACCTTTAAACCTAATTAGTCAACCACCCATTTTACATTTTATATAACTGACTCGTACAAAATAGTACCAAGACACGTGTCACGTTGATATCGGTCAAGATGGTGCCAAAAGGCAATAATTTAATTGATTATTTCGTCTATCAAAAAACGAGCGTTATGATTGGTCGAAAAATTTAATTCATACCTCTATGAACACAATTTTGAGCACGCATCCATTTTGTATGCTTCGGCACAAAATAGTCCCATACAAAAAGGTATCAAAATTTGTAAGGTTTTGCCTTTTTCGCTCGATGCTATTAAATTATAAGAAATGCAGGGAATATTTTTTTGTTTTCAATGAGGTATGAACCGAAAAATCTAATCACACTTATGTATGAATCCGCTTCGCGTATTCATACAGTGTGATTAGTTTTTTCGGTTCATACCTCCATGTAAACAAAATAATATTCTCTTCATCTCTTAAATGGTCGATGAGAAGTAACCTAATTCACACTTTAGACATGACTTCTGAGTTATGAAGGGAATGACTTATCGCGGCTGTCGATCTAGGAATCAATCGACCAATCAAATCATTCATTCAGCCCGGAATTGAGCTTTGAGTTCCAAAATTGGCCGCCATTTTTGTTAAATATTTTTGTTGGTTGGAAGACTTAAAAGTCGTAACTATCGCTTATTTAAGTTATAGTTACGACATTTAGGTCGTCAACCAACCATTCTCCTTATTTGTTACATGCTACTGGACATAAATTTTGCAAAATAACACGGTTAATAATCGAAGCGGAACTCCCTGTCGGAGTCAAGGGCGGAGGAAAAGGAGTCAGTGGGCGGGGCCAGCGATTGGTTAATTGCTGACTTTCTTAACATACTGTGCATAATAGAAACATAATACATCCCAATGAAATAATACATTTCTTTAAGAAAGGAAAATTATTTTAGCTAGCAAAGCGTCAGCTTAACTTAACAGACAAAATTTTGAGGTCGTCTCAAAGTTCAACCAGTGCAAACTGCTACTGGGGGCTTAACCACTAAATCCGTTAAATGCCTACGCCATAAAAAGTAGTTCCTACGTATTTTAATCCCTGCCTGCAAGGTCATCTACTATGTATTTTTAGTTCACTTGAGCAAATCTTGTTCTAAATGACTCTGATCAGAGTATTCAAAAAGTTGCAGACGACAATTTCAAATTGTTGTAATTTCTAAAATATTTATCTCTCTTGGTAGAAAACAATGTGGAAAATGAAGAAATTCTTGTCACAAGCAATTTCTTCATTTTCCACATTGTTTTCAAAAACTATTCTTTTCCATGATACCGTTTGACAAAGAAGATCACTGAACAAAACAATGCTTTGCTAGCTTACAGTACTTTCAGTACTTTGATTACACTTCAGAACTGTCACAGAGCGGATGACAAACATTCTCAATTCAAGTAGTAATAATTTCATTTTTAGTTTCGTCTATCAAAAACGAGCGTTCTGATTGGTCGAAAAAAATAATTAACAAAATTTTGAGTACGCAGCGATTTTGTATGCTTCTGCAGAAAATACAATAGTCCAATATATAAAGGTATCAAAATTTGTAAAGCTTTTGTTTTTTCGCTCGATGTTATTAAATTGTAAGAAATGAAGAGCATATTTTTAGTTTTCATCGAGGTATGAACCGAAAAACCTAATCACACAATGTATGAATCTGATTAGGTCGCGGATTCATACATTGTGTGATTAGTTTTTTCGGTTCATACCTCCACGAAAACAAAAAATATTTTCTTCATCTCTTTAACGCCTTTGGAAACTATTTAGGACATTTTGGACAAAGTCAATTTTTGCCTTGACCTTGACCTACATAAAAGAAAAATGTAGAATGTCCGCTTTTGGTCGGTGGCAACATTAGTTGGTAGTTGAATGGTCCAAGGTCAGATTACTTTTGATTACTATGACAAATCAGTTATTCAAAAAAGTTCATATTCACCTAGGTGACCAAAAAACAATAAGATACAAGGTTGAATAAGCTGTAGCTACGACGTTTAAGTCTCCAAACCAACAAAGAATGCTTCACATATTTATCAACAAACGTTTGAGTTCACAGTTCATTTCAAGTCTAAATGAATGATTCGGTTGATCAGTCGGTAATTGACCAATCACGGCTGTCAATCAAGGAATAAACTGACCAATTAAATAATTTATTCAGTCCGGACCTGAGATTTTAAACTCCAACATTAGCCGCCATTTTTGTTAAACTTTATTGTTGGTTTGGCGACTTAAACGTCGTAACTACAGTTAATGCAAACTGTAGTTACGACGTTTAGGTCACCAACCAACCGTTTTACTTTTTTGTTGCAGGCTACTGGCCATACATTTTGCAAAATAACGCCCTTAAAATCGAAGCGGAACTTCCTGTCGCGTTTCATTGGCGGGGTCTAGGGAGTAAGTTGGTGGGGCCAGCGATTGGTCAATTTAATTGACGATCTGTTTATTGCCCCGAAAATTAATACGACCTCGGGTAAATATCATGACTGGTCTACCCAAAGAAGCCCAAATGTGAGAAGGACATGTCGGCATGTATCTATTTTACGTTCTGATTAATTAATTGTATTGGGGTTTAATGCCACTTTTAACAGTTTTTCAATTATATCACGGCGGCTGGACCAACTAACCATTGATTCTTAGTATTTCTCACACCAGTTTTACCGCAACACCCTAGGCCGTGCCTCCTTCAACTCACTTAGATATACACTTATCCATCCATTGGTGAGAGATTTTGAGTTATGTTTGTGTGTTTGTATGAACGAGGTTTAATGCCACTTTTAACGGTATTTCAGTCATATCGCGGCAGCTTGAGCACCTGACAATGAAATTCTGGCATATCTCCTATAAGTTCTACCATAAACAGCCTATCCAAGCCTCCAACTGCTCATCCCACCAAGATCTACGATCATTCAACCATTGGTGGAAGATTGTGAATTTTGGACGTCACTGTTATCCGCAATGCACTTTACATGTCTTGTATTAAGACCTATCCCTAAGAGAATTGATGACATTTTCATGAGACTTTCTGAGAATTTATGGCTTCGTCTGAATATAACAGGATGCACATTTTGCTGTTAATGCAAATTACTAATTCAGAACGTCATTTGTTTATCTTCTACCTTATTGTTTGTCATTTGTTGTTAACCCTTTCCTGTTTTCCCAAATTGTAGGTCTGTCCAAGTTAAAAAAAAATGATGACAAAAATTTAAAGTGGATTAATTTGAAAAATAACCATTCGGTAGGGTGGAAAATATCGTAGAAAAAATTAACAAGCAATATCTTCTTTTTTCTATAATGTTTTCTCAAAATACAATCACATTGACGTAAAAGCCAGGGATTGAATAGGAAATGATTAAATCATTCAAGCAGTCGATCATCTACCGCGGTGGCCGAGTATTAGGAGTTCTTGACTGGTGATTCGGAGGTCACGGGTTCGAATGTCGCCGTCTTCGGGTTGTGTTCGTTGATAACTTAATAGCCAGCCCAAGTCTACCCAGCATTTCTTCCTTAACAACAACGTCTTCCCCCCCCCCTTCAAAATATATCTCTTCACGTTTTTTCGTGGACAAGTTCTTTTCACTTCTTGGCAAGCAGAAAATCACATCTTACTTGTCCAGGGACAAATGGAGAAAACAATGCATTTCCACCCCACTGTTTTATATAAAATGAACAACCTCCTAAGAGCAGGGCTATGCAAATAATGAACGAACTTTTTTTCTCTCACACCTTATTTATTACCAATAGATGAAGTCATTTTTCATTGAATATCTCAAAAGATCGATGATAAATTACAGACGCGTGACAAATGACAGTGTCGATCTCAAAACTAATTCGCACACTCAAAAAATAATAAAAAAAAGCTTCCAGTTTTCATTCATAAACTTTGATCGGGCCATGCTTACATGGTCCTTTTTAATACAATCACCAGAAAGAGTGAATGTTCGTGAATCGATTTAACTTTTTATGCATAGTTTATAAATTTCTTTGTGTGAATTCCAGTTATACCTTTCACAACACTTTGAAAGTTTAGCGTAAAACAGTTGTAAACATATGGGCAGTTACAACTATTTCGCGCTGAACCATCGATTTGATGTTCCACTTCGCCTTATGAACGGAATTCTTCCTTAAATCGTTACCACAATACGATAAGATAATATAGTTGCAGCACTCATTGTGAGTAAAGAAGAAATTGCTTGTTTCTTCTTTTCTGACATTGTTTTCTATCCAATCTGGCACCTTTTTTCAATTTAGCAAAAGTTCTGCAACTTCTTTCAAATTGGACCATTCTATTTTTTTTTTGTCATTTGCTAATGAGTGTTAACCCATTCCCGCACAACAAAATTTTAGACTGGTTCAATTTTAAAGAAGCTGCAGACGACAATTTAAAGTTAATGGAATTTTTATCTTTCCCGTCTTTTTGGATAGAAAACATTATGGATAAAGAAGAAATTGCTTGATACAAGCAATTTCTTCATTGTCCACAATGTTTTGCAAAAATTTTGCGGCGTAAAAAGGAGGGATTGCGTAGGAATGGGTTAAAGGAGTTTGACTAATTCCTCCAGACTACTTCTCATCTTTCATCTTACCTGTTTAATTACCGGGTACAACGCCCATATTTCATATTCAATATTTTACATAAATTATCCATCAATTTTAATATCCCTTGACCTTAAACATGATCTACAAATTAAACTATAAATTCCATAAATAGTATTTTAATAATTAAACCTTCGACAACAATAAAACATTGTAAATGAATGATTCATGCAGTCAAACTCCTTTTCATGATAAAGAATTGTAAGTGAAATTCGGCAATTCTCTTCAAACCATATTTAAGTATGGAACAATTTATATGTTTCGTTCTTGCGAACGAAAGCGTTATTTTGAATGATTAATTGACTTATTACTATCGATATTGAATATTCGATATCTTATAAGAAGCAGAAATTATCTCAACATCTTTGGTGAAAATAGAAGTATCAGATAGCTGCGTTGAGAAATTAATGGCATGTCATTGTAATACGTTTGATTTGTAATAATTTGTTCACTGAATACTAAATGCGTGCTGTATACTCCATGACACAGGAAGGATATTCCGTTGTATAAATGTGCGTTATAGAGTATAGGTTTAATTCTTTTAATATACGAATTGTTTAAATGAAAGATAATCCGATTCCTTGATCACTATATACTAATGAATACGCAAAACACTCCAGAGGGAACTAGAGCTAAAGTATGGCGTACGAACAGCTTAATCAGCGCTTTGGCACAGAGGTCGATTTTTGACCCTGATCTTTTTTCTATTGTAGTCATAAAAAATATACTTAAGAGATGAACAGAATATTTTTTGTTTTCATGGAGGTATGAACCGAAACACCCAATCACACTGTATGAATACGCGAAGTATTCTCTTCATTTCTTATAATTTAATAGCATCGAGCGAAAAAAACAAAGCTTAACAAATTTGGATACCTCTTTGTATGGGACAATTTTGTGCGGAAGCATACAAAATTGCTGGGTGCTCAAAAGTTTGTTCATCGAGTTATGAATATTTTTTTCGACCAATCAGAACGCCCGTTTTTGATAGACGAAGCTAAAGATTAAATTATAATCTTTTAAACAGGGAAATTAGTTGTATAAAGTCCCATAATCTTAGGTTAACAAATTACCCGCTAATTCTGCATTTTTACGAGCTTAAGAAATATTTTTATCGAAAACATTGTAATAAAAGGGAAAATTGCATGCTTGTCATGAGCAATTTCTCCATTTTTTACAATTTTCCCTATATTACACTTGTTCTTCAATCGATACGCACTTTTAATGTTGTTTGCATTTTTTTGAAATTGGACCAGTCTAATATTTTGTCATCTGACAATTGGTGAATAGTAAGACAACACAAACGAAAAAAAGTGTACAGACAGGCGGATAGATGGTCTGATGTGTTAGTATACCTTCTCAACATCGTAGGTTGGGTGTATAATTAACCAATTACCAGACAACAAAATTTTAGACTGGTCCAAATTGAAAGGAATTGCAGATGACAATTTAAAAGTGATGAAATTGTGGGTTTTTTTCAACTAAATGGATAGAAAACATTGTGGAAAATGAAGAAATTGCTTGTAACAAGCAATTTCTTCATTTTCCACAGTGTTTTCAAAAGATGTTTTTCTTTGGGGGCGTCTAAAAGAGTCATTGAGTAGGAATGGGTTAAGCCAAAAAGATTAGATAATTTTGGAAACACGTTTTTAGGGGGCGATCTCAATCGTGCTCAAGAGTTACTACCCTTTCAGATTCTTGCATCATATTTATCATGTTGTTAAATTTAAAATCGCCAATTATTAATAAATTGAACCAGAGACAATAAAACCAGTTGGTAGAGCACTCCAAGCGTGGTAGACCTTGTAGACTCCAAGCGTGTAACCTCGTGAGACGATGCTTTACATCGGGTACGTTAAAAAACCAGGCGGAGATTTCAGCAATTTCGTCTCGTTTCCTTGCACTATCTCCCGTAACAGCTGAATGTCTTCTGGGGGCGTCGCTCATATGGACAAATGCCACGGTAGCAACATACATACATACAATCATTACAAAGCCGCCTTCATATCGCAGTTGGGCTAGCGCATCAGACTGGCATTCTTCAACCATGCATGGGGTGTCATGAGTTCGATCCCCATATCCTTTCCGACATTTGTCTCTCACCAATGGGTGGAAAATCGTAAACCTAAGTGGGATAGCTGCTGGAGGCTAGGAAAGGATGTAATAGTGGTACTGGTGCGAGAAATACCAGGAATTCATTGACATGTGCTCCAGTCGCCGCGATATGACTGAAAAAATGTTAAAATCGGCGTTAAAACCCATTCAAACAAACAAAATACAATCACGAAAAACATTAACTAGAATTCTCTCCAGGTATTAGCAAAGAAGGAAAGCCAGATTAAGGCAATGGACTTTAGCTGTAGTTCCGACTTGTAAGTACTGAACTAACAAGAATGCTTGTATTAAAACTCAACTAATGTCGGAGTTCAAATGTCACTTCTGATCCACATATTTAATTTTAACCACTTCATATTTGATTTACGGTAGCAATCTGCCAAATAACTGTCGGTTTTGGAGAGAACTTGCACGTTTTAGGCGAGTTACTATGCTGATCCCGGAATTTTCCTGCACATACGTGCAGTCTGATCTTAATCTACACCTCCTGCTTGCCCCTTTCAGGCCAGAATTGTTTATAAAATCAATTACAAAAAGAATATTGACCTGCAACTTGTTCCTCCGGAGATTTCGGTGCTTTGATTTTAGTGCGATTCTAAACAGGAATATATTCAGCATGAAAAGGGATAACATAACTTTGATCAAATGGGGTTGCTGTCCAATATCGTAACATTTACATACGGTCTGTCATGTACAAAGGAACCGCCCTGAAATTGTGATTGAAATGAACTTTGAAATGGATCAGAGGTTGAGAAGATATGTTCGACTACACGTATTTGATCCGTGATCAAGGAAAACATTAATCAAATACAAAGAATAAATAAATAAATATTTTTTTAAAAAAAAAAGTTGTTTCGCATTTCAGAATAAACCATCTTTCTGATTCATATAAATGAAAAGGTCTATATCTTATAACTGATAAAGTTACAACTTTTATTAAACCATTTGTTAGTTGGTGAAATGATTAAAATCTGTAATTTAGGGTGGAAAACGTTGTGGGTAATGAAAATTACTTGAAAAAGCAATTCATTTTTTCCGCAATATTTTCCAGAGTTTTTTTTTATTATTATTATTTTCATTTAGGGGCGTAGCCATAGTCAGATTACAGTGATATCATTTTTTTTTTTTTTTTTTTTTTTAATCTTACGTCATAAATTAAAGCAGATTTCCAGAGATAATCATTTTTAAAAAATGAATGGCGTTTATTACTTCTGCAGCAAATCTTTCAAAGCGAACAATACTTCCTAACTTTGATATTCTGCTAACCCAACTACCTTAACACATTCTCACACAATCCCACTCTTGGATGCCCCTAAAGAAAGAGGCTTTGAGAAAACATTGTGAAAAATGAAGAAATTGCTTGTTGAAATGAATTTTTTCATTATCCACAACCTTTTCTCTACCAAAAGACAACACATTTTACAATTCATCAAATTACCAAATGTAGGCTGCAAATTCTTTTTCGTGTTCCATACCGACCGTTTTCGCCGACGAAAGAAGAATTTTTTGAAATGTGTTTATAGTTTAGAATTCCCGTTGACACTATACAATAATCTTTTCTGTTTTATTTGTATCGTAAAAAGTGTAAGTGATCAAAGTTATTTCATTTCATTTATTCAAATATTGTGGGGTGGGAGAATTGCATTCGATATAGTGGTTTGAGGCAGAGAAAAAAACAACAACAAGAGATAGTCGAAGTCATTGGAACAATGAGTGAAAATAACAAACGATTGGTAATTTCGATTTCTTTTACTAGATTTGTAAATTTAGTTCGAAGTCAAATTGTGGCATGTATTATAATTGATAAATGCACGTGGGCATACAAATGATGAGATACCATAGAAGTTAGTGATTTTAGACTAAATATGGAGTTTACGTGACTGGACGTTGCTATAGAAATACTGAATATAGAAAATCAAAGTACCGAAAGTACTGTAAGCTAGCAAAGCATGATTTCATTATATAATCTTCTTTGTCAAAGGTTATCATGTATAGTGGAATTTAGAAAACTTTTATCTTGTATAGTAGAAAACAGTGTGGATAATGAAGAAATTGCTTGTTGCAAGCAATTTCTTCGTTGTCCACAATGTTTTCGTGAGATGCTTCAAAAGTAGTTGTCTACAAATTGTATATAGTTAATTCATGTGGCCATAAAATGCAGTGGTAGAGTTTGGAATATTCCAGAAATTAGAACTACTTTTTATGGCGTAGGCATTCAATGGATATAGTGGTTAAGCCTCTAGTGGCAGTTTGGACTCAAAATTTGTCTGTTAACATGAGCTATCAAAGCTAACGCTTTGCTAGCTAAAAAAGTAATGATAAAACAAAACAGTATTATCGTCGGTTTAAAGGATACTAGAAGTATTTGCACTGTACACACAACTTAGTTAATTAGTTTATGGCCATACATGCGAACTTTGGAGTAAAAACAACAACATGAATAGTATACAGAGGAAAAAACCTAACTAAATAGGAAATAAACAACCTGAATGGTAAGTAAAACTTACTAAGAACAATCGGCCGATGTCGGTATTGATCGTAAGGCGATGTTTCACGAACGGGGTCGCTCAGTAAAGGTCCCGACAAAGCATGGCAAAAAATAAACGATAAACTTAAACGTTTGTTGGCGACATAAACGTCGTAACCACAGCCTTTTCAAGCTATAGTTACGATATGTAAGTCGCCAAACCAACAAAAAATGATCAAACAAGAATTATGGAGATCAAAATTCAATTCCGGTCTAAATAAAGATTTTGATTAGTCTATCGAGTTTTTTTTGTGTTCATAGCTTAGATCTTTTAATGACCATGACAAATAAGGAATGGTGCAAAGGATTTTATCCGATCAAGACAAAATTGTATAAGAAAAGATATCGATGGTTAATTGCGATACTGTTCTAAATGTCTATACAATGTAAAGTCACTTAGAACAGTATCGCGATTAACCCTTTCCCGTGTTTGAAAATTTTAGACTGGTCCAATATGAAAGAAGCTGCAGACAATAACTAAAAGTGAGTGCAGTTTGAAAAGTAACCAACATACAGGTTAGAAAAAATTGTGGGAAAAGAAGAAATTGCTTGTTACAAGCAATTTCTTCTCTTCCCACAATCTTTTCTCAAGTATAAAATCCAAGGGACGTAAAAACAAGGGATTGCACAGGAAAGGGTTAACCCTCGATATCTATTCAAGAATGTCATACATACGAAAGTGAAAATGTACCATCACTATTAGCAGACGATCGAAATTGAATGTCATTCTACGAGGGGGGTCTACGGTATACTACTACACAAATGTTACAGGTCAACTATGGTATTTACCGAGCAGAAAATGTATTGTGATAATGCAGAAAGAGGAAGACAGGTGGAAGACGAATGAAACTCTTCTTTTTTACTTGAGTCTCCTTGTCAGTACAGCAATTTTTTAGTCAAAGCTTGTTAGGGAAAACGACACTAAAAACATTGCCGAGGATTCGAATCGTTGTTGTAAGTATGGTCAAATGGGCACATCCTTCGGTAAGACAAGTACTTTAGCCGCAGTTCATAAAGGTTGGCATGATAAATGAGAACGTTTTCTTTTAGAAAATAAAAGACAATGTCGAATGCGCGTTAGATCAATCTGCCCTATGGAAATGAAAGAAAAATACCTTTGAAACAAAGCCTTATTGACCAATCGCGGCCGTCAATTAAAGAAACCAGTCGACCAATGATATCATTCATAGAGACCAGAAATGAGTTTTGATCTCCGACATTGGTCGCTATTTTTGTTAACTGTTTTTGTTGGTTTGGCGACTTAAACGACGTAGCTACGACTTTTTCAAGCTGTATTTACGACGTTTATTTAGCCAACCAATCATACTAACTTTTTGTTACATCCTACAGGTCATATTTTTTTTCGATATAACGCATTTTAAAATCGAAGAGGGACTTCCTGTTGGAGTCAATGGGCGGAGCTAACGAAGCAAGTGGGCGGGACCAGCGATTGGTCAATAAGATCCTCTGGCTGAAGGTCAACGGCGCAGCCGTCAAAAGCCCGATGTCCTTCGTGCGTTGTTCCCGCCGTTCGCCACTTCATTTTTACACCTAGTCAAAATCTTCTGACTGCATTTCAACAGAATTCTTAGAAAAAACTCTAGATATCTTTTCTTCGATTTCTTCAAGGATATTCGACCGGATGAGAAACGTGGCTTTTTAACTAGGGAAGCGTCAGCTTCGATAGATTAAGTTAACAGACACAATTTGAAGTCCTCTCAAAGTTCAACGAGTGCAAACTGCCACTGGAGGCTTAACAACTAAATCCGTTATATGCATACGCCATAAAAAGTAGTTATTATGTATTACAGGAATATTACAAACTCTGCCTGCAGGTTCATCTCCTAAGTTTTTTACCTCACTTGAGCACATTGTGTTCAAAATGGCTCTGAACAGAGTATTAAAATCGTTGCGGACGAAAATTCCAAAATATTTATCACTCTCGGTAGAAAACAATGTGGAAAATGATTAAATTGCTTGTAACAAGCAATTCCTTCATTTTCAACATTGTTTTCCGCAACCTTTTTCTTAAGGGGCGTAAAAAGGAGAGATTGTGTGGGAATGGGTTAACTCTTTGGTTACTTTAAACTCGTTTCTTTACCATGAAAAGGTTTGACAAAGAAGATTACTGAACAAAACAATGTTTTGCTAGCTTACAGTACTTTTCAGTACTTTGATTAAGAGACTTATCGTAAATTTTCTTCCACCAAACCTTTCGGTGTTTTGAAAAAAAAAAATTTAGGGGGGGGGTCTCTGTCAGATTCCGCCTACAAAGTCTGATCCGATGATTAGCATAGCTTTTGGGGGCAGGGCTTAAGTGATTTGTTGTTAAAAAGGATCATATTTGAAATTACTTTGATTTGCAAATGTTTTAGCAAGACTGCTAATTAGGTAGACCTCCCTAAGAAAAGATTCCTTTGTTGAATTCTCTCAGATTTCTCAACCTATTCCCAATTAATAAACTTTTAGACTGTTCCACATTGAAAGAAGCTGCAGACGACAATATCAAGTTGATTGAATTTTAATGTTGTTTTTTTTTGGGGGGGGGGGAGAAAATATTGTGGATAATGAGGAAATAGCTTGATACATGCAATTTCATCATTTTCTACAATGTTTTCCAAAACTTTTTTTCTTGAGGGCGTAAAAAGGAGGGATTGTGTTTGAATGGTTGGAATGGGTTAAAGCATATTGATCTGGTGATAAACATGGTTTTTACCGGTAGGGCTTATTAATATGTACTATGTAAAACGTAAGGAAATCTTATAAGTATTCCTCCCTGAAAGCAATCATTAGATTTGTATGTTTTCTTATTGTAAGAATTTTAATTGGGCGATCTCTCAGATTTCTTCAGCAAATTTAGATCCGCTGATAAATTTGTCCTATTTGAGCTGGGGGGAGGGTGTAGGATAGAGGTACATGTACTTAAAGTCTCCGTGAAATGAAATTCAAAGGTTTGACATGACATGAACTTGCTATAAAATACCAACAAGAAACATCACTATCTTTGTGCATGTATAGAGCTGTATCGCTGCGATATTTGAAAAATAAAAATATAAAAAAAGTCCGTGCATTTTAAATTATATGCTCAATTTTTGTTAGCACGTTTTCTTTTTCTTTTTTACAAGTATATTACAGTCTTAAACAAATCTGTAGTTACGAAACTTTGCTCGCGCTTCGATTTGCGGTCCTTGAAAAGAAAAAAAGACGTTTTCGGATCTGGACTCTCAGTTCATTTGACTACTATCTTTGACGTGAAGTTGATATAGCAATCAGTATACAATAACTTCTTTTTTGAAATGGGTCCGAGAATTGTGATTGAAATGAAATTAAATGAATGTCAGTGGGAAAAAAACAAACTTCATTTAAGAGATGAAGAGAATATTTTTTGTTTTCATGGAGGTATGAACCGAAAAACCTAATCACACAATGTATGAATCACATTGTGTGATTAGGTTTTTCGGTTCATACCTCCATGAAAACAAAAAAATATTATCTTCATTTCTTATAATTTAATAGCATCGAGCGAAAAATGCAACAACTTAACAAATTTTGATACCATTTTGTAGTGAACTATTTTGTGCGGAAGCATTCAAAATGGCTGCGTACTCAAAATTTTGTTCATGGAGTTATGAACATTTTTTGTCGACCAATCAGAACACTCGATTTTGATAGACGAAACTAACAATTTAAATTATTCAACATTACTTACCATTGGTCGAGAATTGACCAATCGCGACTGCCAATCAAACAATCAGTCAATCCACGAAATCATTCATTTAGACTGGAAGTTCAGTTTGAACTCAAACATTTTGATGAATCATTTTTGTTGGTTTGGCGACTCAATCGTCGTTACTACAGCTTATTCGCGACGTTTATGTCGCCAACCAACCATTTTACTTTTTCTGGCAATACATTTTGCAAAATAACGTCTTTAAAAATCGGACACGAACTTCCTGTCGGAGTAAATGGGCGGGCAAAAGAGTTCAGTGGGAGAGGCGATCTCTCTATATATGCAGTAATACGTATTTTCGTTATTGTCAACATTTCCGTAGATTGTTTAATTCTCCTTTATACTTTAGACGTACATTTATATATATCTTATGTCTAAAACATTTAAAGAGAACTGCATTGTCGTCTTAATAAATATTCAATAAGGAATTTTGCTTTTCCCGAACCGGGAATTTTTTCGTCAGGGCGGATACTTGATTCATGCACCTACCTACTTTTTTTGCATAGCCAAAAATCTGTGAAACGAGGTCATAGTCCATAAATTGCTCATATTGTGAACAAAATTAATCATCATTTCTTTTCTAAATTAAAATAACATAACCGCAATGTAGGAGGTTCGGATTAGTCGAAGATTTGCAAATCTTTGTGCAAATAAGAGATAATAGTTTTTCATATTAATTTCTTTGTATGAGAAAAGTGTCGGTATGCACAAATTTGGAAGCTGATCTTTGCCTTGAATAAGACAGAAAAATAAATAAATAAATGATATTCTCTAGAAATTACTCATTTTCATATAAATGTATTTTTTGTCCCAAGCACGACTTTAACAAAAGACAAGTAAACCCAAAGATTGTGCACGATATAGCCAATTAACCCATTCCCACGCAATGACGATTTTGATGCCCCGAAAAAGGAAAGATTTGAAAGAACTGTGAAAAATAAACAAAACAAATGCTTGTTACAAGTAATTTCTTCATAATCCACGATGTTTTTTTCCTCAAAAGACAAAATAATTTAAAATTCGGTCAACTTAAAATTTGCATTTTGGACCTGTTAATACTGTTCGAGTAATGAAACAGATACAAAAAATCTATCCAATTATCTTTATCTTTTAACCTTGACATTACAAAGGACTTAAAACAAAGCGGTAAATTCAAAATGGCAGATAGTGAAAGCTGATTTTTTAAAATCATTTTTTCATCCCTTTAAGCGCAATCACGATATAAAACTGCTTCATAAACCATTGAGCTATAAGACTGTACCCCGTTATTGGTACTGGGCTCCAACTGTTACCTGTCGCCGTCAGAGCGCAGTTGGTAGCGCGTCTGACTCATGATCGACATGAGTTCGATCCCCGGCGGCGGCACATATTCTTTCCGACATGTGTCTGTCACCAATGGCTGGATAATCGTAAACCTAAGTGGAATAGCAGCTGGAGGCTAGGAAAGGGTGTAGTGGTAGTACTGGTGTGTGAAATACCAGGAATCTGTTGTTTGGTGCTCCAGCCGCCGCGATATAAATGAAAAACTGTTAAAAGCGTCGTTAAACCCAATAAATCAACCAACCGTTACCTTCTTATATGAGTTACAGAACCCGGTCTGAGTAATACAGAGCATCTTGTTAGCTAGCAAAGCGCCAGCTTTGATAGCTTAAGTTAACAGACAAAATTTTGAGGTCGACTCAAGTTCAACGAGTGCAAACTACACTAAATCAGTTAAATGCCTACGCCATGAAAAGTAGTTATGTATTTCAGTAATATTGCAAGTTCTTCTCCTATGTATTTTAGGTCACTTGAGCACATTGATCTTAAAAGAAGTTGCAAATTCAAATTATTGAAAATTCTAAAATATGTATCTCTTTTGGTAGAAAACAATGTGGAAAATGAAGAATTTGCTTGTACCAAGCAATTTTCTTCATTTTTCCATATTGTTTTCCAAAACTTTTTCCTATGGGTTCGTAAAAGGAGGGATTGTGTGGAAATTGGTTAACTCGTTGGTTACTTGAACCTCATTTCCTTATCATGATAACGTTTGACAAGAAGGTAATTGAACGAAACAATACCTTGGTAGCTTACGGTACTCTTCAGTACTTTGATTTTGAAATCTATCCAGTCATAAATGAAAGTACTATGATCAAAATGGTGCAGGATATTGGGACGAAATGGTTGAATTTTGATACTCTCACATACACCCGTGTAATACCACTGTTCACGCTCCAAGGAGAAAAGCCTTAGAAAAATCATGAAAATGAAGAAATTGTTAATCACAAGCAATTTCGTCAGCACCCACGATGTCTTTTACCTCAAAAGACCAAAGTATTAGAATTCCACCAACTGCTATTCCGACGCCTGCAACGTCTTTGAAATTGGACCAGTCTAAAATTTTGTCGTCTGGTTATGGATTAAACTAGGACACTATAAATAAAAATTCTAACTTCACAGCCACGGCTTTAGTTTTGGGAAACCCTGTACGAGTTTGTTTCTTCCCCAATAGAAAAATGTTTTAATTGACATTGGTCTGTCTCTCTGTGCGGTCTTTGTAAGTATCTAAGGTACATCATCCATGCTTCGAATTACATTCCCTAAAGTGACCTCCCATTACTACACGACAAATTCTTAGACTGGTCTAAATTGAAAGAAGGAGACTACATTTCAGATAGTGCTAAAATTGGAAAATATGTGCCTAATGGTATAGAAAACATTTTTAGAAGAAAAGAAAGCAATATCTCCTTTTGCGCCGGCATAGGAAAATACAGTTGAAAAATATTGTGAGAAAAGGCGGCAAAAAGTTTCATTGCGTGGAAATTGGTTAATTCATACTCACTGATAAGCTAAACAGAGAGATACATTGTAGCAGCTGTAGAATAGAAACTTTTCATATAAACCTGTACATATATATGGCTTAGAGCAAAAACATAGTATGGCTCTATACATTGTATAGAGCCATACTATGTTTTTGCTCTAAGCCCTCGATATATAACAATCAAACATTTGTGAGAGTGCGTGCCAGTCTATATTTGAAAAGTTCGTAAATAGATGGCATAACACATACCCTTTTTGTGAAATTCTAGACAGGTCCGAAATTAAAGAGGTTGCAGACGACAATGATATTAAACAATCAGTTGAGGTAAAATTATTGTGGGGAAAGGGGAAATTGCTTGTTACAAGCAATTTCTTCTTTTCCCTACAATGTTATCTAGTATAAAAATACAGCAAAGTAAAATCCCGTGTTTGTACAGAAAAGAGATACTATAAATGTCATTTAAAAGAACCTCTTGTTATTTTTTTTTTTTTTTTTTGTAAACTTTGGACAAGCACGCAACCCATGTTTTGACGCCCCTGAAAGATAAGATTGATAAAAAATGAGAGAAAATGAGACATTGCTTGTATCAAGCTATATCTAGTTTTATAACTTTAAATTGTTCTCTGCAATTTCTTTTAATTCATCTCAGCATTAAATTTTAGAATTTTAGTTATATTGAATCCTTTCAACTATAGTATTTTGAAGTCTGGTTATCTGTTAATTCTGTATGATGTATTATAAATATTAGTCTTGCTACCAGACTCTTCTTAAAGGGAATTAAATCTTTCCATAGCTGGACACGAATGTCAATTAAGTCCCCTGACTCAGCACTAGCCACAAATATAAACTTTGGTTAAATAGACATACTTGGGGAAAATACGTTATACATAGAAAGGTCCAAACAAAAACGACTGCAGCCAGTCTCTCTTTCTCTCTCTCTCCCTCCCTCTCTCTCTCTCTCTCTCTCTCTCTCTCTCTCTCTCTCTCTCTCTCTCCCTCTCTGTGTGTATATATATGTGTGTATATATATGTGTGTGTGTATGTGCGTGTGTGTGTGTGACGGATCGAGGCAGTCATCAAAGAATCAACTTACTGTTCAAATCATTGTAGTAAGCGAACTTTGAACTCCGACTTTGACAGATTCTATAGATATATTGTATTTATGTGATGTAACTTTTTATTGGTTTGGCGGCTTAAACGTCGTAACTACTGCTTATTTAAGCAGTAGTTACGACGTTCAGGTTGCCAACCATTTTACTTTTTTTGTTACATGTTACTGTCTACTAATTTTACAAAATAGCGCCGTCTAATAACTAAATTGAACTTCCTGTCGGAGCTCAGTGGTTTGGGTCGGCGATCGGTCAATTAAGCGATGAAGAGAATATTGTTTGTTTTTCATGGAGGTATGAACCCAAAAACCTAATCACACCGTATGAATACGCGAAGCGGATTCATACATTGTGTGATTAGGTTTTTCTCCATGAAAACAAACAATATTCTCTTCATTTCTTATAATTTAATAGCATCGAGCGAAAAAACCAAAAGCTTTACGAATTTTGATACCTGTATGTATGGGACTATTTTGTGCGTAGGCATACAAAATCGCTGCGTACTCAAAATTTGTTCATTGAGATATGAATAGTTTTTTCGACTAATCAGAACACTCGTTTTTGATAGACGAAACTAAAAATTAAATGATTAAAACGTGAATGGTATAAATCATTGAGATTCTAATTAAATGCTAGTACATATTCACAAAACATAGGTAAGCAACCTTTGTTTTCGACCATCGATTGATTTTTCTTTGTATATAAATTATGATTTCTTGTCGCTACAGTTCTTAAACGACATTATGGCCAACAATGTATATCTGGATATTTGTTTCGAAATCTTTTATAAAATAACATGAAAAATTGAATTATTGCATATATGGATTTGCGCATGTCTTTATTGAAACAGAACTAAAACAAGTCATAAGTTGGCGACCTTAATGTCGTAAATACAGCTTGGATAAAACTGTATTTCCGACATTTTTGCCGCTCCTAGACGAGGTGTTTCTAATACAAGGGGGCTTTATGTTAAACGGCTAACTTTGATATAAACTTGTAGGAGTTATTTCCCTTATAACAATCGATACTTTTAACCGTGTTTTTCATTGTATTTGCTATTTAAATAAAAGAACCGAAGAAGCAAAGAACGATATTTAAAGTGTATGTGTAATTTCAACGATTATTTAGCGGAAATATCGGAAGAAAAGGGGCTAATCTATGAATTTTATTTTCCAAAGCTTTTTTTCAGAATAAATCAATGTATTTCAATGAAAGGAAATGGAAATAATGGACGTGAAAGTGAAGTTCTTGACAGTCTAGAAAGTGCGAGAACTAACCCTGGTCCGGTTGCACATACTCTGCAGATTAACCAGGGTCGATTCTCTTTGCTGTTGGAAGATTTTCTGAACCCAAAATTAACATTCTACTTTATCATATATCAATGTTTGAAATACCAAAACTGATTGACCTTTGTTGGATCTGATTTTTTTAGAATATCTGTTGACGGAGTTCCAAAATGGAGTTAGTATAACAAGTAATGTAACGGGATATATACTGCAATACTTTAACTTTTAGTTTCTTCCATCAAAAACGAGAGTTCTGATTGGCCGAAAAAAATATTCATACCTCCTCGATTTTTTTTGAGAAAGTAGTCATTTTATATGCTTCCGCGCAAAATAGTTTCATATAAAACAAATATCAAAATCTGTAAAGAATGTTTTCGCTCGATGCTGTTACATTAAAAGAGAATATTTTTTGTTGTCATGGAGGTATGAACCGAAAAACCTAATTATACTCATGTATGAATACGCAAAGTATGAATCCACTTCGTGTATTCATACAGTGTGATTAGTTTTTTTTCAGTTCATACCTCCATGAAAACAAAATATAATACAACAAGCGTATTGGTGGCTATTGTTTTTAACATTTTTTGTATATAATTATCTTGCCTGTATCTTCTTCTTAACCCATTCCCACACAATGCCCCTTAATAAAAACATTTAGGTAAACATTGTGTAAAATTTTTCAATTTATACCAAACTAAAATTTCATTGTATAGAAATGGGCTAATTAAAAAAAAAAGAAAAAAAAATCGAAGACAAATAAACTAACAAACCAAACCTTAAAACCGTGTTTTTTTTGTGTGTGTGTGTATTTTTTAAAACAAATAACAGTTTTTTTAATAAATTAGATTTTGCTACTATCTTCATAACTGTTTAAAGAAGGTAAAGTAGTTAAGTCAATACTTCACGATCGCAGATTTTTACGCAATGGGGAAATACCCATTATATAGAAAATATTATTATTTGAGCACGTTCTCAATTTACCACAATGTTTTCTACTGAATATGGCAATCGATAGAAATAATGAAAACACATTTAAAAACAATTTGAAATGTCTTATGTAATCTCTTTCAAGATGGACCGGTCTATAATTTTGTCATTTGTTATTATTTAAAGACACTAGTTCGGATGGTTACGGCTTCGATCTTTTCTGGTGGTGGGCTGTGGCTCTCAGTAAGGTTTTTTATGCCCATACATTGATTCAACCAATTATCGTCGTTTAGCGTGCAAAATGCCGTTACTACAGTTTTATTCAATCTGTAGTTACGACATTTTGCACGCATAACGACCATATAATTTTTAAGTCTTTGCCTACCCTTTCCTCAGTACTAGTTCAAAAACATCTGGAACTGGTGGTTAAGGGGGATTCCGTCATTGGGAGGCTAAAACCTCGTAATTACAGCTTTTCAAGCTGTAGTTACGGGGGTGTTTTTGGGTCGCACAAAGACGATTCTATATGCAAAATGTGTCTTATTTGCCATCCAACGAAACTATTCGTTTGGGAAGATAGACGGTGCAATATTTATGATAGTTTCACCTGTTTGTAGTCGAAAACATAGTAGAGAGAATCTCCACCATAGTAAAAAGGTCTTATCTGATCGGTCACCAAATATATACCAAAAAAATTCGTTGGAGGTTTGAAATTTAACCCATTCTCACGAAATCCCGCCTTTTTACGCCCCTCCAGAAAGGACTTAAGGGAAACAAAGTTGGGTATGAGCAATTTCTTCAACGTCAACCTTGTTTTCTACCCCAAAAAGACAGATTTTATCAAATACTCACAACTTTACATGGTCACCTGCTACTTCTTTGAATTTGGACCAGTCTAAATTGTTCATGTATTGGAATGGGTTAGGTGAGCTCAACGATTTTGAAATACAGTAAAAATATATTAAGCGGTCACTCAATTGGCCTCAAAAAAAGTGGTCGGTTTAGAGAATGGCCGCTTAACACATTTCCAGACGACAATTTTTTAGACTAGTCGAAATTGAAAACTACTGCAGACGACATTTCATACTTTGTGCAAATCGTATATTTTGTCAGATAGGATAGAAAACACTGTGAGAAAAGACGAAATTGCTTGTGACAAGCAATTTCTCCTTTTCTCGCAGTGTTTTCCATAATTATATTCTTTTAGTGCGTAAAAATACGGGATTGTGTCGGAATGGGTTAATGCACGTTATCGAGACATGCAAAAAGAACAGAGAAAAATAAATCAGTGGGTAATTCAAACTTGATCTAATTTTGTCCGAAGTCATAAGAATCCTCTCACTGAGGCGAGTCTAATGAGTTCAACACATTCCCACACAAAAACACTTTTAAACGCCCCTCAATATAAAAGCGTTGGAAAACATTGTGGAAAATGAAGAAGTTGCTTCATTATCCATATTGTTTTCTACCCCAAATAACAAAAATTGAAACATGATATCAACTTAATATCTAGGTCTGCAACTTCATTGAAATTGGAATTGTCTAAAATTGTATCGTGCGGTTATGGATTAAACTACATAGGATTGAATGACAATGTTTTTTCGAGCAAATATGTCCATTTTTCCCATATAGCTTAAGCTTTAAATAATTCTTAAATAAGTGTGGTCGCTTTATAAAAGCGGTCGATCAATAGAGTAGGTCGCCTTAGGAAGATTGACTGTTACTAGTAAATAACATTTATCATAAAGATTCTCGAAGGTGGCCGTGATCGATCCTGATCAGTTCGCCTGGTGACGTATTCAGCCTTTTAGCCTGACACTCAAAATTCCGCCATAAAACGAAAGATGGGTATCTGTTGCCAGGTGCTCTGTTATGGTATATCGTCACATAGCAGTGACAATACAGTAGCCAATGAAACCAAACGTTTAATGGCTTATTTATAGCCTCGAAAATAAAAATCATATCTAACACCTCAATGCTAAGTTTCAAATATTACGTTAGAACTCTGGTAAACTAAATTTAAATTTACGTGCTTATAAAAAAAAAGCTCGTTCGAATTTACATAAAGTATTTTACCTAAAAAAAAACATGTGTCGAATAATTTAGTATTTTGTGCTAGCAACTGTAGAGCCGAAAATGGTGACTGTTGTTGTAACCTATTTCGACAGTTATTTTCAATATCTATCATGTGTGTGTATTTCCGTTTATTTATCGTCGCTACCGTAGCACACACCCATATGAGCGACGCCCCCAGAAGACGGTTAGTTGTTACGGAGGATAGTGCAAGGATACAGGACGAAACTGCTGAGAGCCCCACCTGTTTCTTTAACGTGCTCGATGGATAGCACCGTCACACGGGGCCTCGGTTTTACGTCTAATCCGAAAGACAATTAGTTTGTTAGTTAATATGGTCAGCCCAGGGCTCGAACCCGTGATCTTGAGGTTTGAAGTCAAGTGCTCTACCAACTGAGCTAATCGGGCTGATGTCAAATCCAAGACAGTTCTTATACCCCCGCCATTTAATGGCAACGGGCTTATACAGTTACCTATATCCGCGCGGGAGTGTGTGCGTAGGTGGGTGAGTGCGTAGGGGGGTGGGTTTTGAGCGCACATGCGTTTGTGTATCAAATTATTGTCTCAAGCATACCTTCTACACTTATATGGATGTATTTCAAAATAACTGGGCACAGTTGTTCCCCTTGTTGAGTTCTAATGTCATGCATGAAGTTCTGTTGGGTACTTCCAAGTTCAAGGTCACAGTTGAAGGTCACGTGACAAAATACTTAAGCGGGGATATCTGTGTCTGTGACACATTTCTAGGTTTGTTTGTTTGTTTGTTAGTTTGTTGTTGTTATTGTTTTGTTTTTTGTTCTTTTTACTAGTGCCCTATCGATATAAAACTCATACCCAGCTTTTCTTGCTGTTATTATTGAATCATAAAGACAGACGTGATTGTACTATATTAACCCGCTAAAATTCGGAACCTCATTTCGGTCATTTTGATTAAGTACTGATGAACTAGTGGCATTACTCACGCTGTTCTCAGCTATCAGGGAACATCATCTAAATTAGAACAATAAAAAAGTCTGACAAGGGCCCCAAGGAAAACTTCTTCTGTCTTACTTTACAGACGTGTGATTACTGGTGTACTTCAACAACCGTATAAACAGGGAATACAGTTGATCTTGTAAGAGAGACCATCTCCATTAAATGACCACTTCCATTAAGCGACCACACTCGAAATCACTTTATAAAGAGTCAAAAGCTCTCATACATAAGACTTTAACAAAGACGTCGATAGGGGTACCAAGAAGTGGTTGTGTTTGCTAAAAAAGATATCCTACCTAAATCAAATGATGTTAGAGACTCGTAAGAATCGTCCCAAGAACATAGAATTTAGAGAGAAATCTTTAATTAATTATGTATGCTATTGAATCAATCCTTCATATATTGCACTAAAATGTTTTTCAAGAAACGCCGATGCATTTCAAGTGACACATTTTATTTACGTTCAGGAAAGTTTAAAGTTATTATAAGGTCGAATTTCCATCCAACTATAAAAGCAACCGAGTTTCTAGAGGATTCGGCGTTTATACGTGCTGTACAATTAATTGATCAAAGCGAAATAACTTCCATTAAACAAGCAATACGTGCTCGATTCTTTATATTGTATTCAGTCGTATTCAGGTTGAACACCGATGGATGCATGGTTCGATAATGCACTGTTAACAAAGTTTTTCATTCAACTGGTTAAGATATTGATGCAAAATGATTGTTCTGAAAACGAAAAAAAAAAAAAAAAAAAAAAAATATGCACTTTCCGAGAACTTTCGCGTGATATACCCAGAATTAGTAACGAAATGATTGACAAGAAGTCGATATACCCCACCCAAGGGCGATTCATCTTCCAGGAATAACTTGTAATACCAAATCTGTACACACTCTCTCTGATACTGACAGCTTTGAGAGCCCACGACTCTCGATGCAATCTTCAATTTCAATTACTAACGATTGGCTTATTAAATGTCAAGGTGCCTGCTTTCTCCTTAACCCTTTCCTGTATTTAATTCCTGGTGCCCACAACCAATGTGTAGATAAAGTGGAATGAGAAGCTAAAGGTTTGTTTGAATGACTATTGTTTGAAATAAAATCATCTTAACCCTTTCCTGTTTAAACCCGGGATTTTACGTTGCTGTGATTTTATACTCGAGAAAAAATTGTGGAAAAAGGAGAAATTGCTTGTAACAAGCAATTTCTCCTTTTCCCACAATATTTTCCATCACATAGAATGGTTTCATTTCAAATTTCATCCAGTTTTCATTGACGTCTCCAACCTCTTTCAATTTGGACCAGTCTAGAATTTCAAGAAACGGAAAGGGTTAAGATTATCGACAGCAAAACCTTTCATCTGGGACAGGTCTAAGATTTTGCAAAACAGTAAGTGGTTAACTAGATCCTAGACGAGTTGATCAAAGTATGAACATTGCTAAAGAGTCTTTATGTTTGATAACCAGCATTTTCATTTCAGTTATGCAGTGTATCTGCATGCTACTCTGTCCTCTCTATGTATGTATATGTGTGTGTTTGCTAAAAGAAATGAAGGAGTAATGGCAGTCATCGTTTAAAAATGTGTTACTAATACATGTATTAAAAACAACTTTTGTGCACGTACAACTCGCTTTCCAAAAGGTAGGGCAAACAAAGTAGTCCTACTATTTGATTATTATAAAAGATGTGGACAATCTATTTAAAACCGAATTGATTGAAAGGGGTATCAATTCGCCTCTTTTGACTTTTTCAAGCTAAAGTTATTTCCAAGACAAGACATGCTGAATTGTTTGTCCTACCTTTTGTGGTTTGTGTACTACGTTTTACGTTAAGCATATATTGCCTACGTCATAGACGGCCGCTGCTATTATTATTTATTCTCCTTAATGATCTAAGCATACGTCACCGAACGGGCGGTTGTAAAACTAGCCTGCACGTCTTTTAACTCGTTCTCAAACAAGAAAATTCACACCATATACTCAAACCAGAATAATAAAGAATTTTGTTTTGAAAATTATAACACATTCGATATTCTATTTACAATATGATCCGAATATTTGCGAAACATTGATTAACGATATTCCGAGAATCACGTGACACTGTTTGTAAGATAACCCCAGGACGTGCATCATGACGTCATTTTCTAGGAAAAGAAGACCATAGCTCATTTGTACAATTATTACAATAGTGTCGTTGTCTGCGCATGTCATAATCTCCGAAGATTGTCAGTATTTGAAAAATGCCACCTATCGGAAGATAACGACAATAGTGTAATATCACTCATGTTATATTGAAAAAAAAATCAAAGGGTTTAATCCGCTACCTTGTCGTATATCATATAGCAGATAATTGATTGTTTCTATGTGAGACTGACTTATCTTTCACTATCTGGTCAACAAAAGCTATAATTTCACGTGTGGCGGCGAAATATACATCTTGTAGTTATATAAGAAAGAAAGGGTTTATTTTTATACATGTATATTTAATGCAAAATCTTCAAAAGTGGACGCCAATTCGTACATGGGAACGTCATCAGCGTCTTTGGTCGCGCTTAGATGACATTCAGTAACGCGCAAAGTAGAGCTGAAATTACCAAAGCAGTGAGTTTACAATTTTGGTAATTTCACCGCTTTTGAAGGTGGAGTTATCGAGTGATAATCTACTGAAAAATCTCGATACTCTATCGGAAAGCATTAAAGGCAAATAATGTTTTCCTGGATTATTTAGTTTTATTTTTTCAGTACAAATTAAATATCCACCAGTGTATATCTCTTCGATAGTTTCACTAATAGACCAGTGTCAACTCACTGTTACCCTGTTACCCAACCTTTTTAAATTTTTAAACACTGAACGTTAACTCTAAAGAACAAACGGTTCTGATGACGTCATTAAATTTTTTTACGTCATTCCCTTGCAAAACTTTAGACTTCTTGATATTGCGCCGATAATTTCACATCAGCTCTTTGCACTAAAGATTTAACATACTCGTACGTTTTACGTGACATGTCGTACTGTTTTTAGTTTATGAAGAAAAATTATTGTTTTAACGCTACTTGTGAATCAACGCGGAAAAATAAAGCTTTTGATGTTCACCCTATAGTAGATAGATTAACGTTATAATTTCCACATTTGATTTTTAGATTGGTTATACAAATGGTACATTTTTCAAATTGATTTTTTTGTTTGTTTTAATGTGGTTTAACGCCACTTTTAAGGGTATTCTAGTCATATCACGGCGGCTTGAACTCCTAGCCATAGATTTCTGGTATTTCTCTAACCTGTACTACCACTTCATCCTTTACGAGCCTCCAGCTACTCATCCCACTAAGGTTTACTATTATTATTGTTGAGAGACAAAAGTCGGAGAGGATGTTTGCTGCGACCGGGAATCGAACCCAGGCTCTCACGATTGAGAGTCTGATGAGCCACCAAATGCGCTATGGCCTCGGCTAAAAGTGACAACCGCCAAATGTTCCGTCCTATTTTTTTTTTTTTTTTTTTCAATTGGTTGGGACCTTTACTTTATTGAGCGAATCAATGGTTCAACGAACACAGCTGGAATATTTGTGGACAAGTTTATATATCCACCCCGAAAACATTAAGACTATCACCGATTTTTTTATGGTCAGTTTATCATCACACTTTCTTCGGTAATCTCGGATTCTGACATGTTTATTCACTTTGACTGCATTTTTATATCTTCTAGCTTCGGCAAAACATTTATGTGAAACTAATAATGTATACCTTGTAGGTGAGGAAATGATAAAACCGACATCAAACATGATAGTTAATATTAAAATTATCGTTAAATGTGACTGGCAATTTTGCTGCCATAAATTCCGATTCTAACTCACGACCCATCTAAACCTCTGTGGTTTAAAACCGCTAAAATGTGAATAATTTCAAACTAACATCATAATATTTTAATAAAAGTATTGAATTATATTTTCTATGATTTGATAGATATCTATCTGGAATTTTGGTTTATCAAAATGGCAATTCCTAATACAGACAGACAGTCGACTCGAATTACACCAATGCTCTAATGCTCGCCTTCAAAATATGGTACATTAAGCAGTATTTATATATTTCTATTTTTGTTCCTTTAAAATTTAACGAAAAGGCTGGTGTTGAATTCATTTTAAGTCTCGAAAATGACGTACATTTGACCGAGCAACAGTGAGAACCGTTTCATCCATGTGCAGTCATCAATTTGTTGTCCGCATCAACAAAACAAAACACCCCCCCCCCCGAAAAAAAAACCCAGCACACACACACACACATAAAAAACACTCCATCAAAAACAACAACAGCAACAACAACAAAGATAAAACTGAATCATCCCCTCCACTACAAAAAAAAACCAAACAAAGAAAAAAAAAGCACACAACACAAAAAAAACCCAACCAAACAAACAAAACCCCCAAAAGAAATAAGGTCTGTTCTTGATAAGATGCGTTTGAAAAGCTCTGCCATTGTCATGTTGTAAAAGCCAGAAAATTACCAGGCTGAAGGCACAGGATGTCTTGATTTGGATCAATAGTTGATCCATACACAACTCTGGCTTGGCAGATGGTGTAGACTAAGATCAATCGACACAGATGTGCAGACAGATCTTAGTCTATGCCTCCCGACTGAACGGGGATTATCCGGGTTCAGCATGACAAGGAGTAAGGGAAAATTCATTCTGTCGGATACGACCCAAAAGATTGTGCGTTTTGATAGTATGGTCGTTTGTAAAATGAAAAGGTCCTCGGTCGAGATTTTATGGAAGACATCTTAAATAAGTACTATTTGTGTCACGCAAGAATAATTCTTAGCCATCAATTGTAACAAACAGTTTCTTCTTTTTCTACAATATTTTCTACCATACTGAATGGTTTATCTTAGATTAAATTCATTTTCAAATTCAACCAACTTTCAATAATCGTCTGCAAAACCTATTAATTTGGATGGGTCTAATATTTTGTAAAAAATGAAAGGGTTAGATAAGAAGTCATAAAATGATCCAAATTTTATAGAATATCTTCAGGATTTTGATCAGGTTACATAATCGTTATTTCACTGTGATTCATTTTACAAAATATTGCCTCTCGGTGTTGGAGATGACAAAAATTCAACAAGATAGTTTCAGGACTCGTGTATGGTCATCCTTGGTTGCTGCCGGGCTAGATTGACGTTATAGAAATTTATACGTTCTTGTTACGCCCCTCAACGAAAAGGCTTTGGGAAATGTTGAGGAAAATGAAGAAATTGCTTGATACAAGCAATTTCTTCATTATCCACAATGATTTCTATCCAAAAAGATGAAAAAAAAAAAAAAAAAAAAAAAATAAAATTCCATCAACTTGAAATTGTCGTGTGCAGCTTTTGTCAATTTGGATCGGTTTAAAATTTTGTTGTGTGGGAAAGGGTTAAAGCGAACATTAAATGATTAACGAAAGAGCAAAGAAAACTATATGTATATATTTTTTAATTTCAATCAACTCTTGTCGTGCTGTATAATTACCTTATGGAATCGCTGAAAAATCAAAGGGCTGAAAACACTGATAGATCTTGTCGATTAAAAATCAATGTTTCTTTTAGAAATTAATTTCGTACACAACTCTGGCAGGAAAGGTACAAGCAGAAGGTGTAGACCAAGATCAGACTGCACTTATGTGCAGGCTGATCTTGGTCTACACCTCCTGTCAAAGCCGGAATATTCCGGGTTCAGCATGACAAGGGTTAAGCAGTGTAAGGGTTAACAGAAATTGTGGATATTTGTATTTATGCAAATTTAAATGTTTATCGGTGTTGTACATTTTTTATTTATTTATTTATTTATTTATTTTTGCTCACTGTTGATATTTCTGTACACATTTTGCCACATGGGGGTATGACCTTCTGGATTGTTATTAAATAAATGATATGATGATGATATATTCCATGTCCTTTTTGTTCGAACCCCGTCAAGGTCGAAAATATATATATTTCCCTCTTAATTCTGAAAACATTATAACCATTATTTCCACCAATTGGTAAAACAATGGGTAGGTGCACCTAAGCAGGATGAGCAGTTGTTAGCTCGAATAGAATTTTTTGGTTGTACTAGTATGTGAAATGTCAGGAAGCCATGGTGACAAGTAGGTACAACAGCCGCGCGATATAACTTGAATACTTTTTGAAAATTGCGTTAAACCCGTACAATCAATTGATCGGGAAACCAGTCAATAAATACACAACCTAATCAACCAATCGACCCATCCATTGGTCACCTGATCCACCCATCCAATCAACCAACCACCCAAGGCACCTGTGGTGTAGTTTTGAGCTATAATAAGAATATATCGACATTCGTTTCTAATGAGTAGCCGCAACTTAAGGTTTGGGAATTTTCTCAAACTCATTCTTTTCTGTCTGCAGGTATTCACACAAAATGTCTCTTTTTGACGCCCCCAAGAAAAAAGCTTCAGAAAACATTGTGGAAAATGAAGAAATTGCTTGTGATAAGAAATTTCTTCAATATCCACAATATTATCTACCTCAAAAGACAAAAAACAAAACGAAAAACGACAACAACAACAACAACAAAAACCAAACCCCGAAAACAAAATAATAAATTAAAAGAGATAAAAAAAAAAAAAAAAAACAGAAAAAAAGAATCACCAACTAGATATTGTCGTAGGCAACATCTTTGAATTTGAACCCGTCTGAAGTTTTATTGTCTGATAATGGCTTGAATCAGCTATCCCTTCTCAAAGCCAAGATCATCCATGGTTTCATTTCATTCCACGGTAGATCTTTCAAAAGCAATTAACATTAAATCTTTATAATTCTATCCTGAGGAATCTCAACATTAATATGGTATGAAATGGATTACCTCTCAGTATGATTAACAGGTACTCTAAATTAATTAATAATTAAGGATATGTTTAGTTTGATAATTGATATGTCATATTTCATTTTGCTCAAGATTTAAACGGAATATATTTATTTCACTATACATAATCACTCTTATTTTCAATATTTTGGCAAAAATGTCTTTATCAAGAAAAAGAAAATATCATTTTCTTTTTTCTTGATAAATGCATTTTTGCCGAAATATTGAAATTAAGAGTGATTATGTATAGTGTTTAAACAGTTCCCTGAAGAACATCATTGTGATATTGTAAATTTATTTCTTCAGAACAGAACAGAACTTTTATTTCAACCACGTATTTATAAAATACCATAAGGGCAATATGACAAATAAATAATTTAAATTGTGGTTTAAAAAGACCATGACCATTTCTAAGACCCATTTTTTCTGTCATTGGACAGAGGTCATATCGTTGGTGAAATTACAATGGCAGTAGATATTGTTTGATTGATTGTATGGTTTTAACGCCACTTTTAACAGTATTCCAGTTATATCGCGGCGGCTGGAGCACCTAACAGTGGAATCCTGGTATTTCTCACACCAGTACTACCACTACATCCGTTCCTAGCCTCCAGCTGCTATCCCTCTTAGCTTTACGATAATCAATCCATTGGCGAGAGACAAATGTCGGAAAGAATATTTGCCGCCGCCGGGGATCGAACCCATGACATTCCATCATTGAAGATTAGGAGTCTGACGCGCTACCGACTGCGCTATGGCGGCGGCTCTAGGTAGATATTGAACTATAAAACTATAAAAACGCATTCGGTCAATTCATTTTCAGTTTAGTTAGAATTTATCATTGCGGATCGACTCTGTCAATCAAAAAACAAATCAACCAACCAAATCAACTCATTTAGACCGGAAGTGAAATTTTGAACTCCGACATTGACCAATATTCATGTGAAGTATTTTTGTTGACTGGCGACTCAAACGACGTAACTACAGCTTCCCTGAGGAACATCATTGTGATATTTTATATATTTTTCTTCAGAACAGAACAGATCTATTTAAGCTGTAGTTACGACGTATAGGCCGCCAACCAACGACATGTATTTTACTATTTTGTGACATGCTTCTGCCATAAATTAGGCAAAACAACGAGGTTAAATATTGATGTTGAACTTCCTGTCGGAGTCAGTGGGCGCGGTCATGCAAATTAGGATTTAGTTACGGTAACATTTTTAGCAAAGTCTTCAATTCTCAAAAGTTTATCCCTTTTGGAAAGAGAAATTTGATTTTAATTAAATTATAATCATTGTTCTTTGATTCGTTTAATAAGATTGGTGGCTTAATAGATTTTGTCGCTTAAGCAGGATGGAATGACCAACCATCTCTCAAATTGAACAAGTCGTTTTATAAATTGAAAATATATAGATAGAAATGTGAGGTCTGTTTTTATACACTATTCTACACTGAACCCTATTCAGTTTTTGGTATTAAAGCTACAAGGAATATATATACGGACCAAATAACGCTAGGACAACAAAACATATATACGAAATAATACTTTGAAACACAATCTAAAGCCAAGTCAACGCAATACTATTATTTAATCTCGCCCGAGGATTTTATAAGCGGGTTTTTATCGCAGAACATGATTTTTTGCCAAATACTCGGATTAGTTACATCTCGCCTATTGGCCATTATTTCAAAACTTATTCCATATAATCTCCCCTATAAGGATAAACGGCTCTTTTTGATTGCCCAAATGTCAACAGGTTCAATAACAAAATCCTTTCCTGGACAAACCCTCGATTTTACGTCGCGGTGATTTTATACTTGAAAAAAAAAAAACATTATGGAAAAAGAAGAAATTGCTTGTCACAAGCAATTTCCTCTTTTTCCAGAATGTTTACTACCAAACAGGATGGTTTCATTTCAAAAAGCATCAAATTTTCATTATTGTCAGCAACTTTTTTTAAGTTTAGAGCAGTCTAAAAAACAGGAAAGAGTTAAACCCTTACCCATGAAAACAATTTCAAAGATAGATTATTTACGGAACAAACAGTACCTTAATACCAAACAGAAAATATTTTTCTTTGTATAGAACTGAAAATGATGAGCACGCCAATACATTTAACATAGTTTTTCTTTCTGATCTTGCTTCCTACAGCTATCAACTATATGTAAATTAAAGGTAAAATAGGCCTCTCATTTTCGTAAGAATCGAAAGAGTGAAAGCTTAATTTTATTTGATATTCCCATTCTTTGTGACCAATCGTTGATAAAAGGCTAATAGAAAGCGCTACCAAGTCTTAATTTGGCTGTACACTTTAAACATACTCAAACAGTTGCGTGAGATATGGATATAACATTTCTTGAATCTTCTTTAAAACTCATTCCATGGATCCGTCAAAGCGTTCAACTTCAAATCAATCGATCAAATCAAATTGTAACCAGCAATTTCATCATGTTCCACAATGTTTTCTACCCTCAAAGACAAAGATTTTTCAAACACCTCAATTAAATATGTCAACTGCATCATCTTTTAATTAGGACCACTCTGAAATGTTGTCGTTTGGGAATGGGTGAAACTAACTGGGCGATCTTAGTACATAATTAGAGTTATTTTATCTAACATTAACATATTTAGACTGATCGACGAAGACTGACTTGTTAATAGACTCTGAGCTATTCGATGTGAGTTTATTAATTTTTCACATGGATTAGAAATTTTTCCAACCGCCTTGGTCAGCATTGTGAACCGACAAAAGAAGAACACAACCGCAATAAAAACCAACGCTGAACCATGAATAGGGCTGAAAGAGCCGAACACTAAACTTACAGATACAATCGGCCTTAAAGAAGAGATAAGCTCCGATTATAATCAACCATGAATCGGACCTGACGGTGTAGCAAATTTTTATTGGCTTTCATTTAGACCTTTATCCTGCTGTCAAAACATACAGGAATGTCTTTTATACTTACGTGAAAAAGTGTCCTCTCTTGTCTTAAGTCATTAATAAAAAATCTAATAAAAATCATCAATAATTTTTCTTATAAAATTATTAATAAAATAACAATTTTGATAACAAGTAGTTTATTCAATGGTTTCTTTTATCTAAACGGCTAGTTAGGTTATAATTATGATTAACATTTCACCACTTTTACATTGCGACCTTGCATGTATAAAACACTTTTAAAGACGCTTTTAAAGTACAAACTAAGGAAAACTTAACAAGATGAACGTAATATACTAATCAATAACACAACATTGAAAGAGTCTAGCTTTGAATTTTTTAAATGTATTTATTAAATTGATTAATGATTAATTTACTTTTTGGGCGGCATGGAAAATAACGTTGCACATCGCAGACACGCCTACCGTCCTTGTAAGATATGTACTATAAAACACGTGTTTTACTAGTTTGATGAAAATGCTTTTAGTTAATTCCGTAATTTCTATGTGAACTAAATAAAAAAGAGTTTTGAATAGGGCGATTTTGAATTCGAATTCCACGGGTTTAATTTCAAAATCTAATCAGACAGATCATTAACAGAAAAAATCGTAATGCTACGGATATATTTTGGTGATAGTAATAATAAAAAACAATAAAGAATGAAATAATTTATTTGCCCATCCGGTCCTAGGAGGTAAAGAGTGAAATTTCGTGAAGAGGGTTGTCGATTAAATTCCGACTGTTGATCGGATTAGTTCCCGCTGAGTTTATTGGCATGTAAGTGTTCAAATTTTATTGGTGGAATGAAATTACATTAAACATATTAGAAAATCAGCCGACAGCTGCTTTCTATTTTCGATAGGGACAAAAATGGGTTCAGCCTAAAATAAATTTTTGGTTCGTGATAGAGTTATTCTCTCTCCTTAAAAAAAACACACCAAAAGTTTAATAGGCGGCAACAATGAGGGTAGCCCAACAATTAACCGTTATGAATATATTCATCAAAGCTGATACACAAACCATTAATTAATAATTTAATTTTTAGATTCGTCTATCTAAAACGAGTGTTCTGATTGGTCGAAAAAAAATCCATGAACAAATTTTGAGTACCTGGTCATTTTGCACGCTTCCTTACAAAAATAGATCCATACAAAAAAGTATCAAAATTTGTAGAGTTTTTGCTTTTTCGCCCAATGCTTTCAGATATAAGAAATGAACAGAATATTTTTGTTTTTTACGGTGGTATGAGCCGAAAAGCCTAATCACACTTATGTATGATTCCGCTTCGCGTATACATACAGTGTGATTAGTGTTTTGGTTCGTACCTCTATGAAAAAAATCTATTCATTTGTTGAATAAATGAAGATATTTTTCTTTTCATTCAGGTAACAACCAAAAAACTTAATCACACCTATCTATGAATTCGCGAAGATTCTTCGGTTCATACTTCCACACACAAAAAAATGTTCTCTACTTTTCTTATAATTTAATTCCATCAATCAAAGTAAAACAAATACTTTGTTAGTTTGAGTGAAATTTTATGGATCTACTTTTTGCGCAGGCATACAAAATAGTAGCGTGCTTTGAATTTTGTTCATGGAAGTATAAAAAAAAAGTATTTCAGCCAATCAATCGCTTGATACTTGATAGACGAGACTAAAATTGGAATAGTTTTGCATGAGACACATTCAGTGGCATTTAAAGAAATACAGTAGCATTAAGAGAAGAACAAAAAATAGATGAAAAATGGAAAAGATGCGTTTTGGAAGTGCTCAATTGATTTTTCAAGGATGATTAAAATATACATTCATCAGGCGGAAAACATTGTCCCCCCTTTACCTTTTCTAACAAGTAACTTAGTTTTCGATAAAAAGGTGCATAGCTTTGATACTTTGTTAGTGCTCGAGTCTCTGTGAATTATAAGAAATAATATATCAAAGGCAACTTCACTATGGCTCTTCTAGGGTCGTTAAAATAGCATGCTAAGTTCGATCCACTTGAAAAGTGAATCAGTCGGTTGTCTGTCATTTTTATATTTGAAAAGATCAATTACCTTGGACAATGTCTAAATCAACACTCCGTGCCCATAATTTCTTCCCTAAATTGACAAATTAAATAGCGAGGTTTTAATTCTTGTATACATAGAGACCAATAAAGGATGACTTAAAACGATTCACTGTGGAGTATAAAACACGAATTCCATCTCTTAAATACACTGTGTAAACAGTTTGTTTAAGTGTCGTGGGGACGAAATTAATATTTTTTCTTTCTACGGACACAGCCCCTATTTTCCTACTGCAGTCGATCTTAATTCAACGAAGAGTTTTTTAGCTAGCAAAGCTTAAGTTAACAGACGGAATTCTGGTGTCTTCTCAAAGTTCAACGAATGCAAACTGCCACTGGAGGCTTAACCCTTTACTGTACAATCACTGGTTTTTACGTCCTTGTGATTTTATACTTGAGAAAACATTGTGGGAAAAGAAGAAATCGCTTGTAACAAGCAATTTCTTCTTTTTCCACAATATTTTCTACCCTACTGAACGGTTACTTTTCAAAACAAATCCACTGTAAATTGTTGTCTGCAAAACCTTTGAAATTGGACAGGTCTAAAAATATTAAAAACAGGAAAGGGTTAACCACTAAATCAATTAAATGCCTACGCCATACAAAGTAGTTCTTATGTATTTCGGGAATATTTAAAAATCTATTCAAATTGTAGAGAACTTTTTCAAAAGCATGCTATTCAACCAACTTCATTCCGCTTTTTAGGCATCCAAAGAAAAGGCTTCGGGAAAAAATTGCGGGCAATGAAGAAATTGCTAGTAGCACAGTTTTTCATAGCCAACATGGAAAAGATTTCTACATTCAACCATGCTTTGTTAGCTAACAGAACTTTCAGAACTTTGATTTTCCTACTGCAGTCGATCTTTATTCAGCGAAGAGTATTTTGTTGTATTATTGTCCTCCCTCCCCCCCCCCCCCCGAAAGCCATAAATCCTAACAATGTAATAAGTACCCCTAAGAATAGTTCATTGTTATTAAACTTCGATATTGGAATGTATGATATATAATATCATCAGCATTTTATTTGTATCTTTGTATCTATAAACTTCTACCAACCATTTTTAGGGGTTGAACTGGAATGAAATAAATGACCAATCTAGGTATCAATCAACCAATCAAATAATTTATTCAGTCCGCAATAGAGATATCTACTCCTACATTGGCGCCATTTTCGTGAAACAGTTTTTTTCTTTTTGGTTTTGCGACTTAAATGTCCTAACTACAGCTTATTGAAACTGTAGTTACGACGTTTAGGTCGCCAACCAACGATTTTACTTTTTTCGTAACATGCTACTGACCATTAATTTTGTAAGATAACGCCGTTTAAATCGAAGCGGAACTTCCTCTCTGAGTTAATGGGCGGGGCATAGAGAGTCAGTGGGCGGGGCCAGCGATTGGTCAATTGCTTGAGCGGTCGAGGTAAATTAATATGTATCTTTTTATACTTTACTAAAAAAAACACAACAAAAACAACAACAAATGACCAAAAAAACCAAAACAATTAATGCAATTATAACAACACCCCCACAACTCACCACGCAATTATAACTTTATTTTGTAGGGAATTACCGGTTAAGATTTGTTAGTTGCTTATGTTTGTTGTTTTGAGTTAATTATTATTGTTATTAAACTTTATTATTGTTATTTTCACGAAATGGTGCAATGATTTGGATTTTGTCTTTCTCTAGAAGTCTCTTCTCTTATAGTTTTCATTAGCAAATAGAATATAATTCCTATGCACGATCAACATTTTAATTGCAGCCAAAAGAACTTTGGTGATTCACTTCCAATTTCCGCCTACAAGAAAAAAAATGAAATTCGAACATATACGAAAAACTATATAAACATGTTATCTATATAGTATATGAATCATATTAAAAGACTGGCCATACAAAAACGGGAACTCATTATGTAAAAAGGTAACCCATTTAAGAGATGAAGAGAATATCTTTTGCTTTCATGGATGTGTGAACCGAAAAACCTAATCACACTGTATGAATAAGCGAAGCGGATTCATACATTGTGTGATTAGGTTTTTCGTATCATACCCCCATGAAAACAAAAAAATATTCTCTTCATTTCTTATAATTTAATAGCATCGAGCGAAAAAAAAAATGCTTTACAAATTTTGTTACCTTTTTGTATGGTACTATTTTGTGCGGAAGCATACAAAATCGATGCGTGCTCAAAATTTTGTTCATGGTGGTATGGATTTTTTTCGACCAATCAGAACGCTCCTTTTTGATAGACGAAACTAAAAATTAAATTATTTAAGAGTTAAGCTTGATCATAATCGCGAATAACGCATACCGTCGTCTTCATAACATTCCGGGCACGGCCATAACGAACTTGGTAGGACTCCTTATCACGAGGTTCGGGGTTCGATCCCGGTCGCAGCAAATATCTTTTCCGACATTTGTCTCCCACAAATGGGAGGATAATCGTAAACCTAAGTGTGGTGAGCAGCTGGAGGCTCGGAAAGGATGTAGTTATAGTACTAGTGTGAAAAATTCCAGGAATCCATGGTTATGCAAGTACTCCAGCCGTGATTATATGACTGAAATATTTTTTAATTCGCGTTTAACTTCATTCAAACAAACATAACTTCACTTCATTCCGATTGAAGGAATCGACGTGCCTGTACGTAGAACCGATTTTTTAGTCTTACTTTTCACCCGGCTTTTATCTGTGGTTCACCATACTTGGGTCGAATGCAAAGGGAGTTCAACAAACCTTCAAATACCTATATATTTGGATATAAATTTTTCCCGAAATAATACGCACCCAATGAAACTAACAGAAAAAGAACCCAAAAAACAGTTTCTTTTATTTCTTAAAAAAAAATTCAGAGAGTATAAATATGGCTACCGTGCAACTGCAAGGTGGAACAAATGCATTTTCCTTGAAAAAAGGAGGATTGGAAAAAAAACAAGACAAAACAAGAAAAAAAAAACACCAAAAAACAAAAAAAAAAACAAAAAAAAAACCAAAAAAAAAACCCCCAAAAAAACCAAAAAACAAGCAAATAAAAACAGGCGCGCTTGTTAAAATTGGAATTTGTTTTGTATATATATTAGTTTAAAATTATATATCGTCATTTTTTTGCGACGATTTTGGATGGATTTTTCTTTACTCATTATTGAATCAACAACTTTTACTTTAAACATTACAAAGGCAGTGTAGACCAAGATCAGACTGCACTTATGTGCAGGTTGATCTTAGTCTACACTTCCTGCCAAAGTTTGAATTTCCTAGGTTCAGCATGACACAGGTTAACGACCAATAGTATATGTAGAGATCTTTTTTTTTAAAATAATCAATTTTCTGATGACGGTGTACACTCAGGGTTAAAAAAAAGCCTCCCATCTGACCATATGGATAAAATGCAACATTCCGTAATTTTGGTTGTCTAGACGACGACTATTTACGGGTAAGCGCTAGGTCTGCTGACACGGGTTAAAGACCAATAGTACCTACTTGATAGTTTTTACACTTACCAATTTTCTGATGACGGTGTACCCTCAGGTTTGAAAAAAACCCCTCCTATCTGACCATATAGATAGATGACATCATTTTGTAATTTTGGTTGTCTAGACGACGGCTATTTACGGGTAAGTGTCAGATCTGCTGTGGGTTGTCTGTAGCTTCACGCGAAGATGTTAATGATGTTATAATAAAGATAACTACCCAAACAAAAACATCCTACGATCATCCCACACTCTCATAAAAATAAACGCTGTATTAGTCAAATATATAGTGGTTTGTCCCAGGGGGTCGTTTCACTAAACTACGTACGCTTGGAATTTTCGTAAATATTTGCGAGCGCAACGAAAATTCGCGTACGGTCGTTTCACTAATCTTCGAAAATTTACGTAATTCTTACGTAAATATATACAAGGGATGGGCTTGCGTAAATACGGAAAATAAGCGTAAATTCAACTGTCATGGCCGACAACTTTTTCGCAAACGATCGAATCAAGATTTCATATGACATTCTTGAAAACTACACCTGTTTGGCGAGCCAATGAAATGCACCAGACTCAATGAAAAGTGTTCAGCTCCAATATTAAACGAAAAAGAATGGACACATCGATTAGCTCAGTTGGTAGAGCACTTGACTTCAAACCTCAAGATCACGGGTTCGAGCCCTGGGCTGACCATATCAACTAATAAACTAATTGTCTTTCGGATGAGACGTTAAACCGAGGCCCCGTGTGACGATGCTATCCATCGAGCACGTTAAAGAACCAGGCGGGGCTCTCAGCAGTTTCGTCCTGTATCCATGCACTATCCCTCGTAACAACTAACCGTCTTCTGGGGGCGTCGCTCATATGGGCATGTGCTACGGTAGCAACGATAAATAAACGGAAATACACACACATCGATAAAGGTAAGAAAAATGTGCAAGGTAGTGAGTTCTTAAGAGCATTCGTCCCTATCTAACTTCGAACTCCCACCTATTGCTATGACACGGTTTAAATTTTAATCGAATGCGTATAGTCTTCAAGAAATAGAAAAAGGTAGACTGTCTGTTTATTTTTGATATTGTGCATAATTGATCCCGACTATAAATCAAAGAATTTATCGACCAATCGAATCATTCATTTAGACCGAAAGTGAGCTTTGAACTCGACATTTGCCCACATTTGTGTGAAGCATTTTTGTTGGTTTAGAGACTTAACCATCGTAATTATAGCTTACTATGACGTTTAGGTCGCCGAACTACACCTACGAGTATTGTTTTCATGGTTAAGGTTCGATTTGACATTTTCTTTGTCACTCTGGAATATTCATCATGACGATGAAATTTTAGACTAGTCCAAATTCAAAAAAGTTGCAAACGACACTTTTTAGTTTAGGGCTTTAAAAAGACCTCGTATTTTGGGGTAGAAAAGACACGCGTAATATCTTTATTTTCCACAATGTTTTCCAAAGCTTTTTTGCGGAGCATAGAAAAAGCGCGTTTTTATGTTTATGGCGAAATCTTTGAGTTCTTACAGTTGTTCTCGAACATTCATCATGTTTGTGACTTAAATACTACCAATTTGCACATATGTGCAGCCTGATCTTATTCTACACCACCTGCTTGTCTCTTTTAAGCCAGAGTTGTTTTTACAAATCTAAATTCATGAAATGGTTTATAACAAACGGATAAACAAGAGATTTTTTCCGATTTATATTTTAACTGTTTTAACAAATATGATGTGTAATAAACGTGAATTCGACATTCAAAAAAAGTTTTGTTTTTTCCGATAAATCGACAAATCTGTACATTTCTTGAAAAGTTACCGACTCTCAACATTTCGTTAAACATATAACGTTGTTTGTAAATTGACGACATTACACGAATCATGACGTCATTTTTACGGGAACGAAGATGTGTTACCATAAGTTATCATTTTTTCCAGATAAGTTACAATCATTGCATGCGGACAGATCAGACTCGACAGAAAAATCCCAAATGCACTGTACTGTCACGATATGGGTAGATGACGTCATTTTCCCGGTAAAATGATGTCACGCCAAGAATAACGTTATAACGTTTTTAAAAAGAAACGTTTTTACATAAACCTCTTTATCTTCTTTGTTTTTTGCTTCTTTTATCTCTTATACAAGTATAAAGAATATTTTACACACAGCTTATAAATATCATCCACAAAGTTTTGGTAAGGAAAAGATCTAAGCCCTGTTTTAATATACGGGATGCAGTTAACTTCTGTATGTAAAACACTATATACAAAACCCATTGTCGGTACACTAATATGCAAATATATGAAATCGGATAAGTTTGTTGGAAGATTTTATATATAAAGCGAGAATGCTAGTACAAATATTGAAATATTTGAATATTTTACGATCATATTTGAGTTTCATTCACCTTTGTTTGTCAGACCGGCTTCAAAGGCTAGAAATTTGTCTTTAATCTTACTAGTTGACGGTCAAATTTTTTAATGATTGATCATTTGTTAAGAGATGAAGAGAATATTTTTTGTTTTCATGGAGTTATGAACCGAAAAACCTAATCACACTGTATGAATTCGCGAAACGGATTCATACATTGTGTGAATAGGTTTTTCGGTTCATACCTCCATGAAAATAAAAAAAAATGTTCTCTTCATCTCTTATAATTTAATATCATCGAAAAAGCAAAACCTTTACATATTTTTTTCACCTTTTGTATGGGACTATTTTGTGAGGAAGAATACAAAATCGCTGCGTGCTCAAAATTTTGTTCATGGAGTTATGAGTAATATTTTCGACCAATCAGAACGCCCGAGTTTGATAGACGAAACTATAACTTAAATCATTTAAGGGTGAAATCATTGAAAGCTTTTTTGTCAGAATGTTGTTTAACAATATTCTTATTTTTGAGAAAAGGGGATAAATCCTACAACAAGCGTGTTATATTGTATACAGAGAACCTTGTTTTAAACGACCATTCATTGGACGTCTAAAAAGTAGTCGCTTATGAGAATTGTCGCTTAAAAACATGCTTTTGTGAAATATTTAAAGGGCTGATTCCATTGCATACATAACGTTGTTGAGCGTTCAAAATGTCGTAACTACAGCTTTGGAATAAAGCTGTAGTTTCGATATTTTGCACGTTCAACGACGATAAATTATCACAGGATTCTCGCTAAATCCGAAGTTGTTGGGACTCATTAGAATCCGAAACTCAATAATAAATGACGGGAAATAAGTAAATTATTAGTATCTTAACCCTTGTCATGCTGAACCCGGAATATTCCGGTTTTAGCAGGAGATGTAGATCAAGATCAGCCTGCACATAAGTGCAGTCTGATCTTGGTCTACACCTCCTGCTTGTAATTTTCCTGCCAGAGTTGTTTATGAAAATGATTTCTTAAGGCAATACTAATTATTTAACAAACAGTTCTATCAGTGCTTTCAGCCCTTTGATTTGACAGCAATTCAGTAAGGTAATTTATACAGCATGACAAGGGTTAATGAATATTACAAAAAGTTTTTTTTAATCTTTGGTCAGTGCATAATCAACGTAAAATTTCGTTGGCGCCAGAAAAATATCTGACTCGATTCACGTGGCGAATCCAATCTGGATCCAACACACCTCTCTATAATTCATACGGACAAGAAATCGCCATTTTAATAAAAGGTGCGCTGATGAGTTAAACATTCACAGGGAGATAGTCATTCCTCGCATTTAACTTTTAGTTAGTATAGTTTGTGGTATTTTCCATGGGCTTGGTAAACCCGTTCTCGCACAAAGACGCTTTTCTACCTAGAAGGTTAACTTTCTTAACCTTAAATTATCATCTGCAATTGCTTAAAAATTAGACAAAAAAATGTCGTCTAGTAATGGATTAAGGGTATGTTTTACCATGGAAAAGCCAAATTCTGACTGTGATTAGAATATTTGCCAACGCCCCCTCACACACACCGACACACGCAACAGTTAAATAAATAGATAAATATAAGAACGAAAATCGCATTCGGTTTAAACGTATGTTTTTAAGAAAACAAATTATTATTTAACCAAAATTGATATTGAAAACTCAAGTCATTTCGCTATCTAATTAAAAAGTATAAGGACAAAATCAAAATACCTCGTATATAACAATACTATAGTTAAACAAGGCTCTTCGTCTGAAAGAAAAAATATGAACCATTATTCTAGAAAAGCTGTCTAATTGACAAAGCAATGTTTTTTCAAAGAATAAACTAATATTCTAATTCACAAAAGTGATAGGAAAAAAATCTATATCTTTAAAAATGACAATCTTACATCTGTTTTTGTACCTTAACCCATCAGCAGAAGATATCTAGAAGATGCAGATTACAATTTTCAGTTGGTTAAATTTCTAGAATTCTTAAATGCTCGTTACATGTACAATAAATGTTCTCCATCTTTCACAATGATTTCCAAAGAAACGTTTTCTCGGAGGGCGCAGCAAAAATCAGATAATTGTGACATCATCATTTTCAGGGTTTTTCCAATGCCATAAAAAAGTCAGTTAGTCAAGCTTTTCAGGATAGAAGATCATATAAATTTGGCAAAGCAATGTCTGTGAACTCGAGACCCACTATTAATTTTTTTGAAAAAGGTTTAAATACAATTAAGTATTTTCGTCTGTTCGTGAGCAAAATGTCGTAGCTACAGGTTAAATAAAGCTGTAGTTACGACATTTTGCTCGTGCCCTGACGAATTATGTGACACGTCGGGCAAGAAGGACCTCCTTTGCCGTGCGAAAAGAATCGATCCATGTGGGCTGCGCCTTCTGCGCAGGTTGATCAGGATCGATGCTTTTGCTCTTTGACGATCTTCTGTATCTAGAATAACCACTTCATATTTCTATATGAGCGCATGCGTGATATTTCCAACCATTACAAATATGCGCAAAGTAAAGACTCGGATCAGCCTTTGCATCAGCACAGTCAGATCAGAGTCTTCACCCTGCGCTCTGTTGATAGATACTGACCCAAAGCTTCTTTAAACAAATCAGCGAATGTTCGTATTGCCCCGAACGGCTGTCCAGGGTGCTCAATGTGTGCGAGTCACGCACATGCGAAATGGTTGGAAATGTCACGCATAGGCTCATATAATTAAAAAAACCCAAACTTTAATTGACCTCTTTTTAAGGACATCCCCGGGATCCCCCTTTACCTTTGAGGTCTTTTTCTCGTCGCTGGGCGTGCAAAATGCCCTAGCTTCAGCTTGAATAAAGCTATAGTTACGATATTTTGCACGCTGTGACATAATAAATGAGTATATATTTCCTTACATATCATGGCTTCCTACTCTGTTTATATCTGGAAAGTTGTTCATTGGTTTGTATTTACCAGCCAATCAAAAGCCGCCGTCATAGCGCAGTTGGAAGAGCGTCGGACTGTCAATCTAGAGGTCCCGAGTTCGATCCCCGACGGGGCACTCATCCTTTTCGACTATTTGTCTCTCACAAATGGGTCGATAATCGTAGACCTATGTCGGATAGCAACTGGAGGCTAGGAAAGGATGTAATGGTAGAACTTGTGTGAGAAATACCAGGATCGAATTTTTAGGTGATTCAGCCGCCGCGATATAACTGAAAGATCGTTGAAAGCGGCGTAAAACCCCATTCAAAGAAACAAACAAACAAACCAATCAAAACCATCGTTTAATATTTAAATATCAAAACGATTTTTTTTGTCGAAACATAAGTTTTATCCCGACAAAAGATCTTCTTACAAAAATTTCATTTTGGATTGAAAATTAGACTGGTTAGTTATTCTCTATATCTCTAATACGCTCTTGCTCCGAACTGGTTACCAGACTACTCCCTGTGGTACACGCTTAACTATGGCGTGAATGTTTCCACAAATTATCCACCATCTCGAAAACGTTTGTCTAAACATATCCAAACGAGAAGCTCTGATTCGCCCAGACAAAAGTCTAAACCAATCAGATCCCTTCCTTCAAAAGTTTCAATTGGACCTAGAATTTAGACTGGTTGTTGAATACGGAGCACGATTCTTTATTCTGCAATTACGTTCTTGCTCCAAACAGGTTTCCAGACTGCTCCCTGTGGGTAGACGCTTGATTATGGCGCGACAGTAAGACTGCTCCACTTTGAACGAATTAGCCCTGTTCTTGTAGACATGACACTTACTGTCTAAAGTAGAGATACAAAATGGAAGATCATCGTAAAATGACATACTTATCATCGGGATGAATCCTTCAATCTAAAAACATAACCGCGCCGTAGAAAAAAAATATTTGTTGAAAGTATTTTTGCAATCAACCACATGCATTCTGTCTGTTTCTATCTGTCATTCACAACGCGTTGCACAGATTTGAAAGACCAGAGCTTATATTATGAATCGTGTTATTGATAGTCTCCCTGAATCTTTATTTTCTCGATCCCATGTCTTTATAGCCTACTAAATGGACCCTCTCAATATTACATATTACATTTAAGAAACAAAGGGAATGTTGGTGTTTTTTTTGTTGTTGTTGTTTTGTTTTCGTTGAGGCATGAACCGAAAATTTATTTACACTTTTAAAGGTTAATACCCCAATGAAAACAAAACAAACACTTTTCATTTCTTATAATTTACTGCTATCAAGCAAGAAAACTTCTACTTGTTTTGAGTAAAATGTAATGGATCTACAAGCATACAAAATAATTGCGTGCTCAAAATTTGAATGGAAGTATGAAAAAAACTCTGACAATCAAAGAATTCGAACATTGATGATAGAAGAAACCAAAACTTAATTGCTTGTTTTTCTTTATGTTTAATTCATTAAAATAATTGGACCCGTTTTATCTATAACTTTAAACTCTTACATTTATGTGAAGCAGTTTTGTTGGTTTGACGACTAAAACGGCGCAACTACAGCGATTAGATCGCATATTCATACAGTGTGATTAGTTGGTTTTATTTTTATTTGTTTCATATCTCCATGAAAACATAATTATTCTCTTCATCTCTTTAGTTTAAAAAAAAAAAAAACATCACAAAAATTCTGATCACGAAGGACCAAATTGTTACGGACGGTATAAACAACTAAAGAGTTTGCTTTTCTTACGAGCCGTCCGTTAATAAAAACATGAATGAGTAGGAAGACAATATCTATAGACAGACCGAGTGTACCCGTTCACACGTAACTCTATATTTATAGTGTGGATGAAATTGAAATGATAGAGTCGGGGAAGGCTCCTCTTTAATCAGTCTATTAAACAACTATGTTGATTGGAAGATTATAAAAGGTCCGGGAATTCACCCACATTTATGAGAAGATTTTTTTTTCTTAAAATTACTTTGCCATTCTAAAATTTGTGCGCGTTGTTACGCGTAAGACCGATTGTTTGATTAACAAACACTAAAACAAGATTTAATGAATTAATTTTAGTTTCATCTATAAAGATTCTAGCGTTTTGATTGGCTATTTTTTTTTTTCTTTTAACACTTTCATTACCATAATTTCGAGCCATGCAACTATTTTGTGTGCTTGCGCTCAAAGTAGATCCATTCAATTTTACTGAAAACTAGTAAAATGTTTGCTTTGTTTTGATTGATATCATTAGAAAATAAGATGTGAGGGGAATATTTTTTTTTTTTTTATTATTTTCATTTAGGTATTAACCTGAAATCTTAATCACACTAATGTATGAATCCGCTTCCTCTTTTAACCCATTCCTACACAATAAAATTGTAGACTGGTCAAATAACAAAGAAGTTGCAGTCGACAATTCTAGATGGGTGAAATTTTAAGAATCTCTGTCTATTATGGTAGAAAACATTATGGATAATGAAGAAATTGCTTGTAACAAGCAATTTCTTTATTATCCATAATGTTTTTCAATATTTTTTTTATTGTCCAGGGGGTGTCAGAAATCGTCATTGTTTGGGAATAGGTTAAGGAAAGTAATCGGTAAATAAAACAATTATATGAAATTCGAATAGTAGAAACAATACTGAATAGATACAGTGTGAATACCTGTTTTATTTATAACTTAAAGAATTTCAGAACAATATTCTCTTTACAATTAAATGAATCGAGAATAAAAAGAAACAATTGATACAAAGGATTGATCATTAAAGCAATGTAGACATTAGGAGGAATACATAATGACTGCTAAGATATTAGTCAAAATCACTTTTCGATATATTTGTAACAATACCCTTTCCAAAGGTATCTCTGGACCTCATTCTTATTTGTGCATGCAGTGTGCTTTCTAGTGGAGAATTTTGTGATATCTATAAGTAAATCGAAGGTGTTGACGAGAAATTCATGCCTAAGAATACACAATCCCGATTTTTACGTCACAAAGGGTAAACGAAGACATTGCTTGTTTCAATATTATACGCAATACTATCTACCCGAAAAGACGATTTTATTAAATTCCATCAACTAAAAGTGATTAAGTGCATCCTTTCGCACGTGATTTACATAACATCTACCGACTGCGTATGACGGCGGCTATTGAAACACAGAACTTTTTTTCTCATTCTAAAATCAACCGAATCATTAGGGATACGTCTTTTTAGCTAGCAAAGCGTCAGCTTTGATAGCTTAAGTTAACAGACAAAATTTTGAGGTCGTCTCAAAGTTCAACGAGTGCAAACTGCCTCTGGAGGCTTAACCACTAATTACATTGAATGACTACGCCATAAAAAGTAGTTCTTATGTTATTATGGAAAATTGCAAACTCTATTTAAATTGTAGAGAACTCTTTCAAAAGCATGCTATCAGATACATTCCCAATCAATTCCGCTATTTAAGCATCTCAAGAAAACAAGCTGTGGAAAACATTGTGGACAATGAAGAAATTGCTTGTCACAAGCAATTTCTTCAATGTTCACAGTGTTTTCTACCCATCAAGGGAAGATTTTCTAATCAAACCATGCTTTGCTAGCTTACAGTACTTTCAGTACTTTGATTTTTTTTCTCTTGAAAGCAGTGTTTTATTAAGGGTTGAAAAGCCATAGAGTGCAGACGTCTCCCTGCTTTAGTACACCATTTTGTAGAAAGAAAATTTCACACCCTTTCTCAGATACAATATAACTGTCACTCAATTCGGATAGAAACTGACGGTTACTGACAGGCAAGAGATTGCTGAAAAAAATGAAACGACTCTTTACATACCATTTATACAAACTAGATTCTCTCGAGACTGTAAAACAAAACAGAGTGTTTCAGAATTTTTCAGAAGCCGCTCTTTTTATAATTAATCCAAGAGGAAATGCTGTATACAAATCGAAACGACTTTGGTAATACATTTATCTTAAATGTTATGGCAGTCTTCGTTAGTAAATCTTTTACATTCCTTGGTCTCTGAAACTTTGTCATTTCACTGAAAAGAGGCAATACCGTCTGAAAAAGCCGGTAGCATGAATATACACCGATATACGAGTCCTTCATCTGTTGGCATTACGTTTCGCCAATCCAGGAAGGTGTACAATTGAAAAATCAATCTTTATCCAACAAGAGTATAAGTAAAAGGCAATGGGGAAAAATCGTCTATGTTTGAGTTTTATTTCAAAATGCAGATGTTACCAAGAGCGCAATACCACATACAATTGCTAAAAAGTTTATGCCAACACAAGTCCGCGAAGTTAAACGATCACAATTTAGAAATGATAATAATCGCGTCGTCAGAGATATGGATATACCACTTAACTATACAACTGAAACATCAAAGAGATAACTCGGTTTTGTACTCATTCCTTCCTTTGAGAATTATTTGGATGAAAAAATACGTCGTCAGCCGATGCGAAATACTTATTTCATTTGATAGGTAATAGATATGTCTCTCTTGTATTATTCGGTCCATTTATACAAGCAAAAATTATCATTTAACCGTCTTAAAGTAAAACAAGAATTTAAGGATAATTCAAATGCACGCGATATTTCAACAACGATCTACAAAGCGATTCTTCTCCCAAGAATCAATGAAATCATCATTTGAATCAACAGCGCCGACGCAAAAGTAACAACAGCGCAAAAAAGAAACAAACACATTACAATTGTAAATAGGTCGCGTTTTTGATATTTCGATTTATATTTAAACATTTCTTTAAATCGACAAAGACCATTTAAAAACTTTAGGTGAATGACGGGTACAAATAAACAAACAAAAAATCTTCAAAAGTTATTCTTCGATAAAAGACGCAAATGAATACAAACAAGTTTTATGGGGTTTGAAAAAGAGTACCATTTAAATGTGGCGTTTAAGTTTTAAAACAGATAGCACATAACTAAGGGTTGATGCTTGATTTAAATGGTTCAGAAATTAAAGCAAAACATAAAGTTAGAAAAAAGTTGTTCTCATAAAATTTTCATACAGCAAATCGATGGTCAACGCGAAACAATTGTAACTGTCTGTAAACATAGAGATAGGTACTACTTTTGCACGCTGACCCATCGAAATGACTTATCATGGAAAACCTACCTTAATGACAGCAAACTGATCTCCCCATTTTTATTTTATTATCTTAGAATATAATATCTTTCTTATTCACAAAATTAACAACAACTAAATCAATATCGTAAAATTCTGACAATGTTACAACTGTTTTAGTACATAAACTATGTACGAGACGACACAGTTTCAGACTGGTACAAATTTTAAAAAAAAGTTGATGACGGCAACTTTCAGTTGAGGAAGTTTTCAAAAATTGTATCTAGAGGTAAATCTTTTTTTCCAAAGACCCTTTCTTGAAAATTACGTAGCAATAATGAGACAATTATGACGTCATCAAAACATTTGATTTTTCCTACGACATAAAGAAACGTCATTTACGCCGGTTTTCATGGGTAACGTATCAAATATTAAAATGACACATATTGTAATGACAGCGAAGGTAAGGTATAAAGTTTCAAATGAGTTCATAAAAAACTGCTTGGCTAAGATATTTAGGAAATTTTCATCTTGTAATAGAATTCATCCAGTCAATTGCTTAGTTAAAATTAGCATTTCTGTATCGGGTAAACCCAAATTTTACTATAAGTTCATTAACATCTTCAACAAAAAGGTGGTTAAGTTCGTCTAGTCCTTTAACTTTTTCCCTCTCCTATTTATTCTGTTGATATGTTATCATTTATGTCGCCTCACTGAAAAAAGAAACAAGTACATGTATTGTCAGTCATGGCTTTCCTTATTTTTTTTCTTTGCAAATTTCATATCATTATGTTTATTTTCATCAAAAAAAGTAATAATTTAAAAAAAAACAACACACTATTCTGCAACCAAACGACTTGTTTATAATCTATATTGTGGTCAAGTATCATTAATTTCCAATTAAAATGAATTAAGAAAAGGGACAGAAATAAGGAATAGAATATCCTTAACCATTCCCACACAACAAAAATTTAGACTAGTCCATATTCAAGAAGCTGCAGACAGTTAATTCCAAGTTGGTTAGATTTTATTCTTTTCGTCTTTTAGGGCATAAAACATTGTGGATTATGAAGAAATTGCTTGATACAAGCAATTTCTTCAATTAAACAATGTTTTCAAAAGCGTTCATCTGTAAACGCGTAAAAAGGGGGATTATGTGGAAATGGTTAATGATACACATTCGCCTATTCACAAAAATGGTTATAGACCACACTTAGAGGAGTGAGAGAGAGAGAGAGAGAGAGAGAGAGAGAGGGGGGGGGGTAAGCATCCCTTATTAATATACCTTCGATACAAGATTCAGTTAAAAGCAGAAATTATTCAATATTTAATTTTTTGTTTGTAAATTTGTTGGTTATTCAAAAGACTTGGAGAATATGTGTACATGTTATTCTACAGATTATGTAGATATATGAATTCCGTTGTTTATCATAGGTGCACTATACGCTCAACACTAAGATTCACAAAGCGAAGAAAATATCTAATAGATCATGAGCTATGGAAAAGACGGAAGTGGACAATTCGCACTTTAACCCATTCCCAAACAATTTCTCCTTTTCAAGCCCCCGTAAGAATTTTTTTTTTTTTTTTTTTTTTTTTTTGAAAACATTGTGGATGATGAAGAACTTACCCGTATTTAGCAATTTCATCATTATCAACATTTTTTTCTATCCTAGAAGACGAAAAAATGCAAAATTCCATCAATTTGCAATTGTAGTCCGCAGCTTCTTTGAATTTGGACCGGTCTAAAAGATCGTTCTGTTGGGATGGGTTAAACTGAAACCAAGAAAACAGATTAGGTTTTTAAAATCAACATTCGTAGTTTCATAGTCAATTAGATGCCCAAGTCAAATAAAACTAAATACCATGCCCCCACCGCCATGTACACAGCCATCTGCGTACGTTTTTACTAATTGACAAATATAATACCTCATTATTGCTGGCCGTTTGAGCTGCTCTGCTACAATAAACAAACACATAAAACCCACGGAAAGATCAGAGTTTTCCATCAAATAATTTCGGCGCTTCAATGACTCATTACTGACTGACCGACCTACTCATAAAATGTCGTCATAAAATGTCCGTAAAACTAAACGAACCCTTTTTCGATAGCCACCGGAAACTTCCGCTGTTTACAGAAATCAACTCAGCTCGAACCTTAGAACAACAACAACAACAAAATAGCGGCAATGAATTAACTCCACGTTGCTACTCTCCACCCAGGTGTATAAATAGGTACATGTGAGGGTTACAAGCCAATGTGCTGTGGCAAGCCGTAAGCGCCGTGTGTTAAAAACCGATCGTGGGGTTAAGGTGTAAACTCGGTAGAGCAAGCATGAGCGTGGTGACACCACTTTAATGAAGAAAAGATTTTTTCATTACCACAATCACACCAATATTCAAAGCCCTTTCCTCGTTTTATTTGGTATTAACATAGGAATTGCTCAACCATTTGGGGAACATAAACCAAGATTAACCACTCAAGCCTTATATATTCTAAAAACGATTGTTTTAGTAAGCAAATATCGGGAAACATGATTGATACATTTTAAGAGATAGATTCGACTCGTGCAAATTAGATGGGACGTGTACGCATGCGTATAAGCATATATCAGCTAGATTTGAACTGACAAAAAGCTCCTGTCAGAACATGGAGTTTTGAAAGTTATTGGGCTGCATGGATATTTTTTTCCCATTTTATCTTGTAATTTATGAGCCTGAATATGTTTTTTTCTGAAATTATTCGTTTGCGATTAAAAAAGAATGTGCTTTGGTTAGCCAATAACGTAAAAAGATAAATGACGTAGTTGTTTCGTCATAGTGACGTCATAGATTGTTTTTCAGGACCGACACTAAAATTTAGCTTTTTGTTTGACGGAATTCTGAATTCTGGGGTGGAGATGAGGGGGGGGGGGTTTCAAAGTAGTACTCAACTGTTTTCACTTGAAACATGCACGCAGATTTGGTAAAATCTTTTTCTTACCACCCGGAGCGAAAGTGAGATTAAAAACAAAGACAGACCTGCTTACCATAAATACAATGATGATAAAAATGATAATATAGAGGAAAAGCATTTGTTTCAATGTAAGATCGCTTTATCTTTCCTTAAGTGAATAACAAAAGCTATATTTTCATGAGTGGAGGAGCCAGTCAAAAAAAATATAGTTTATTTGTTGTTCACAATCATTTTTACATGATAACAACGGTTTTTCTTTTTCATTAATGTAAAGAAGCGACAAATTATCACATATTTCATCCACGATCTTTAAAAGCGTGTCTTAACACACTTGAATCACGTGACAATATGGTGACGTCATCAGTGTCTTGTGTCTCGCTTAGATGGCGTACATGTACCTGGACTAAATCTATCAGAATTGCGGATTTATCTTTTGATGTACTCACTGGTTTTCTGTGAAATTATCAAGTAATGATTTATCGAGAAATCTCGAAGCATTAAAGATAGAACGTTAATTCTGCGGGGTTGTGGAACTCACATGACCGACTTTTCTACTTGTGTTCCCTTGGCCGGAGATTAGTAAATTCTGGGGCTAATCTTGGAATGGTACACAAAATAGAACTCATTTTCGAATGGAGAATTATCACAATTTTTATATTGAAGGGTAGAATATATTGTGAACATTTTCTTTTGTCAAATACGATACGATGGTTCTGTTAGGATCAAACAACCAAAGAAATTATGTTACTGCTCGTTTAAATGACGTCATGATGATCGTATAAATATGCTTAGGTTTAAGGATATATGAGATTGCTATTCACTATAGAAAACAAGGTTAGAGCCTATAGCTTTGTTGGAAGAATCTGTGAACAAACCGGAGAAAAATAATCTTTAACCCATTCTTACTCAATGACGCTTTTAGACGCCCCCAAGAACAAAACTTTAGAAAACATTGTGGAAAATGAAGAAATTGCTTGTTACAAGCAATTTCTTCATTAACCAAAATGTGTTCTACCCTAAAAGTGAAAAAAATCCAAACTTTCATAACTTTTGAATTGTCGGCAGTAACACCTTTCAACTTGGACAGGTCTGAAATATTGCCGTCTGGTAATGGGTTAAAATAGTTGTTTACTTGTATATCATTATTCTTTTATCATTACTATCATTATTTTGATCGGGAATTTCATCCCATAGAAGTAAAATGCGTTTGATACTGTTTTAATTCTCTCAATTACTTGCATGCAGGTGCTCACGATTCCACGATTCAACCTGTCAAATATCACAACATTTAAATAGAATCAATGATAATTGATAATCGACAAAGACCTATTAGATATCAACGCCTTCCACAATCTATCGACCTCATTAGAGCGACTAGACCCGAATACTGATTGCCTCTCTTATCCCTTTATAAATAGATGGATTTTGCAGGGAAGAATTTACTATAACGCACCGGCTCCCAAGTTCAAACTATAAATGTGGAAATTCTAATCAGGATTCCATATTTCCGTGATCGAAAACGCAGTTTTGCACCAACTTGGGGATATTGATACAGATCGACCGCGTCTTGGGAAAAAAGCGCTGGAATCTATTCAATATGCTCGAAAAATAGTTATAATACAGCTTAACATAGTGGAACAAATTCAGCTAATCACAGCTATTTTTGCAATACTTTGGTCGCCCGCTCTTATAAAGCTTATTTTTATAGTTCGATTGCGACGAAAGTATTTAGACTGTAGGATCGCTGATATATTGCTTATTTTGACGAAAGCAATTAGGATATAGGGTCGCTGTCGAACGCCCAAAATCAAATTTGTTCACGTCTCAAGAGAGAGCATGAAGAATATAGGGTCGGTCTAGAACGCCCAAAATCAAATTTGTTCACGTCTCAAGAGAGAGACAGTGGCTCAAAACCCACCGCAACCATACTTTACAGATGGGCAGACTTAGGCTGGTAAAACTGGTCCAGATTTAAAGGTTTTGCAGACAATAATTTTTAGTTGAACTTATTTGAAAATAATGATTCAGTAGGATAGAAAATATTGTGGATAAAGAAGTAATTGCTTGTTACAAGCAATCGTTTCTTTTTTCACAATGTATTCTCTCAAACATAGAAACATAGGGACGTGAATACCGGGAATTAAACAGGAAAGGGTTAAATGTAAGTGCCCATCACATGAGCACCGTTTGAGTATGACAGACTTTTGATTCCCACATATTTTTTTTTAAATAAAAACAATTTGTTTTCAGAAACTGTTGACGTCATGCCCGCTTTTTCGGTTTCGCTAGTCAACTAGTTAACAGTTCTGCTCGGTCACGTAGATTATAGATTCCTCCGTTATCGGCGCTTTGCACGTAAACACTCATATCGACCATCGTACGTCTACGATGTAGAAACGCATATATTTGGCTAGATCTCAAAACGCCCATAACCACATGTTGATACAGATACATTAAATGAAATAATACAAATATGTAAAAATTCACAAAATGAACTATACTCATACATACTTTCTGCACTTTTGATCATTGAAAGGCTTAGATGCTTAAGTGAACAAGTAAATCCTCGATGACTTTCACAGGTTTTACCGTTCATCGGTGGAAATTTTTGTTTTTTTCGGCAGCATAAATGTAAAAAGCCATTTGAAAAATCGGATAATGTCGTAACCTTTTTAATTGTAATCGGAAAATAATAAATGCATGTTATGTAAAGACGTCGTTAAACACGAAAGAATGTGATGTAATAGAAAACCAAAATGGTATGACGTCACCCGACGTCGGTTCAGTTCCAAACTTAAGCGTCACTTGCATTGAATAATTCCAACGTACGTTTTCGTCTAGAAAATGTTTCTTAAAATGCTCTTAAGGAAAGAAAACAAAAGTCTCGAAATGGCACACTGACTTGAAAAACAACCGTTTATCTTAACATTACATGACGTCATCATAATTTGCCGCATTGCGTTCCTTTTGATTAATGGGATATAAAACGAAACATATTTGTTTATCATGTGTTATGAAGCTGACTGTTGGAGTTCTGGGTTGTTTAGACTAAGAGGATTAAACACATTTTAATTTGCATGAATTTCATTATTATCATATACATATAAGTATACATCCTGTATGACACAGATAAATAAGAGATGAAGAGATTTTTTTTTGTTGTTGTTGTTTTCATGGAGGTATGAACCGCGAAGCGGATTCATACATTGTGTGATCAGGTTTTCGGTTCATTCCCTTATGAAAACAAAAAATACTATCTTAATTTCTTATAAGTTAATAGCATCGAGCGAAAAAACAAATTAAAGCTTTACAAATTTTGATACCTTTTTGTATGGGACTATTTTGTGCGGAAGCATACAAAATCGCTGCGTGTTCAAAATTTTGTTCATGGAGTTATGAATATTTTTCTTGACCAATCAGAACGCTCGTTTTTGATAGACGCAACTAAAGATTGAATTATTTGTAAATGAAGCAAAATGGATTAGAACGATATTAGATCGACCCGCAAATCAGATTTGTTTTGTTTGTTTGAATGTGGTTTAACGCCACTTTTAACAATATTTCAGTCATACCACCGCGGCTGGAGCACCTTACTATGGATTCCTGGCATTTTCCACACCAGTATTACCACTACATCCTTTCTGAACCAGCTGCTCATCCCACATATAAGTGTACAATTTTTCACCCAATTTGTGGGAGACAAATGTTGGAAAGGATATTCGCCGCGACTGGGGATCAAACCTTGGACCTCATGATCATCACGCTGGAGCGGACTAGCTAAAAATCGAATGGGGTGCTGCAAAATTATTTGCCTTCGTATTCTATTTTTAATACGTTTGATGATCCTTTGGAAAAAGAGAAAGGTATTTCGCCACAATCACTCACAAACTGCCTTTCACACAAAATTAGATATATTTTATGGACCCTGGAAAACAAACAAAGATTTTTAATGGAGCGAGGTGACGTCGAACTGTTGCCCAATAACTTCTTAGCTCTGTGTATGTCTTTCCATGGAATTATATTACTCTAAGATCACTTTGTGCTAACCCTTTCCTGTACAACCCCTGTTTTTACGTGCATGTGATTTTATACTTGAGAAAACGTTGTGGGAAAAAAAGAATTTTCATGTGACAAGAATTTTATTCTTTTCCGACAACATTTTCTACCCCGTAGGTTGGTTACTTTTCAAATTGCACTCACTTTTGATTATCGTCTGCAGCTTCTATCAAATTGGACAAGACCAAAATTTATAAAGAAAAAAAAAAACAAACAAACAAACATAACAAAAAAAAACAACAAAAAATCCAGGAAAGGGTTAATGTAAAAAAAGTGCTTATCATAGCCCTCCTTATTTGTCCATAGTTGAGCAACTCTTTACTTAAATAATTACAAGGACATCGGAATTTATCGGGTGAGGTCTTTAGTCTTCGAATTGTTAGCGGAATCCAATGCCGTAATTGATACGTCAAAGAAATAAGGCATATAAGGCAGTTCTCGGTGCAATCGACAGAAAACGTATTTACCCAATGATTTCCGGCTCCATCTGGTCTGTATTTCATTGACTTTATTTCGATTCTTTTTCATTCCTACTTTAACCCTTTCCTATACAATCCCTTGATATTAGTATTGGAAAAACATTGTAGAAAAAGAAGACATTGCTTGTCACAAGCAATTTCTTATTTTTCACAATTATTATTACCCTTCTAATTTTTTTTTTTTTTTTTTTTTTTTTTTAAATTCAACTTTGAATATTTCGTCTCCAAAATTTTTGAATTCGGACGGATCTAAAATGTTGTCAAACAGGAAACGGTTAACGTTATGGAAATTGATTTTCATTTCAAAATCGGCTAAATCACATTCTTTCAAATGTCTAAAAAGAATCACGCTAAGTAATTTAAAAAATTGATAGGCTATATTTTTCTTTTATAATCTGCGCGAGAGCCGCTTTAGATTCGAAAAGCTAGCATTGTAATATACACAACAGAAAATGACTGAACAAATGTTATTACAACGCTCGCTTTCCTCATAAATGACGAATCTCGACCGTCAATCAAAGAATCAATTGACCAATCAAACTATTCATTTAGACCGGAAGTGAACCTTGAACTCAAATATAAGCCGACGTTTATGCGAAACATTTTTTTGTTGGTTCGGCGATCTAAACGTCGTAACTACAGCTTATTCAAGCTGTAGTTACGACGTTTAGGATCGCCAACCAACGATTTTAATTATTTGTTATATGTTACTGGCATTATATTTTGTTCAAAATAACGTCGTTTTATATCGAAGTGAAACTTCCTGTTGGATCTCAGTGGGCGGGGCAAACGATGCGTCAACGGCTGTACAGAGTGCGGAGCTATAAACGAAAACCTAACTGTAGGTAATTTATTGGAGGTCGTAAAAATTACAACGAAAATAAAGGGTTTTAGCCAGCGCGCTCATAAAACGAATACCTCCCTAATGACTGGCACGCCCCCAAAATAAAAACCCGTGGTTCAGGCGATGCGCTTGGCTTTAAAGAGCATGTAACATGCGCTGGAACAGACATTTCGCTTATTACTTTTTGAAATTATTACCAGAAGTTTTTAATGATTGTATACAACCTTTTTTATGATGTTTACCACGTTGCACGTCGTTTGAAAGGCTTTGTCAAATAGGGATTGTTTGTTCTTTTACACTTTCTGATTTTTTATGTTGTTTCTGTTGTTTTATTTAAAGGCACGGTTCTTTCCTTTAAACCAACATGCACACTATTTAACCCCTCCCGCTCCATGCTCTAGTCTTTTTTACACCCATCAAGAGCCATGCTTTGCAAATAGTGTTGAAATGGAAAAATTGCTTCTTACAAACAAGTTCATTATCTACCACATTTCCACCCCAAAAGACAAAGGATTTTAAAATGTCACCAACAAAATATTTTCGTCTGCAGCCGCTTTGAATTTGAACCACTCGAAAGGATTTTGTTATCTGGTAATGGTATAAGTACCCTTTACAACAAAAACAACAACATCAACAACAACAAAGGCTCAAATAAAGAAAGAGTTGCATTTTCGACATCGAATTATAGACCGATTATTTTGTTTTAAAAGTTAACTAGTAAACGTTACAAACATATATAAAAAAAAAAATAGAAGACGGTCCGCGCAAAAAGAAAAATCCCTAACTTATCTTTGTTTTCACTTATTTGGAGAAAAGACTTAATCAGCCGAATTCAAATTTGGGTTTATATTATTTTTGTGAGTTTAAAGTATGAGTTTGAAGTATGGTTTGTGATGTTTGAAGTGTAAAGTTAGAATTGTGAAGTTTTAAGTGTGAAATTTTTAGTTTGCAATGTGAAGTATGAACATTGAACGATCAGACGTTTAACTAAACCGCGCGAAATAATTATATTTATGCAAACTTCATACTCTTTACCTCACACTTAAAACTTTAAACTTCGCACTTCAAACCTCACACTTAAAACTTCAAAATCTACACTTCACATTTTAAACTTCACACTTCAAACCTCACACTTAAAATTTCAAAATCCACACTTCGCATATTAAACTACACATTTCAAAATTCACGTTCCACACCTATTTTTTTTTTTTGACTTCACATTTCAAAATTCAAACTTAACGCCCACACCTTAAACTTTGAATTTCACACTAGACAGTTAATACGTATATATGAAGACTAAAATATTAAGTTTAACTGATTCCTTCCCACCAGTCAAAGCGCCAATGTTCTTAGTTACGGAAGATGATGTTAATAATATCAAGACTATGCAAATCGTCGTTGGGCGAGCAAAATGTCGTAAATACAGCTTTTGTTCAAGCTGAATTTACGACATTTTGCTCGCCCAACGACGATTTGCATAGTCACATGCAATGCTTATTCTCTCTCTTGAGTTAAGCACTAATTTGGACAAAATTCAGTTATATCGCGGCGAAATCCCATGGCCACGAGATTTTTTTTCCTGCGGCAAGATGTTTCATATTTAGTAAGACCAAGGAAGCACATAAATAAGTGACCTCAGACGTGATATAACAACAACAAAAAAAAAGAAAAATGTTCAAAATGGTGTATACAAACAAGATGTATTATAAACATAGCAAGAAAGAAAGAAAGAACTTTTCGATTGAAGCAATAGAAACCGAATTTAGGCTCAGATTTTAAAAAATAAAAGAAATTTGAGGTTATACGCAAAAAAATGTTTAAAAAGCAAAAAAAATGTATTAATACTAATATCTAGCAGTTGCACCGTTTATAGGGCTCTACGTACTTTTAACCCTTTGATTCAAGATGTTTATGAATTAATCAGTCGAACCACTTAGTCAAATACTTGAAAAAATATGTATGATAAACTCTGTAAAGAGGCGAAGAATTTGATTTTTACGGGTTGTAAAATTACCAGGTTATTACGAAAAACATAATTTGTTTTAAGTTTTATGAAATGTGGATTGATTACTTTGGCAGACGCCGTTTTTCGATTTTGATTTCGCAATATTCCTCACCCTGTTCGAGAAGCTATAAAGCTGCCAGTCTAGCATTTTTAACAGGTTGTTTGCTTATTAACATTTTTATCTGTCTGCAAATTTAGAGAGTTTAATTTGTCTTGCTACAGGGTCAAGTTATATAAACAACTAAACGAAATGATTTCTACAAGGCCATAAATTGGAAGAGGTTGCAAACGAAAATTCCTAATGCGTTTGAGCGTTATAGTTTATTAGGACATTTACACAGTGGCCGTTGGAATGACACTTTAATCCGTTCCTGTTCAATCCCTGGTTTTTACTTCCCTGTGCTTTTATTGTTTAGAAAACATTGTAGAAAAAGAGGAAATTGCTTTTAAAAGCAATTTCTTCTTTTTCTACAATATTTTCTACTCTTATTATTAGGATCTAAATAATAGCGTCTTGTGAATTAGTAGATTACCAGACGAAAAAATCCAAAGTCTGAAATTCTGTCTTCTGGCAATATATTACATTGTAATTCACAAGTCGCTATTATTTAGATCTACCGCTTTATATGAAAAAAAAATCCAAGAGTATAGGGGGTTTACGTTTATCAGTAAAATATAGAAAGTTAAGATATGTCCCTTCAATAAATAATCGTTGAACAACGCAATAATATTCTAATATTGCTGTTTTTAATTGCTTGAAGAATACCATTATCTGACCCTATCATGAAATTGTTCAAATAGAAATATTCTTGATTTATGGGCCCTGGTACTTAGTTCTGTCTGGTCGTAAGGAAATGTGCCACGGGAAAACCCGTGTTTATAACGCCAGCAAAGTCTCGCTAAAAAGAAGTCCGATTAGGTGAGTTTGAAAAGCAGTTAACTGCAAACTTCAAAATCACGGTTTCGAGCCCTGGGCTGACCATATTGATGAACAAATTAATTGCCTTTAGGATTAGACGTTAAACTGAGGCCCACTGTCCATCGAGCACGTTAAAGCACCAGGCGTAGCTCTCAGCAGTTTCGTCCTGTATCCTTGCACTATCCCCCGTAGCCACTGACCGATTTCTATGGACGTCGCTCATATGGGCATGTGCTACGGTAGCGACGATTAAATAATCGGAATTTTTTTTTGCCTTGTACTACCTTTAACCCACAGAATCACACTTTTTGAAAAAAAGCTTCATAAAATATTATGGGAAATGAAGAAATTGCTTGTCACAAGCAACTTCAACATTTTTCATAGTGTTTTCTACCCTAAAAAGCAAAGGTTTTAAAATTCGATTAACTCAAAATTGCCATCTGCAACAATTTTGAATTCGATTTAGTCAAAAAATCTGTCCTCTTCTAATGGGTTAAGGCGTGTTCCCCGCCAAAATCCCCCCCCCCCCCCCGGAAAAAAAGAAAGAAAAATTACCGGAAATCAAGGAAAAAACCTCGATCCGTGTTACGCTGTGATTGACGCATCTCTAACCACGCCAACAGGAAGTTCGTCTTACAAAGAAAAGGGCGCTACTTGAAATAAAATATATACAAAATTGGTTGGTTAACGACCTTAAAATCATATCTGAAACTTGAGCTACAGCAAACATTAATAAAGCAGTATAAGCTTCCGGTGACGTCACGATGACGTTTGGTTACGTTGCGGGATTAAAATGCCACCCATCTACTATCTTGGGTACGAATCGTTGTTGGCATGTTTTGCGATATGCAGAGCATAATATTTACCCGTCGAGGTGCAAGTTTCTTATGATTTTAACCGAACTTTTAAAATATATATATATACATCACCGTTCAAATACACGTAGCAAAATGGTATAAGATACTTCTGTTCAACAAATTTCAGAACATAAATATTTCTGTAATATGTTTCTCTAGAATATTTAGACGTTTGACTATGTAAACTTGTCAGTCACACTGGTTTTACAGCAGGCCATTCATCAAGAGTTGATATGTTTTATTTGTCTTTTATATCTGCCTCGTCTCGCATTTTAAAATCCCTAAATAGCTAGAACGCGATGTTGAAATGCTTTTTACGAACTTTGGGATTTGAACTGTTCGTTTGAAGGTTAAATGTTTTCTTTTTAATGTATAGTAACTACAAGCTCGAGTGTGATAGAAACGTGAGAAATAGCGAGGAAATACAAACTGCATACAGACTTTTCAACAACCCTGTTAACCCTGATGTTTCGTTGTATCTTTTTACCATTATAAATGACAAGAATATCAAACTTTTTAAAAATGCTTTAAAGGTGTGCCTATTGCCTACTGAATACAAATAGGCCACCATACGGCCGTTCGCTTATTTCTAAAGCTAGGATCTAGAGTACGTTGGCCATAACGCCAGAGCACGATGGTGATAACGCAAGAGCTCGATGTGATACCGCAGAATTACGATGGCGAATACACAAGAGCACAATGGTGATGACGTGGGAGTATGATAGCGATAACGTAAGACTTCAATGGTTATACATCGAGAGTAAGATAATTATACCGCAATGTTAAGATGGTGATACCGCGAAAGTACGATGGTGATACCATGAAAAATTGATGGCGATGATACGAGAGCACGATGCTGATGTAGCGAGAGTAAAATGGTGATACTGTGTCAGTATGAAGGTAATATCGCTTGAGTTAGAATGCAATGTAGCGAATGAACAATGGCGATTACGCGAGAGAACTATATTGATACCGCGGGAGTTGGATATCTATACCTCGAGGGTACGATGTCAATTACGTGTGAATACGATGGTAATACTTCGAGGGTATGATGGCGATACCGCGAGAGTACATTGGCGATAACGCGAGAGTACGATGGAGATACCGGGGAAGATCGATGGCGATGTAGCGAGAGTGAGGTGCGATACCGAGGGATTATGATGGCGATAGATTGAAAGTAAGATCGCGAAGTAGCGAGAGTGCGATGCGATCCCGCGAGATTTTGATAGCGATGAAGTGCAAGTGAGAGTAAGATGGTGTAACGCGAGAGTACGATTGCGATACCGCTCGAGTTCGATGCGATGTAGCTAGAGTGCGATGGCGACACCGCGAGAGTGTAATGGCGATGATACGAGAGTACGATTGTTTAACGTTAGAGTACGATTGCGATTACACGAGGGTATGATGGCGACATTGTGAGAGCACGATTGCGATAGTGTGAGAGTACAATCGCGATTTCCCGATAGTACGATCACGATTTAACTTGAATACGATGGTATTTCCACGAGAGTACCATGGTCTTACCGTGTTTGTACAATGGCGATAACACAAGAGTTCGATTGCGATGTAACAACAGAACGATGAAGTTTCCTTTGGAGTGCAATGGCGATAACACGAGAATACGATAGCGATACTGCTTTCGATGTAGCGAGAGTACGATGTCAAAACCTTCAGAGTACGATGGCGATTTCACGAGAGTAAGATGGCGATGTCACGAGAGTACGGTGGCGATGTAATGAGAGCACGATGGCGCTACGCGAGAGTACGATGTAGATACCACAAGAGTACGATGTAGATACCGCATGAACAATGATGATAATGCGAGAGAACGATAGTGATAAGGCGAGAGCACAATGGCGATCACGAGAGATTACGATGGTGATAACGCAAGAGAACGATGACGAGAACGCGAGAAACAAATGCGATATCAAGACAGTTCGACAACGACGTAGTGAGAGTACAATGGCGTCGCCGCTAGAGTACGATGGTGATATCACGAGAGTACGATGGTGATATCACGAGAGTACGATGGTGATATCACGAGAGTACGATGGTGATATCACGAGAGTACGATGGTGATATCACGAGAGTACGATTGCGACGCAGCAAGAGTACGGTAGTTCTACTGTGAGAGTACAATTGTGATGACGCAATAGTATGATGGCAATGTAGCGAGAGAACGATGGCAATAAGACGAGAATACGATGGTAATTTCGCAAGTGAACAATAGTATTACCGCGAGAGTACGATGGTAATACCTTGAGAATACTCTGGCGATATTGCGAGTGTACGAAAGTACGATGGCGAGAATGCGAATATAGTATTATGATCTAACCGACGTATTCTCGCTTTATCACCGTCGTATTCAGGACCCTCGAGTTTAGAAAGCTACAATTTATTTCGCGATGGCCTAACGGCATTTCGATGGAGAGCCGCCCATCTAATGAGAATGGAAAAATATCTATAGATAAATTACTGCCCCATAAGCTCAGTTGGTAGAGCACTCGACTTTAAACCTAGTTTTCGCGAGTTCGATCCGCGGGTTAAACAAACAAACTTTTTTCCTTAAACATCGGTCCCGTATATGATGCTGTCCATTGAGTACGTTAAGAACCAGGCGGAGCACTCGGCAGTTTCGTCCTGTATCTTTGCGCTATCCGTTTTCAGGATGCGTCGCTCATATGTGCAAATGCTTCGAGAATGACGATTAATGATAAACGATTGACAAGTGTGTATATAGAATGCACATGGACCTCTTCGGTGAAAATTAATGATTTACAGAATCCATTTCAGAAATCAAGAAAACAAAACAAACAAACAAAAACAGAAGAGAATGAAAAAATAAACGACACTTTTTAACCCATTCTTACTTGGCAGTCTTTTAGACTGGTCCAAATATGGTAGGTTATAGACCACAAAACAAAGCTGGCTTAAATTGAAAAATAAGGAAAACATGAGATAGAAAACATCGTGAGAAAAGAAGGAATTGCACGTTACGAGCAATTTCTTCTTTTCTAACAAAATTTTCCGCTGCTGTATTTCTTCATCGCGTAAAATGAGGGATTGTGTAGTGATGGATTAAATATATCCACCTCAATTTTTTTTAAACGAAGGGATTAATAATTCAATTTACTAATCATGAATGTCGGTCTAATTGATACAATCATAAAAACCGCAATTTGACTTTCTCACGTGGTATTTAATCGAACTAAATGTTTAATATCATAACTATAAACTGAATTATAAAAAAGGCAATATTCAATAATTGATTATGTGGATGAAGCAGATTAATTCACATATTCTTGTCTATACGAATGAAACTCGTTCCTCCATTAACCTATTCCTACTCAGTCTTGCTTTTTTCATGAGCCTCGTAAAAACAGAATAAAACATTCTGGAAAAAGAAAAATTCAAAATACTCTAAGAACTGTAAGCTACTAAAGCATGCTTTTGTTAAGTAATCTTCTTTTCAAAGGTAATTATGATAGATAAATGAGGTTAAAGTAACCCAGGAGTTAAGCCATAACACAACGACAGAATTTAGACTTGTTCAAATCGAAAGAAGCAACAGACGACAATTCCACGTTGGTGGAACTAAGAAAATCTCTGCCTTGTATAGAGTAAAAAACATTGTGAACATTGAAAAAAAAAATACTTGTTACAACCAATTTCTTCGTTGTCCACAATGTTTTCCAAAGCCCTTTTCTTGACATTTGTAAAAAAGCGGGAATGAGTGGGAATGGGTTGAATAGCATGCTTTTGAAAAGTTCTCTACTATTTGAATATATTTATTTCATGTGGCCATCGTGAAGACTCAAATCAGACTCTTTTTGAAAAGGAAATGTTCAAGTGAGCTAAATATACGGAGGGGATGAGCTTACAGACATAGTTTGCAACATTCCTAAAATACATTAGAACTACTTTCTATGGCGTAGGCATTCAATGGAGTTAGTGATTAGGCCTCCATCGGCAGTTTGCACTCATTGAACTCTGAGAATACCTGTTAACTGAAGCTATCAAAACTGACGCTTTTCTAGCTAAAAATGCTTCCTTGTGATTTCTTTAATGTTTACACTAAAAGTTAAGATAAATTTAACTCTAGCCAACTTAAAATTGAAGTTTGCAATCCCTTCGCCGGTCTAAAGTTTTGCAATGGCAATTGTCAAAATATTTTCGTCGCTGGGTGAGCAAAATGATGAAACCACGGATAATTCAAGTTGTAGTTACAACATTTTACTCCCCTACTGACGATTAAATAAGTCGATCCAATTAAGAGATGAAGAGAATATTTTTTGTTTTCATGGAGGTATGAACCGAAAAACCTAATCACACTGTATGAATACGCGAAGCGGATTCATACATTGTGTGATTAGATTTTTCGGTTCATACTTCCATGAAAACAAAAAATATTCTCTTCATTTCTTATAATTTAATAACATCGAGCGAAAAATGCAACAACTTAACAAATTTTGATACCTTTTTGTAGTGAACTATTTTGTGCGGAAGCATTCAAAATGGCTGCGTACTCAAAATTTTGTTCATGGAGGTATGAGTTAAATTTTTCGACCAATCAGATCGCTCGTTTTTGACAGACGAAACTAACAATTAAATTATTGTGCAATGAATAGAAATACATATATTTCAAAGTTTTTTTTTTCTGTATGATTTCAAATCATGAGTTGGTAACATTTTTGATATCAGAAAACCCTGGCCTTATCCCATTCCCACACAATTCCTCCTTTTTACGCCCCGAGTAAAAAGCATTTGAAAACATAGTGGAATAATGAAGAAATTTTCTTTCCAAAATGACGAAAAAAGTTAAAATGCTATAAATTTGGAATTGTCGTCTGCAGCTTCTTTCAAATTGGACCAGTCTGAAATTTTGTTGTGTGGGAGTGGGTTAATTAACTCATTCCAACTCGAGCCCTCCTCTTTACGCCCCCCCCCCCCCCCCAATTAAAGAGCTTTGGAAAACATTGAGGAAAATGAAGAAATTGCTTGTATCAAGCAATTTCTTCATTATCCACAATGTTTTCTACCCCAAAAGACGAAAAAAAAAAATATCAACTTTTGATTGTCGTCTGCAGCTTCTTTCAAGTAGGACCAGTCTAAGATTTTGTTGTCTGGGAGTGGGTTAAGGGTTGAGTCACTCGCAAAACCACTTATTCTAGCTAGGCGGTCCCCCGATACCATCTCGCTTTTTCAGTGTCAATGAATTCCTAATTGAGCAGTTTACTTCAGATAAGTTGAATTTCGCGATCCTTTTTTTTTCAAAACTTTAAGCAACGAAAATGCATTTAAATAGTCCTCTTTTTTAGATAAGTTTGCTATTGTTACACGCATTCTATGATTTATCCGAATTTAGGAGTGAATCAGATCCGATGGGCTTGTGCATTTGAAAAAAAGAGCACAATGACTGTATAATAATGATGATAAAAATTAAAGTTGGGATTACCAATATTTCCTTGCGAGTTAACATAAATTTCTTAAACGGATTGGTAAAACAATTAACTGAATTGAATTGTGATTAAGAATTTTGTACTACTTTAAATGCCAGAAACCCCCTTTTGTTACGAAAAAAGAGAAATAAAGATAAAAGAAATTTGTTTAGAGGAAAATATGGGAATATACATTGTAAGCTTGCTTTCTAGTTCTTGTTTTGGGATATTATGATAATTATTTGTTTGTTTGTAATAGCGTCTAAATGGTGTATCAACCAATTCCCACAATAAAAGAAGCTTTCGTAAACATCGTGGAAAAGGAAGAAATTGATTGTAACAAGCACTTTTTTCATTATCCATAATGTTTTCTACCAAAAAAGAAAATAATAAAAAAATAAATAAATAAATAAAAAAGAATGCCATAAACTAAAAATGTTCGTCTACAACTTCTATCTTTTACAATCAATTTCTTCATGGCACACAATGTTTTCTACGCACAAAGACAATAGATAAATATATAAATTAGTAAAAAAAATAATTGCACAAATACATAAAAAAAAATGTCGCCTGCATCTTCTTCGAATTTGGATCACACTAAAATTGCACCATCTTGTCATGGGGTCAAAAAAGGAACTGGGCTAATTGTTACTTTTTAACCACAAATCGTCTTATTAGAGATGGTTTATGACAATTGAAGTAGATATTGGAGTGACACCAACATGCCAATAGTGCATTTCTTGTTATATTGACTGATTTATGTCCCTCCATTTTATATAATTTCTCGTAAATTTTTCTAAAAATGACTTTCCGCGATTATGAGGAAGCCGTTTATCTTTTCTCATCATTTTTGTCAATATATCTGCACCACAAATTGTTTCTTCTTCTGAATAGTCTATTGAACAGTCCTTTGACCACATTTAATAAGTTAATAGATAGTAAAAATTAAATGCAAAAACTATCCTGTCTCGAAAAGAATGGAGTTAAGAGATGAAGAGAATATTTTTTGTTTTCATGGAGGTATGAACCGAAAAACCTAATCACACTGTATGAATACTTCATTTATTATAATTTGATAGCATCGATCGAAAAAAAAAAAAAAAATAAATAAAAGCTTTACAAATTTTGATACCATTTTGTATGGGACTATTTTGTGCGGAAGCATACAAATCGCTGCTTGCTAAAAAAAATTGTTTATGGAGTTAGGAATATTTTATTTTCGACCAATCAGAACGCTCGTATTTGGTAGACGAAACTTAAAATTAAACTATTCATTGATATACGTTCATTATTCGAAATACGTCGGAAAGTTGGAAAACATCGACTATACTCGTTTACATTCGAATAACTGTTGAATGAATGGGCATTAAGGCCACTTTTATCAGTATTTCAGTCAAATAGCGGCGGCTGGAGCACCTAACAATGGATTCCTGGTATTTCTCAAACCAGTACCACCACTACATGGGATGTCAAGGGTTCGACCCCCGGCGGCGGCACATATCCTTTCCCACATTTGTCTCTCACCAATGGGTGGATAATCGTACACCTAAGTGGAATAGCAGCTTGGACTGAAAGGACAGTGCTTCTGATGACGTCAAAATGACGTTGATCACGTTCGGGAAATGATAGTTACTAAGCGTTAGGAGCATGAGTACGCTATGTAGACGACAACATTACCGGGTGGGATACAAGTTTCTTAGGATTTCAAACGAATCTTTCATTTTATGACCGTTAATATTCAGATAGCAATACGCATAAGATACTTCTCTTCAAACATTTTCAGAACAAACATATATCTTTATGTTTCTCTAGAATTTTTAGACGTTTGACTATGTAAACTTGTCAGTCACACTGGTTTTACAGCAGGCCATTTATCAAGAGTTGATATGTTTTATCTGTCTTTTATATCTGCCTCGTCTCGCATTTTAAACTCCCTCAATAGCTAGAACGCGATGGTGAAATGCCTTTGATTTCGAATTCGAACACATTTCTATGGTAGCTGCAACTCACAAGCTCGATTGGTAAAAACGGGAAAATAACTAACTAATACAAACTACTCTAAGATTTATATTTAGCAACAACTTTGCCGTTTCATTGTGTCTTCTTTTCCTATTATGAATTACAAGGTAGATATGAATTCTTCAAGACGTATGCCCAACCCATGTTGGACTGTCCTTCTTTTTAGCTTATACAAATACATAAGGCGGTATGTAAGTCGTCTTAAAGCCATATCTGCCCTCCGAGGAAGAAACAGTTGAAATAAACTATTGCTTATTTGGTCATAAAAGCAAACAAAGGGCTTCTTAATATCGATATGCAGAAGCAGGGTATGAGTGATGTTCTCTAGGAAATGTATTTTGTGATTTTCTTGTCAATTTCAATTTGTGTTTATTTACAGTTTGAAATCGAGACGAATGCACCCGATTCTTCACCGGAAAATTTTGCTAATCTTCAGCATTGAATTTTACATACTTGGTGACCAAACTTTACGAACGATTTCGTTAATCTTCGTGACCTAGCTAGTAGCGAAAGTTAAAACGTCATCACTGACGTCATATTTTGATGTAAATAAACCTTTAATTGTGGTTGGTCACATTTAAAAATATCGTTACTTCTTTCATGAATTCTAGGCTCACTGCGTATAATTATTTCGATCTTGGAATTTCAATCGTCATATTTATTTATGCTCATGGGCTTCGATTATTTAATTTTTTTTATTATTTATTTATTTATTTTGTTGTGTATTGACGGGGAAGATATGCCTTCAAACGAAGGGTGACAAATGCCACGAATTTTCATAGTAAACCTATTTTCAATTCATCAAAATACTTACACGAGACTAGATTCACAATTGTTGTGATCCACTCTGTTAATCGGTGACCTGTCAAGTAACAGTGAATGTCTCCGATCTGACTTATACTTTGACCTTAATAATTCAATACTCCAACATGACGCAGCAAAACCGGTTTACACGATCACCTGGTCAACAGGCGCCAACCCGTTTCCTTTTCACACCATCGTTTCTGTATCGGTACATCCGTAGACAGTCTGGGGGACGCTGAACTAACATTCCCATGATTGTGGTCTCGATTAACCATCAGATATTGTATATCCCCTATGGCAAATATAGGTCAAATTATTATTGATATAGGTACATTCTACTTTATAGGAAAATGAAAACAGTCAAGTAAGGTTAATTCTTTATTTATCAAACAAATTAACTCGTAAAGGATCCGTGAATTTATTTAATTTGACAGTTAGATACAGACTTATATATGCTCCTCTGGTTTTATTTTAGACCCACAAGCATCACGTAGGCTGTTTACAATCCAGGGTGTCGAATTTACATGCCCGTCTTGTCCGACATGAGCATTTTTACTTGCGAAAAAGTACATTTTCAAGACCACTTGCTTTGGGGAAACCAAATGGAATGGTGCAAAATTAGATCTCAAAGATAAGTCATATTTCATTGGACAATGATAATTCTCATATTGAAGGGTAGAAAATATTGAGGTTAATGAAGAAAATACCGGGTCCCGGTATTTTCTTCATAAACCACAATGATTTCTCAAAACCGATCTCTTCACTTTTTTTATGGACAAGTTCATTTTAATTCTGGACAAATAGAAAATCATGTCTCTCTTGTTCGGAGACAAATGGAGAACCTTTCCTCATCACAGTCTTAGAGCTCCTAAATGCCGTTTGGAGGTAAGAGGTTGGTACAGGCTACAAATGTCAGAAACGTTTGTACTCGATCAAGCCGATCGAGGTCTACATGGTCGGAAGCTTCACATAGAACATAACATAACATAACATAACAGTGTTTAGTTAGACCTAAAGCACATAGGCTGAGGCTCACATGTCACTGGCTAACCACTGGATAGAGGCGCTTGTACTTGAAGGATTTCCAAGTGCAGTCAAACAAGATTGATATGAGACCTTGTAAAAGATAACAATAACTTATATTCTATTTGTCGTAGACTTGACACATGGTCTAATGAGTCATTAATTAACACAAAAGAAGCTTACACCTTTTTGCCCCCTAATGACTTCGATATATTGAAAACGTGAACTTGAGTAGACCCTAAACTGCCTTGTTGATTATAAACTGACAGGCAGAACATCTGATTACGGTGGTAAGTGGCTAAAGGTCATATGTATTAAAATGTAATCGTTTGAATCTAGCGAACTCGATATGTCTCGTACCAGATAGTCATTTGGAAAAACAATGGTTAAAAAACTGATCCGTTCAAATGCCAAAACACTAGAGTGAAATACTAGGCTTATTGAAGCACATAACTGGACTAACGAAGCCTGAGAAATTTCATTCAATAAATCGCAATATCTGTGGTACTCAGACAATGTAAGAAGACTCGTAAATCTTAAACGACAGCGGAAAGGTTAACAATCGCGAGACAGCTGAAACAAGAAGTAACTATTTTTTATCTTCAAAGGAGTATCATAATCTAAAATTTCATTTCTATTGAAGCGGTTCTTCGGTCTTAAAAAAATAGGTATACAATTAGTCATTGGTTTCAATCAAGATAGTTTGCTGTATTTTTGTTTTGTATCTAAATAACGCGTTGTTATTCGATTTTATATTTACAATGCGCGTTTTTATACGCAGCCATTCCCCCACCCCCACTAAAAACTTTTATGTCATCACATCTACTCCAAGAGTTGAATAAGCTGTAGGTAAGACGTTTTTGTCGCCAAACATATAAAAATAACAAAAAACAAAAATGGGGGCCAATGACGGAGTTCAATCCGATAATTTGATTGGCATTCGCGATTGGTAATTTTTTCTGACGTTAACGGTTGATGACGTAATGCTCTATTCTCGTGTGTCGAGTTCGTTTATTTCTCAAAAGATTATTGCACCTAGGGTAATTTGCGAACCTGTAAATTTACCCGTAAATTTAACGCAATTAATGTTCAACAATCGAAATCATGAAGGGAAAATATTGCGGTTATTTAGCGTGAATTTTATCTTGAATACCTTCGCTCATTTCTTTAAAAGACATAATCTACCGTCATAACGAGGTCAGATTTACGATGCAGTATCACGCAAATCATACAAAAAGTGTATCCGATTCGAATAGGGGTCGGGAAGTTTTTGGTACTTTTTTGTGCACTATGTTATTTATTAATCCTTTAAGCAGTAATTAAACCGAGCCTACTATATAATCGGGACAAGAGGATAAACTTTTTCATTGAGTTCTCTACACTTAACTTTCCCTCAACTAGTTAACTGTTGATTTACGAGCTTTAAACCCTTTGTGGGAGATTACTCCTAAAGCATTCAATTAAAATGGTATTTTAAATCATATTTTGAACTTAAAGCATTGAGGTTAACCCTCCATTTACGGGTTTATTAACAGTAAAGTTTAAAAATTTAAAACTTTATTTATGGTATTGGGGAAATACAACTTATCCATAAAAGAACATTTCAAAAGAAATATGGGAATGTAGTATGGCATACTAGGTTAAAAGAGTTACTTAGTTGATGTTTTCAAAAAGTAATTCTCACACATCTAGTTTTAACCCATTCCAATTCAATGACGCTTTTTGACGCCCCCCATTTTCAGCAATGATTTCCGATGCCATCTCAAGGGGCGTCAAAAAGCGTCATTCTTTGGGAATGGGTTAAGATCGCACATAACCATCTATTGAAATTGTTTATGAAAACCTTTGATTTTTTCCCCATTTCCTTGCAGAGAAATGAAGAGAATTTTTGACTAGCCAGGACGCACGTTGTATTTAAGAGTACAACTAAAAACATGTCTGATATTCTCGCCATTTTCATGATACAGTCGTCTAGACATTTTGTAATTGTGGTGGGACAAATGATCTGTTTGCTTCCAAGACCTCGTAACTATATATCGAATAAGCCGCTGATACGAGATTTTTGGAGCTGAGTGGCGAATCTTTCTGGACTTCTTCCATTTCCGACTGTATACTTTAGTTAGATAACTTGTTAGATTGACAATTTCCTTGACGGCCACGTCTGGTATAGGGTCCTGGTTAATACAACAATTCGTTTAACCCTTTCCCTGGTCTAAATTGGAAAATGTTGCAGACGACAAATGAAAGCATTCTATGTGATAGAAAATATCGTGATTAAAGAAAAAATGACTTCCTTTTCCACAATGTTTTCTCAAATATAAAATCATAAATTCCAGGATTTTTCCAAGAACGTATCCATGCAGTGTGATCACTTTTTTTTCGTTTCATACCTCGATAAAAACAAAAAAAATATCACCAAGTTCTCTTCATCTCTTAAAAGATTTTCATATCTACACACACAATATCAAAGTACTGAAAAGTACTGAAGGCTAGCAAAGCATGGTTGAATTTAGACAATATTTCCCTTGTTAGGTAGAAAAGGTTGTGGATATTGAAGAAATTGCTTGTTACAAGCAATTTCTTCATTGTCAACAATGTTTTCCGAAGCCTTTTTCTTGAGACGCTTAAAAAGCGGAATTGATTGGAGATGGGTTAAAAAGCACGACTTTGACAGAGTTCTCTACAATTTGTATAGAGTTTGCAATATTCCTGAAAAACATAAGAACTACTTTTAATGGCGTAAGCACTAAACGGATTGGTAAAGCCTCCAGTGGCAGTTTGCACTCGCTGAACTTTGAGACGTCCTCAAAATTTCGTCTGTTTACTTAAGCTATCAAAGCTGACGCTTTGCTAGCTAAAAATGGGTATGTAGGCCTCAGGTTATAGGTCGGTCTGTTCATCCATTTTCTCCAAACTACCACGTGGATTTTTCTCCAAAACTACCACGTGGATTTTTCTCTAAAACTACCCCGTGACTTTTTCTCAAAAACAACCCCATGGATTTTCTTCAAAACTTCCCCGTGGATTTTTCTCAAAAACTACCCCGTGGTTTTTTCTCAAAAACTACCCAGTAGATTTTTCTCCAAAACTACCCCATGGATTTTTCTCCAAAACTACCCCGTGGAACTTTCTCCGAAACTTCCACGTGGATTTGATTCAAAATCCATATTGCACTGGGTATGAAGCAAAGATGTCCGAATTATATTTTGCCTCCTTAGTCATTTGTACATGTACATGGTGATTTCATCGGATAGAATAGTTTGTTATTGACCCGGTGTCAGATTCAAAGCTTTCGGAGGATTTTTGGGATTGTGTGAGCAATCTTCAAGATCCCCACCCATACCCCAAAAAGTATTGACACACTGATGCCGAATAAGGGAGTTGGCTCTCCTAGCTAATGAAACATTTTATGGATTTAGACACAAATAAATTTATGAGTATGATATGCCATTGTAGTTTTTGACAACATTACCTCTAGCAAGCTTAAAGTTGTTTTTTGTTTTGTTTTTTTTTTTGTTTTGTTTTGGTTTTTTTTTTTAGTTGCTTCTTCCTTGGTAGTTCTCGAAACTCTAGATATGCAAGGTCCACGTTTGCCAATATGTTTTAAATGTTACGCGTATCACGGCCGACATAGATTTCCAACAGGTCAAGTTGAAATAAACTGAATAGTCATTATCGCATGCTAAAACCAATCTTATTTTCATAGTTTTGGATATCTCAAAATTGTATCGGTCGAGGTTCCCGTAATTATCTTTCTAAAAACAAATCTGTAGGGGTAAATGAGGCCCGAATAAGTTTTCCCTTTATAAACATTTCCTAGTTTTGGGCCGAGCGAAGCGGGTTTAATGCTTTGAAGTCTCAATTCCTCCACGGATTTCTTATTGAAACTGAAATATAAATAGCACGCTCGAATGCATGTAATTAGATCAGCACTGTTTTGAAATCGCGGTCGTCAATCAAGGAAATGATTTATTCAGCCCGGACCTTAGCTTATCAACTCCAAAGTTGGCCGCCATTTTGTTTACCTTTATTGTTGGTTTGGCGACTTAAACGTCGTCACTACAGCTTATCCAACAATTCTACATGTTACTAATCATAAATTGTGCATTATAACGGCAGTAAAATCGAAGCGGAACTTCCTGTCTAAAATAAGGGGCGGAGCTTCGAGAGTCAGTGGGCGGGGCCAGGGATTGGCCGATTCCGTATTGAAAGAACTTTTAGGTAGCCGATTCGACGAAAACTTTTTGAAATAATACAGTTCCAGTACATGTGTTAACAGACTTACGACTTGGGGACCTAATTTAAGGTTCTCTTCTACCCTCCTTAAGACCTTTTTTATTTGGGTCAGAGTGGAGTGAGGTAAAGCGAGGTAAAGGCTTTCAAGGCATAAAATCACTGGTCTGTTTATGTCAAAATATTACAAGCTATTAAATATCTTAAAGAGTTCGTGCACAGAAGAAGTTAGATCTATCTAAGTGGCTTATCTGCTGTCACCTTTTCTAAAGCTCAGCTCGTTTTACGTTCGAACTACTGAATTGCCCCTTGTTCATTGTAAAACACTTTGTTAACTTTTAGCTTTTTGGAACGGATAAGTCATCTTATCATTCATAGTAAAATCTGTTATTTTTTTCTTATATACATACTCAATTAGCTTAAAAGAAACATTTATTGCACGCGAATAAAATCGGACTTGATCATTTGTATTGTACTGATACGACATGGTAAGAGGACGTCATTTCCCCGGAAAATGACGTCATGTGCACGCCAAGATTAACGTTTTTATCATTTAAAAAGGTTGATTTTAGACACATTTCGTTAGGCAATTTTGCTAGTTTTTTATAGTCAAATTTCCTTTGTATAAAATAAATGGAATATTGTGATGAAGTAGTGATACAAAACATTGTATTCGAAAATAAATGGTCTCGTGAAATATCGATTGTGTTTTTTTGGTTTGCTTTGTTTTTCGATTTTTTGGTTTTTTGTACGCGGCTCGAATCCAATACAAGATTGTGTATTGCTACTGCAAAATAATATTTTTATGTATACAGGTACCTTCTGTGAAATAAGTTGAAACTACCAAAACTTTTGTCCTGAATTGGTGTAAAATATCTTTAACAACCCGAGAGAACAGATATGAAATATTATGGTATAGATCTGACCAAAGGTCGAGTGAAATATCAAATTTTCCGCCGAGGCGAGAATCAAATGCAAGGTTTTGTATTACTACTTCAACATACTATTCTTTTTTTTTATATACAAACGAATTTCGCCTATAAAAATAAGAAGAAGCTGACAAAATTTGTCTAAAATCAACCCCTATAATGCTAATCTTGGCATGACGTCATTTTCCGGGGAAAATAACGTCATCCAGCCATATCGTATCAATTCAGTACATGTATTGTACGGATTTTTTTCTGTCTAGTCCACTGTTGGTCAGTGTGTAATGAATGTTTCTAATCAGGAAATCCGATAGGTTAATAATAACTAAGGTTATCTTAGAACCCTACTAAGTACCGAAATTCTAGGACAATGCTTCACGTGTATTTGTTTCTTAGATAAAAGTTTTCAACCGGCATTTTTTCCTTTCCTATAAACATACACATCCGATGCTGTTAATGATACTAGAGGAGAACCTTTATCAAAATAAATAATCCCGCAAAACATTTACACTTGTCCAATCAAAGTCTCAAATGATCTTTTTTATTGTTGTTGGTTATCTTTTGAATAATTTTAGTAAAAGAAAATCTCCCTGTGGCTTCATAGTAAAAATTTATTTGAGATTTTTTGTAAATCAAAATTTGTAATCGAAATGGGAAAATCTGGTTAAGTGATTAAATGCTTCTGAAATGATTGGTTAGGGAATATCGAATTTATAAAACAATTTATTATAAGCAATTTATAAACACATAAAAAGTAGTATTTTGCTCTGACGACGAATTAATAAATTAATCTTACTTCATTGTGGGTCTGTCTACCGAAATAATACATTCAAACTTTGGGGGAATTCTATTTCAATACTCTTGTGAAAACGTGTGGACTTTCGCTTGTTTGTTTGTTTGGTTATTGCACTTCGCACGTTTCTATGCATTAGATACATGTATTTACAATGATGGGGAAATTAGAGAAGCTATAGAAATGATTTCATTCGAGTATGAAAACAAAACCATAATCACACGTCTGCATGAACCCGTTTCGAGGCTACATACGTAATGATTTAGATTTTTAGTTTCCTGCTTCTATGAAAACAAAACAAAATCTGTACTTAAATGAACAAAACTTTAAGTTTGTATATCTATTGTTTGACTGTGATTATAGTTAAAGAAAAAATCAAACAAACAAACAAAAAAAACCCGATTGCACTTCCACACATGTTTATAGGTGGTGCTATAAATTTGAAGGACCGAAAAGCCGGGCCTGTAGGAATCAGGCCATTTCATGACTATTAAACAAACCGATTGCTAGACATATAAATTAAAAAAAAATATCCTTGTTACAAGAGTTATATACATAATCAAGTATAGTTAAGAAATGAAGAGATTGTTTGATTTGTTTTCTTTGAGGTATAAACAGAAAAACTCAATCACATTGTATGAGTATACGCAAAGCGGATTGATTCATTAATAATTCAATTTTTAGTTTCGTCTATCAAAAACGAGCGTTAAGATTGGTCGAGAAAAATTATTCATATCATGACCAAAATTTTGAGCACACGGCTATTTTGTATGCTACCGCACAAAATAGTCCCATACAAAAGGGTATCAACATTTTCAAAGCTTTTGGTTTTTTCGCTCGATTCTATTAAATTATAAGAAATGAAGAGAATGTTTTTTGTTTTCATGGAGGTATGAACCGAAAAACCTAATCTCACAATGTATGAATCCGTTTCGCGTATTCATACAGTGTGATTAGTTTTTTTGGTTTATACCTCCATTAAAACAAAAAATATTCTCTTCATCTCTTAAGTGTATTGAAGTTTTTTGAATTCACATCTCAATGCAAACCAAAAGATATTCTCCATTCTTTTAATGAATTATTGTCATCCAAACAAAATAAATCGTATCTTTTTATAGTTTTGAATTCAATTTTGTGGATTTACTCAAAATTCTGCTCATGGAAGAAAATAACAAACTGAAAGAATCTTGAATAGAAGAAACTAAAATTGAATTATAATAAAAAAAAGCGAAAAAAGGTTTCGATATTCTATTCAGTATGCTATAGTACGACCATAGTAAATTGGGGTCTTAGGTCGAGTTTATCCGAATACCTGTCATGTGATTTTTATGAGAGTTCAGATGATATCGGCCATATTGTTCATTGAGTTTTTGTGTTTGATTAATCTAGCGCGTTATTGTTTAGCCTTGCAATCTCATGTGCATTCCTATGCTTTTCAAAGCGAATCTTTCGAAATAGAAAATAGTTGATGACCTTCTCTTTCTTCGACTTCTCGGAAAGGTATAAAGCTAAAAGGTTATAGTTTTGTATTATGTTCCTACGTTATAGCACTGCAACCAACTTCACATCTCACGATCATTAAATTGGCGGATCGTTAGCCGCACCAACCGACTCCTCTAGCCACGCCCATCGACTCCTCTAGCCACGCCCACCGACTCCTCTAGCCAGGCTCACCGACTCCTCTAGCCACACCCACCGACTCCTCTAGCCGCGCCCACCTACTCCTCTAGCCACGCCCACCGAATCCTCTAGCCACACCCACCGAATCCTCTAGTCACGCCTACCGACTCCTCTAGCCACACCCACCGATTCCTCTAGCCACGCCCACCGACTCCTCTAGCCACGCTCACCAATTCCGACGGAAAGTTCTATTTGAACCTGGCTTTAAGGCAATGTGCTGTTGCTGCCTTGAGCGGACTTGCAATGGACAGGTCGTGATTTCAATCAAAGAATCAATGAACGCAAGGGAACTTTGAACTCCACCACTGCCGGACATTTATACGTGGCTTTTTTGTTGGTTTTACGACTTAACGACCAGGCCATAACTACAGCTTATTCAAGGTAGTCGCCAATCAACCATTTTACTTTCTCGTTACATGCTACTCGCCATAAATTTTTGCCATACATTTTTCGCGTAATTGCGGGATTCAGAATCCAAGAACCAAAACAATACGGCGTTATCTTACATGATGACGACAATCAACGACTCTTTCAAAAAACGTTTTAAAAAAAAAGTTATAAAAATAAAAAATAAAATCGCTTGTTGACCTCTGCTAGATGCGATCGATTTTCCAAGTAGTCATACTGAATTCCTGATGTCGTTTAGCGCGTGTCTTATAGCTCGAAATAGTGCAATGTAACAATTTTTGGACATAAACCACATGATGACTAAATCCTTTTCATATAAAAATGATTTTTTGGCATTATTTATCGTTATTCCGTCTACGAGGCGTTTATAAGATGGTAAGATAGACTAGAGATGTTCGTTTTTGGCCGGATATTGCCTAGGAACGCATGGCACTGTTTCAAGTCTATTTCCACTTGTCTCGTAAAGCGTCTGGTGATGGCCGTGATTGCATCTTGGTTCACTGATTTTTAATGACGTCTTGCCGTAATTTTGAAAGACAATTATAATTCCTACTAAAGAACCCTACAAACTAGATGTTAAAACCACGAGCTATTTTTCTTTTTTTTTCTTTTCTTTTTTCAATGGGCAAATCCACTACACTAAAACATGGTACATTATTTAACCCTTGTCATGCTGAACCAGAAATATTCCGGTTTTGGCAGGAGGTGTAGACTAAGATCAGACTGCACTTATGTGCAGGCTGATCTTAGTCTATACCTCCTGCCTGTACTTTTTCTGCCAGAGTTGCTTATGAAGTTGATTTCTAAAAAAATATTGATTTTTGAACAACAAGTTTTATCAGTGCTTTCAGCCCTTTGATTTGACAGCAATCGAATAAGGTAATTTATACAGCATGACAAGGGTTTAGATTCGATTTCTGTCGAACTCTTAGCAAGCAAAGTCACTGATCTGATAGATTTCAAAAAATATTTTCGCCCTGCTTTCACATAAATTGAAACGTTTTATAGTATAGAACTTTTAAAAAGCATATTCTAGGTGAATGACGAAAAGGCGTAACTACTTGTCCGTCCCTTTTAAGACAGAGCTAGTGGATAAAAAACCTAATTTTCAAAATAAATATTAACCCTCGATTAGTGTTTCCAGAGCTTTCAGAACTTTGGCTGATTTTGATGTCATTCTGTAAAGGATTTATTTAACACGACAAAGGTTTAACAAATTCATTGCTTAAGAAGAAGAAAAAAAAAAAAAAAAAAAACAGAGAGAGACAATATTGCATTTACATTTTGGGGGCAAAATATAGGTTTTGACTTCTGTTATTGCAACCAGTAACCAGCATCCAGCAACTAGTCAAGGCCATATACGACAACAACGATGTGGTGCGGATTTTTTAACCCTTGTCATGCTAAACCCGGAATATTCCTGTTTGAGCAGGAGGTATAGACAAAGATCAGCCTGAACATATGCGCAGTCTGATCTAAGTGTACACCACCTGTTTGTCACCTTTAATCCAAAGTAGTTTACAAAAATTAATTTCCAAAGAAATATTGTCCAAGAATGGGGCCAAATGGAACTTTCAGTCCTTTGGTTTTAATGCAATATTTTGACGGATATTTATGCAGCATGACAAGGGTTAATTTTCTTTCATTTTTTCAAAAAAATTATGATATCAGTTTACTTCAAGACCTAACATTTCTCTATATTTGAAGGGTCGTCGATGCTGATTAAACATCAATTGACCAATTAATTCATCAATTCAAACCGGAAATGAATGTTGACCTCCGACATTTTGTTCATTCTTGAATAATTTAATTTTCAGTTTCGTCTATCATAATAGGGCCTTCTGATTGGTCGAAAAAAATTATTCATAACTCTATGAACAAAATTTTGAGCACGCAGCGATTTTGTATGCTTCCGCACAAAATAGTCCCATACAAAAGGTATGAAAATTTGTAAAGCTTTTGGTTTTTTTCGCTCGATGCTATTAAATTATAAGAGATGAAGAGAATATTTTTTTGTTTTCATGGAGGTATGAACCTAAAATTTACAGCTTATTCAGCTGTAGTTTTGACGTTTATGTTTCATACCAACAGTTTCCTTTTCGTTTGTATGTTCCTTGCTATTTATTATGGAGACTAACTTCGTTTGATGTCTCCGACAAACTTGCGTGTCGGAGATTAGTCGATCCGTCAATTAGATAGAAGTAGAAATAAGTGACATTGCGATTTTTGCTAATGATCACAACCCATTCCAGCACGGCAAAATTTTAGACTGATCCGAATTAAAAGAAGTTGCATAAAAAATATTTGCCTTTTAGTATAGAAAACATTGACGATATTGAAGAAATTGCTTGTTCTAAATAAATTCTCCATTCCCCACAGAGTTTCCTATATCTATTTTCTTAACCCATTCCGACACAATCCCTCCTTTTTAAGCCAGTAAAGAAAAAAGCATTGGTAAACATTGTGAATGATGAAGAAATAAAAATTCCATCAACTTAAAATTGTAAATTTAGACTGGTCTAAGATTTTGTTCCGTGGGATTGGGTTAAAGGGCATGAAAAGGGGGGATTGTGCGGGAATGGGTAAACTGATAAAATTTGTTCTGAATGCGGTTGATGGACGGTAACAAAATAGCAAGACTATGAAAATTCTTGCATTAGAAAGCCATGTTTTCTATGATCAATTTTCACCGTCTGCAATATCTGTCAGCTTGGATTAGGCCAATTGTTATCGTCTGGTTAATAATCACATTTGAACCACTATTAATTCTCGGAAGCAAATACATCGCTGACATCGCAGAGAACAGTATATAAACGAATAAAATAAGGAAACTTAAAAGAAAAAAGTTAAAAATTCCTGCGCGAAACTTTGGTAAAAGAACGGATGTACGAGGATATTTTCACTTTTTCTTTACAGATATGAATCAAGTGGCTAGCTATACGCAATTATTGATATATAGTCGGTGGAGGGGTGTATGATTCGATTTCAACGAGAATGGGCGGAGCCTCCTACAGGTAGAGCCAAGCAGATAGGATCACAGGTATGCCTATAATACTACAGTTAGAGTTACACTGACAGGGTATATAGTGTGGGACACCGAGTGGGCGGAGTCATGACGTGATGGTCACTTCGTGCTGACTGGTGTGGAACAATTGATCGCCCTTTAATTACAGAACCACTCACCGAGTACCCTTTTCGTCCCATCAAAGGCGAAAATAGAATGGTATTGGAGTAAATAAACGGGATCTCTAGAACGAGTGAAAGGTGAAAGGTTCTGGCGTTGTTTGTTTAATGTGATCTGCGTCAGGCTGTCGTTATGGAATAATGAGACTGAGAACCCGTTCGGAATTATGAAATATGCACACCGTCACCCGTCAATCAAAGATTTAAAAGGCTGGCACTCGATTTTACAAGTGGTCTTCAATACGAGAATGAATGGGGAGACGTATTGGCACTTAACATATAGATTACAAGAACATCAACACGACTAAGTATTTTTGTATCGGACAGTGAGGGTGAAGCATTGACTTGAACCAATTTTAACTCATTCGTCTAACACTAGTATCGGTTTTGGAGAATATCAATTATAAAATAAACGAACATTATTGTTCTAGCAAAATATGTGAAAATATTAGTTTTAAACTAGTATTGAGGGGAAAATGGATTTTAAAATTCACGTTAACTTATATAGAAAAAATATGGAATATATTGACGTTTGACGTGAAGTTTTTAAATTAGTGTACACGTGAGAAAAAAGACTGCCTTTGTTTTGTGAAAGTGCATCTTTCAGTAAAATATCCCCTCGTGTTATTGAAATAAATGTTCCTGGGACTTGGAGGCCAAAAAAGTCTATAAATCTGTAAGAATTGAAGCAGATATATGAAACAGTAAATGTCTAGTGCGGCATGATTCCCCGGAACTGCTATCGGAACCTATATGTAGTGACGGTCTTGTGTCTGTGTTTTACTGGATTATCAGTGCAATGTGGTCCAGGCCGCCGACAGTCCGGCAGCTCACCAAGACGACGGATATCCCCCCTTGTCTATAAACAATACTCCCCGCCGATTTCAGAGGAAACGATAGGGGCTAGCGGTCAAGCTGAGGGGGCGATAAAGAGAGGGGATGTTCGGTTTAAAAACCTGGTCGAAAATCACAACACAGATATTATTTATCGAGATGAGGAGAGAGACGGTTCCGACAGAATAATGTCCAAGGTAAGTGGATTAGTCCCATCCTGTAGGAATCTGCACGTGCACCAACTTACGCGCCAAATTTCGTAGTTAAACATGATTGCGTTTCAATTGGATTTTCAGCATGTTAGATTCATAACTGATCATAAATGCCTAGAAAATCAAGTATCCAATATATATCTAATTTGCGAATGATAAATTTTATTACATCCAAGTTTACCTCATCGAAAGGCTAAACGATATGCTTAAACATCTCCTTGAAAAAAAAGAGGAATACATATCTTATCTATCCCAATTTAATCATTATAAAGGTTATTAAGCTCTTCCAATAAAATTACACCTTTAAGCTACAAAGAAAGGAAGTTTAGGAAACATTGTGTAAAATGAAAAGATCGCTTTTTATAGGCAATATCTCATACATAACGTTTCTCTACCATAAAAGAAAATGAGTTTGCGTGATTTGTAACTTTCTATCAATTTGGAGAAGTCTTAAAATTTTGTCGTTTGATAATGGCTTAGCACCAATCTAATTTCATTTTCATATATTTTACCACGAAATAACTCAACAAGAATACTTACCATATTGTTCCAATCTTAGATGTGAGAAAATTATCTATTATTCTTTTGCATTTTCCAGTGAATAGAAAGAAATATATATTTCGTAATTCATATACACCATTCTGCCTTCGCTTGTTAAAACACTTTTTGGGTGATAAATCTGGAAATCATTGATAATTAAACAAGTACGTTACGATAGTAAATAATGAGAAAATATAAGTTGAATTATTATCGTTTGAAAAGTACAACCATGCAATCTTAAATTTCCTAAAGTGCACATCTGATATTATTAATTCTGCAACATTTGCATGTGCTTCACTTAAATTCATCCACTCCCACATGCTAGATTTTGGACCAATCCTAATTCAAAGGAGTTGCAGACGACAATTTGAAGTTGGCGAACTCTTCTAAACATTTGTCTTTTAGGGTAGAAAATATTGTGGAAAATGAAGAAATTGCTTGTAACAAGCAATTTGTTCATTATCCACAATGTTTTCTAAAGCTTTCATATGGAGGGCGTTTAAAAACGTCATTGCATGGAAATGGGTTAACCGTTATCTTCAAGTTTAATCCTTCTCATACTGAATAAGGTATATTCCCGTTTTGGCAGGAGGTATAGACAATGATCGGCCTGCACATATGTGCAGTCTGATCTTGGTCTATCCCACCTGTGTTTCCCCTTTCGTCCAGATATTTTTGAAAAATGATTTTTAAAGTGTATTGACTCTTAATCAAGACTTGCAGTGCGTTCAGCTCTTTGATTTTAATGAAGTTTTTAAAAGAAAGGATTCTATTCAGCGTGAAAAGGGTTAATAAAACCTTTCAAATCAGATAGGGCCTAAGATCCCGTCTCATTCTGAATACCTCGACTAACGAACTGGGGGTAAATACAAAAAACATAATACATGGATATTTTTAGTCCAGCTCTAGTACAATAAAGGTTTCGAAAGAAAAATATAATAGTGTCTTATCCAAATACTAGAGGGCAAAATTTTAAACTGGTCCAAATTGAAAGGACTTGCAGACGTCACCTTAAAGTTTATGAAGTTTTGGATATTTTCAACTTTCTTGGTAGAAAATATTGTGGAAATTGAAGAAATTGCTTGTTACAGGTAATTTCTTTATTTTCAACAATGTTTTCCAAAGCTGTTTTCTTGGTGGCGTCTAAAAGCGTAATTGAGTGGGAATGAGATAACCGCTGCTTTTCCTTTGTAACCATTTATTCAAGCCAAGTGTTCTATCGACTAAAATTTCGTAACTACAGCTGAACAGATTTTTAGTCAAGCATCGATGGTATTCATGGAAAAGATATTCAAGCAGTTGGTATTAATATAGAATCTTACTCTTTTGTTAAATACGCGTTTATTTTTTCATTTTCTTTATTATTATTATTTTTCTATTTTTTATATTTTTTCACGAAAATTTCTATGTCGCAAACATTTCCTCCTATACAGTAACAATTCCGTTTTCGTCACATATGAACAGTCTGGAAGTTCTAATTAATCCTGATATATTAGATTAAGAGAAATCAATTTTTTAAATCCTACTAGAGGAAAACGCGCAAGGCATGCAGTGAATCGTGAAGAAAAAAAAAATACATGCAATCGAATTTATGTTTCTTCATATCTGTTGTTACAACTCCAATTTGTGTGTGTGTGTGTGTGTGTGTGTGTTTGTGTGTTTAAGCCAAAAACTATAAAATGTGAATCGCTAGCGGAATATATTGACCTCGTTAGTGAAATATTGCAACGGATTTGGAGAAATATTTTCATTTCTCGTCGATATTTTTTTTTACTTTATGTTCTTCGGGAGATTTATGTGAACGTTTCTATCGTTGGCACGCTACCCCGATTTCTTAGAGTTTTCTTTGAGAATATCGATCGCTGTTCGATCGAAGTACTTGAGTGCAAGTATTTTCGGACACTAGTATACCAGCTTTTACACAATGTCCGTGGGAATGTCACTTTAATCCTTTCCTGTACAATTCCTGGTTGTTAGTCCACTTGAATTTATAATAATTATATTCTGGAAAAAGAAGAAAGTTCTTTTGACAAACAATTTCTTCATTTTTCACATTATTTTCTACCCTTCTGAGTGTGTATTTTTCCAAATTAAATCCAATTAAATTTTGTGTGCAGAACCTTCGGATTTGGACAGGTCTTACTTTTTGCCAAATAAGTAAATGAGTATCAGCAATTCGAAGACGTTTTCTGAGAACCATTTAAAAAGAAAAGTTTAATTGCAAGAGTAAACGTCTTCAATCGTTCATACTAGCTCAATAGAATGCTACGAAATATTGAAAAGAGCATAAGAAAAGAAAGACGTTTTCGTAATCTGTAATGTGTGTTCATAGATTATTGACCCCGTGGTTGTAATTGATTATAAAAAGAGTACCACAAAAGGATGCCATCGCTCGGCTGTTCAAGTTTTTGAAAGCGGGTAAAACGTCTTCTAAGTCGAAAAGTGCACATTTCATTTAAAAATACATTTAGAGTTATTCCCCTTGTTGGTTCTTATTGCTCTTTTGATAGTAAAAACATATTTTGAGTTTCAAGTGAATGTGGTCAGTAAAACTATAGAGATATTACAAAATATCAAACTATTTGGTCGACGCCGACACCGACGGTAGCCTGGCCATAGCTATATCTTGGGGTTTTCTATAAAAACAGCCGAGCAAAAAATATCTCGTATTCGCTCATAATGTTATTTGAAAAATGATTTGTGAATAAAAAATATGATATTTCAAAGTTCGTCGACTTACGTTTATCATATTCTTATCACGATATAAAGATTTGTTAATTTGTATAAATTACGTTTATAAGGAAACACGAACAACAAAAATTTAAACAGTATTTAGTTTTTGGCCTTTTTGTTTATTCTTTTCCAATATAAATTGATACGATTTCATTATATCTAAAAATCTTTCGATTTGCTATTTACATCTGTACAATATTTTATCTGCTTGTAACGTTATAATAGTGTGACAATAAACTTTTCGATGTACAAAAGACTTTTAAACCCATTCCTGCTTTTGTATGCCTCAAGAAAACAGTAGAAAATGAGGAAATTCCAACAAAGGGCCAAAACCCCAAGAAAAGTGAATGAAGCCGTAATCAAAATGGAAAATGCACATTATTTGTTGAAACTGAATGCACATGTAAAATTTACTAAATTAATTAAATTAATCAATACCTTAAAGATTTTATAACAAAAGGCCGTAATTCTGAGAAAATGAATGTAGCGTAACAAATACATGTATAGGAAGTGCACAACTGTGCTTGATGATGGGTGCTTGTGTGAAATTTGAATCAAAATTAACGGGTACTTTAGGTGAAAATGGGTTGACAAGAACGAATTACAGACCGACCGGTGGGCCGCCCACCAACCGACCGACCGACAACCTTAGTAATGTTTGTTTTGTTTGTTTGTTTGAATGGGGTTTTACGCCGCTTTTTACAATCTTTCAGCTTAGACATTTAAACTCCCCGAACATAGTTTTTTTGAGGAAGGGGTGGGAAATTCGGCCGCATGTAGATGAGCTGAAAAAAGGCGTTCTCAGTAAAATGACGATAAACTGCACCTGTTCTCTTGTACGTCTAAAAGTTATACGTTTTGTCCCAAAGTACAAGTTAATCATATTTTTCTATTTTTCATATTTCATTTTGAATAGCCGAAAAGATCAATAACAACCGTGTAACCTTGTATTTAACTGATTTTTATCAAATCTTGTTTTAATCTCATATTAGATATAAAAAAGTTACCTTTAGAAATTTTATAACAAGTCGAAACCACGTGTTGATTGAATGTCTGATTTGATAGCCAAAAAGCGAGATCGTAATTTCGATAGATACATGTGTAATTGTAACATGCTTTTATATGTAGAAATATATGAGGAACAGTTTCTAGTCTAAGCCTTAAGCGTAAGGTTTATAAACAAAATATAAAAAAAAGACAAAAGAAATATCCCCCCATTATCATCATATTCCTCCATTACTTTATACCTCGCCGCCGTCATAGCACAGTTGGTAGCGCGTCGAACTGTCAATCTAGAGGTCCCGGGTTCGATCCCCGACGGCAGCACTCATCCTTTCCGACTATTTGTCTCTCACCAATGGTTCGATAATCGTAGACCTATGTGGGATAGCAGCTGGAGGCTAGGAAAGGATGTAATGGTAGTATTGGTGTGAGAAGTACCAGGAATCCATTGTTAGATGCTCGCTCCAGCCGCCGCGATATGACTGAAAGATTGTTGAAAGCGGCGTAAAACTCCATTCTAACAAACAAACTTTATACCTCTCCTCGTACAAAATTAACCATATTTTCTCCTATACCTACTTCGTTTCGGAAGGCTATAGGTTATCGAGATGCTTTGCTTTGGCGATAAAAATTAGGGAGCGGGGTTTCGCATGTAGAAGGAACCTACAACAGTTGGCCAATAGTGGGCTGACAATTAAGGAATCTTTCGACCAATGAAATAATTCATTCACCCCGGAATTGAGCTTTTAACTCCAACATTGACAACCAATTGTGTGAAACGTTGTTGTTGGTTTTGCGACTTAAAGATGTAGATTCGACGATTAGATCGCCATTTTACTTCTTCGTAACATGCTGGTACTGGCCATATATTTTGAAGAATATTGTCATTTAAAATTGGAGTGTTTGAGTTATTGGGTGGGGCCAACGAAGTAAGTGGGCGGGGCCAGCGGTTGGTCCATTGACGGATCACCACTTTCAATCGAATAACCAGTTGATAAGTAAAATTATTTAAATATTGGTCGGTATTTATGTCCAACAGTTTTGTTGGTTTGGTGACTTTAATTACCTCCCTTTAATTTCTTGTTGTGGTGAGTAAGTTTCCAGTCTATTTATCTTTTTTCTTCTTTTCGACCGGTCAATGAACACCATTATACTTTAAGGTTAGTTTTGTTCGCTAGATAATTTTCTCTCTTTGTTTCCTTGTCCTTTGTTTCGTCTGAGCTTTAAGTTGGTGGTGCGTATGATTCCTTATCATGCGTCCCGGGTTCGATCCCCGGGCGCGGCGAATATCCTTTCGGACATTTGTGTACAACCAACAGGTGGATAACCGTAAGCCTATGTGGGATGAGCAACTGGAGGCTTGGAAAGGATGTTGTAGCATTACTGGTGAAAGAAATACTAGAAATCCATGGTTAGGTGCTCCAGTCGCCGCAATATGACTGAAATACTCTTAAAAATGACGTTAAATCCCAATCAATCAATCAATCAATCAATCAACCAATCTACCAATCAATTAATCAATCGTCTAAGCTTTATAGTCCCGGTCACACAAAAAAATAGTACAAAAATTTGTGCCCGAAGATTAAATGTCTATTTATCATTTAAGCATAGATTACGTGCTTTTCGTACTTTCACTCTAAAATTTCTATTTATTTTATTTTATTTTTTTAAATTGAATATAGTCGATAAATGTACGAGTACAAAGGTGATGATTTTAGAGCCAGGTATCTTGCGAATAATTCTATCCGGATGAGTTACTTGGAATTAAATCATCTTTTCCTAGCAAGCGGCGGCTATACACAGATTCTTCCTTTTTGCTTGAGTAAGAAAGGGATTTTCCTTTTTTCCCATTAACCACAACAACCGGATAACCACACGAACCGGGTCAGATTTCTCTTAAACACACTCTTAACAAGTTGTTTTCTAAAGCTTTAAAGTTTTACAACTAAAATGACCGATTAAATGTAAACGGATAAAAGGTCTTCCGATTTTTTATTGGGGTCAAATTAACGAAGCTTATATATGGATTTAAATAAACGATAGCGTTTGGTCAACAGTATTTCAGCCTTTAAAAACTACATTCACTATGGAAGATCAAGCACATGGGCCTTACAAAATGCACATTTGGTGGTATTTAAGACTGTGCTAAACATCTCCGACAATTCATCGATGGGCGTGCAAATGTTGTAACTACAGCTTTACTCAAGCTGAAGTTATGACAAGTTGCACGCCCATCGACGAATTGCCAATGATTGCCTCGATGTCCGAATTGTTAAGGTGCTTGACTAGAGCTTTTGAGGTCAGCGGTTTGAGCCCGACTTCAGTGGTCACCTTCGTGTGTTCATAAGCAAAGACCAATAGTCAGACCTAGTACATGTGTATAACCAGTTATCTATCTCTCTATCACTCTCTCACATTCTCACTCACTCTGTCTCTCTTACTCTCTCTATCTCTCTGTCTGTCTCTGTCTGTCTCCCTCTCTCTCTCTATCTCCCCTCTCTCACTTTCTCTCGCTCTCTCTCGCTATCTCTCACTCACTCTCTCTCACGCGCTCTCTCTCGCGCGCGCGTTCTCTCTCTCTCGCTCTCTCTTTCCCTCTCTCTCTCTCTCTCACTAGCTCACTCTCTCTCTCTCTCGCGCGCGCTTGCTTGCTTGCTCGCTCGCTATAGGGGACGTGAAAATATCGCGACAATAAGCTAAAAGCTTCCTTCACAACCGAACACATGTATGCTTACTAAAGACTCTAGTCTGACTGTGCGATAGCTGTACGCTCTGTAGATTGGTATTGTCTCAATGCATTTCCAAATAATCCCGCATTCTTTACGTCTTTAAGGAAAAATTCTTCAGAAATCATTTTGGAAATGAAGAAATTGCTTGTCACAAGCAATTTCTTCGTTATCCACAGTCTTTTCTACTCAGAAAGACAAATAGTTTGAATTATACCAACCATAAAAATGCCGTCTGAAACTTCTTTGAATTTGGACCTGTCTAAAATTGTGGTGTGCCAATGAATTAAAGCCTCTTTCGACCATCAGCGAATATGCTTAATGTGGTATTAATGCTGTATTAATATGTAAAAGTTGTCCCGATCCTAAAAAGCGGTAAGTTGGTAACTGTTCAGAGTTTACTTTGCTCTAGGTGAAGATATTAATGTTAATCGCTAGAAACTGTGTACATTTCTGTAAAAGTGCTTCACTATCTATTAATTGCTAGAAACTGTGTAAATTTCTGTAAAAGGTCTACACTATCTATTAACTGCTAGAAATTGTGTAAATTTCTGTAAAAGGTCTGCACTATATGTTAATCGCTAGAAATCGTGTACATTTCTGCAAAAGTACTTCATTATCTTTTAATCGCTATAAAATTGTGAAAATTTCTATAACAGGGCTTCACTATCTATTAACCGCTAGAAATTGTGTAAAATTCTATAAAAGTGCTTCACTATCAATCGCTAGAAATTGTGAAATTTTCTGGACAAGATCTACACTATATATATGAACTGAGCTAGCCAGTTCAAAACCCAGACAATTCGCAATTAAATCAAGTCTTATAAATACGTTATACGTCTGTCCTTAAACGTATTGTAGTCTTGGATTACAGACAGATAATGGCTAGATGTTACACCATGAACTGACGTTGGAATATTTATCCTAACGTATATCGCCATTAGAATCAATCAATGGACCAGTCTGTCTTCTATGTATAATGTCTGGTAATTTGATTTAGTTTCGTCTATCAAAATCCTAGCGTTTTGATAAGCTGATTTTTTTCATGCCACTATTACAAATGGATAAATGGCTGGCTATTAATGAATAGAATTTTGATCACTCAGTAATTTTCTATGCCTGCGCACAAAGCAGATGTTCTGATCTGTATAAAGTTTCGACCTAAACTAGTGAAATATTTGCATTGTTTTGAGTCATGGCATTTAACTAAAAGAAATGAACAGATTTTTTTTCGTTAAGGTATGAACCTAAAAACTAAATCACACTGTATGAATACGCAAGCAAAACATATTCTCTTCATTTTTTTTAAATGTAACTTTATCAACGTTCTTTATGTATTACTTCTACTTTTACTCGATTATTGATGATTTGATGCAATTAAATACAAAACAAAATCGCAAAAGATTACTCCACTGTTTGACACAATGTCTTGTGAACTTGACTATCGTGGTTGCATTCACTTTTCTCACTCGTCTTTCGAAATTTCTTCCCTTCCCTATTCAATCAATCAATCAATCAAATTGGTAATGATTTGAATTTAGTTTCGCCGATCAATTTTCAGACGAAAAAAAGTCGTTTCACTTACCCATGAGATATGTTTTAAGTACTGTTTATATTATTACACTTCCATAAATATATCTTAAACTAAGGCAATATTTACTAATTTGGCAAATTATAAAGATACGCTATTGACTCCGAATCGTTTTTCTTTTGTAATTTATCAGTATGTTCGAAACATTCTGAGAAAAAAATCAATCTCCAGCAAAGGTTATAACGCCCGTCGTTAACATTCCAACAAAGAAGAAACAACCTTCATGATCTTTGATCATTTATTTAATCTTTTTTTATCCACTAAAGCTTGGAAAGTTTCGTTTTTACGTAATCTTAACTAAGCAATGCACCATTGCAATTTGTAATTTATTGCATTTCTTGTTCAAAAGTTACATCAAAGATTGGTTTAGAAAATTGAATGTTTAATTGTCTGGTCTTCAAAAAATGACACAATTATATATTTCGAATTGTAGAAACTTGTTATAGGCTAAGGGTTGCCCAATGTTACGATCCCCGAAACAAAGATGCATTGCAATGAATAAAAAGCACGTGCCAATTACTGAGCATTTCAAGTCACCATTAACGGTACTATAACGGTGATTATAACGTCAGATAGAACCGAGTTTAAACACCCCCTGCATTTTTGACGGGGTCATTTTTCCGTCTTATGTTGTTTTCTTTGAACGTTTGTAAAGCCTGCTGACTGAAATTGTGTTGAAAGGAAAAAAAAAAAAAAAAAACAACAACAACAAAACACTGATCTTTAATTCGAATATATTAGTTATGAATAGCGTTACGAACTAGAGAAAATAGGTAAAGTGAATTGATATACATGTCATAAAAATCGGAAATTTTAAGACCATTAAATTTCAATGGTTTTACGGGTAAACGAGATTGGCTAAGCATGTAATGAAGTTACACTTTTTCTTTCTTTTTTTGTTTTACATGATAACGAAAAGGGTTTTTTCCGTTATCAACGTGTATGTTTACTGTAGGTTTCTTGCACAAACTCTTTACAATATATTTAGAAATTAAAGAGATATTTTGTTGTTATTTTCATTGAAGTATGAATCTAAAAACTTTATCTCTCTGTATCCATACAAAAATATGATTAAGTTTTAGGTTCTCACCTCTATGAGGACAAACGGAATTATCTTCATTTTGTATAATTTAATGGTATAAAGAAGACAAAAAAGTTACGAGCTCAAAATTTTGTTCATTGAAGTATAATTTAATTGTTAGTTTCGTCTATCAAAAACGGGCGCTCTGATTGATCGGAAAAATTTGTCCATACCTCTATGAACAAAATTTTGAGCACGTAGCTATTTTGTTTGCTTCCGCTCAAAATAGTCCCATACAAAAATATCAAAAATTGTAATGTTTTCCTTTTCTCGCTCGATGCTATTAAATCATAAGAAAGGAAGATAATATTTTTGTTGTTGTTTTCATGGCGGTATTAACCGAAAAACCTAATCACACTTATGTATGAATCCGCTTCGCGTATTCATACAGTGTGATTAGCCTTTTCATTTCATACCACCATGAAAACAAAAACAAATCTCTTCATCTTTTAAATTAATCAAAAATTCATATGAAAAATTCTCTTATCTAATAAGAAGCTGCAATAAGAAGATGCAATGTATGATTAACCCTCGAACAGAAATTCAAGTTAAGCCATGGCCTGGAAATACAAATTTTGCAGTTCACTAAATGAGAGATGTGTTTGATAATCAATTTATACACGCATAAATGTTGAGATTCCATTTTCAGCATCCTCCCTTCGCGGTGAAATAAACTTAATGACCCACAGGGTTTCAGTGACATTCATAAAAAGATATAGACTGAATTTGATTAACATAGTTTTATGGGGGTATTTTCACACCTGTCAACTTGGGTTTAGAGGTCTTTCATACATGTTTCAATCCTTTCAATGACGACCCGTGTCTCGTTGTGTGGCGTCATTTCACATACGGAAATGAAGGAATCTACACTACAAGGAATGAAAAGAAGTTGGAGTTTTCAGATTGAATAATAACAATAATAGCTATATTTCATGAAAATAGAACATTAAGACATTTTCAAATTAGAATACTTGAATAGTCTTTTTTACAATGTTGCCTTCGCTAGGATGAAAATGATTACTGTAAATAATGAAATGATACAAAAAAACGTATAGGGTTTGATTAGCAACAACAACAAAAACACAGGGGAAAATGCACATTATGATATAAGGATAGAAAATCTGCGGACAGATACACTCTAGGTTAATTACTTAGGTATCTTCTGGTGAGACTTTAGAATTGTTTCAACGGCAAATATTTTTTAAACTGACTTTGAAAACTGGATAAAGAGGTTGCATCTCTAACTGAAAGAGGAATTTCATTTCACACACTCATGCTGTAGTATGAAAATGGGGTTTTCTTGTACAATGTATTAAACTTTGAGTTAGTAATGTCATGATGAGTAAATTGCAGTCAGTGTTATTACTAAAAGAAATGACGTCTGTCATATGCCATGGTAAAAGGTTATTTCTACATTTATATATTAAAATACCTGCGTGATAATTACATCGGTTATCGAAAGTAAAGACTTTAATCGATATTTTAAGTCAAGCATTTTTCAAAAGTTCCGGGCCAAAGCTGATTTATATAACTTTTCGAAAGCATGCTAAAAGGCTACAATGTAACACCAATGGAATTCAACGCAACCTGTCTCAAATGCATGCCCTCTGGTCTTCATCAATGGCTTCACCTAAACACGATACCCCTTTTTTTTAAAAAAATCTTTCTGGCTTGGGTTTTACAATAAGAAAACAATCTGTTCTAAATAGATATCAATATCGCGGGCGAAATGCGACCTGAAATAACCTATTTAAAGACAAAAATTAAGACCAAATTAAAAGAAGTAGCAGACGACAATTTTAGTTGAGGAAGTTTTAAACATCTTTGTTTTCTGAAGGGTAAAAAACAATTCGGTTAATATAGAAATTGCTTGAAACAAACAATTTATTCATTTTTTTCAAACTGTTTTCCGGGGCTTTTTTTTCTTGAGAGCGACATGAAGCGTCACTGAATTGGTTAATGGAAAAAGAATAATAGTAGTTCGAACATTTTCTTCAACATCTTACTCCGATTGTTCTCCTTTGAGACAAGACATTAACCCTTGTCATGCTGAATCCGGAATATTCCGAATTTTGGCAGTAGGTATAGACAAAGATCACCCTGCACATAAGTGCAGTCTGATCTTAGTCTACTTCTGCTGCTTGTCCCTTTGAAGGCAGAACAATTTTTTTCAAAAAAATTATTCAACCACAATATTTGCATCCGTTACTGCCAGCCTTTTGATTTTAATACAATTCTGAAGAGGATTTTATACAGTTTTACAAGGGTTAAGACATACGACAGTTAATGATTTTAAAATGAGAATTAACACAATATGATATCTCAATAGTTGAATTTTTCGATGCACCCATTCTTAAAAACTCATTCTCAAATCCTCATTCTCAGATAACGATTTTGTTGTCCTTTGCTTACTTTGACCTTTGTAGTTAACCCGAGCCTAGTGTTCGACACCAATAACCACTTGTTCGCTTTTTAGAACCGCTGCATTTCGCGATGAAATATATATTTTGTTTTTGATATGTAAATAAAAGCTACTTACAATGTCGAAATAATTCGGTATGTGTTGTATTCGGTGCTTTCAGCTCTTTGAGATATCTGGCAAACGTTGCAATGGCGCCCGACACGTTCACCGAACAAGAACATAATACAATTATCAGTTCTCTACACCTCAATCAGCCAGTAAAAGACAACTTCTAATTAGAACTTCTTCTCGCTAATTATGATATGTCTAGCTTGCGGAGGTCACGTGGTGTGAAAGTAGCTTCTTTCAAATTTTGGCGATTCAGCAATTCAATTCAAGTTATCATTTTAGGGAGTTCCTATCTTTCTAACTTGTAAAAAAAGCTCAACACAATCTGCGCGAAAACGGGCATAAGGAAAAGACGGTGAATTGTTTACTAACACTATACGACCTTATTTTGATTTTAAAAAAAAGATGGCTGTCAAAGGAAGATGTTTGTCAATTACAAACAAACGGCGGCAAGCCGTTTACGACAATGCAACTTCTGACACCATCACGACGAATGTATGCCACTAATTCCAGCAGCAACTTAATATTTAACTTCCGGCAAATGACTATAAAGAAAACAAGTTTTGACGTCATTATGACCAAATTGTGATGAAATTGTACACAGTTTCCGCTAGCAAATTACCTAGATTGAATTGAGACTAAAAAAGTGTATGTATGGTTTATTTAATGGGACTAGCATGTACTTGACATATTCTTAAATTTACACATATTGAGTAACAAGTGATTGTTTATAATACACCAATCCTCGTCATGTTGAATAAAATCCGCCTTCAGAATTGCATTTAAATCAAAGATCTGAAAGCACCGACATGCCTTATTGATCATTCATTATCAATATCATTTTTACTATTCTTATTGTTATTTAATCTTTTCTTTTAAGTAATTTCATGAACGACCATGGCTTAATCGGTAGCAAACAGGAAGTGTAGACTTCATGTGTGTGCAGGCTGATCTATGGCTATTTCTCCTGCCTAAACAGTAATATTCTCAGTTAAGCATGACAGGGTTTAATTCAAAATGTGACATGACAGTGGTTGCTTTAATGCATTGGTTACATTTAAAAGATTCAGTGCTACATTTGTAATTTTATAACAGGGAACTTTAACCCATTCCCTCATAGCGAAATTTTAGACTGACGAAGCTGCAGACGACAATATCAAGTTGATGGAATTTTAAATTTTTTCGTCTTTTTGGATAGAAAATATTGTGAAAAAATAAAGATATTGTTTGATACAAGCGATTTCTTCATTTTCCACAATGTTTTCCAAAGCCCTTTTCTTGGGGGGGGGGGTATTAAAAGGAGGGATTGTGTTGGAATGGGCTAATGAAGGAAATTCTACACATAGAATAATGGAATAGTCATATATGTTTTTTAAAGAAATTGCAAGGGTATTGTATCCTCCGTCTCGCCATAATAGTTTTGAAATATGCAGTTTTGGCGAAGGGTATTCGATTATCGAAGTTTTCTTTAGATGCAATTACCGTGACTTCGCACCGCAAGACCAAGTCGTCTTAAATTCCGAAAAATTCTAAAATAGAAAATGCACTTGAATTGCAGCGTCATCAAAAATGTGCAGATACCCTTTCTGTACTTGAACGTGACTTTAACAAAACACCAACTACAATTGGCCAATCGCTGCTGTCAATCATGGAATATATCGACCAATCAAATTATTCATTCACCCCGGAATTGAGAATTAAACTCCGCAGTTGGCCGCTATTTGTGTGATACATTTTTGTTGTTTGGCGACTTAAAAGTCTTAACTACAGTTTAGGTCAACCAACCAATCGCCACCCAACGATTCTACTTTTTTGTTACATACTACTGACCATGATATTTGCAAAATGACGCTGTTTTAGATCGAAGCCGGACTTCCTGTTGGAGTCAATGGGCGTGGCCAAAGGAGTAATTTTGCGGAGCCAGCGATTGGCCAGTTGTTCATATAAGCAGGGACATTCTATGTAGATCATTACATTTTGTTTATAGATTGAATTTTAAATTTGTAGCGGGAGGATAAGCTCTAAGTCTTTGTGAAATGAAAAAAAATAAAGCGGCTCTTGAGCAGTTTAAATTTAAGATTTGATATAGGAAAATTATCTGCTTTTCGAATAGAAATGAACGCCATTTTCACGATAAATAAGCGTACTTTTTTGTGTAAAATCTACTCTGATATAGGAAAATTATCTGCTTTTCGAATAGTAATGAACGCCATTTTCACGATAAATAAGCGTTCTTTTTTGTGTAAAATCAACTCTGATATAGCAAAATTATCTGCTTTTCGAATAGAAATGAACGCCATTTTCACGATAAATAAGCGTTCTTTTTTGTTTAAAATCTACTATATTCACTATAAATTTAATTTCACCCTTTCCTGCACAATCCCGCGTTTTTACGTCCCTGTGATTTTATACTTGGGAAAAAACATTGTGGGAAAAGAAGAAATTGCTTGTAACAAGCAATTTCTTCTTTTCCCACAATATTTTCTTACCCGTAGGTTAGTTACTTTTGAAATTGCACCTACTTTTAACTTTTGTCTGCAACTTCTTTCAAATTGGACCAGTCCAAAATTTTGAAAAAACAGGAAAGGGTTAATGTATATTCCCTATGCCCTGCTTTGGAACATCGGAATTAAAAACGTGGGCTCTCGAGCAGGATAGACGGTATATCCAACCAAAACTGTATCCTGATCACAACAATCACCCACCTTAACCAAACTAAACTACGTTCATATTTTGAACATCGATCGAGAGACGAATTCTTCTTATTATTATTATTTGTTCGTGGATATTTGAAACTAAAAACATAATATATTGTTTAAATCCGCAAAGCGAGTTAAAAGAGAAATATGGTTAAATTTTAGTTTTCTGTTATACGCCGATGAAAACAACAATATAAAAAGAAATGTTCTTATCATTTACTACCTTCATGGTATCTCCTATGAAAATATTTTAAATAATCGGAACATGTGTCTGAAAATTCAAATAGCTACTTTTTCATTTTTTATGGAGATATGAAACAATTCCTACAACCAGTCAGAATTCACCGATATTGATATCCACCAGCAAACATAGAATTAGTAAGTTTCCTGTACTTTAACAAAAAAGGTTTTCTACAATAAATACTTATTTGTTACCGTCTTCGTTTAGTAGTCCTGGTGCGAGATATACTAGGAATCCATTACTTGGTGTTCCAGCCGCCGCGATATGACTGAAAAATCGTTAAAAGCGGCATTAAACCCCATTTAAACAAACAAATACCATCTTCGTCAAACCCAATCCCAAACAATCCTTCCTTTAAATGCCCCAAAGAAATTGTTCAACAATGTTGTTACAAGCAATTTCTTAATTTTTCACATTACATTCTACCCAGAGAGACAAAGATTTTTAAAAATTTCAACAATTTTAAATTGGCGTCTGCAACTTCTTTCAATTTGGACCGGTCTAAAATTTCGCTGTGTGGGAATGGGTTAATACATTATTAACCTATACTCTCCGAAGCGGCGCTCGGTGGTCACTTTCTCATTATTATTAGTTTCGTCCATTCATGTAACCAGCCGAAGACTTCTCCCATTCACAGTCTGAATTCTCAGACAAGCGGGTCATTGTAAGTACAAACGAAGAAAATCGATCACTTATTTTCACCTGGTGAACCTTTCTGGCAGGGTTTACTTATCTCTGATCGATCTAACAGATTTCAAGATGCAATAATTGTGCTTAAACGTTTATTTAATTGATCCAGAAAATCCTTATATTGACTTAATACTGAACAGTATCGAGCTCGACCTGATGAAAGCCGCCGTCATGGCGCAGTCGATAGCGCGTCAGACTCCTAATCTTCAATGATGGAATGTCATGGGTTTGATCCCTGGCGGCGGCACATATCCTTCCCGACATTTGTCTCTCACCAATGGGTGGATACTCGTAAACCTAAGTGGGATAGCAGCTGGAGGCTAGGAAAGGATGTAGTGGCAGTACTGGTGTGAGAAATACAAGGAATCCATTGTTAGGTGCTCCAGCCTCAGCGATATGACTGAATACTGTTAAAAGCGGTGTTAAACCCAATTAAATCAATCAATTAATCGACCTGATGAGTTTGAGAATTACGGAATCCTGTTTCCTCCATCCACGTTTCGACTTACGAGGTACTTTTTTCACTTTTCTAAGAAAAAAAAATACCCCGAGAAGCGGAAGTTATTTATCTGATAGATCTCACAAAGCTTTCCACATTTCAAACTTTACGTTTAACTGGAAAATTGGAAAATTAGGGGATAAACATATTGTGAGTAAAGGCGAAATAGCTTGAAACAAGATTTGGTTGGTTTATTTCAGTGCGTCAAAATGTGGAATCATGGTGTAATGTTTTAAATCCCGTCAAACTGTTTAGGAGAGCTCAGATACATTTGTAAACACATGTAAGGAACAAATAAAAGCGCATGCCGTCAAAAAATACAACGACTACAATAAATTTCTTATCTTTGTTATATTGAACGGAATTGGCAGTCCATTGATGAATAAAGTGAACTTTTGTGCTTTAAGTTGGGCTTTTATTAAACCTTATTTATACCCAAAGTGTTGGCGTTTGCCCATTTGAATTGTTTGTATAGAGGTCTTTGAGGACTATATTTTATTTTCTCGCGAAAGTTTTATACATTTTTTATGCGTGAATTGTATTGACATAACACATGGGTATGATCTATGACGTCTGGGCATTGTTTACACTTCGTCTCTAATAAAATTTTCTAAAATGAGTATTTCATACGTGTGTTTAAACTTCTTCACATAAAGTTCTATACACTAAATAACGTTAACGAAACTTTTTTTCGCGTATCAATGATTATCAAAGGTTCTATGCTTACCATATAGGGACAAACTTTCTCATTGAAATTGTTTACAGACCCCTCTATCAATAATGTCAGAATAGTTCACAAACCGGCTATGAAAAGCCTTGCTAAAAAGAAAACAAAAACAAATTTCAAAATTATTTTGGGCTGGCAACGTAAAGTATGCCGTTATCGGAACGTCGATAGTTCCAAACAACCCGATGGGTGAACATTGATGAACGGTGCATTTTTGTGACAAAAAAATCACCAATAATCAATTTCTTAGGCAAACTCATGACTTCTTATCGAAAAAAGCTATGACATTGGGATCAATTGAGTATTTAAGTTTCTATTCCTACATGTTAATCTTTTTTTTTTTCTTTTTTTTTTTCGAAACTTTTTTGATTTCTAAAAAATGAACAAACGTAGTATGTATTCACGGTTGTTTTAGACCACGCATTTAGGTTATACGATACAATACAATACATAACAAACATTTAGTGGCAATCAAATATGCTATTTCCAAACAAAGCATTATACAATTTACAAACAATAATATTGTATACATGATGTAGGAGAAAAGAGAGTTTAAGACACTGTATTACTTATTAATCCTTAAAATTTCATATTGTCTTGAATTATGTGCCTCAAATGTAAATTTTGCCAAATCAAATATGATCTTCTAATGTTGGGGTGACATAAAGCTTTCGAACTTATTGAGATTAGGCTATCTACAGAAAGGTTTTATATACTGATTACGGATGTTGTGGTAAAAAGGACAAACTAGTAAAAGGTGAAATTGACTTTCCACAGAATTTTGATAACATAATTTACAGATTCTTTCTTCATTAGGGGCATATTGATATCTTCTATTTTCACGATTAGGTGAGAAGTTTCACTAATTATATGTTCCGAGTACCAATTTGTCGAAATCCTTCCGTTTAAGTCATTTCCTTGTTGTTGTTATTGTTCTTTTCAGAGTATACACATGACGTAACGTTGGTACTTGATTCTTCTGCCCTAAGTTCAATTTCACATGAGAACCAAACAGTTTTAATGATTGTTGATAACACGAAAAAAGAATTTATTACCAATTAAACACACAACGTACTTATATAGTTCATAATAACTGGGCGTTGCATTATGTTTACAATACAAGACTACCCCTTTGACAGACAAATAGAAAAACGTTAAATGGATTACATTAAAAGAAATTGATCAATCGCGGCTGTCAATCAAATAATCAGTCGACCAATAGAATCATTTATTTAGACTGGAAGTTTAGTCTGAGCTCTGACATTGGTGTATCATTTTTCTATGGTTTGGCGACTTAAACGTGGTAACTACAGCTGATTCAAGCTGTGGTTACGACGTTTAGGTCGCCAACAAACCACTCTACTTATTTGTAACATGCTACTGGCCATAAATTTTCTAAACACGGATTTGACATCAATCAACGTAAAATAGGTTCTATTTGGAAAGAGGAAAAAAAGAAAGGAAAAGAATTATAATAAAATTCAGATATCGTTTTGAGTGAGGGTCACTTATCTGAATTGGGCATCTCAAAGTCAAGTAATTAGTCTCTCGCAAGCGAAACAACGACCGGAAGTGCTTGACTAGATTGCTTTCCGGCATACTGCCGTATTAAGACATTAATACTCCAAGTATTGTAGATGAAATTACATAAGTACAAATGTCAAAAATATTGACCTCCATAATTGTATGCACGAGTCAGTCTCGAGTAAAGTTCTTAAAATGCGTTTGGATTAACCCGTTACCAGTCAACAGCAGACGATATTTCAAAGAGAACTAAATTTGAAGAATTAGAGTCAACTAAGGCAGAAATCATAGTGGGAAATATTGTGTGTAAAACAGCATTTCCTTCTTTATTCACAAAGTTAGCCATGACTGTATATCTTCGGGGCTCAACAAAGTGGGATAGTGTGGTAACGGGTCAAAAGATGATTTCATTTCATCTCGTCTTTGATCTTTCCAATTCCTCTTCCTCTGCGGAAAAAAAAAGAAAAAAAATGAAATTTTTAAATCAAAAAAGGAATAGTTCCATTCCAACTTTAACAGGGCACCATTCTGCTTTCTTTCATTAAATTTCCGCTGTGATATTATTTACCCATGTATTTTTTAATTTTTTGTTTGTTTGTTTGTTTGAATGGGGTTTAACGTCGCTTTTTAACGATCTTCATAGCGGCGGCTAGAGCACCTACAATGGATTCCTGATATTTCTCGCACCAGTACTACCACTACACCCTTTCCTAGCCTCCAGCTTCTATCCCACATAGGTTTACGATTATCTTCCCATTGGTGAGACAAATGTCGGAAAAAGTATTTTTTAATTTTAGTTTTGTCTCTCAAGATTCAAGTATTTTGAGCAGGCAACTAATTTGTACGCTTGCACAAAGTAGGTCAACAAAAGTTTTACTCAAAACTATTGAAATATTTGCTTTGTTTTTCTTGGTGGCTTCGCGTATTCATGCAATGAGACTGGGCCTCTACGTTCATATCTCAATGAAGAAAAAAAGATATATATTCTCTTCATTTCTCAATTAATATAAATTAAAATGTTAGCTTCTCTTTTTTAGTACTTACAAAAACAATATTGAAAAATGATGTCGCCATTTTCTGCCTTCCCTCTATAGGAGCAGTTATAGTTTTGTTGTTGTGGTTTGTATTTTTTGTAGTTTTTGTTTGTTTACGTTTTCGTACGCGAGTGAATGCGTTTCGAGTGATTGTTTTTGATGGGAAAACATCACTTCAAAGATTATGATATAAATATGACATCACATTTGCGTTCATATTAAAGAAGTCAGTCTAAAAGTGATAAAAACTCGGAGAGCCTCGTTTTTATTGCTTTAAGAATGACTCGTCAGATAGAAATAATCCCACATGTAAACAAGGTAAAAAAAATAATCTCTGCAAGGTCTCGTTTTATCATTTTAGAAAGACTCGTCAAGTTAAAGTAAAAATGTTTGAACACTTACAAAGAGTTTACCGCCTGTCACAAGGCTCTTTTACCATTGGTCTGCAAATGGCACCTTATTTAAATCTGTTTCCTTTCGAAAGGCGAAGAAATTTTTTGTTGTTGTTGTTGTTTTCATGGAGGAATGAAACTAAAAACCTAATACCTCCATGATAACAAAAAATATTCTCTTCATTTATTATGATTTAATGACATTGAGCGAAAAAGGCGATTATTTTACAATTTTTGATACATTTTTATGTGGATCTATTTTGTGTGCTGGCATATAAAATGTCTGTGTGCTCAAAATTTTGTTCATGGAGGTATGAATAATTTTTTTCGGCCAATCAGATGGCTCGTTTTTTGATAGACGAGACTAAAAATTAAATTATAGAGAGATGGTCACTCAAAATGGTCGAATTTGTTTGATGAATTGCTGAAAGACGACATTCATACAATCACACAAATAATATTGCAAGTTTTCGCTGGCGGTTCATTTTAAGGTTGAATGTTAAGACAATCAATTCTGGGAACGGTGTCTAGACAATATGCTCTCCCTGCCGTCACACTAATTTCATTTAGACAGAGTTTATGTTACTATGTTTGTGCAATATCAATAACCCCTTTTAACACCAATTATTCATTTTCCCTGAGATTCGGAAATATCCTTCCGACCAATGACTTCATATTTTAATACTTTCGTAGATGGGTTTATTCTTTTAAATGCGACTTCACGTCTTTCTACAAATCGATATACCACAGACCGAGCGCTTTCGACCAATGACTTCATATCGTAATACTGCGAAAAGTGGGTTTAATCTTTTAAATTCGACTCTACGTCTTTCTGTAAATCGATGTACCACAGACTGCGTGACATCAGAGCCATACTTCTGTTTCTAAATGATGTATGAATTTAAATCAACTTTGTAAGGTCCTTGCCTATTTCAACACGACGTGCTCCAGATTCTTTATCTGTGGCTTTAAGGTCAAGGTTATGATTGACTGTCAAAGGTGAGAAGAGACAGATCTAATGGAATTTCTTGTCAGCCTTACGTGCTGCAACTTCTTGATCGGTGGTTCTAGGTTAGGGTTACGATTAATAGTCAAAGGTCAAAGGTCATTTCTGTCCCATCTCTGCTGTAAGTTCTTGATATTTGATTCTAGGTCAAAATCAACTGTCAAATGTAAGAAGATATAGATAGAACAACATAACATGACATAATTTTAATTCTCATACCAAGTTTGACATAACACACTATGTATACATTTAAACAACAAAAGTGTACATGTTATATGGAAATTCAAAAAGGAAAGAATTATAAGAGCGGAAGGGAGAAAGGGGTGTGAGGAGATACTCGATCATCGCCTTTGGGAAATTTGAGACAGTATCTATCTAAGAGCGCACAGTGAAGACTCTGATCAGACTGTGCGAATGCACAGGCTGATCCAAGTCTTCACTCTGCGCACAAGTGATATTATTGAAAGTGTTACGCTCAATTTTATTTGATAAACTGACATTCTTGTCCTACATTCTGCGACAGATTTCATTTTACTATTTTCTTCTTTTGAAACTTAAATTCCCCTATAAACCAACGTCTAAAGACTGTGGTAAATGACACGATTGAAGGTCAAAGAAACGCACAAAAAAATGAAAAATAATTGTATTTAGAAAGAACTTATTCTTTTACTACTTTCCTTCTCCGGCTTAAATGGTGAAGAAAAAAAAATCTGTGTAATGTTCTGCCTTTAAATGCTACTCTTGTTGTCAAAACAGCTCGTTTGATGGTACTTGTAATTTACTTTCACCAGGAGGCTTTGAACACTGCGTTTGGTCATTTGACACACCAACAACAAATCTAGTTTTGTAATTCATGGCCAACAACAAGAGACGAGGCATGGCTTCGAAGTCTCGTCCAGAAAACTGCTGAGGAACTTGGGTCGAACCTTGGACCCTTAGCACTGGAGTCAAGCGTGTAAGCCTTAGAAAAACCGCTACATGCCACAAAGGACGGACCGTATATGTCAATCAAAGAATCAATCGATCAATCAAATCATTCATTTAGACCCGAAGTGAACTTTTACACTACGGCATTGGTCGACATTTATATAAAGCATGTTTGTTGGCTTTGCCACTTAAATGTCATAACTACCCCTCATTCAAGATTTAGTTATCACGTTTAAATCGCCAACCAATATACATTTGTACATATTTTTTTAATTGATTTATTTTGTTTTTGTTACATTATACTGGCCACAAGTTTTGCAAAATAAGGCCGTTTTGTATCGAAGTGGAACTTCCTGTCGGAGCTCAGTGGGCGTGGCCAGCGATCCGTCAATTACAAGTCCGCCTCCCTAACCACTGAGCCAAGCAGGACCCCTTAACCTATTCCAGCACAACAAAATTTTAGCCTCGTCCAATTGCAAGAAGCTGAAGACAACAATTTCAAGTTGATGGAATTTTGAATTTTTTCGTCTTTTGGGATAGAAAACAATGTGGATAATGAAGAAATTGCTTGATCCAAGCAATTTCTTCATTTTCCACAATGTTTTCCAACGCTTTTTTGTTGAGGGGCGTAAAAAGGAGGGATTGAGTGGGACTGGGTTAAGAGTGTTCACCAAGGTACTGTATGGCGATGGGGTAAGGGTAGCACAAACCACGTTTCCACGTCATAAATTCTGCGTTCATTCAAAGAAAACAATTAACATTTACGAAGAAGTTTGTGTGCCCTATGATTATTAAATCTCTAGGAATCTTGTAGGAACGCTCTTCACGGTTATAAACTGTTAAGTGCCTAACATCACCCGGAGTAATTGGCTCTCCGAGATTTTGATGGAGAATCTGCGTGAAAATGCGAGAGGTTAAATTAACAAGAAGATGGATCTGAAATACCCATCATTATTTCCATACTATAAATTAATTAGAAGACAAAATTACGTATAATCGTAAGAGTTTTATCATTATTGGTTTTAATATCATAAATATTGTATCTTTTTTTTATTATTATAGCCATTATCATAATTTAAATCAAATTTAAGGATAATAATTTAAATCAAATTTAAGAGTCCCCCGACAGACAACGGTAAAATCTGGAATATCTTAACGATTTTTGGTAAAATCAAAATGAAACTATATTAGCTTATGATATACACTAGTCATAATTTTCACCAATGATAATGTTAATTCAAATTACAATTATTATAAATAATGATAATAGTAATAAGAGATGTCCTTTACGCCAGTTTTTGTGAATTTTCAAAATCATCTGTTTGGTTTAAACATCTTGTGAAACTGTAGTCGATTTTGCTCGAGCGATCACATTTTACTAAGCGACCACGTCCATTAAGCGACCAGAACTGAAGCTCCATTTTTAAAAAGTAAAAACTCTTAATATGTGCAAACATTCTGGTAAAAAAGTAAATTCCGATGTTGTTGGAACTCGTTAGAATCGTCTCAATGGGATTAAGCCAGAATTCTGAGATCGAACCAACTCCTCTTATCTTTCGCAAAAAAAGTGTATAAAGTGACTATTCTTTTCAACGACCACTTTTGATCGCTAAATACAATATTTACTGTATGTGAAAAAAAAGCTTCAACGCAGTCGTGTTTCATTTTCAAATATAAAAACGCTGTTTTTGATGTGTTTTTTTTAAATATTCACTTATATTTATTCGTTTCAAGTGTATATCAAGCTCAGCCAGTCGACGAGGGTTATTGTTGGTGTCATCTGAGGTTGAAAGTGGTCATTTTGGTCGACCATGGCCGTCTCATAAAGAACGGCCCTGTTATCATACTGACAGATCTGACTACCAAATAAAATCGTATACCCCCAATACATTATGATGGGAGAGTATAAATAAGCTAGATGTCTGTATTTCCATTTTCCCTTCGACGATCAACAATCAAACCATTTACTGCATGCCTACCCCCAAAACTAGCGCAGTGTCGCAATTAGGAAAATCAAGAAATTGACGCATTTCCTACTCGGTTCATTCAAAATCGCTCGTTCACCTCTCCATTCATATCATTTAAATGGCTAGAAACATTCCACAACGCCATGCACACCGCTCAGAACATTCTGCAATTTCAACGGTTGACCTGCGTCTGGAGGTATCAGGTCGGTCCGAATCAGTTAAAAACAATATGAAAATATATCTAAAAGGATGTTATTACTTATCTTTCATTTCATTAAAACTTGCCAAAATCCGCTGTTTCCTTTCCATTCCAAAATAATTCACTTTGTCATTTTCAGAATGTTTTTATGTGTAACCTCTGTTTAGGAAAAAAGTGAAATTCGCGAAACATTGCGGCTAGGTCGTCTTCTCGTCTAATTTTATATTGAGACCTTGCTAGGATTAAAATTACTGACGGGTCGCAAAGGGCGTGGCAGCGATCCGTCAATTGACTAATCGATGGCCCTGCCCACTTACTCCGTTGACCACTTCGATTTGAAATGGCGTCATTTCGCAAAGTTTAATGTCGGAAGCATGTAACAAAAGGTAGAATAGTTGGTTGGCAACCTAAACGTTGTAACTACAGCTTGAATAAGCCAAACCAATTAAAAAGGTTATCAAAAATGGCCGCAGATGTCGGAGTTCAAAACTCATTTCTGTCCTGAATAAATCATTTCATTTGTCTACTGCTTAATTGATTGACAGCCGCGATTGGTCAATGGATTAATCTAATCTCACAGTATCAGCGTAGTTTTGCCTTCGTTGAGAACATATATAAAGAATCATTTCAGGGGTTACCTAAACGTCACAACCGCAGCCTGAAGTTTAGGTCGCGCAACAACAATGACCTGGCGCAGGCACCTACGAAATTTCCATTTTATCAATCGTTTTTACGCCAGCTCAGATTTTACTAAATCTAACGTTTTATTGCATCCCCTCTAAACCCTATTTGGTAAGGGTTTTTAAATTGAAAAAAGATCGTATAAATAACGTCGACCCGCGGGGTAAACAATCTAAATAAATCTCCTAAATTGTTTGTTTACTATTATAGTTTAGGGATCTTATCGTAAATGGCCAAGAATAAGTGACCACTGCACAGTAAACCAATTTGTCGTTTGATAAAACAGAAATGATTTATGGAAATTTTTACCCGATCGTTTGTTGATTGTAAAGATTTAAGGCAGTTCAAATTAACTGACCACGAAAATGACATAGAGTTTCAAGGGTATACACAGCGTACTTGGGATACCTAAACCTCGTAACTACAGGTTTATTAAAGACAAAGATACGAGGTATTGGTCGCAAGTCGACGAGAGTCTTTGACTATAACTTTTATCCAGAGGAGCGAAATTCAGGCGATTTCAAATCGAAAGATTTTGCAGACGGCATTTGCTTAGAAAATTTGATTGAAAAATAAGTATAGTCTCGGAAAGAAAACATCACTAGAAAGAGGGAAATGTTTTCTCTTCTAACAATGTATCCGAGACTATTTTCCCAGTTTTCCCCTTTTTCCCAGCTTTTGGAGTGGAAAGTGATTCCGTATTTTTTTTTTTTTTTTGCCCGAATCGAATTGTCAGCAGTTTTTTTCTTGTATTAATGTCTGTTTGTCTGCAGATATTAAAAAGAAAAGATAAAACGTTTACCATAACTCTTGAACGTAAAGTGTTGGGTTTTGATATTTGAATATTCCATGCGTGAATTCCTTGTCCGAAAGCCTTTCCGGTTAAACAAATAACAAAGTCAAGATTAATACCAAGGCAAAAATTAGTACAAAATAAAAACATTAACTAATTTTGTAAAATATTTGCTCTTTTAATAAAAATCACCATCAAGGTTCATGAATTCAATTTACAGATGGATAGCCTTGTCCTTCGAATCCGGCAGAAAGTTCCATTTCGATATTAAACGGCACAATTTTATGCAAAATTTACGGCCAGTAGCGTGTAACAAAAATGTTTGTTTGTGACCTAAACGTCGTAACTACAATTATAATATGCTAGAATTACGACCTTTACGTCTCCAAACCATCAAAAATGCTTCACATAAATGTCGACCAGTCCTGTCAAAATGTAGGATTTGACTTGTCAATCGATTTTTACGACAAAACGATGGGATACTACTTGTAAGAAGCAAATTCTCCTTTTTTCACAATGTTTTCAAAAGTTTTATTTCTTCGGTGCATGAAAATGCAGGGTGAATTGGTAATGGGTTAATAGACAAAATAATGTGCGTCATCAGCAGCAAGAATTGACGGATCGCCGGCCCCGCCCACTGACTGTGCTAGCCACGCCCACTTACTCCGACTACAAGGTACACTTTGATATAACGGCTTTTTTACATTAATGGCTAGTTACAAAAAAGTAATATAGTTGTAGGGCGACCTTAACTTCGTAACCGCAGCTTGAATGAGCTTTTGTTTCGACGTTTAAGTCGCCAAACCAACTGAACGCTTCATATGAATATCGATCAATGTCTGAGTTAAAAGTTCACTTCCGATCAAAATAAATGATTTGATAAGTTGGTTGTTTTTTCTTGAGAGTAGTGACCCATTATTCAGAAAAAAGTTCGTTATTCCCACACGACAAACTTTTAGACTGCTCTATATAAAAAGCGGATGCAGACGGCAATATAAGGTGATTGAATTTTAACTCTTTTAGTCTTTTTGGATAGAAAACAATGTGAATAATGTAGAAATTGCTTGATACAAGGAATTTCTTCATTTTCCACAATGTTTTCCAAAGCTGTTATCTTAAAGGGCGTAAAAAGGAGGGCTTGTGCGGGAATGGATTAAGATTATTATATAAATGAACATTTAACCGATTCAGACCGAAAATTCAAAATTATTTCAATTTCATTACGAAACCACCTTATTTTAAAGAAAATTGAAAAAGAATCGATTTCATTGTATTTGTTAAAAATCAATTAAATAGATCCCGATATATTTGGAGTTTATGGTAGGGTCAAGAGGCCAGTCTAGTCATATAATTATTCTATTGTCCTGTATAGTCTATAAAAATGAACAATTGCCTATTGTCGAATTATGGAAAGAAATGTGGATTTAATTCGCTTTTCTGTCTACCTACCTAAAAAAGTTGGAAGCCTCGGTGGCTCAGTTGTGGGGATGCACGACTTGTGACCTAGAGGTCACAGTTTTTAGCCAAAGCGACACCGAGTGAGTTCATGGGCAAGGGCACTTACTTGCCAGTCTAAGTCTATCAAGCTGTAAGAAAGGGTGACAGTTGGTAACAAGCCACTGCTCTCTTTTCCGTGCAAATAGGTTAGACTTGGCGTTCGAAGACATTATATATAATCAGCTTAAAGCTTTCGTTTAAATCGAACTAACTTAAATTGACATAGAACATCGTTGATTTCCAATGGCTTGTTTTGTTGTCTTATCGTGTTTATTTTCTTGATCTTCTATTCATTTATTCGTCCGTGCGTTCGCACGTGCAACCGTCAATTCAATTATGGAACGAAAAGAATATTTTTTTTTTCATTTAAGTATGAACTTTGCGTATTCATACACTAGTGTGATTAAAGTTTTAACCCTTGTCACGCTGAACCCGGAATATTCCGGTTTTGGCAGGAGATGTAGACTAAGATCAGACTGCACTTATGTGCAGGCTGATCTTAGGCTTTACCTCCTGTTTGTACTTTTTCCTGCCAAGATTATCTATGAAGTTGATTTCTAAAAGAGATATTAATTTTTGAACAACAAGGTCTATCAGTGCTTTCAGCCCTTTGATTTGACAGCAATTTAGTATGGTAATTTATACGGCATGACAAGGGTTAAGTTCAATGAAAACAAAAACATTCTCTCCTTTTCTTACAATTTAATGCCATCACGCAAAACAAGGCAACTATTTTTCGAGATTTGAGTATAAACTTCTAGATCTACTTTGTGTGCAAGCATACAAAATAGTTTCTCACTCAGAATTTTGTTCGTGGAAGTATGAAAAAAATTATTTGAGCCAATAAAAATAGTTTGAATCTTGATAGACGAGACCAGAATTCTATCTTTGTTCTATTTATTTTTGTAATTATTAATTCATTTATTTATATTCGCTTTAATTATTATTATTTTATTATTATTTTTTCTGCGTTCAGCAAATTCTACTTTCGAAGCTACATAGCGCAGAGTCAACGTTTGACTTAAGTTGTTACAAAATAATCTATTGCCCTTCACTTATCTCCGCTTATCCCTTTAATCCGGATTACACTAATCTCAAACCTCTAGTGGCCGGATTAACACTTTTGAACAGCTCGTCATTTCCTTCATAATGAGCAAAGTTTCATCTTCGTTTACTAATTTTTGTTCAAAATAACTAATGGTAACGGACATTTTATTATAGTAAACTTTGTATTAAGCGACCACCGAAGCAACAACAAAAAAGTGGTTGCTTAAAAGAATGGTCGTTTAATACACTTTATTGTAAAGGATATATAGTATTGATTCAATTGCATAAAGAAATTTTTACCGAGATCTCGCTTAATCCTATGCTGTTGGTACTCGTTAGAATCGTCTCATTGAGACGATTCTAATGAGTTCCAGCAACATAGGATTTTGTTACGATTTTTTATAAAAGAAAATTGCTTTTATTTCTTAAGAGATTCTGCTTTCTAAATGGTGATTTCGGTAATGATCGCTTAATGTAAGTTGTCGATTAATGAAAGTGGCGTCTCAATAGACGTGGTCGCTATAGCAAGATAGACTTTCCTTAAATATAGGATCTAGCATAAAATCTTGATTTAGACAAGCTTAGCTTAAACTCGGAGTTTATGAAACAAGTCATAGATAGGTGTACCACGATGCAATGTTAAAACTGAAAAAAAGGATTTAGCCTTATTAACTTACTTAATAATATTTTATCACTTTCATTTGTTTTCTCTTTTTTACTAATCCCATTGTCTCCAACTTTCTATTTTCCAGCGATGCAAGGAGATGTTAGATCGACTAGCGGTGCTTGTCCAGAACGAGTGGCCAGGGAACCCACCAGAAGTTCCCCCAGTCAAGTTGAAGGTTAAAGAAGCCTGGGACGATAAGTATGTTCACGGGGACAACTCTCTGCACTATGAGGGACGAGCTGTGGACGTCGCAACTAATGATAGAGACAGGTAGGGCATGATATGGGCAGGTAGTGTACACAAGACGGGGTCGATAAATATGTTCATGGCGACAATTCCGTCTCTGGCTTTATAACGAAGGACGACCGGTAAATGTTGTCAATTCTAAAAGCACTCATAAGATACCAAGGCAGTTTCATAGCTATATTTACATATAATCTACTTTCAAGATTAGTTATTTATACTTATTTCTGTGGTCAAAGCCCGGTAAATGCCAGTCGATAAAGCACCGTGCTCCCAATCCCCCGGTCGTTAGCTCGAACCCCGGCTTGGCGAATATTCCATCCAACAATTGATGAAAGCAATCGCGACATGCGTTATTTGTCTCTCGCCAATGGGTGATTGATAAGGAGTGCGACCTTATAGGATGGTGGCTCGGATCGGATGTTGTGGCTGTACTGGTGCGAGAAATGACTCGAAACCATAATTAAATATACTAGCCGCCACGATAAGATTCAAGTATTGTTGAAATCAGCATTAGGCCCCATACAGTGAATCAACTGACTACTTTGTTTTGCTATTTCAGATCAAAGCTTGGTATGTTGGCCGCGCTGGCTGTGACCGCCGGGTTCGATTGGGTGTTTTATGAATCTCACGGACATATACACTGTTCGGTAAAGTCAGGTAGGCTATTTATAAGCTCTTCTAAACATATGGTCTTAATTGACTAGAAGCTTGACAGTTTGGAACACATTGTGGAAATTTCTTCACTTTCACAAAGTTTACTACCGAGAATGTTTAAAAAAATCTGGAATTTCACAAACTTTGAATTGTTATCTAGCTCTCTTTAACTGGTAATAGGTTAAACCATTGTTGAGTTCGTATTGGCTGACTAACAAATAAGATTATTTTTGTTTATACTAATTGAGCCTATGCGTGACATTTCCAACCATTTCGCATGTGCGTGACTCGCACTCATGTGGCACTCTGGACAACCGTTCGGGGCAATTAGAACATTCGCTGATCGTTTAAAGAACATTTGGGTCAGTACCTATCTACAGAGCGCAGAGTGAAGACTCTGATCAGACTGTGCGGATGCACAGGCTGATCTGAGTCTTTACTTGGCGCACATGTGTAATGGTTGGAAATGTCACGCACGCGCTCAATTTAAACTAGTAAATCGACGGATCGCGGTTTATTTAAAATACCGACCAATCAAAATATTCATTTAGACCGGTATTGAACTTTGAACTCCAACACTGGCATGAATGATGTGAATCATTTTTGTTGTATGGAGACTTAAAAGTCGTAAATACAGCTTATTCTACGTGTAGTTACGATGTTTATGTTGCCAATCAACCATTTTACTTTTTTGTTACATCTTTCTGATCGTGAATTTTGCAACACAACGCCGTTTAATATCAAAGTGGAACTCCATGTCGGACCTCAGTGGGCGTGTCCGGCGATCCGTCTATTGCCATTAACACTTTTGATTACTTATATTCAAAAGCTTTCGTCGGGTGGTTTCATGACCCTTAGAGAGAGAAAGGCAGTGGTTTTTAACCCAATGTTATTTATTTTAATACTGGGTAGGCTAGGACTGGCTATTAAGTGCCTTGTCATTGAACACAAATGGGTAAGGGTTGGGTTCGAACCTGAGACTTTGAAGTCTCTTGCCAAGCACTGTTGCCTCGCGGCCATCGAGACAAAATAAGCTGAATTCAATGACTAACTGTCCAATACTAGCGCATTTGCGTTTCATGGAAAAGGAACCAGCTATCAGACTTTCCGAAAAATGAGGCCAGCATTAAAGATCTAAACTATAAAATATTTGATCAATTTATTAACGTAGATACGGTGGTGTTACTTAAAACACGACAAAATATTTACATCGGTTTTTATTTTATACCCCGTCCGTAATCCTTTTTTTCTGTGTATCACAAAACTTAATACAACTTTCAAGCAAAATTTATCTTGGTAATATTTAAATCTGCAATAGCTCCAAATAAAATCTTATAAATTCTACACTTAGCCTTTTAAAGACAGATCGCAAACAAGTGAGTTTCGGATAGAATTCTTAGAAACTAAAATGCAAATGCATCGTTAATACATTCCCAGTCAATCCTCCTTTTTACGTACATCTATAAAACGGCTTCAGCAAAAATTGTGGAAAATAAAGAAATTGCTTGTTACAAGAAAGTTCTTCATAATCCTCATTGCTTTTACCCGAATAAGACAATGATTTTTTGAATTTCAACAACTTTAAATTCACGTCTTCAGCTTCTTTCAATTTGGACCAGTCTAAAACTTTGTTGTGTGTGCATGGGTTAATTGAATTAGGGTATACAAACCCTTGCTATGCTAATATCTTATATCAAAAGTTAGCAGTATTTTTTGTGGCTATGCGACAACTTATGTGTGTGTGAAGTTTTGTTTGAAGGCCTCATTGAAAATAAGCATTTCACTGTATTTTAACTGTATGACGTTATCTTATGAGTTAAATGAATTAAATAAATAAAGATATTAAAGTCATGTAAAATGACTATAAGCCAGTTAATACCTGCTGTAGGAGAAAAGAGTTTTTGTTTATATCCGTTGTTTTAACAAAATAGATTGCTCTTAAATAGGAAAGTTGGATTTAGAATGGCGACATCGGACACGCCTATCAAGAAATTAACATCTTTTCATTCTAACCGCAAACCGTAATTCCTTTTAAGGCGCCAATGTGTTTTAATTCTTTTGGGTTTTCGCCTACGCATCTCAGTAAAATAATATGGACCGAGAGTCATATAAAACTATATTTCTGTTTTATATTTTAATTGAAATCGAAATCGAGAATAGAGCAAGACTATATTGATTGCATAAATTTTTACTTTCTATATAAAAGTTAGGGGTTCAACCAAAGAAAATAATTTTAGTAAAGCAAACGTTGGTGTATGGAAGAATGAAGAGAATAGTCTTTGTTTTCATTTAGGTATGAGCCTAAAAACTTTAATCACACTGTATTAATGGGCGTAGCGCTCCGCGTATTCATACAGTGTGATTAAAGTTTTTAGGTTCATACCTCAGTGAAGACAAAATAAAACTAATAATAATATCTTCGTTTCTTATCATTTAATAAAAATAATAATCCAGCCAAACAAAACGTTTTAATCTTGATAGACGTAACTAAAATTAAACTATTTACAGTTTTAGAGAAGATACATTCAAGTAGCATCCTTGAGTCAGTAATATAACTAAATCATCAAACAATTATATAAAGTATCACTTGTGATTTTCAATTAGCCTGTCTTACAAAGGTACTTAACAATGCAACAGGGATTAGATTGGAACAGAAATTGGTGCGACTAAAATGAATTAAAATAGCTTAATGCATTCATCGTCTGAATATTTAAGGCAAGGTATTTGTAATGGTATAAGATTATTGACGAGAAGCCGTATTTTCTCATGACGATGTCTTCATATCAAAGCTCATTAACTTGTTAAAACTTAAACAGTTCGTGATAAAAGCGCCAATCTTGGGATTACAGACGAAAATATTGTAAATAAAAAGGACGATGAAGACGCGAAGACAAGCAATTCTTTCACTCCGTCAATACAAGTCGAGTTTTATTAGACCCGTCCCATTTTTATGCAAAACTTTTTACCTTTATCTAGAGTTTGATTACATATTTACTTGATAAATGATTCGGTTGACTTTTTCTTACATTCGACCAAATATAATTGATTTGGAAAGTCCAAAGTATTTGTACATAGGAACAGTATAAAACACCAAGTTTAAAAAAAAGTATCTGTCTATAAAAGTGACATAAAGTACTGGGTATCAAAAAAGCTCGTTGCTTGTCGTTTGTTGGCTACGATGCGCTCTTTGAATATGAACTTACGATATTTTTGAAATATATATTTCATTTACTTCACCGACGATAGGTCTTCATAAAAGAAGGGTGTAACGTATGTCTCAAACTGTTATTTTTTTAACAGAAACCTGTGTTGTGGGTATCCGTTCAGACGATTCCAATGAGTAACTATAACACAGGTTTTGTGTAATAATTGAATCTGAAATTAAACACTCCCTCTATTTGTGTATCTAATATAGTTTACTTAGATTCCTACGACAGGACTATAGTTTCCTACATTTTTCAACAATCACTGAGATTTCTCTTTTAAATAACCGTAGTACCTCTTATCGTACTAATCTCATTCTATTTTCGAATATCAAAATATCTGCATTCTGACTGAATGAAAATTTCTAAGCATACTTCCATGGAAAAGATAGAGCACGACACAACCTTAACTGTGCTTATTCTACGAACTTGTCATATCCTTGCTGATTTGAGGCGTTTTAAATATGGAATAGTTATATAAATTATTGATAAATGATGGGAACATATTTGTTGTTTGTTTTCATGAAGGTCTTATGCCCAGTGATTTGATTTTTAGTTTCATTCAACAATGAAAACAAAACAAACAAACAAAAAACAGCCTTTTTATCTCAATTAAAGGAATTTAAATTAACCTAGAGGAGATGTATGAAATGTAAAATATTTATCGAGGATTACTGTTGTTATTAATCTATTTAAATATGAAAATGCTAACAAAAAAATACATTATTCTAATGATTTAGCTAAACATTTGGATCATGAAAGTAAATCCCCAAAGATAAATAAGGTGCTATGAAATCGTCCGGGATTTAAATGGTATTAAATAACGCTAAGTAAATCAATACTTTTTTGTCTCTATCTAGCAATATTGAAATGCAATAGAACAAACGGGTGGTCAATCAAAGTAATTATCTACCAATCAAAACATTCAATAAGATCGGAAGTGTACTGTGACTCCGTTATTGGCCGACATTCGTATTCGGTATTTTTTTTTTTTTTTTTTTTTTTTTTTTTTTTTTTGTTTTTGTTTTTGCGACTTAAACGTGGTTTCTAAGCAGTCGGTACGACGTCTAGGTCGCCAACAAACTATAACTCTCATTTGTTAAAAGCTACTGGTAATATATATTTTTTTAAATAACGCCGTTTAATTCCTGTTGGAGTCAATTTGCGGGGCTAGCAAAGTAAGTCAGCGGGGCCGGCGATTGGTCAATTTCAATAGACAGAAGAAAGAAATGCGATCAAACGCACTATTTATTATTGTTTTAAATGACATAAGAGAAAGTTAGAGAAGGTTGAGAATGCACAGCTCACACAACTGACCTGTTATTATGCTTATTATTTTTATTTATTCATGTATTTTTTATTTACGACGTGAATAGAATATCTTTTGTTTTCATTTAGGTATGAAACTAAAACTTAAAACCTCAATCGTAAAGCGAGCTGATACAGATTTGTAATGATGATTTTGATTTCAAAATAAGAACAAACAAATAATAAAGAAAGTATCTATTTACGCGACATAAATGCTTTTCCCTCAAACTAAAAGATATCAAACAAGCACAATTATCCCAGTTTGAGCAGTTTTTCAAGGAAAGACTTTTGGCACAAGCATACAAGTTGGTTTAGTTCTTATTTTAATTGGTAAAGGTATGAAATTGACCAGCTAAGAATTTGATAGTCATAACTAGAATTGACCATTCGTGGCTGTCAATCAAAGAATCAAGCGACCAGTCAAATCATTTATTTTGAACGGAAGTGAGCTTTAAACTTCGAGATAATTTAAACTCCGAGGTTGACCGCTATCTTTTTATTTTATTTTTTTTTTTTTTTATTTAACATCTCTGTTGATTTAATAACTTAAACGTCGTCACTGCAGCTTATTGCAGGTCAACTGGTAAATATTTAACGCTTTGTTACATGCACTGGACATAAATGTTCCAAAGAGCGCCTTAAATATCGCAATTGGCATTCTTGTCGGAGTCAGTGGTTGTGGCCGGCGGAGTCAGTAGGCGGTGCCAGCGATCCGTCAGTCATATCTTTCATACCGCTGTTTTGTTATACTCATTCAAGTGACCAAGCTATAAGACAGGTTTTATCAGAGGACCACAGAGCAAAATCCGTAGAGTTATGTGTATTTGTTTACTTTTCACAACTACAAAGAATGTTTGTATTTTATCCGGATATTTGTCTTTGCGCCTTATTTACGATTTAAACATGAAATCTATGATAACCTGTTACCTCGTAAAATAGAAATCTAAAACAGGATAAAATCCCATTGTCAATACAAAAATAACATTCCACAAGCACAAAACTCTTTTATCAGCACAAAACAGTTTTATCATAGTGTTATTTTATAGACGAGTTATTGTGATATTTCTTGAATTTTGTGACTATATCTGGGAAATGAAAAAAAATAATAATAATTTTAATAGATGAAATGATGTGTTTAGAAAATCTTTACTAGAATCTTTACTGTAGGTATAACAAAAATAGAATTTAAGGGAAGATCGACTCTTGAGAAGAATCTTTAGCACCGACTTTTTTGTCGTTGATGTTTTTGTAATTGTTTTATTTTTGTTTTTAAACGTGTTAGTACATCGACAAGCTGTTGAAAAACATTTTTTTTTTTTATATTCGCCTAAATTTTCCGTTTAAAATACACGCATACTACGCTCACAAAATCGGATACGACAGAAAATAACCCGTATCTTGCACTGTCAAATACGGTTTCATATAAAAGCAGTGTTCAATGGAACATTACTTTGAGAATTAATGTTATTAGGAATCAGTATACATGCACAAAGTAATAAACGTTGATTTTTATGCAACTTTTGTAAACAGTGCTCACTTTTAAATCGTAAACATATGTACGTATATAATGAGTGTATTTGATCTATTATGGTATATTCTGGTACTGTCCTAATGCCCCGTAAAATATAGAAATGCACCTACACAACTTGGATCGATTACAAGGTGTCGGATTAATACTATAACATTAAATGTATATTCCTTATATTTCTTTACGTTTCTAAAAGGATGTTTGCAAGATACCGGCCAAGGAATATTTTTGTAAAACATCTGCTATCGAACCCCTTGATTCTTTATGACATGTGAAGGACCCCATGCATGTACACTGTATGTATTTCCTCGAACTTCTCTGTTTTATGATTCAGTAATGTGACTAAATATACATTATGTTGTTCGAATCACGTGACAAAATAATCATATATATTAACATTAGAGACCTAACTGTTACGATTGTTTTCGTGGGATTAACACTCACTATCTTAAACGGCAGATAAAATTCCCCCACATCCAACAACAACCGTGAAACATTGTACTAGAGACATTGCCGAGCCCCCCAGTCGCACGGCGTAAAACAATGTGGATGTTTACAGTCTATGTCATTTTGTGACAAATATGTCTAACGCTTTTCTTTGTGATGCAAAGTTTTAAAGCGTATTTACTTTATGAGATATATAAAAAAATAAGAAAAATATCGTAAAAAGTTGCTCTGGTATGTAGGTTTATTGATGCAAATCTAGAAAATCGATCATTTATTTAAACTTACAACAAGAAATTAAATGAAATATTAGTGAGTAACTGTTTTTGAAATGATTTATATCGGTATATTTGAATTCATTTATTTATTTTCGGAAAGAAATAAGACGAAATAAGCATGACTAAACAATTATGGATGATAAGAACTCATTTAAAACTTCACTAACAAGCGAAAAATTCAAGCAGTTTTTTATACTAAGCGCTAAAAGATCTGAATAACATTGTTTACCCAAAGTTCTTTTCTGGCCAAATACCCGCATTGACGAATACTTCCGTTCACTTCAAACATACTTTCATCAAATCTCTTCATATTGATAGAAATCGTTTGTCCTTCATGTATTCGAGAAAGAAGTACATAGGTTCATAGCTATATAATTCAATTTAAGTTCCGTCTATCGAATTGGCTTGAAATCCGTTTTATTAACTCCACGAAAAAAAGAAATGAATACGGAACTATATTGAAAGCGTTCGCATAAAGTAGTTCCATAAAAAAACTTCCCCAACCCGTTTTTACTGAGGATCTAACATAAACTTAATAGAAATAAAAAATATTATTTGCACTCTTTAAGGTATGAAACGAAAACCCTAATCACAGTTCTATGCGAATCTGCTTTGCGCTTTCATGCTGTGTGATTAAGTTTTTCGTTTCCTACCAAAACGAAAACGAGGAATATTTTCTTCAACATTACCTCAATATTCTTGTTTTATTATGGCGCGGATATATTTTCCTTCTTTAGTTGTCTTGGATTAGTCACTCGCCAGACGTTGGCTGCCATCAGGGAATAGACAATGTTTTACTTCCGGAAATTAACACATTTTGACGTAAATTTCCGTTTCCTGATATTGTTTCGATATACTCCAAGACAATATCCGATTATTTAGAAGAATCCCATACGGTTATGAATCATTATCAGACAGTACGGCCGTGATTTTGGAACAATCTTCAATGACATTTGGCGATTATTTTGGATCTTCCCTTTCTCACGTATTCCGTCATTATGTCATTTAGCTGAATACCGCCTCAAGTTTGGATGTGCAATATAAAGTCAATATTACTCGAGCGACCATCTCTGTTAAGCAACCAATTCCGTTAAGCGGCTTCAATCGACCCCCCCCCTTTTCAAAATAAAAAAAAACCCTCTCATACAGAAAATCTCAAAAGAAATCATACATAAATCCACTGTTGTTGAAACTCATTAGAATTGTCCAAATGAGACAATTCTAATGAGTCTCAATAACATGGGATTTAGCGAGAATTCTGTAAAAAAATGTATGCATGCAATCAAATCAATATATTCATATATCTCATAAAATGTGTATAAAGCAACTATTCTTTTAAGCGACCACCTTTTGGTCGTCCCATTAGTGGTCGCTTAATACAAGGTATACTGTAATGTACATTTAGTTTTGCAAATCAAGATTGGTAAATTTTGGCCGGGTTAAAATTTATTCCAGATCTCAATAATGAAAGTATATAATGAAACAAAATTCGTAACTAATGTGCGTTATATCGTTCTAAAAATTGAAACAGGTAAAACATTCGCACACTTGACATATTCGTAAGCTTTGATGAGCTTGAAATACAACGAACAAGAAATGATGATAATATTTGTTGTTTTCATCGAGTTATTAGAATGAAAGCCTTATCACACTACCGTAAGATTCCGCTCTATTTCAGCCAAAATATATCAGCTTGTAATTAATTGACCAATCGCTGGACCCACCCACTCTCTCCATTTGCCCCGCCCATTGACTCCGGCGGGAAAACCTACTTCGATTTAGACGGCGTTATTTTGAAAATATATAGCTAGTAGCATGTTACAAAAAAAGTAGAATGGTTGGTTGGTGACCTAAATATCTAAGTTATCAAGGCAACAAAAATGGTTAACGAAAATGGCGGCCAATGTTGGAGTTCAAAGCTCATTTCTGGTCTTAATGAATGATTTAATTGGTCGACTGGTTATTTAATTGTCAACCGCGATTGGTCAATTATGTGATTCGTAACTGCATTTTTGAAGTTTGGGAAGCTTAAAACTATGCCTTTTATCGAATTCTGGTGATAGTAATTAAAAAGAATATATTCCAATCTACCTTTGTATTTTCAGACTCATCGGCTGCCGTAAAGATAGGAGGATGTTTCCCGGATGAAAGTACAGTTGAAGTCGAGCACAGAGGGACTATTTCTATGGCGGATTTACACGTCGGAGATAAAGTTCTGAGCATGCGTGCTGACGGACAAATAGAGTTCAGTGAAGTGATGTCGTTCATGGATCGAGACGATCTCGGATACGGACTATTTTACTCTCTCCAAACAGAGGGTGGGAAACAGCTTACATTAACTGCAAAACACTTGGTGCATGTGCTAGATTCAAACTCCTCTCTCGATCTCAGTCGGGTGGAGGTTATATTTGCTGAAAGTGTAAAAGATGGTGATTATCTTTTGATAAAAGTAGCTGACTCTCTTGTTATGGATAGAGTGATAAATATAAAAGTAGAAACGAAACAGGGTATTTATGCCCCCCTTACTAAACACGGAACTATAGTTGTAAACGATGTAGTTGCGTCATGTTACGCGTATATAGACAATGTTTTCATCGCACATAGTGTGTTTGCACCAATGAGGATGCTTCACGACATATCGCAATATATGCCAAGTTTTGAATGGTTGAACTCTAATCCGGAAGCGGAAGCTGGTTCCCATGCTTCAGTTTCACAAACAGGAATGCACTGGTATGCCAGGGTGTTGTACAACATCGGTACTCTGATTTTGAGTCCGGAAACGTTATATGTCCATTAGTCCCTTTAAAACTTTAGACTTAAGGTCTGCTTACTTTTGACCCCCGACGTGAGGAAGGCCATTTTGGGAAACGCAAATAATTTCTACCCGGATCAAACTGCAGCTTAAGCAGAGTTAAAAAGAGTCGAAATCTCTTTGCCTTTTGGCATTTTTTTCTTCATTTCAACTTAAATATGAAAGTTATGGATATATATTTTTGCCATATATCGCGATCGATTAAAGTTTCCTGGTAATCTGATCTAGATGGTGTACACTTTCTTGATAAAAAATCGCGATGTTTTCCACTGGTACCTTGAGTTTTCCCACAATGTTCCTTTTTAGCGTGTCGGGTCATATATACCAGAATGAAAGGACACAAAATGCCGGTCGTGTTTCTTAATCTGTAACTAGTTTCCGTTTCAACAATTGACGGATCGCTGGCCAAGCTCCAACAGGAAGTCCCACTTCTATATGAAACGGCGATATTGTGCAAAATCTATGGCCAGTAACATGTAATAACAATAAATAAATGAATAAAAGGATTTGTTGGGAACCTGAATGTCGTAATCACAGTTTGGCAAAGCTGTAATTTCGATATTTTGGGTCGCGAAACCAACAAAAAATCTTCACAAAATGTTGGCCAATGGTGTAGTTCAAAGGTCAGTTCCGGTCTAAATGAATTATTTGATTGGTTGATTGTTTTTGTGTTTAACAGCCACAGACCTGACGAAGATGTTCTCACAAAACTTAAACGGTCGTTCAAAAGATCTGATTTTTATAATAGATCTGACATAGATATAAAAAAAGGATGTGATAAAAATATTTGAAGAAGGTGTTCTATAATTTTTTTTAAGTTGTATTTTAGTTAATGATCTGCCTCAACCTATCTAAAGATCGGACATGTAGACTTTTAAAAGATCTGACAAAAAGATCTGCTATATATCTCACATATAGAAATTTAAGATATCTGACAAACAAGTCTGTTAGAGATCTACATGTTACATATAGACTTTCAAAAGATCTGACAAAGACATCTGCTATAGATCTGACACATTGACATTTAAAGGTCAGACAAATGGATCTACCATAGCTATTTTGAAGATCTGAGAAATTAGATAACCCTGTCTAAAAATCAGTGTACCAATTATTGAACCTTACGTTCGGTTGTTCTCACAGAACCTTTCTAATTGCTGTTTAAAAATCAGAGATCTTTCAATTTAACCCTTGATATGCTGATTATTTGTCCTTTCTTCACAAAATTTCAATTTGTCTCAAATTTAGATCTACCTTGTGTACACATATTTCCCCAGCACTAAAAAAACAAACAGTTAGTGTAGACTAAGTTCAGACTACACGTCTGTGCAGGCTGATCTTAGTCTATACACCTGCCACAACTATTGTCAAAACAGCACTATTCCGGGATCAGCATGACACGGGTTAAGGTATTTCTTATCTGAACTATTATTCCCGTTTTCCGTTTATTTCGGTATATCCTAAACTAAAACTTACTATCTTGTCTCGAGGGTACAAAAATGACTGATTCGATCGCCAATGGACGATATAAAGTGGACATGAACCAAAATGACGGATCGCAGGCCACGCCTACCGACCTCCAAAATGGCAATTTGACTGAGATTAAAAAAAGACATTATTTTATGAGGTATGTGTTATAAGATATGTGGACAGGGATATGAAATAAAAGTCAGATGGTTGGTTTGCGACTTAAATTAGCTGTAGTTACGATGTTTAAGTCGTCAAAACAACCATTATTTTTTTATATGAATGTCGAAATTCATAGTTCACTTCTGGTCTAAATGAGTTATAGGATTGGTCAATCGAATTCTAGGTTAGCAGCGCCGATCCTTAAATTATCACGTTCTCAACAATCTTACGTATGATTTGCAGTATTTGAATAAGTATGGTAGAATGACGTCGTCAGTGGTACAGTTGTTGTCACGGATAGAAAGAAATCCATTTTTTAATAAGTCATAATATTATTCTAGCTTTTGCTAGGTGCCACAGACGGGTCCAACGTCGAAGGAGTATATAGTAGAAATAATCTTCACGCATGCGCACAACCTTCCTGGTAAATTCATAAAGCCAATGTAGAAATACTTCGGGGTCAATGCAAGGAGGGATTTTTAGACTCATATATATATTTTGTAAACGAAAATTATTCGATTAAAGATGTACTTGTTAAGATATTCATCAAACGAATTTTGAACGTAGCGACAGAATAGCCCTGGTTCTTAATAGATCCAGAGAAATACACTTTTTAACTCATGGCCTTATGGCTATATTTTAGAGCTGGACCTGGTCCTATTAAACGGAGTTGCAGGCGGCAGTTTTAAAATTATCAATTTTCAGATTTTTTCAACTTTCTGGATAGAAAACATTGTGGAAAATGAAGAAATTGCTTGTCACAAGTGATTTTTTTGTGTTGGGGGGATGGGGGGGGGGGCGTAAAAAAGCGTCATTGTGTGGGAATTGGTTAAAAAAGGTTAATCTGTAAAATGACACATTGAGCGTAGATGGATTGGTTTCTATTTTAAGACATGAACCAAGAAACGAACAATTCGAGTTCTTACATTTTTTTCTTCTTTTTTTTTTTTCTTTTTTTTTTCTATTCAATAACTTAATATTCGCCAAAAAACACATACTTTTGCTGTTTCTAATGGGAATCTTCCTTGCATTTTCATATCTTTAAGCACTGTTCAATAGTTTCATGAAATTCCACTTTTGTTAAAAAATTTAAATAGTTTTTCAAATGCATGAAATATATTTATATAAAAATTAGATCAAAATTGGTAATATATAAGTTAATAGTCAAAAATTCGTTCATATCTTCGCTCCGTGATTTCCCTGGAATTTCCGGAGATATTGCTTTTAAAATAAATCAAAATTGGTAATTTGGTCTTATAGTTGAGAATTGCTGATTTCAACCTTTCATATCTTCGGGTGGTGACCAAAGTATCATGACTACATCATATTTAAGCTTGGTTTTGTTGGTTGTTTTTGGTTTTTTTTTCGATAGTTTGGTGACTCTATGAAAATGTATAAGATGGTCGAATGTATTGAATACCAGTAAATTGTAATGAACGATAACAAGAACTAACCCTTTACTGTATTGCAAAATCTTAGACCTGTCCAAATTCAAAGCCTTTGCAATCGACAATTTAATGTTCATTTCATTAGATAAATATTTAGTAGGGTAGAAAATATTGTGGAAAAAAGAAGAAATTGCTTGTTACAAGCAATTTCTTCTTTTTCCACAATGATTTCTGAAGTATAAAAACACAAGGACATAAAAGATAGGGATTATACAGGAAAGGGTTAACATTATAATGTATTTACAAAATTCGCCGCCGTCATAGAGCAGTTGGTAGCGCGTCGGACTATCATTCAAAGGATCCCGAGTTCGATCCCCGACGGCGGCAATACCCTTTCCGACATTTGTCTACCACCAATGGTCAGATAATCGTAAGCCTATGTGGGATAGCAGCTGGATGCTAGGAAAGGGTTTAGTGGTAGTACTGGTGCGAGAAATACCAGGAATTCATTGTTAGGTACTCCAGCCCCCGCGATATAACTGAAAGATTGCTAAAAGCGGCGTTAAACCCCATTCACAGAAAAAAACACTTTCGCCAAAACACACATTTCCTTCCTTGCCCGATGAGCTCTAGTAGACACTTCGTCTTAGATTTTATACGGCTGTATTTCTCAAATTCTATTGTCAATAACGTGTAAAAAGAAATGGTTGGTTGGCGACCTAAACGTCGTCACTGTAGCTTGAATAAAAATGCTCCACAAAAAATCTCTATCAATTTCGGAGTTCAAAGTTTAATTCATGTCTAAACGTAATATTTGATTGGTCTATCGTTTTTCTTTTGTCAGTAGCGATCCGTCAACTGCCCCTTTTTTAGCAATAGACGAACATCTGACCGTTTCCAATGACCTCCAATTTGATAGTTAAACCGAGGTACAAAAGTTGCCAACATAAATGCATGACCAGGGCAAAGACAAACCCACTAGAAGCAAACTGTTCGTTGGCGACCTAAACGTCTTAAAGACAACTTTAATCAGCTGTAGCTACGACGCTTAGGTGGACCACCTATGAAAATGTATCACACAAATTCAACAGGTCAACATTTGATTTTCCGGTTTAAAGGGACCATTTGATTGGTCAAAATAGTGTTTGGTAAACAGCGGCGATGCGCCAATTGACTTTGCAAACGTTAACTTTTTGCCATTTTAATTCAAAATGGTGTTTGTTTAGGAAATATCTAATGATCCTTCAACCGTCGTGACATGTTTAGCCTATTTTATCATATTCTATTTTTGATTTGAATTTGAAACACACACACACAGAGAACTATTACGAACGGTAAATTCTGACCGGTTGTGGCTAATCTTATGTCAATTTTATCTATACAGAAATAGACAAAATTGACATTTGGTCGCCCACTGTAACTTATGCATCTATAGTGCGAGGTGAGTAAAGGGAAATAATCCAACAGTAACTTTGTGAATGACGAGTTGTATCCCTTGAATGTCTGTGATGATGGTTGTACATTTTATTTATTGTTAATCTTTTTTTATGTTTTCGGGAAAACAGAGTATGTAATATAGAAAATAATAAAGGTGAAACAAATACGGTAAATTGCAGCGCGGAAGTCTATCTTATTTTTCAGTTTATTATATGCGTGAAGTCTGACGGAAGAAAGGACCTCGAGGAAATGCGAAAAGCATCGATCCCGATCAGACTGCGCGGTCTGCGCAGGCTGACCGGGTTCGAATCTTTTCGCTTTTGAACCATTTTCTGAATCCAGAATGACCATTCTACCTTACCATATTTTATTTTTTGGAATGCAATCCCTTGTTGACCTGTGTTGGATCTCATCCTTTTTTCAAGTATTAGATTTTTACGGAACATTCGGGAGGTATATTTTCATCTGATGGGTGACAGAATATGATATCTTTGGATTCGGACAAATTCTTTAAAACTGACCCAAAACGATTTGAAAAATGAAAAATTTCATTACCAAGATCGGGATAATTATGTCTATAAAATACAGTAAAACCCCTCCTTACGACCACCCCGGAAATACGGGCACCCCGCTATTACGACCGATTTTTTAAAGAACGGAATTTTTTGTTCTTTATTTCAATGGTCGCGAACCCCTCTAAAACGGGCACCCCGCTATTCCGAATTACGACCACTAAATTCAGTACCGACCGTAGATTATACACTATTTTGAACCCCACTAAAACGACCAGTTTTCACACATTGAGACCGATCACCCGAATTTCACACTTGATAAGAGCGACACTAATTGGGTACGAATACATTGTAAATACATGATCGGATTTTTGATTATGTGATATCGAACCCTCATTATAATAGGTGTTATGATTAAAGTGGCCGATCACTTTTAGTAATTATAGCTCGTATTAAATAATCTGAGGTCGGACTTCTGAATCAGATTGATCAAATGGAGAATAGCGAAAGTAGAACTTATCGAAGATCGTAAATTTGAAAATGACATAAGATTCCGCTGTAATACATGTTTTTGTATTTATAGTATTAATATATTCAAATAACGAAAATGAAATAAACATGAATTACTTGACAACAAACGACCAAACCTCAGTATTACGACCACCCCTCTATTACGACCACTTTCAGAAAGTACCGTAAGTGGTCGTATTAGAGGGGTTTTACTGTATGTTAATATACTCGTTCTTCATTGAAATTTAGTTTAAGATTAAAAAAGAATACTTAGGGATACAGTTTTATTCCAGTCAAAACTGTAATGGATTCAATACAAAATCCAGCGTGTGTTCAATAGAAAAAATCTTTATGGAAAACTGGTGAAACGAGAGAAATTTGTTTGAAATAATTATCTTCCTTGCTTTTGTTTATTTAAGCAATGTATGTATACGAAGGTGTTAAATTGCATTATAGGAATTGTAATTCGATTTTTTTTCTTAGTAATTTTGAAATTGATGAACGAAGAAAGATTTAATAATAAGAAAAAAAACCACAGATACAGAAACAAAAAGAACAGAATTCGAGAATAAGCAATTCGAACAAATACCAGCTGTAGTTACGAGATTTCGATAGCCCACCGACGGTTTTGATCAGCGAGTTAAATTTTACCGCAAGCGGAATATACTGTATTTGTTTCTCATATTGATAAATAATTTTGTATTAAAAAATGACACGATTAGTTAGCGCACATGTTGTGTATATGACGTTCTAGTTTGTACAAATAAAACCCATAGCATAACAATTATTGTTGTTTTTTTCATTCGTCCTTTCTCTTTTGATTTTTTCCGGGCACGTGACGATCGAGGGACAATTGAATAGTCCGTGACCAAGAGCAGAAACAGGCCTGTTAAATACGAAATACCAATTAACTAATTGCTGGCCCCGCCCACTGACTCCTTTTTGCCACACCCTCTGACTCCGACAGAAAGCTCCGCTTCGATATTCAACGGCGTTATTTTTCCAAATTTATGGACAGTAGCATGCTACAAATAAGTTGAATGGTTGGTTGGCGACCTAAACGTCGTAACTAAAGCTTGAATAAACTGTAGTTACGACGTTTAAGTCCTCAAACCAACCAAAATGATTCTGCAAAATGGGGGCCGATGTGGGATTTCAAACTGAACTTACAATCAATACCTCGCCATAAGAGGCTTATTGCATCACCCTTTACTGTAAAATCCCTTGTTTTTACTTCCAAGCCAATTAATACTTGAGAAAACGTTGTAGGGAAAGGAATACAATATTTAGAACATTTTCTACCATGTAGATTGGTTACATTCCAAGTCTCACTCATAAATTGGACAAGACTTATATTTTGAAAAAAAGGAAATGGTTGAGGAAATTCGAGAGAAAATGGTAGCAGCGCCAAAGGAGCATGCCCCGTGTTAAACCATGGCATAGAAATTTACCGCCGAATTCAACTGTTGTGGGGAGAGTCTTGAAGATCACCCCGACCTGGCAGGCCACCAAGGTTTGATTGATCGAGTGGGGCTTAACTCCACTTTTAACAGCATTTCAGTCATATCGCGGCGGCTAGACCACCAAATTGTGGATTCCTTGTATTTCTCACACCAGTACTACCGCTACCTGCTCATCCGTTTAGGTTTACAATGATCTTGCCATTGGTGGGCGACTAATGTCTGAAAGGATAATCGCCGCGGTTGGGGATCGGACCCGGGACACCTTGACTAGGAGTCCTACGTGCTGCCACTGCGCTATGGCCGCGGTCAGGTCACCAATAATTTCCATAGCATGATTTTGGCAGATCGGCGATCTACACAGTGATATACATATTATGTATATGTATGTATACAGGGAATCTTATGTTAAAATAGAGGTACAGCATCTTGAATTTGCTGCGGAGGAAAAAGGATATTTCACGAGACCGAGCAGCAAGAAGCAAATATGAGATCTTATATCACAGTTGTGACAAAAATTCCATTTATTATATACCTATTTTATTACTAAAAGATTTGATGAAATAATGAGATAAACCTGTATCTCTACTAGTATTTCCCTTCTTTGGCATTCTGATTACGCATATCCGAGTTAGAACGTCAGCTACTGAATGGAAATGAGGCAATCTTACACTGCCTTGTATGGAACCGAAGATCTGACGAGTACGATTTTTGTCTGCGTCGAATGTATATATTTTACTAAAATAGTTTTAAGTACATAATAAATTTCTATACAGGTAGGTATCTAAAAGTAGCGACAGATTCCATGCATTTGCAAATACCAGATTGTTCCCGAAGCTTCAGGTGGTTAACAATAAACAGGTCTCTGTAAAATGTCTAGGGAAAGATTTGCTATGTTATAGAGGGATCCGGTGACACTCTCGTGCAGTTTGTTGTTAATGAAACATAAGTTCACCACTTTGAACCCGAGACAAAATTATCGTCAAAACAGTCGAAACAAATAGGACCATAGCCCCCCGAAAAAGGCAAAGTCTACAACGTCCGTTCGAAAGTTGATTGTTAGAGTTTTCTGGAATGCAACAGGCGTGATGAAAATGGGTTACAGTGTATTTTGTAAAAGACTTATATTGAATAAGCTGTAGTTACGACAAACTAACAAAAATGCTTCACATTAATCTCGGCCAATTTCGGGGTTCAAAACTCTTTCTGGTCTTGATGAATTATTTGATTGGTTGAGCGGTTGGTTTTTAAATTGACAGATCGATCCGTCTTTTACTGAGTTCTTTTCCTCCATAGTCTACAAATTGCTTCAGAAAATAAAGAAAAATAGATTGATCAAACAAATCAGTCATTCAGTCAATACCCTAGCTCGCACTTAAATGCCACTTAACCCTTTTCTATCCAATCCCTGGTTTTTACGTCCCTATGAATTTATAACTAATAAAACATTGTAGAAAAAGAAGAAATTGCTTGTAACAAGTAATTTCTTCTTTTTCCACAATGTTTTCTACCCTATTGAATAATTTTTTTTTCAAATAAAATCAACTTTAATTTTTCGTCTGCAAAACCTTTGGATTTAGGCGGGTATAAAATTTTGCAAAACAGAAAAGGGTTAAATGCCAATTATGTGAAACCGTTCATAAGTGGGCGACTAAACGTCGTAGCTACACCATATCTAACCCATTACCAGATGCAAAGTTTTAGACTGGTCCAAATTTAAACGAGTTTTTGAAGACGATTTTAGTTTCGTGAATAATTTTCAATTTCTTTCAACTTTCGGGGTAGAAAACATTGTGTAAAATGAAGAAATTGCTTGGTGCTAGCAGTTTCTTCATTTAACACGATGTTTTCCATTTTGTTTTTTTTCTGGAGAGGCAACACAAGCGTCATTGTGTGGGAATGGGTTGAGCTGTCTTAACGAGGTATAGATTGCCCACGAAAGAGTAAGTATGTTTCCTCACTGACGCGTCTTTTACCAAGTACAGCCAACTATCAGGGCCTGGTTTCTCTGACGAATTGGTCTGTTGGATTATAAATTGGAACGGGAAGTGATCTGCTAGATCCTAACTTCGAATTATTAAGAAAACAAAAAATATATTGTTGGTGGCTAGTACGAGAAGATAACTAAACACTTTCTTCAAAAAGTCCAATGCATAATTACCTCCCTTACTCTATTATTACTATGATTTCCAAGCAGTCTGTTTTGCGCTCTAAGAATTTGGGATTTTAACATAGTTTTGACGTCACTTATGGACAAAAGTTTAAGAACCAGCTGTGTTTACGACATTCCCTACCAACGTACGCTGATATTGTAGATTTCACATCATACGAAATCATACAATTGACAATTATCGGATGTCAACCAAGGATCATTCGAAAATCCAATCATTCATTCGAACTAGAAGAGAACTTTGAACTCCGTTATTGGCCACCATTTTTGTGAAGCATTTTGTTGGTTTGGTGATTTAAACTTCGTACCTACAGCTTATTCAATACAAGGTGGGTTTTTTTTTTTCAATATAATCAAATATCATCACGCCTTTTGCATTCCAGAAAATTGCCAATCAACCCTTTCACTTTTTTCGCTAAATGCTACTGGGCATGAATATTGTAAAATAACGCCGTCTAAAATCAAAGTGGGCCGCCGTCATAGCGCAGTTGGTAGCGCGTCGGACTGTCAATCTAGAGGTCCCGGGTTCGATCCCTGACGGCGGCACTCATCCTTTTCGACTATTTGTCTCTCACTAATGGGTCGATAATCGTAAACCTATGTGGGATAGCAGCTGAAGGTTAGGAAAGGATGTAATGGTAGTACTGGTGTGAGAAATACCAGGATTCCATTGTTAGGTGCTCCAGCCGCCGCGATTAAACTGAAAGATTGTTGAAAGCGGCGTAAAACCCCACTCAAACAAACAAAATAAATAAATAAATAAAATAAAATCGAAGTGGAACTTCCTGTCGGAGTCAATGGGTTGGGCCAGCGGAGTAAGTAGGCGCGACCAGCTATTGGTCAATTGTTAACGTACAATCGTGTTCAATCGTGAAATGGTTAGTTTCGGTATACTCTTCAACACGAAGGAAACACCATAAACCTTTTAGACTTATGATATATAGACTAAATATTTTCGTGACAAAGTGCACGTTATTTCTTTTGCAGAATTCCCGGTTAGCCCTCTTCGGATGACGTTTAGAATGTACCAGGAACCCGAAATATTAAAGGGTCCTCGAATGTTCGTAAGTAAGTATATGTAAGAAAAGCCTTTAGGAAATTGATAATAGTAAAAAAAGCGTAGTGATAATTAATTGCTTATCTAAGCTTAAGCAGGTTTTAGATTTATATGGCTACGTAATATTTTTAACATAACTGAAGTAAAAACAAAACACAGTTTATATGCATCATTTGTATTTCATAATGTCATTTCCGCTTGATACAAGGAAATGATTTCGAAAAAGGTATACCATACATCCCTTTACTAAGAAACACTTTCCCTTCACCATTTTGATATGTGTCTTTACACAAAATTTTACATGAAGTCTTTTCCCTACACGACCACATTGTTTTTATTTTTTTCCATATCATGTAAAAAAAAAAATAAAAAAATAGGAGTTTCAACAACACAAATGTACATTCTATACATTTTTTTTAAAATTTCATTTCTCATTAAGTACATTAATTAAGGTCTTGCACATATATTTTCCCGACAGAAAGTTTCTATACTAATTTCAGAAAATAAACTATATTAAATTATTATTTCTTAATATTATTTATTTTTTATTTTAATATAGATCAATTTGCATTTTCAGTTTTATTTCATTCGAACAATCTTACTTCACGATGAAAAACTATTTCTAGGTAAAAGTCTTATAAGTGCCACAGGCTAATATCGAATACACTAATTGTCCGTTCAAAATATCGGTAAAATGACAATCAGCCAATCAAAATTTGATATACATGTAATAAAATTAAAACTGATGAGAGGTAACGTATGTCAAATTAGTCATTAATGAATTGTGTACTCGCGCTTCCGAAAACCTTTGGAAAACTTACTGGAATGTGGAATTAAAAAAAGATTATTCAGTGAAATTATTCTCCAATTCTTGAACATTTGTTTATTTTTGTTTATATTTTGTTAGTGAGATTAAAACAGGAAAATGTTCGGAGTTAATGTACTAGATCGTATAACAGCAGTATTTCTTGGATTATACCTTATTGTGTCATTGTGTAAGTATACATTATTATAAATTTAAATAGCCGTTATGCGGTGCCCAAAAATTGAAGAAATAGTGCAATATCTAGCAAAAATGCAAGGTAAACTTTAGAAATCTGAAGGAGGGATGTTCGTGTATTAAATGTTGCGTTATTTGCTAAAAAGGTCAATTGCTTTACGTTGCAACGCATGTCCTTCTTACATGTACGTTCATTTTCTGGTGATATTAACTGTCAGTTTTTATTTCTAAATATCTTCAACGACAAAATTGCAACGACTTTGAGAACTGACAGAAAAAGTAATCATTATTTTTCTGAATAAGAACTGTTACAAGAAGAATGTTGCTTTCAATTGGTTATCTACTAAATAATTTGTTTTCGGCAAAAGTCACCTAACAAATAGAGAAAAACGTTAGTATTTATTAAATTTGAGAATATGTCGGGCTTGTGATGTCATGAATATAAAACTATAAAAAGGAAACAGCCTATAAACATAACTTTATTGAACGAATCTTCTTTCTTTTTTGAAATAGAATTGGTTGTTCTTTTGAGGAAAGTTCAGTTTCCAAATGAATTCATGACCTTAACTGCACGGATTGTCACTGATAATAAGAAATCGATAGATCAATCATATCCAATCTCATTCAAACCATCTCTACGAAACCACTACGCTATCTTTGCGTTACGCAGGGACGTAGCAATGGGCTATTATGGTGGGTCTAATTTTAATCAGATTGATTTAGACCGAAAGTGAAAATTGAACTCCTTAATTCGTCGACATTTATGCCAAGCTTTTTTGTTTATTTGGCGTATGTTGTAGAGATTCAGCATCCTCTTAAACATTTTTAGGCGAAGGCAAAACCGAGTACAAATACCTGACCGGTAAGAAGTCGTGGCATGACGCAGATCGTGACTGTAGAACTCGAGATGGAACGTTACTGGTGCTTGACAGTGAAAACCATCTGAAACAGTTCCAGAAACAAATACAACTTGAGCCAAAGATCACCGTGTGGACAGCAGCCTTCAGACAACAGTCACCTTGGGTCTGGATTGAAGGTGAGATTTAGCTTTTTACAAGAGCACTGCATTCAGATAACACGTTCGGCTGTGGCTGCTGAATTAAAGAACAAATTAAATTCAAAAGGGGACATAATTCATACGTAATGGATTGTTAAAGATTTTGGCACATTACTGGTACTTGACAGTGAAAAGTATTCTACAATAAGTCAAGAAATGAATAAAACTTATTGAACCAAAGAAAGACAACAGTCACCTTTTGTCTGGATTGAGGGTGAGGTAAAGCGATTTACAAAAGTACTGTATTCAGATACTATGCTCTGCTGTAGATGCTTGATTATAAAAAAATTAACGGGGGCATAATTTATTCGTTACGTGTTGTTAAAGATTTTCGAATCCGAGATGGAAAATTGCGTGTGCTTGACAGTGAAACGTATCTACAATAATTCTAGAAAAATATAAAAGTAACTTTTTTGAACACGACGTTTAGACTCAATTCATTCTAGGTCTTGGTTGAAGATAAGATAGAGTTATTAGCAATAACACACCATTCAGATGCAACGCTCGACTGTAGTGCTAGTCTTTTTTTTTTTTTTTTTTTTTTTTTTAAATATGCCAAGTAAAAAGGACACAATTCTTATTAAATGTGTTGGTAAAAATATGCGTATTTAAAGTGAACATATTCACGGATAAGATTCCTACAATAAATGCCCCTTCCTTATTTGAGTAGCTTGATTTCTAATGGGTTTATTCTAAATTGCAAATCCGCTGCTTCGATACATACCAAAATATCATATAAAACTAGTAGAAATGAAAGGAAATTATTCTTAAAATGCATTGAGAACGACCCTCTTGTTGACATACATTGATCTTTTGAAAGTAATGATGTATTCAGAGTTTCAAGTTATTCTCTTCATTATTTAGAAAGATACTACAAAATATGAAAGATATTTAGGCTGTCGCTGAGGTCACCGGGGTTTAAAACAATGCATTGGTTTTCTCCTAAAACAGTCGAGCTAACAGGGGTCATGTGACTTAATTTCATATTTTCTTCCTGTCTAAGTCTTCACTGTCTTGGTTAATCCATTACAAGACTAAAACATTTTGCTCTAAAATGAAGAAAGTTGCACACAAAAATTTAAAACTAGAAAGTAAATTTTGAAAAGTTTCATCTTTCTTGGTAGAAATCATAATATGAAATAAAGAAATCGCTCCTAACGATACATTTCTTCACTTTCCTTAATGTTTTCTGAGGCATTTTTCTTGATGGGCGTAAAAAGGCGAGATCGTGTGGGAATGGGTTAATGATTATCATCGCAAACGTTCAAATATCACCAAGGCTCGTCCTGAGTAATGTAGTTGCATGTCTTTCGTCTTTAGTCTCAACATTTGATCAAGCTCGAGGAAATGAGAAAGGTTAACATTTGTTTTGTTTTTTAATTAAAAGCTGGTTATGAATTATGAATAGAACCATCAATTTTGCTATTCACTACTCAAAACCTTTCGTCCGAGCCAAATTAACCCACATCCACACAATCCCTCCTTTTTACACACTCAAGAAAAAAGGTAAGGGAAAATTTAATATAAAGCAATTTCTTCATTATCCAGAATGGTTTCTATCCAAAAAGACGAAAAAATTCTATCAATTTGAAATTGTCGTTTGCAAATTCTCACACTTTGGACCAGTCTAAACTTTTGTTGTGTGGGAATGGGTCTTAGGGTATGTCGTGTGCGTCAAAGAATTTCATTTAAGCCTCTCATTTTTAATATTTTCAGGATGTTTCTCAGCTAAAGCTCTGACCAAGTTATCTGGACTGAGAATATCTACAAATCAGGCTTCCGAATGTGCAGCAGTGTGTGAGAAGACAACATATGCAGCGCTAAAGGTGTTTATATTGAAATAATTTAATTTTTAGTCTCGTCTACCAAAAACGAGCGTTCTGATTGGCCGAAAAAAATCTTGATACTTCCATGAACAGAATTTTGAGCACGCATCTATTTTGTATGCATTCGCACAAAATATTTTCCTGAAAAAATCTATCAAAATTTGTAAAATATTTGGGATTGTTTCTCTGTCATTAAATCATAAAAAATGAGAATATTTTTTTTTTTTTTTTTTCGTGGAGGAATTAAACAAAAAAAAAAACCATTCACACTTATTTATGAATCCGCTTCGCGTATTCATACAGTGTGTTTAGTCTTTTTTCATACCTCCGTGAAAACCAAAAAAAAAAAAAAACATCTTTTCAACTCTTAACATTACTTTACTTGGGATATTTTAATTTGTTATGTGACCTGCATCTAAACACGATGAATAGATAATCCACCAAGTCTCTCTATGTTTCATGTATGTGTTTAGCTTGCAGTTCTGTCTGCCAAAGAAATGATTCGCAGAACCAATACCGCCATAAAACCCTATGTTGTAGGTACTTATTTGAATTGTCTCGATGAGACGATTCAAACGAATACCCACAATATAGGGATTCGTTTAAAGATATAAAGATTTTGAAACGTTGTTATCCCCTCTTATCTGAACCACTGGCAGAACATACGAATAATTTTGAAAATCAAGCATATCTGAAATCAAGGAAGAGTTAACCCATTCCCACACAACGAATTTTTAGACTGGTCAAAATTCAAAGAGGTTGCAAGCAACATTTTTAGTTGATGGGTTTTTGAAAATCCTGGTATTTTGGGGTAGAAAACATTGTAGATAATAACAAAATTGCTTGATACAAGCAATTTCTTAATTTTCCATATTTTTTTCCAAAGCTTTTTCATTGAGAGGCATAAAAGGATGGATTGTGTTGGAATTGGTTAACCCATTTTCTATTTAAACGAACTTTAACATATAGATACTTATGTAAAACAATATTTTGCTATAAATCTTTTACAGGGGAGCACGTGCTACTGTTTACAAGACACCCGTGAACTTTCACCCTTAGATGCACGGGTTTGTGATATCCCCTGTCCGGGATCCCATCAAGAGATGTGCGGCGGTCAGGAAGCAGTATCATTATATAGTTTGGGAGGAGTGAACGGATATAAGGGTAAGAAAGGCACGGCATATACATTGCAATTGGTGTATTTAGAATAAAACCAAATCGATTTTTTTTCGGACAGCATGCTCCGATGAACCATAAAGCCTGAATGACGTAATGTATATAATGAAACAGCCAAACTTGTATTAACCCATTCCCAGACGGCAAAATCCAGTCAAAATTGAAAGAAGTTGCAGACGACAATTTAAAGCTGATGGTAGTTTAGATTAGTTATGGTAAATCTCAACTTCTCAAAAGCTTATTTTGATTCGGGTCGCTTAATGAGGGTGGTCACTTATGCAAGACTGACGGTACTTATGATAAAAATCTAGATCAAGAACGACTTTAAGATACCAAGACATCGTTACAGTTATTATTTCTGTGTTGTTGTAGCTCAACGTAGAATATTTAGCTTATAAGCTGCTTCGTCGTTTAGGTGACACTATCAAATATTTTTTGGCTTTCATGTTTGTCCCCCCCTCCACTCCCGAAGAAGTTTTTTTTAAGATTAATCAGCAAAGATGTGTATGGATATTTTTTTTCCATCGACCCACTACTTCATTATAGATCTAGGGCTAGGTGGGGCTATAGTCTTTGATTTCAATCCGACCCAAAATTGATTCCAAATTGAAACAAATAAACAGTTTAAAACTATAACTTTAATTTGATATTTCGGCAGAAGCATTTTCAAGAAATAATACACGGAAATCTTCCAACTACATCATTTTCTGTTGTGCAATCAAATTGAAAACTTGTTATCTCCCCTTTTCTTTGGTATAATTCGAAATTCAAATGTCATTCGTTTTTTAGAATTCATATGAATTTTTACATACATTATACACTCGGTGGACCTTTCAGAATCTGACGAAGAAGTCTCCAATTTACCAGAACAAACAATTCATGGTAAGTTTTAATAAGATCTCTTTACTAACCGTGGTTTCTCTGAAACAGCGTAACTCGGGGAAATACAAAAAATGTACTTGGTTCAAGCAAAATAAGAATAAAACATGAATACCATTTAGAAACCTTTAACGCCTTTTGGCGCCCATAAAGAAAAAAGTGTTTTGGAAGACATTGTGGAAAATCAAGAAATCGCTTGCAACAAGAAATTACTTCACTTCCCACAATGTTTTCTATCGAGGTAGTTGAAAATAATGGGTTTATCCAGGTGCAAGTAGAAAGGCAAGGCATGTCGGTAGATGATGTAATTTTTTTCCTCGAAGTTTAACTTATACTTATACACATACTGTAACGTTTGTGGATATTTTTTTTATCTTTTTTTTTAACAATCGAATGAGGTGTCTATGTCCTGTCAGAGTGGTTTGAAATATTAAAATAGCAGAGCAAACACTTTTAAAGATTTTTATTGCTTTAGTTTGCACCAGCGCGGTTTTATGTCTGCCAACAGTTGCTAGTTACATTGATGCCAAACCCGAGACAACTGGGGCAACTGCTAGACAGGAATTGTCTTACCTGGGATCTCACAGGCCAAGTTTCGGGATGAAACTTCCCGGATGGGCATATTTATGTAACGTTCTCGGAACGTTTTCTTAGAATATTGAAATGTCGACCATTTTCTAGCTTTACAGTAGTGGTATTAAGGCAGAACAAGCACTTCTCGGTGTGACCTTAAGGTTAACATCGACGAGGTTAATGTCTGTCATGACACCCCTGCATGTTTCAATACCTTAATGCATGCCGCACAAAAAGGCTGCCTTTTTATGCCCCCAGCAACAAGCTTTGGAAAACTTTGTGAATAAAGAAAAAAGTGCTTGTTTTTTATTATTAATGATTTTACTCTGAAAGACAACGGTTCTTTAAAATTCACCAACTTAAAATTATTGTCTGTAGTTTCCTTGAAGTTTAACCATCTAAAATTGTTGCATGTTGGAATAGGTTAAACACTCTGATTACTATACCTTTATGGTTTCTCTTGCAGAAGAGAGTAGATCGGACTGGAAGAACTGTGTATACATCCTCAAACACGACACCACTGTGTGGGTTACTACAGACTGCAGAAAGCCCATGCCTTTCCTCTGTAAAATTTGTAAGCCTCTTATTTCTAATTTAAGACCCATCTGCTCGTTACTCGGCCCAAAAATTAGATATTGTTCGTAAAACATTAAAAATTAAACACAAGATTAGTTATTCAGGCATTTTATACTGTTTTAGTGATTTTTAGCTCATGCATATTAGATGGTAGTTGTACGCATGCGTATTTACATACATCCGTTTAGTTTGAACGAGGAGAAATCACCGGTCAAGTTTTATGTTCTGTAAGCAATGATATACGGCCTTTGTGTAACTAGGGCTACAATGGATGGATTGGAACATTTTTCCATTCCTCTTGTAACCACAAGTGGAAAAAAAAATATTATATTATATATATATTATATAAAAAGTAATCGTCTAAAATCCACTAGGAATCGGCTGTATGTCATTATGGTGTGACATAGTGCACTGTGGATTTACGATATACAAGGCATTCAGTCAAACTAAGCTAAATTAGGGCTAATTTTTTGAGATCTCAAAGAACCACTGTTATCTTTCAATCTTTTTATATATACGAAGCGCTATAGAAAAATATATATGAGCGCATGCACGACATTTTCAACCATCACACATGTGCTCCAAGTGAAGACTCAGATCAGCCTGTGCATCCGCACAGTCTGATCAGAGTCTTCTCTCTGCGCTCTGTGGATAGATACTGACCCAAAGCTTCTTTAAACAATCAGCAAATGTTCTTATTGCCCCGAATGGCTGTCAAGGGTGCTCAATGTGTGCGAGTCACGCACATGTGAAATGGTCAGAAATGTCACGCATAGGCTCATATAAAACAGATGTGTTAATCTTCCTTTTTGGGCTATGTCAAGGTGTGCCGCAAGTAAACTAGGTTGGGCTTTAAAGGACCATCATGTTCCTCTTGATTTCTAAAATACAATTCTAAATCGGTAAGAAAAAATGTGTTTGAAAATCATTATCTATTTTAACATGTTAACAATATTTGAAATAGTCCTTACTCATCTAAAAATTATATTTTTCTGACTGTATTTTTCTTTTCTTCTCTTAGATAAAGATGACGGAGTGATTACGGAGTATAAAAGTCCGAAGAACAAGATCGGCTCATGGACAGATGCCCGCAGAATGTGTCACGAGGAGGGTGGTACTCTCGCAGATCTACACGCAAACAATATGGAAGCCGTGTCGGCTCTTCCGAACCACAGTGAATTCTGGGTAGGATTGTATCGAAACACTTCTTGGACATGGCATATGAGTAAGAAAATGCTGATTATGCAGATTCTTTTTTTTTTTTTTTTTTTTTTTTTTGGGGGGGGGGGTCTTCTAGTAGAAACACCTTAACAAATGCATTGTACATCTGATTTTGAAAACCCATATCACCTAAATCGAATACTGTTCGTATTCTTTTTAATCGTCTAGTGTTAAGACGATCGAAAATGAGGACGAATAACAAGAAAAACATAGGACTAATTTGGAATTATTTTTGATTTCACTCAGCAAATACTCTAAATGATTAACAACGAAAACGAATATTGAAAATATCCATTTTCTTTAATATTTATATAATATAAAATATTTATTCTGTTATGGTTTAATTAAACTTTTGTTAAAGTTATTGCGTAACTTCTTTCTTGAACACAAAACTACTATGAACTTTTGTTTATACGCAATTGTTCTGATAAACTTTGAAATGTGTGTATGAGCAGAAAGCAATAACCCTACTTGGCCAAAGTAGGATTGCTAGCAGCCTGAGCTTCACGAAGATCTTATAACTTGACATTCAAAACGAATAAAAATTACGTCAAACCTTCTAATTACTGTTTAATAATTTAATGTTATTTTTCACTATCTTTATTATCTATCAAGGTTTAAGCGTTCTGATCGGCAGTTTTTTGTGTTTTTCCCCATACTTTTATTAACTTAGTTTTGAGCAAGCAACTATATTGCCATCTTCACGAGTGAAGGGATATCGAGATCATCTTTTTCTCTAATTTAGTTCGAAGCCCTTGGTACGACAAGATGCTTTACTGCATGCTTGCGCGCAAGATTCATGCACTTTTACGCAAAACTAATATGATATGAACTTTATTTTGCTTAATGGTATTGAAATGTAAAAACAATATAAGAAGTTTTTTTCATTGGGATATGAAACTAAAAACTTAATCAAACTAATGTATGAATCCGCTTATAGGGACTGTGGCACCTATCCATGGATTCCTAGTACAGTAAAACCCCTCCTTACGACCACCCCGGAAATACGGGCACCCCGCTATTACGACCGATTTTTTAAAGAACGGAATTTTTTGTTCTTTATTTCAATGGTCGCGAACCCCTCTAAAACGGGCACCCCGCTATTCCGAATTACGACCACTAAATTCAGTACCGACCGTAGATTATACACTATTTTGAACCCCACTAAAACGACCAGTTTTCACACATTGAGACCGATCACCCGAATTTCACACTTGATAAGAGCGACACTAATTGGGTACGAATACATTGTAAATACATGATCGGATTTTTGATTATGTGATATCGAACCCTCATTATAATAGGTGTTATGATTAAAGTGGCCGATCACTTTTAGTAATTATAGCTCGTATTAAATAATCTGAGGTCGGACTTCTGAATCAGATTGATCAAATGGAGAATAGCGAAAGTAGAACTTATCGAAGATCGTAAATTTGAAAATGACATAAGATTCCGCTGTAATACATGTTTTTGTATTTATAGTATTAATATATTCAAATAACGAAAATGAAATAAACATGAATTACTTGACAACAAACGACCAAACCTCAGTATTACGACCACCCCTCTATTACGACCACTTTCAGAAAGTACCGTAAGTGGTCGTATTAGAGGGGTTTTACTGTATTTCTCACACAAGTACTAGCACTACATCTTTTGCATCCAGATGTTGATCACGCTTTGGTTTACGATTATCCACTCATTGGTGGGAGGACAAATTTCGGAAAGGAGATTTGCCACGACCGGGGCTCAACCCCTGGACCTCATGATTGAAGGTCCTACGCGCTACCAAATGTGCTATGGTCGCGGCATTTTCGTTATATATTAAGAACATGGTTATAAAAGGTTTACTTTTTCTCTATCTCGCAGAAAACGTCGAAGAGACCCCAAAGTGGTGTACATCGGTAACTAAAGACGAAGTAGGGGAGCATCATTTAAAGACGGAGTCTTGTAGCATACCGCATCCGTTTGTATGTCAAATAGGTCAGTGTTCGCGAAATCTTATTAATTTTTATTTAGCTTAAACATATTTTATTCGCTCATATAAACCAGAAATGTACGTAATAATCTACAATAGTGAAATGTGTGATGCAAAAAGGATTGAAAAAAAAGAGCAGAGCTTATATGATGTCTGCAAATGGGTACATATAAATCTTACTTTTATCAACAATTTACAAATGGTAGATGAGAAGAGTATTAATAGAAAGGAAGAGACAATTGTTTGATTCCATGATTAAAAACATAGTACCTGTATTTCTAAATTGGGAGATAAGATATTAAATAATTGGGTAAATTTGGGATAAATCTTACTTGGTGTGCCATCATATTTAACATCTACTTTGCATATCCAATAAATCAATATGGACGCCAAGGAAGGCCAGACCGCATAGTCTAGTCAGAGTTAAGGCCTCTCTACGCTTCATGGATAGTTTTAGATGATCATCAAACTGTCGTTATTCAAGCTGTAGTAACGCCATTTTGCACGCCAAACGACGGAATAATCTTAATACATTGGGTCGCTGCCCGTGCTTCGAGTATATATGAAACAGTTGGAAATTTCTGACATAGAAATAGCATTTCCCCTTGCTGGTTAGCAATGGAAAAGTTGAACAATACAGTAACCAAATTGGTATGTCAAAGCTACCGATTTTTTCCTCTCCAAATTGTAGCATATCGTCGGTGTACGAGCGGAATGACGTAACTAAAGTTTCATTAAAGCTGCAGTTACTACAATTTGCTCTCATACCTACGGTATTCTACACCTTAGAGAATTCACCACACGTGAAAATTATTGTGAAATAGAAGAAATATAAGTATGCTTTCAGAGTTAAGATTTAAGCATTGGTTGAAATATTTGACATTGTACCCCTTGTCACGTGTAAATATCTACATTATCATTTTTTTCTTCTCTCTTTTTCAGAATCGCCCCAACAAATGGTCCAAGGTATGTTCTATTCACACACTCGGATAGTTATTTTTAATGGTAAACGTGACGGCAAATCAAATATGAATTTTTGAAGACTTTTTGTCTTAAGATCCAAACAGGTTTCCATTCATGGAATTTCTTTCCCAGCTGACCTCGATTTACCATTAACAAATTCTCGTTTAACGATCAGTCTATTCATCAATTTGTAATTACTTAAAAAAGGAATTGATTTAAATTTTAATAATTTAATCTTTAATTTTGTCTATCAAAAACGTGCGTTCTGATTGGTAAAAAAAAGACATATCTTCATGAACAAAATTTTGAGCACACAGCAATTTTACATGCTTCCGCACAAAATAGTCCCATGCAAAAAGGTATCAAAATTTGTTAAGCTTTGTTTTTTTCGCTCGATGTTTTTAAATTATAAGAAATGAAGAGAATATTTTTTGTTTTCATGGAGGTATGAACCGAAAAACCTAATCATACAATGTATGAATACGCGAAGCGGATTCATACATTGTATGATTAGGTTTTTCGGTTCGCTTCGCGTATTCATACAGTGTGATTAGGTTTTTCGGTTCATACCTCCATGAAAACAAAAAATATTCTCTTTATCTCTTAAATGTATATTTATTGACACTGCGATAAATCAATTTATGTTGTATCCTTAGGTATGAATTTTGAAGGATAAAATTAAATCAATTTTTATATAATTTAATTTCACTTTCATCTATCAAGATTCAATTTGATTCCTTGAACTTTTTAATCGTCCATGAACAAGAATTTGAGCACGCAACAATTTTTATGCTCGCGCACAAAGTAGATCCTTAAAAGTTTACTTCAGTTGTAAGAAAATGAAGGGAATGTTTATGTTTTCATTTAGATATAAACCTAATAACTTTATCAGACTGTATGAATACGCGAAGTAGATTCACAAAACAGAGTGATTAAGATTTTAGGTCCATACCATGAATGAAAGAAAAATCTCATTTCATTTCTTTACAATTGTGTTATTCATTTTCATTCTTTAATTCAGCTTCCAGCATGGTAATCTATGTCGTGTGTGGCACCATAGCCTGGGTACTTGCCATTGTGACTGGCGTCTTGATCTTCTTCTACATGAGAAAAAGGTAACGCATATACACACCACTCTCTATGTGTCGAAATCAATGAGAATCAATAATATACTTCAAGATCTATCCTTACATCGACAAATCAATTAAAATATTCAATAAAAATTACTAAATATTACCGTAACTTCCATTGAAGAAGTCGAATATTTCATAACTATAGCAGACAAGGGAGTTCATAGTATTTTCTCCTTTTGTCTAGAATTATATGATCGGTGGCATTTGCGGGTGCAACAATTGTGTCTTAGAGTAAAACAATAATCAAATAAATGTTGATTACGCATGAAGCTAGTTTGTATGGTGCCACCTGAACACTGAGCATTCATAAACTCTGCCCATTGACCCAGTGATCGCTGGCCATGTCTACTGACATCCGGCATGGTCCTTCGACTAAACAAACTTATTATGCATTATGTGTCGCTAGTGACACAAAATAAAAGTTAATTCCAGGATCTTTTTGCCACCTTAATGTCGTCACTCAAGCTTGAGTAAGCAATAGTTGGGTCGTTTAACCCATTCCAACACAAGAAAATTTTGGACTGGTCCAAATTGAAAGAAGCTGCAGACGACAATTTCAAGTTGATGGGATTTTAATTTTGTTCGTCTTTTGGGATAGAAAACATTGTGTATAATGAAGAAATTGCTTGTTACAAGCAATTTCTTCATTGTCCACAATGTTTTCCAAAGCTTTTTTCTTGTGGGGCGTAAAAAGGAGGGCTTGAGTTGGAATGGGTTAAAAAGCAAAGCCAACAAAATGCTTTACATAAGTGTCTTAGTTCACGGTTCACCTCAAGACTAAATGAATTATTTGATTGGCCAATCGATTATTCAGTGATAATGGCGATCTGTCAGTTCCAGTGCAAGTAAGTTTAACCTTTGATCCAGTCACAAAGAATCACCCATTAACCCATTCGCACTCAGTGATCCTTTTATACGCCCCAAGAAAAAATATTTTGAAAACACTGTGTGAAATAAAGAAATTCCTTCATTATCCACAATGTTTTCTACCCCAAAAGTAAAAAGAAATTCCAAAAATTTCATTAGCTTTAGATTGTTGTCTGTAACTTCTTTCAATCTGGACTAGTCTAAATTTTTGTTTTTAGGTAATAGGTTAAACAGTTATCTTAACAACTGAATGTCGAAGTTCCAAATGCATCTTTTCTGTTTAAGTGCGTCCTGGTATTCTGTTAAAATGTTTGAATGGGTGACCTAAATCGAAAATTCTTTTTTAGCATCTATATGCGTGAACTGCACCCGATAAAGGTGCCCAAGCTCACCGGACAGAATCGTTTTGTTTTCTTCTTTAGTTACAAGTATTTTCTTGCTTTTTTTAAAAATAAATGGTACATATTCCGAATTGCAGGAACTGAAGGCTGTATCACGAATTATACGGCATTACCAGAAGTATTTAGAATAATTCTTAAGATACCCTTACAAGCATATGTCTGTTGAACTCTCAAATTTAGGCCATGCATTCCCTAATAGCCCAATTATTAAATGACTTTGTCGAACTTTGGGATTTTTTTAAGAAATGTGGACCTATGGTTATTCTTCGGTCGGTAACTTAAACCTCTTAACTCCTAGGTTAATAAGGTGGAGTCATGGGGTCTAGGCCGTCTACCTACAATATATCATCGATTTTGTTTTAACATGTTACTATACCTGTTTCATTTAAAAAAAAATCATTTATTTCTTTATAAAAAGAAATTTTCTGAGAAAAAGTTGGATGTCATTGAATTACATTTTCTATTCCTAGAAATTGCCGATGGAGAAATAGGTCAGGTGATACCACTGAAATCCATACCAGCTATTTCGATATGGAAGAAGAACGAACTGTTATCCGGCCCACGCCCCATCATTCATACGTGAACACTCCTGCCGACAGCCAGCCATCATGTGCAGGAGCCTCTTCTTGTGAAACGTCGTGCTCAAACCCGAAATCTGCAAAAGGCTCCGACAAACCGCAGCAAACAGCATGCGCTAACGTTTACGCCAGCGTCAAAATGACCTCGCAGAAGAGGGAAGCCGGGGAACAGTCTGATGACGTCAGATGTCACGTGACTAAAGAGTCTGCATTTGGAGTGTCTTCGCCTCGTTCTTCTACAAGTACCGAGGGGGATTACGATTTAGTCTGGGACTCAGTAAAGTTTACGAAAGGCTCGCTGCGAAGCACTGGTTCGGACAAAAGAAATTCTCAACTGTCGGAAAATATTTACACAGAAATAGATAAAGTATTTAGGGTCGATGTTCCGGCAGGGGCCGATTATATGACTCCCCCGGTTACGTTATTTCCACCGAGTGAAGAATTCGGACAACAACTCTTTGGAAGTTGAGTGTAATAAAATGACTAATTTAATTCCTTTTCCATTATTTGAGATGTACATAGCGAATAACCCATTTCCACACAATCCTTCTTTTGTACACCCTTCGAGAAAAAAAGCAAACCTTGGGAAATCAATGATTTCTACTTAGAAAGAAAGACTTTTAGAGGCTCAACAACTTGAAATTGCCGTCTGCAGTTTCTTTCAATTCGGACCAGTCTAAAATTGTGTCCATATTCATTTTCTGATCGTTAATCATTCATTTTGTAATGTGGATCTCCTCTTGTAAAGGGAGATAACTAAACCTTTGCTATTGATGTCAAAACGCAAGTAACAAATAAATGTATAACCTTTATGTTAAAATATAACTTTTTTTAAGTCCCCGTCTTAGTGCAGTCGGTAGCGCATCAAACTCCAAATCTTCAATCATATGATGTCATGGGTTCGATCCCCGGCGTCGGCACATATCCTTTCTGACATTTGTCTGTCACCAATGGAAGGATAATTGTAAACCTAAGTGGGATAGCAGCTGGAGGCTAGGAAAGGATGTAGTGGTAGTACTGGTGTGAGAAATTCCAGGAATCCATTGTTGGGTACTCCAGCCGCCGCGATATGACTGAAATACTGTAAAAAGTGGCGTTAAACTCAACTCAATCAATCATTAATTATTTTTCTTGTTTTCTATGAGGTGTCTTTCATGTTGCGTACTTCAATTTGATGTCTTGCGCGTCACGTAACATTTGGATTGACGGATCGCTAGCCCCGCCCACTGACTCCACTGACCCCGCCTACTGGCTCTGACAGGAGGTTGCAATTAAATGTTTTTTCACTATGTGGTGCTTATTTTTCAATTCAAGCGCAATTTGAAATGTTGTCTGCAACTTCTTGGACCAGATTAATTATTTCTTTTTTTACTGGTCCGATGGCCGAGTGGTATAGGTGCTTGACTTGTGATCTAAAGGTAACGGGTTCGAGCCCCACCGTAACCGGGGTGTGTTCACGGGCAAAACACTTAAAAGCCAGCCCCAGTCTACCCAGCTGTAAAAGTGGGTAGCAGTGGGATTCAGCTACTGCCTCTCTTTCAGGGACGTGAAAACATCTGGGGTGTGAGTGTGCGAGGGCGAATCAATAAGTTTAAAGCTTTCGGCGCAATCGAACTAAAATAAATTGGTATAAACTAAAAAAAAAGCTATTAATCTGTTTATGTTTTAGTCGTATGTGCCTTATTAGTGTTTGTGCACTTATTACATTTAAATGTTTTTTGCTTGCTTGTTTGTTTGTTTGTTTTAATATAAGTGTCCGATTTCAAAGGGTGGAAGACGACATTAAACAAAGAATCCATCTTATTTAATAGAAAATCTTGTGGAAAAAGAAGAAATTACTTGTGACAAGTAATTTCTTCTTTTACCACAATATTTTCTCAAGAATAAAATCGCAGTGATATTAAAACGGGGCTTGTACGGGAAAAGGTAAAAACTTGGACGCATAAATTTTGATTCTTTAGTACAGGAAACAGTTCTAACAGCTTGTCCGAAGCAATTTCTTCAATACTCCTAATGTTGTTTTCCTTTTTAACCCGAATTGCAGATCTTAAAGAAAAAAAAATAAATAAAAATCAACCAGAGGGACACTACCGATATACAGAGTTCTCCCGAAAATTGCCCTTTAATTAACTCCCTTGATTCTACTGGGTAGTTCCGGTTTAAATTTCAACAAAGAGTAAAGAAGGGCTGAGACTAAAAGCGTCTGTTTTGGAGATAATTAATTATTTTTTCGGTAGTTTACACATAAGAATATTGAGTACTTTTGTAATACTTATAGATTATAAAAATGTTTTGGTAGATTATACTTACGCTGACACGTTATAATCGTCTTTCCGTCCGAGTTTTATCCAGTTTTCATATCCTACTTCTCATTTTCGAAACAAAATTAGAAAAAGTGTCCTTCATGGTGAATTGTTGCCTTTATTTCCTTGGCTTGAGAATATCTATTGAAACATGCAAACAGACAAAACAACAACGGGGGAAACAAAAGTATTGCGATAAAAGGAGTATTTTTTCAAAAGAAATTTCTCCAAATCTGAGCGATCCGTTATTTTTGATACAAATGAATTTTAATATTTCGTCTGTATCCTATTTCGTTCTGAGAATTTTTTTTATCTACAAAAGTTCCAAATGGTAAGTTATTCTTATCGATTATCGATGTCCGTCCATAAACTCCTGTTTTAATCCAAGTAACTTACACGTTTTGAATCGGTATCTTTGGTTACGCAATAGTCCACGGGTGGTATCCGGATATATCTCATAACGATCGGCTATTTGCTTTGATTTTCACACGACTGCCCAGATGTCCTTCTTTTGCCTAATTAACAAGGGAGTCGGTTTACTTATATTATTTGGAATTTATCTAGTTCTAAAGATTGATTAATGTTTTATCTTTCTGTCCATATATTATATGCAAAATGATGTGGTTGGGTCCCCACGTAAAACTACACTATCAGAAAATAAATGCTCCTATTTTGCGTAGAATCAGATATTTTCAGAATTTGATACAGAGGAATGTTGAATACTCTTAGAATATGGAATTGTTGTGGTAGTTTACATTAACGTTGACACGTTTTAATCTTTTTTCTCTCCCGACCTAGGAACCAATTTCATTCTCGTCCAGTTTTCATATTTTACATCTCATTTTCGAAAAAAAAAAAATTAGCAAAGGCGTCTTTTGTAGGAAATCATAACGTTTACTTCTTTAACTTGAAAAGACTTATTAAAACAAGAAAACCACACAACAACAAACAAGAATAACAATGTTGCGATAAAGAGTACTTTTTACGCCGATTTTCTCCACATCTGAAAGATCCATTATTTTCGGTACACACGGCTATTAAAAATTCGTTCGTATCCTCTTTCGTTCTGAGATTTGTTTTCTGTAAAGGGTTAAATGGTAAATCAAATTTAAAAGTTAACGATGCCCTCTCATAAACTGCTGTTTTAATCCAAGTAACTTACATGCTTTTGATCGGTATCTCTGATTGCGTAATAGACCACGGGTGGTATTTTGGATATACACTAGATATATCTCATAATGATCGATTATTTGCTTTTGATTTTCACCCGATATCCCCTTATTACAAGTGACAAAGGAAGTCGTTTGCTATTCCCTCTAATTCTAAGGAAATTACGTATCTGTACATTTTAAATAGGATTATAAATTCGAGAGGTAAAGGAAATCTATTTTAAAACGTTTCTCATTTAGAAAAAATTTAGAAAAAAATGTTTAAGTAAGAAAAATCTGAAAAAAAAAACCATGTTTAAGATCACTTTTTTACAAAAAAAAGTTGAATATTTAGTATATATACATTGTATCATATATGTCATTGCGTGATATATCTCAATATAGTAATAAGAATTTGGTATCAACTAAATGGATTAAAACGTTCAAAAAGATTGTCTAAGTTTGATCTTTGCAACACTTCTTAGGGTCATCTCTTATATATTACCATTTTTTTTATTTCTCACTTTTTCCCAAATACTTAAATACATGAAATGATATATAGAACAATAAATTAAAAAAAAACATTCAGCAGGGTAGAAATACTGTGGAAAAGGAAAAAATTGCAACAAGCATATTTTTTTTCTACAATGCATTCTCAATTTGAAAGCCGTAGGGACGTATAAACCAGGGCTAACCAGAAGAAAAATTTTACATGAAAAATATAAATTCGTGCACACATCTAATATCAGATGCTAGAGCTTGTCCAGGTTGATTGAATTAAATCGGTTTACCCATTCCAACACAATGACGCTTTTAGGCGCCCCTTAAAGGCCTAGTTTAATCCTTCTTTATTTGACCCCCCCCCAAATGAGATATACAATTAACCACCTGCTGAGAATTTAACGACCTTATCTGATAAGGAAGCTATATACAGTATACAAGGGATTAAATCTGCTGTATTACCATGGATAAGTGTTGCATATATTTGCACTTTCTTTGTAGCTCATTTGTCTTTTGAAATAAATTTTGAATTTTATTTGGTTATAATTGTGAATGAATAATAAGTTCTCATTTTTAAGACTTTTTCAAAGTGAGGGGGGAGTAAAAATACAAAATATAAGGCTATTGTTATCATAACAGATCATGAATAGCAACATGAATAACTTGGACAGAAAACTTTGAGAAAAGAGGAGAAAACATGATTTTTTTATTTCACCTTTCGTCTTGACATTTCAACCCTTTTTCTCTTTTATCAAATCGACCTTTTTTAGTTTGTAAAACTACTATAATATTCAGGAAATAATTCAATATTCTAGACCAGGAGATAAATCAAAATGGAAAAAAAGTAATTTTACCAGAATTCTTACTTTACCACAATGTTTCAAGAAACTGTTTAATCGCTTAAATTACAAGAAAAATAATGCATGTAAATTTCTTTCAATTACATTCAATTCAGCAATCTGCAACTTAGTCACTATTCATTCAGTAATTTCAAATTGACTTGAAATTTTAAAAGCATAAAAAAATAATAAGATAAATAAAAAAGAATAACTTTACTTTTTTTTTATCAAATTCTCATCAGAATAAAGCTAAGGTGCAGCTATTGCATAGTATTGACAAATTTTGACGATGGTCATCAATGGAATATACAAGATGATTAACTCCCTGGTGTGATTTATAGATATGGCAATTAGCTTATCAGTAGGGGTCCAACATACACAACATTCCTTAAACTAGGTCTTTAAGAAAAATAATTAGGAAAACATTGTACAAATTTACAAAATTGCTTGTAACAAGCAATTTCTTCAATTTGCTGAATGTTTTCTGCCCAGAAAGATGAAAATATCTACAAATCCATAAACTTAAAGTTGTCATGTGCAACTCCTTTAAATTTGGCACAGTCTAATATTTTGCCCTCCGGTTATCGGTTAAACACCACTTTCAACATTAAATCAGTTACTTAGCATAACTGACATTTCATCTGAGCCACCAGCTGCTCATCCTACTTAGACCTTACATTTCCCGATTGGTTAGAAATTAGTGATATATCTTACTTGCCATTGGTAAGATACGAATGATATATCTTGGTAGGACCTACAGAGGCAACAATCATTTCGACAAGCCTCCAGTCACTTTACAAAGCTTGTTGAGGATCATGCAGTGAAATTCTGATTAAATGTATTTCATATTCATCAATGAAAGGGGTATTTGGTAAATTCCCATGGTCATGAAATGAAGACGTACGGAGAGCTTCTTTGTAACAGTTCCCGTTTGAAAAAATGACAAATAACTTATAAATTCAAAGCCCTGCTTGACATGTGAAACCATTTTTTAAAAAAGGAAATAACGGAATGTATTTCCGTGAGTATCATTGTATTTATTTCGATCAAAAAAGCTCTTTTTATGGTAATTAATACGTATATCCGGAATTAGGGTATATCCAAAAAATACACTTTCACACCGGCTCATTTACGATTATAAACACTAAAACGTCATTTAGCTTTAAAAATTAAGTTCAGCGGTTACAATAAAGCAGTCTCTAGATCATCTAGGGTTTCAACATTGATGACACATAGTGAGAGCTGGCAGCAACCTGTTAATGTTTTCGATACCGATATCATTTATTTTTTCACCGGAACTACCCAAAGATTTAAGGTAGGTCACTCTGATGCTAAAACTAAGCGGAGTAACTCTCGATATCGGTAGGGGCCCATTAAATAATATCATCTGCAACTTGTCTAAAGTTTGACCAGTCTACAATATTGTCGCCCGGAAATGGAATTAATATACAAAAAAAAAGTCGCAACTTTGTCAGTTTTTAAGATACTGACCCTTTTGTATTTTTGTGAATAAGAAAGATTGTTTGTTTTTAAAACTCGAAAAAAAGAAACATTTTTATCATTTAAGCAGGTTTTCTATAGTCAAGGATCATTTATATGTCATCGGCCGTTGTAACTCTCCAGCAACCAAACTCGAGTTTTATTCTTGTTCGATGCTACGAGAAGGAAAGAGAAATAATCTGGTTGATACAGTCTGGTATAAAAAAATCCATTCTGTTACTTATTTTCCTTTCCTTCAGTTATTGTCCCCCATATCTTTCTCGTTTCTCCGACTCAAATTCCAAATTAATACTATTATTTTTCCATCATCCCTTATTAGGGCAGAGAAAACTCAATTTGCAATCTGATCATTAATTTCAGGATTTGTATCATAAACTGATTACAGAACGCAGTAGAAGGGCCATCCGATAAAGAAGCGGATTTTTTCCTCGTATTTGTTCAATAAAAGCGTTTTACCAATCCCTGCTTTGAAAGTTGGCCAAAGTCGAGAGAGGATTGATGATTAATGAAATTGATATAAACCACATGCTACTATTAGGGTCAATTCGGTCTCCCCTGTTTTAATTTGTCCAAACCAGGCCTATATCTGTAATATGAAATTATCAAATCCCCCCCCCCCCTCCAGATAAACAGATCTTTAAGACCATGCGTTTTTCTACCCCTTTTTAAATCGTCAGCTGAGTGAGGGAAAATATGCGATTAAACGGTGTAACTACACATTATTCAAGTTGTATTTACGACGTTTAGGTCTCTAATCAGCTTTTTTATCTTTTGATTTTTAAATATATTTTTCTATATTTTACTTGCCATAAATTTTGAAAATAACTCCGTTTAATATATACGTCGAACTTCCCGTAGGAGGTCAGGGGCATGGTCAGGGGGCGTGGTCAAGAATCCGTCAGTTAGCGGGAAAGTTGGAGATTACTCGAATAGGCGAATTGGTGGGCGTAAGCATTTTAGGACAACGTTCAACTATCGTGAAATGAATACCGTCGTTGTCATTCTAAAACCTCGTAACTACAGCTCAAATCGAGCTGCAGTTACGAGGTTTTTAGAATGCCAACGACAATATGTAAAACGATTGTGTCGGTCGGACTTGAATCAGATTTATGAAAGTAGATTAGTTTTTGCCTTATCTACGAATATCTCTCTCAAATCAGTTATTCTGGAATCAAATAACATATACCAAATTAAGTATAAGACAACGTGCTCTTTTCAATCTTTCTGAATGATTTCTGAGATTTATCAGTAGATTATCACTTGATAATTTCAACGAAAAGCCGGTGAAATTATCACAATCATAAACTCAGTTTTAATACATTTTACCCAGCTTTCGTACATATCTTGCTACTGAACGTCAGAGATGACGTCATCTGGCTGCCATGAATTTCAAGCGCGAAATAACGCTCTTATATAATCTTTACCTAAAATGTTATTTTGTCTCATTTTTGCATTAAAGAAATGAAATTATTGTTTGTTTCTCAAACTCTTGAAAAAAAAGCATTTCTTGTTAGGGTATAAAGGCCAAACAATCACTTTTGTGGTGAAAAAACATTATAAGGGTATACAGGCCTAACAGTCACTTTTATTGCGAATGTAAGTTGCAATGGTATACAGGCCTAACGATCGGTTTTTTCCTAGTGTAAATTGTAAGGGAATAAAGGACTTACGATCACTTTTGTGGTGAGTAAATACAGTGTAATGGTTTAAAGGCCATTTAATCATTTTTGTTGCGAGTATATATTGAAAGAGTATACAGGCATAACAATCACTTTTGTTGCGAGTATATATTGAAAGGGTATACAGGCCTAACGATCGCTTTTGTTGCGAGTATATATTGTGAGAGTATAAAGCCCTAACGATCGCTTTTGTGGCGAGTATACATTGTGAGGGCATACAGGCCTAACAATTGCTTTTAATTTGAGTATATATTGTAAGAGTATAGAGGCCTAACAATCACTTTTGTGGCTAGTGTATATTGTAAGGGTGTACAGGCATAACAATCACTTTTGTTGCGAGTATATATTGTAAGGGTATACAGGCATAACGATCGCTTTTGTTGCGAGTATATATTGTGAGGGTATAAAAGTTTTCGAGTGATCTTTCGTTTTGCACTTATCCGATTTGTGTCTGTTTGGTGCCTTTGCAAATTAGACTACCTAAGAGCATAAAGTCGAATCCTCTTGAGCACATACTAGCGGTTTTTTCATTGTTATCATTTCATTGGATGCTTCTTATTCGGGGGCGGGGGGTGGGAGAGGAAAGCGACACAGAAGTTAAACTAGCCACCCGTTCGAAGAATACTAGTATAAGAATAAAATTTGAAAATAAATGTCAAATAGGGGAAAATAGGAGAAATCGCTTGTTACACACAGTTCTCATTTTCCCACAAAGTTTTCTACGGTGGTATTTCTCTAGGGCGTCAGAAAAGGTCATTGTGTGGTAATTGGTAAAATGAAATTGATAACCTAAAATCTTTAGGTAGGACGGGGATGGGGAAGCTTACGTTCCCTTGTCCCTGCTCTAAACAAGAGGACCGTAATTGACCTATATCGCTCGCCTCGATTCTCATCCTATATCCGTGAGGTCATCTTATAGCCATACCGGTCAAAAGTACGGCCCAAAAAGTGATAATACTGTTCTCAAACTGGAGTGTACCCGTATTCTATAGCACTAGTTTTTTATTAACTGAAAACATTTGAACCAATACTCCAAAGTTCCACTTAGATTAACCACAAATTAAGCGTTGCAACAATCAAGTTCATTACCATACTCAGGTGAGCTGTAAAATGAAGAGCCAATGAAAACAAAGTAATCAATATGTTGATTCTCTCATTACAAGGCGTTTGCAATATCGTCGATGGGCGAGCAAAATATCGTTACTACAGCTTGATTCAAGATGTAATTATAACATTGTGCTCATCCACTGGTAGCCACATTTTTTAAATCGGTTGATTTCTGATCATTCAAAGATAATTGAAACAAAATTGCTATCTCACGTGCATCTCGCATTTATAAATCATAAAGAAATAAATTGACGATACCACGCGTTTCTAGAGAGGGGATTTATTATACAAAAAGTCACAATTTTTGTGGAATAACTCTCTGCTCCACTCATACTATTTTTTAGCACAGAACTGTGTTTTAGGGTGTCTCCGTGCCATTACCATGTTGTTTTATTAATCTCTCTGACGTCACAGAAATTGGAGACGCGACCTAAAATAGGTTTAAAATAATTAGAGATGGTCTTAGTGTCGCTATCAAATAGACGCTCGTTCAACTGATATTGATTAATCAGAATCCTGTAGAAGAATGCAGATTTGAGAGGACGTCATTTCGTACCAGCATCATTTGTAATCTGTCTTCGGTACTAACAAGTGGGCCTAGGACTTTATCACAGTTAATATCAATTTAAACAAAATAAAGGTAAGTTTTAACATTTAAGTTTATTTTGTTTTGGGGGGAAAGCGTAGATTTGTTTTGGGGGGAAAACGTAGATTGAACAATATTTGTACAAATTAAATAAATTACTGCACAGATTTTCAATATTACGTTAATAGTGTCGAAGGATATGATGCTTTTTCAAAGGAACTTACATAGAAATAAATTCAAAGTTAAAATATCTTCTTTTTCAGATTTTTGTATGTTTATTTTTGTAACTAAAAGAAGTTTTATGTCGCCTGGTGTCTATCACTTTTACAAAAATATTTACAAATCCAGTAAATTGTAATTTAACAATGCTTACGTATGATACGTGTACGTTGCTGTATAATAAGGCATTTAAATCGACATATCCGGCCAATTACCTTTTGTTAGTGGTGTTCTTTTTCTTCTATCTAAAATATTATTTCGGATCATACCTAAAACATTTCTTATTTAACTAGCACAGGGCACACTGTGATTTGCAGATCTTACCGTTGGTTACTATTCAAATTTCATTCACTTCGCCACGTGTGTGATATAATTTCATTGGTTAATGACATTTCGAAATTAAAAGATGATGCGATGACGTCATGTTTATCTAGAGGGTTGGTTCCTACGGCAAAGTTTAGCACTGCCTATCGAAACGGCGAATATAAGAATATTTATTACAGGCGATGTCATAACCTATGTGTGTGCTTGTGTGAATTTTATGATTTATGATTTATGATTTTATTTTATATTACTTTGAACAAGGATTTTCGATTTACTGAGAAACCTAAAAGTACGGACATTCGAATCTACTTTAAATTCTGAGTGGTTGTTTCGATTTCCCACATGAGGGCCATCTGTAAAATTGTTCGTGTGGTTGCCTAGGGAAAAAACAAGCTAATGGTTGGCAATTCTTCGTAGTTAAAAGGCAATTCTTCGTAGTTAAATGGCAATTCTTATCATTTAGTGCTCACAGTATGTTTCACTTTTGGCCAAACCGTCGATTCAGCGAATATATAACACAATACCTATCAATTTGTTTTGGAGCTAAGTGTTATATATACACTAGGAGACTATGGCAGCCATATCATTTCCGTATTTTTGTAACTCTTTATATGAGCGATTTAAACAATAGCTTCTGTGATCAGAGAAAGTGTCGTTTCTGGTCAAACTGTGCAATCTGGCAACAGTTTGCTTTTTTTTTACCGATATTGACGAAATCGTCGTTTCGAGATTTCTGACACACTATTGTCTCTTAGTATTTATATGCATAAGTTTGAATACGGTATCATGGTTAATCTCACGTGGTTTTCTGTCGCGTGATAGTAAAGAAACGGTGAAACTACGTATTAGCGGTTATTAATAATGGATTCGTAGCGAAAGTATGTAAATCAATTATTTGAATTCTTTTGTAAAAGGCTTGCGATGCTATCGGAATCTTGGAAAGCCATTATTTCTTAACCCGTTCCTTTTTTTTGCAAAATTTTAGACCTGTCCAGATTGAAAGGTTTTGCCAAGGAAAATTTATAGTGGATTTAATTCGAAAAGTAATGACTAAGTAGTGTGGAAAATATTGTGGAAAAAGAAGAAATTGCTTTTCGTCTTATTCTACAATGTTTTCTTAATTATAAAATCCCATTGACGTAAAAACAGATGATTGAACAGGAAAAGGTTAACCCTTTCCCACACATTGATTCTTTTAGACGCCCACAAGCTTTGTAAAACATTGTGGATAGTTTCTTCGTCACCCACAAAGTTTTCTTCCCCGAAATATAAAAAATTCGAAATTTCGTTAACTAAAATTGATGTCTGCAACCTATTTCAATTTGGACCAGTTTAAACTTTTGCCGTCTCGTAATTATTTAAATATGCTCAGGTGGTTACAACCCATTCATAAACTTTGCATTAAAAATTTGTTGTCTAGTCAGATTGTAGATTTTGGGAAAAAATCTGACAGCTCAAGGCTACTCTAAGAATGTTATATGATGTCAAAAACACTCTTGTGCATTAGAGTATTGACACGACGGATGCCTGTGCAAACACAGATTGTAAACAGTGTCTAGCGTATCGCATCTTTTAGATGGAAATTAATCTTTACTCACGTTGCATGACATTCACCTTTCATGTGGATTAAAAAAAGAAGATAGAGAAGGCCGCGACCGTAGCGCGGTTGGTAGCGTGTCGAACTCTCAATCATGAGGTCCAGGGTTCGATCCCCGGTCGCGACAAATATCCTTTCCGACATTTGTCTCCCAACAATGGGCAGAAAATCGCAAAACCTAATTTTGATGAGCAGCTGGAGGCTCGGAAAGGATGTAGTGGTATTGCAGGTTAGAGAAATACAAGGAAACCATGGTTAGGTGTTCCAGCCTTCGCGATATGACTGAAATACTGTTAAAAGGGGCGTTAAACCCCATTCAAACAAACAGTCAAGTAGAGTAAGGCGCTTTATGATCGTGTGGGATTCCAAATTTGTATTTTAGGACATTTATGTAGTTGCTTAACTGAGTCGGCTTACAGTTATCGTAGCGTATTAACCATATACAACAGGTCACAATCAAAAAGTAATAATCAAAGTACTGAAAGTACTGTTAGCTATCAAATCATTGTTTTTTTTTACAGTAATCTTCTTTGTCAAATAATATCATGATAAAGAAACGAGGTTAAAGTAACCAAGGAGTTGAACCATTCCCACACAATCCCTCCTTTAACGCCCACCAAGAAAATATTTGTGGAAAACAATGCGGAAAATGAAGAAAATGCTTGTTACAAGTAATTTCTTCATTTTCCGCATAATTTTCTACCTAACGCGAAAAATATTTTAGAATTTTTAACAATTTGAAATTGTCGTCTTCAACTTCTTTGAAAACTCTGATAAGAGAAACTGATCCGATTAGAGTTTGCAATATTCCAAAAATACATATGAACTACTTTTTATGACGTAGGCATTTAACGGATTTAGTGGTTAAGCCTTCAGTTGCGGTTTGACCTCGTTGATCTTTAAGGCGACCTCAAAATTTTGTCTCTTAACTTAATCTATCAAAGCTGACACTTTGCTAACTAATAAACCATACAAGGGCACGAAATAATAAAAATTGTTTCTTTCTCAAAGGAGAATTTTCCAAGAAACAATTTTGCTATGATCATCTAAATTGGAAAAAAGGAATATGTATAAGTTATTACTTTTTACACTTAACCGATTCAAACACATCGACGCTTTTGGACGCCCCCCCCCCCCCAAGAAAAACAATTGGAAACATTGTGTAAAATCAAGAAATTGCTTGTAACAAGCCATTTCTTCATTTAGCACAATGTTTTGTAACCAGAAACGTGACAAAATCTAAAATTTCATAAACTTTAAATTGTTATCTGCAACTCCTTTCTATTTGGACCAGTCTAAAATTTTGTTGTGTTAATGGGTTAATCTACATTTTAAATTAAAACAAAACACGTATTAAAATTATTTATAGTAAAGTCTCAACTGATTACGAAAAAGGTTTCAAAATATCTTACCAAGGCATATAAAATAAGCCACCGCACTGCCAAGTCTTCGGTTACCTGTTTGGCCAAAGGAATGGAAATGAACGTGATTTGACAAAAATGTTCATTATTGTGGATGTATAACAGCGGTTTGGATAAGATTGTCAATAACCCGTTACCAGACGGCAAAATTTTAAACTGTTCCAAATTGTAAGGAGTTGAAGACGACAAAATAAGTTTACGAAATTTTAGATTTTTGCAACTTGAGGGGGTTGCTTGTTTCTTCTTTTTACGAATTGTTTTCCAATTTTATTTATTTCATATCTATTTTTTGTCAAGAATCACCAAAAGCGTCATTCTGTGGGAATAGGTAAACCCTTTCTCAAACACTGGTGCTTTTTGACGCCCCCAAGAATAAAAAAAGGAAAACATTGTGTAAAAAAGCAATTTCTGCATTATCCGCAACGCTTTTTACCCCCATAAGACACAAATTATTGAAATTTAATCAACAAAAATCATCGTCAGCAACCTTTTTTCTATTTAGACGAGTCTAAAATTTCGTCGTCTGGTAATGGGTTAAATCATTTAATTGTAAATTCGAAATAAAAAATATTTAACTAGCATTAACTGGTTATCACAGGTCTTAACAAAACGACAACCGATTTGTAAATAGGAAAAACATTTTTTATTTTGCCTTTTTAATTACAACTTAATTTTAACCTGTTCCTGTTCAGTCGATTGTTTTTACATTTCTGTGTTTTTATACCTGATGAAACACTGTGGAAAAAGAAGAAAATGCTTTTAACAAGCAATTTCTTCTTTTTCCACAATATTTTCTACCCTACTGAATGGTTATTTTTCGAATAAGTTTAACCTAAAATTATCAACTGTAAATCCTTTGAATTTGGACCAGTCTAAAATATCAAAAACGGGAAATGATTAAAAAGCAGCTTCATTTAATCTAATAAAAAAAGCAATCAAACAATTCGTATGATATCTTCCATTTTCTACAATATATAATCCTTGGTCGTTTTTTCTAGTTTTTGTACTCATTTTGAGATTGTGTTGTCTTGTAATTGGTTGAATTGTGAACAGAAAATGACACTTAACGGAATCAGTAACGGACAGAAAGCTAAGTTGTTGGTATCTGTGTCGTTCGCAACTTTCCGCATTTTATCAAAATTGTCTTCAGTCACTCTTGATCTCAAATTGCTCATAATTTGATATTGTCGTCTGGTTGAAGCCTCAATGAAGACAACCAGACTTGCTGAGATGTATCATTTTATTGCCTTGTATATCAACAAGGCCACACAAAGAGAGAGAGATGAACGGAGAGATATAGATAGTGGGGTCGGAGATAGAGAGAGACGGACAGAGAAAGAGAGAGATAGAGAGACGGACAGAGAGAGATAAAAATATAGAGAGAGATAAAGGGGAACGAAGAGAGACAGAAACAGACACGGAAACAGACAGAGAAACAGACAGAGAGACAGATGGAGACAGAGAGATTTGCCAATGGAACTAACATTTGTTAACTGTTTCAAGGTGTTAAAGGCTAAGTCTTGTTCACAAATTACTCTTATCCAAAGATACAGATAGGATTCGTAAATCACATTTTAAATTTAAACATTTCACCGATACTGCCGTAAACCCTATGTTGTAGGTACTATTCAAATGACTACCGACAACATAGGATTTCGCTGATAAATATGGATTTTAGAATGCTGTTACCCCCTTTTATCTAGACATCCATTTTAACTTTCAAGAGGATGTCTGTTAAAATACACGAAAAGAAACAATCAAAGAAGACCAGAGGCCAGAAAAGTGTTGCATTGGCCAAGATTAATTTAACCAAGTAGGAAACGGCAGAATTTAAATCTGGTCCAATTTGAAAGAAGTTGCACACGATTATTGAAAGTATGTTGTTAGATTTTTAAAAAAATAATGCTGTTTATGGAAGAAAACATTGGGAGAGGTTGGAATGACTAGTATCAAGCGATTCATACCATCAAAAACGGACGTTCTGATTGGTAAAAAAACGGTATCAAGTTTTACTTTTTTCGCTCGATACTATTAAATTATAAGAAATGGCGAGAACATTTTTTTTTTGTTTTGTTTTCATGGAGGTATGAACCGAAAAACCTAATCACACTTATGTATGAATCCGCTTTTTCGGTTCATACCTCGTTGAAAACAAAAAAAAAATTCTCTTCTCCTTTTAAATGTCAAAGGTAGGAAAGACCGCTTGCCGAGCCAAACTTCGAACCCGCGACCCAAAGATAGAAAACTGAGCTCGAAATTTTCAGAGAATGTCTTTGCTATGAAGTCAAGCGCAGCTCAGGGTCCATCTTTAAATTAAGATCCAATTATCTTCTATTTACGGAATGCTACAATTGGAAACCCGAATAACTCAATTACTCGGCAGCTATTAAACTTCTAAAGACTTATTTACACCAGATTGTATTTAGATATCATCAATTATTTAAAGAAACTAGTTATAAGATACTGGATGCCAGATAATCGTGATCAATGAATATTTTGTTATGGCATTTGTTCATTAATTTTCTATAACTTATTCGAACCTTGGTCAAAGCCGTCCGTTCATCTTTAGCCAAATTTTCCAAAATCAGTCAAAAATAAATGGATCATAACCAAAATAGCATATGCACATGTCTGACTTATACCGAGTCTATCTCTGAAATTTGAAACAAATCCGTTAAATGTTTGCTGAGAAATTGAGCGGATACGATTTATTACCAAAGGGCCATAACTCCGACAAAAACCAATGGACCGTAACCAAAATATAATATGAACATCTCTGCTTGATACTGATTGTATCAGTGAAGTTTGAATAAAATCCATGCAAGAGTTGCCGAGAAATTGAGCGGACACGAAAAAGCTACAGACAGACGGACCGACCGATCGACAAGCTGACATCTATATACCTCCCAAAAATTCTACTTTCTTATAATTTATTGCCATCAAGCAATACAAAACAAATATTGTACTAGTTTTGGATATAACCATATGGGTCTACTTTGTGCGCTAATACGAAAACTAGTTGATTGCTCATTTTTCGCGGAAGTATAAAAAGAAAAAATAAGTCGATCAAAATGCTTGAATCTTGTTGGACGGAACTGAAATTAAATTATTGAATAAATACAAGGATATCTGTAACTTTGTTTGAGAATAAACCAGTATTTTTATACCGTTGTAAAACATTTATTTACATAGTGTGTAGTTAACCCTTGTCATACTAAACCTAGAATATTCCTGCTTCGGCAGGTGGTATAGACAACGATCGGACTACACTAAAGTGCAGTCTGATCTTAGTCTACACCACCTGTTTGTCCCTTTTAATTCAGAATTGTTTATTGAATTTCATTTTCAAAATGAGTATTGGTCCACAACCAATACTTGCAGCCCTTTGATATTCATGCAGTTTTTCAAGGTATCTTATTCAGCATGACATGAGTTAAAATAAGACTTGCTTCTTTGCTGTGTGTTAATGGCGTCATTTGTATTAGGTTGATTATTGTTGTTTCGTCAAGCGGTATAGCGTTATTTACCGTCTATGCTAGTCCCCGAAAGAGAATATTTTGTTGGCATATTGTATGTAAACCTAGTTTAAGGGATATTGTTGTTGTGTTGTCGTGTCCATTTTAATAATGATAATCTGTTGTTAATTGTGCCATCAACTAATGTGCTTTTAATACCATTTCTGGTGATTTCTGTGTTCGGGTTTCAACCGGCTCTGTTTGTTTCGATTCCTTTATTCAGCAGTGAGGTCTTTATGAAAGAAACATATTCAATTTTATTGTCATCTTTTACTTGCCAGAGTTTAGAAGCGTTGTCTTGTTATTTGTTACTAACCCGTGTCATGCTCAATCCGATACATTCCTGTGTTGGCACGAGGTATAGACAAAGAAGCCTGTAAATATGTGCAGTCTGATCTTCATCTACACCTCCTGATTGTCCCATCTAAGAAAGAGTTGTTTAAAAGATAAATTTTCAAAAGGAGTTTTAACCCAAAATATTTGCATCCAGTAGCGTCAGGCCTTTGGCTTTGATGCTGTTCTTTAAAGGGTTTTATTCAGCTTGACAAGGGTAGATATACCTCTCAGGGGTCTGTTGGATCCTTCTTTAACATTGCCAGGTCTGAACATTTTAGCTTGTTCACACCACATTTCAGCAACGTGTTTTTCGTCGATGTTATTATTATTATTTGTTTGTTTGTTTATGTGAATGTGTGTGTGTTTTTATGCCTCCTTCTTCTTACGCACGCTGATTCTTTCTCTCTCGCTGCTCTATACACACAAGGTCTTGTTGGTGGAATTTAATGTTGCCTCGATTTCCTTAGATATGACTGGTTTTATGGTTTGGGCGTCCTCTTTAATATTTTCATTTTCTGTAAAGTCAGATTGATTTCAGAGAGATTTTTTCAATCTTTCAGTCTCTTCTCGGTCTTATCTTCTCGATTTGATTCTTTTAGAGATGTAGGCCGTTCGTGAAAAAGTCCTTTCGCAATGATTCAACGTCCTCTTGAAGTTGTCTATCTGCTCATATTTCCGCACGGCTTGTAGGTTCTCTAGTTAGTTAATGTTCGTTTAAGTTAGCAGAAGACAAGTTCACATAAGCTGCAGCATAATCACAGAATGTATTTTCACATAAAGAGGGCAACTTTTACAAGAATTGTTTGGATTTTGTTTGTTTTAGCGGTATATCTTTGGTGAAGAATTTGCGATAGAGAATGCTATCTTCGAACAAGGCTTCCCTATTCCAGTAGGGTAACGGACTTGCAGAATTAAAGAATTTCAACTGTCATGATTGTTACTTGAGGGTGGGAAGTTAATTACTGTCCATATTGTTTTACTGTTGTTCAACTGTCTGTCCTTCTTTCCGTCTCTCTGTCTGCAAAACTTAAACAAAAAACTTAACATTGCCAATTACTACCAGCCTATTCAAGATACAATGCTCATATTTGGCATGATGATACGTCCCCATAATACGCATTTCCTCATGTCAAGGTCAAGGTCATATGATAACGTCAAGATCACATACCAAGGACAAACGTTTAGTCCTGTTCCGGGGGCACAGTGTTTTACAAACACATCTTGTTTTATTTTAAATTTCCCCTCATCGTTTGGAATGTCAAGTATGGCCGAATGCGTAGAAAAGTTTCCTCTTTCTTCTTAAGTATAGATATACTCTACTGAAAAAGGTTGACAGACCCTTGGTTATTGATGGTTTTATGTCAATGTATTGTTTTCTTTGTTTGTTTGTTTTTATTTTCTTTCATTCTTTTTACATCCAATCCTTTCTTTTGCCAACCTTTAACCCAATACAACACAAGAAAAAATGAGACTGGTTGCAGACATCAATTTTTACTTTATGAAATTTTAGATATTTTCATCTCTATGGTCATAAAAGATTGTGGAAAATGAGGGAACTGCTTGTTGCAAGCAATTTTATCATTTTCCACAATTTTTTCAAAAGCTTTTTATTTGAGGGGCGTCAGAAAAACGTCATTGTCTGGGAATGGGTTGATTTTCTCTCATCGTTTATGTTTATCTCTTGTTCACATATACCAAATCTGTCTTTTAAAAAACAGGTTTTTTTTCTTAAGAAAAATCAGCGGGATAATCAGCCGATCAAAGTCGAACTTTATTTCGTGCGCACGATACAATAAGTAAATATTTCAAACCAGGTAACTACGCTAACGAATAATGGCTAATCATCGCGTTCGCAAGATTTTTCTTACTTTTTTATTTCAGAAAACAAAACTCCGAAAAGAAAACCGGTTTTATAACTTTATTTTTTGCAGAAATGTAAGAAAGATAAAACGAACTAAAATCCCGGGCCAACCAACGATTTGAGAAAAAAGCAGAGAAAATAGGCACACCTCTGTAATTCATTCCAGTTGGCCTGTAAGGATAATGGTCTAGCCTATAGGCTGCAGGCTCTTAGAACTAGAGTTCTAAGAGCCTGCACCTCAAATTAAAAATTGGGAAAGTGTTGCATCAAAAGATAATTAGATGTCGTAAAATGTTCATTCAAACTCTACAACATGATAATCAATCAATATGCACACACACATTCACTAGATGCACCAGCCTGTTTGAATTAAATTCTTATACAGCTTGATATAGAAAACTTTTCGAGAGATTTCCCGTTTACCGAAAAAGACGAGCTCGTGGATTTGAGTAATGGGTAGAGATAGCTTCTATCACTCTGAGCTGTGGAAATACTGATTATTTATTTAAGTTGTTACACGACCATGACACTGTCCGAACATTTTACGGAACAATAATGTGAAAAATGAAATCGGATCCATCAGAAATGAACCAGATGTTTGGTCTTCATATTAAACATATGGTAAACATGATTTAACGTCAAAGATGTTAAAAAATGCCAAATGTGAAGCCTTTCGACACTGGCCATGTCGATACCATCCACAAATTCGAGAATGTCCCTTTACATGTACTGAACCACTAATAGGTTTTGAGGTTTAACAGAAATAATTTTAAACATTCTTGGAATTGCTTTGTACAAACTCGGTTTAAAAATCTCCAACTAAACTGATCCCCCCCTATGACTTTAACACGTATCCATCTATTAAAGTCCCTATTATACTTGCAAACTTTTACGAAAACAAGTAAATGTTCTCTCCAAATGATAACTCATCTGGCCTGGCCCCTTCAATTTTTCATGTGATTTTTTTTTTTTTTTTTTTTTTTTTTACTTTTTATTCTTTTGTGAGTGTTTGTGGTGTTTTTCGGTTTGTTTGTTCGTTTGTTGTTGTTTTTGTGTTTTTGTGTGTGTGTTTTTTTGTTTTTTTTGTTGTTGTTTTTTTTTTTTGGGGGGGGGTCGGTTTTTTTGTTTGTTTTGTTTTGTTTTCCTTAAATTAAAAAATATTCCTTTTTTATAAAGGTTTTACGTGGTAAGACGTAAAAAATACGAAGATATTAAAACCGCTCTTCAACAAATTTCAATGATTATTTGATGTACGAATATGATCTGCTTTTCCGATAATTATCAAAATCAACTTCACGATAGACATACTTTCTTCGTGTTAAATCAACTAAATTCATTGTAAATTCAATTTAATCTGATATTTTCCTTGTGCCCCACTTTCAAACACCGGAATTTATATGGTACGGTCGTTAATTTTCGGGATGTCCTCGATAACGACGGTATTGCTGGCGGAAGCGAATGACGTAATTAACACGTCATAGAAAGCAATTTTCGGTGCAATCGACAGATGACGTATTCACACAAAGAATTCCGGCTCAGTTCGGTGACTTATTTTGCGTCTAGTATCACGAAATATTTGTGCTTATTTTCATTCTTTTTCAAAGTTATGAACAGTCGTTTAAATTACAAAATCAGCTTAATAGCCTTCTAACAAATGTCTGAAAGCACTAGAGTAAGAAATTTGAAAATTGAGAGCCAAGGTTTTTCTTTCATATACTGTGCAAGAGCCGCTTTAAAGCCTCATAGCGGTCGAATTATTCTGTCTGGGACTTTAAAGATGTTTACTTTTCTCATACAAATGTATCAGTAAGCTGTTTAAGATCATAACCAATGTCTCTAAATAAAGTTTGATTTCTTCTCTTAGACAAAAAGCAAAACAACAACAAAAAACCCTTAACAAACCCTTGAAATGAAAGCCAACTCATCGGCGTACTGATGATCCATGGTGAAAGTTGAAGAAAGGACAACAAACCCAATTACCGAGAAAATGTCATCTCTCGTCAATTGGCTGTCTTCTTCCCATCATAACAATGTGACAAGATAATTAATTTTATCAAAGTCTCTCTGGGAGTCTAATATTCATGTTTAAAAAGAGAGCATACTTATACAGTCTAAATTTCAAAGCACTGAAAGTCTAGTCAGAATAAAGGCTATAAAATAATACATCATTTTCTGCAAAATGCACTACTATGCATTCAAGAGCTGGAGAAAATGGTGTTTGTTTGTTTTTTCATTAAGGTATGAAATTTAAACCCTTAACGCGTGGCATGAAGCCGTGAAGACGATTAAACTCACCTCGTCGGTCGTTTACCATATTTTGTATTTGATTCATCAAAACTTAATGTATAAAATCTTTTTTTCGGAATTGCGTTTAAAACAAAGGAATGAAACTATTGATTGTCTTGCTCTCGCTTGAAAGAGATTTAGCCTAAGATCAGTCTGATCTCTACCATTACCTCCTACAAAAATAAAAAAAAATATTCCGGGTTCAGCATGATAAGGGTTAAAAACTCCTAACACCGCCGAATTAATCCCCAATGTTTTACACAATTTATTCAGAAAATATATCTTTATAATATAAGATAAAGTCGAGATGTACAGACTTGTGTCGGAAGGCTAAACATCACCACTACTTGTGGTGGATACACGTCACTTTTAATTTTCACGGTGATGCTTGACCGTCACTATCTACTGTTAAAAAAACATATAAAATCGCCAGAGGAGAGGATGGCGCCAAGCAATCTCAGAAAACAAAAAATGAGGACGGGTTTTTCTCAAAAGTATTGGAGTTTTGAAAGTTTTAGACACTTTGTAAAGCCACGGTTGGCTTTTTATATATATATAATTTGATTTTTAGTTTCGTCCATCAAGAACGAGCGTTCTGATTGATCGAAAAAAATAATTCATAACTCCATGAACAAAATTTTGAGCACGCAGTTACTTAGTATGCTTCCGCACAAAATAGTCCCATACAAAAAGGTATCAAAATTTGTAAAGCTTTTGTCTTTTTCGCTCGATCCTTTGAAATTATAAGAAATGAAGAGAATATTTTTTGTTTTCATGGAGGTATGAACCGAAAAACCTTATCACACAATGTACGAATCCGCTTCGCGTATTCATACAGCGTGATTAGTTTTTTCGGTTCATACCTCCATGAAAACAAAAAAAAAAAATCTCTTCGTCTCTTAAACAAAAAAAAAGCGATGGCTAATGGTATAACGACTTTTTATTGTATGTAAGTTTTAGGAGTGAATTGCAAGCTACATTTATTAACAGGATGAGACCTTTTCGTGGTCACTTCATTCAATTAATCATGCATAACGTTGAAATAACGCAATATTTTAGTCAAGTTGAAGGGATTTTCATAGGTTTCTCCATGACGTCAACAGAAACGTCGTCAACGGTCTCAACTGGGAATAAAAGAATAACCATATGGAATAATTTTATCGTGGCGTTATACCGTCACAAAATGAGGGGGTAGCCATTAGATACTGAAATAATGATACCTTTGGAAAAAGACATGAGACTTAACACTTTTATTGAAGCAATCGTAGTGACTTCCTTGTTCTCTGAAACACCAAGGTCCCCTTGTATACAACGCTACGCCGACGTCAACGTAGCGTTGTAAATAAGGAGAATCTGGGATATCCAAGGATTATTACAATATAATTAATCTTAATGACACTTTCTTGTCTTCGGATACCCCGGGGTCTCCCTATTTCCTACGATACGTCGACGTCGACTTAGCGTAGCAAATAAGGAGACCCCGGTGTATCCAAGGATTATTGCAATATAAACAATCGTAGGTGCGTTCTTTTCGTCGAGATAAAAAATCCCTCTAAATAAGATTTTTGAGACACTTTAAAGAACGATTTTTGTCATTTTGAATGAAAATATTCGATATCAAGGCGACTCGTTTAAGCAAATGCTGAGTACGCTTAATTTCCTCATTTAGAATTCTCAAGATTCTTATTAAGCAGCTTAAAAATGTTAATCTACAGAACGCTTTATCTCAAAAAAGAACGCACCTCTAAACGACACTTTCTCGTCCTCGGATACGCCGGGGTCCACCTATTTGCCACGCTACGTCGACGTCGACGTAGCTTAGTAAATAAGGAAACTCGGGGATATCCGAGGATAATTTCAATATAAACACTCTTAATGACACTTTCCCGTCCTCGGATACCCCGGGGTCCTCCCTATTTGCTACGCTACGTCGACGTTACCCCGAACTATCCAAGGATGGTACTTCCTTATCATAATCACTCACTCTTATTGTTGTCTGATGAACCTTCAAACAGACTGCACAGTAAAACCGATCTGTCTTCTCCAGTAAACGCTTTGTGGTATTATTAGCCTTGTCCTGCCTACACTCTCTCTCGATAATTAAATCAGCATTTCTTTCTAAATCGGCGGAATCCTTGTGACCGTGACAGATTGGTTTGGTCGTTAGGAAGGAATATTCAAGAAGATGGAGATAGTGACCTGCGACAGATTACTCTGCGATCTATTGTCAGTCTTGATAATCATTTCTTACTTGTTGATTCTAAACGGGTTTTTTTATTGGTTCAATTTCATTCCCGATATTTTCGCTTGGGAATTAGGGGTCTCTCATTATAATAAATAGGAGCTAAATTCATTACCAGACGACAAAACTTTAGATTGGTCAAATTATAAAAAAACTGCAAACTACAATTAAGAAAGCGAAATACCCTTTTTTATATACAATGTGTATTCTTACAATATAACCTTTGTCATGGTGTGTAAAACCCCTTTTCAAAATTGCATTAAAAACAAAGGGCTATAAGCACTGGAATGGCTTAATGCGATTATAGTTTTTTTTTTTTTTTTTTTTTTTTTTTTTTTTTTTTATCAACTTCTTCTTGACTAAAAAGACAATCATGTAGTTTAGACCACGATCAGACTGCACGTCGGCGCAGGTTGATCTTTGTCTATGACTCCTACTAAAAGAGTAATATCTCGGGTTCAGGGCTAATTGTCGTCTGTAGCTTCTTCCATTTGGACCAATCTAACATTTTATAGTGAGGTAATGCGTGAAGCACATAGTTTTTAATAGCAGGGTTGTGGTAGACCCTTATTTGATCTGAAACATTATAAAATATATAAAATGCCATACATCTTCTCCAATAGGCACATAAAATCAGAAAACAATTCTGAGTTTGTTTTTTTTGTTGTTGTTTTTTTCTGACATTTAATGCATATTATACGTCGATTTGCCGAGAAAACACCCCTCCTTAACATTCTGGGGTTATTGCGAAATAAAGTATTAATGTGACAAGAATCTACATTTTAACCTGACATTTTTACAGTTAATGATATCGTCTTTGGGCGTGCAAAATGTCGTAACTCCAGCTTTATCCAAGCTGAATTTGCGATATTTTGGTCACTCACCAACAAACAATATTTCATTTTCTAACAATTAAAGAGACCTTGTTCGATCAATTTGAACTATGAATACCTGCTGTTTGCATTATTTTGTACTTTCTGTAAAATGGGTGCCCTGCAATTAAAAAAGAGGAGAGAGAGATAGATCAGTTTTTCTTGATTGCTTATGTAAAATTGGTGTTTTCTCTAAAATCAACATTTATGTTCTTTTCACCAATTACATCACGTGACTGAAACAAATCATTCAAAGCATCGTCATGGTATTCTTAAAACTGCTTGCAAACATCACACTTGGTAACCACGATTAGCTCAGCTGGTAGAACACTTGAGTTCAAATCTCAACTAACTGTCTTTCGGATAAGAATTTAAACCGATACCCATGTGACGTTGCCGAGCGTTAAAGAATCAGGCAGGGCTCTCGGCAATTGCGTCCTGTATCACTGCACTATCGCCTATAGTCACTAACCATCTTCTCGGGGCGTAGCTCATATGGGCAAAAGCTACGGTATCGGCAATAAATAAACGACAATACCCATCACTCTTGGATTTATTCGAGACAAAATTTCCTGGTGTACGGTATTTTTCAGAATTTTAGAAAAAAAAAAATGTTGATCGTTGCATACCGCATCCTCATTACGAGTATAAAAAGGTTTTGTGTTGCGTCCCGGGAAACTTCCAATTAGATCGTACATCAAATAGAAACGTCAACTTGAATGCAAAGTATGTCTCCTCGGCATCCAGATTCCTATAATCCCGATAATTAAGTCAGTACTTCTGAACTCAGGTTTGACGAATTGCTTCTTTCAATTGTTACAAATCCCAAAAAGAGATAGCTAAGGTGTGTCCTTTAACTCCTGTCCTTTAAATCAACAGTTCATTGCAAGCGATAGACTGGTACCACTGTCGACTAAGGCTTTGTTAAAGTCAATGGCGATATCAGTCCATGCAAACGATCTAATTTGCCCCCACTTAGATGACTACAGCCTAGTTTGTACAAAATAAGAACGGAAATTATCTTTAGTAAAATAGATATCAATTACTGACCAAGATGGTCACCTTTGGTATATCAAAATAACGTTTAAGAAATGAATGAATTTGTTGCTGTGTACAAATCGTTCTCGAAAGTTTTCGTATTTTGATGTTGTTGCGTATTGTGTGATTTGTGGTATTGGTGGTAGCTTTTGTTTTCTTTCGTAACAATAACGTGACGTAACGTAACCTCTAATTTGGTTTGGCTTTATTTTGTTACCTATCTTGCTACGAAGAATAATATGCATAAATGGATTTTATAAATGAGATAAATACTTGTCATCTGTATTTAAATGTTGTGCGTTTCTGCGTTCTATGTCGTGTTACCTATTTTAAAAATGTTTTTTTATGGCTTAAGTGTTATTTTTTTGCAGCGGTTTGATGGAATAAAGATAAACAATTGTTTTGTATTATTTAACTTTTTTTTTTTTTTTAATCTATTTTTAATTAATTTTTTTATTCATTTTTGAAGGATTGGGTGTGAATTTGTTTGCAGCGTCTTGCTGGAATACCCATTTTTTATTCAAAAGAAATGTTTTAAAACATGTAGAAAATTATGGCAAACGCATTAGAAGATATATATAAGCAAACAATTTCCCAGTCCTGCGTTCAGTTTGATTAAAATACAGTGTATATGTTGTTCAAGCGACCACCTCATTTAATCCATTCCAACACAGAAAATTTTAGACTGGTCCAAATTGAAAGGAGCTGCAGACGACAATTTCAAGTTGATGGAATTTTGAATTTTTTCGTCTTTTTGGATAGAAAACATTGTGGATAATGAGGAAATTGCTTGATACAAGCAATTTCTACATTTTCCACAATGTTTTCCAAAGCTTTTTTTCTCGAGGGGCGTAAAAAGGAGGGATTGAGTTGGAATGGGTTAAGCGATCTTTTCATTAAGACACCATATTTTTTTTCTTTTTAAAACCAATCTCTTCAGATTTGTACGTATTTGTTAAAAGAAAAACACAGGTAAATCCTACGTTGTTGGAACTCACTAGAGTCGTCTCAATGAGACGATTCTATTTATTTCGGTATTGAGTAAGAATTCTGCAATAGCTACGAATGCAATCGAATCGAATCGAATTTTGAGACACGTATACCTCAAAACTTGTATCAATCGACCACTTTTTGGTCGTGAGTAGAGTGTTCGCTTAATGCAAGTTTTATTGCACTAGCGAGCACATCGCTTTGAAATCCGATTTTGGCTTAACTTCACTCGGGTACCTTTGGGTACCATTTTTTTGCAGCATATCGCAGTAAGTAGTGCGTCGGATTTTCAAGCATGAGGTCCATGGTTTGATCGATTTTCTCGGCAAATATCCTGTCCGATATTTGTCTCTCACGAATGGGTGGATAATCGTAAACCTAAAAGGGATAGCAGCTTGAGGCTAGGAAAGGATGTAATGGTGGTACTGGTGTGAGAAATACTGGGAATCCATGGTTAGATTCTCGGCAACTGCGATATGACTGAAATACTGTTAAAGGTGTCGTTAAATCCCATTCAAACAAACAAACAAACGAAAACATTTCATAACACTAGCAAGCGTATGGTCGCATGACGGTTTGCTATATTAATATAAAAAAAGACTTTGTGCGCAATAATACAAACTAGTTCAGTACTTCATTTTCACAAGTTTACAAATTTTGACAGAAGATGACAACAACTTTTCTTGCTGATTACCTGATCTCAGTCCTATAATCTGATACCTGGCTTCAAATGTGCACGTACATTTTGAATTTCAGACTACTCTAGTCTCTAGTCTGGTAAACCTTCAAATAGACTGCACACCGAACCGATCTATCCACTCCAGTCAACACTTTGCGATATCGTTCGAAGTCTCTTGCCTATAACCTCAATAATTAAATCAGCATTTCTTTCTAAATCGGCGGAATCCGCATGCCGTGACTAATTGGTCCTTAGAGAGGGTGGATTCACATGTAGAATTTGATAGCCCTAGTCGACATTTAGTTTTACACCTGTTTTACTTGTCGACAAAATTGTTTTTTCTAACTTTTAGGATTTAATTTTTTAAAGGAGCAAACAAACAAACAAAAATAATAAGACTCGTAAAATGATAATACCAATTGATTGATTCACTGATTTACTTCATTTCTTAACTCATGTATAGATTTACTCATTTATCTATTGTATTTATTTGTTTTCGTCAGAACCAAAAATGATTAGTACTAGTACTAGAATGTTACAAAATAAGTTAAGCAGATGTTTTTTCTTTACATGACAAATTTCATAAACCATCGCGGACCTTATTCTAGTAGATTAATAAACCATCGTGGATCTCATCCTTGTAGATAAATAAACCATCGTGGATCTCATCTTTTTAGATTAATAAACAATCGTGGATCTCATCTTTGTAGATTAAAAGACAATCGTGGATCTCATCTTTGTAGATTAATAAACCCTCGAGAAACTCATCCTTGTAGATTAATGGACCCTCGAATACATTAATAATCCTCGAGGAAATCATCCTTATGAATTAATAAATCCTCGAGGAACCCGTACTTGTAGATTAATAAACTCTCGTGAAACTCCTCCTTATAGAGTAATACAACCTCGTGGAACTAATAAAGGAACCCAATCTTGTAGATTAAAAAGCCTTCAGGGAACTCATTCTTATAGATTGAAAAACCCTCGTTGAATTCATTCTTATAGATTGATAAACCATCTTGGAACTCGTCCTTATAGATTTATAAACCCTCGAGGAACTTATCTTTGTAGATTATTCATTACTTGTTTTATTTATAAATCTTAAAGTTCGTGTGTATTCTTCTATATTCCGAAGCAACAAGATGCCTTCATTTATCGGTGGTCTTTTGAAATTAACAAACAACGACCTCTCGGAAAATGACAACTTCACTCATAATCAGGAGGGTTAAGTAACATGGATTTTAATATCGCGCTATGATAGACATTTGCACCATAAAATGGCACACGTTTATTCAATCTGAACAGAAAAATCTATAAAAGGACATATTATGTCATTCTGTCTTTCGAATTCATTTCGTAATAAACGTCATTTTGCCAGAATTCTTTGATTTTAATCTTGAGATTCTTTATTCGATAAATTTTACCTCAAAAATACGAAACAGGCACGGCCTATAAACTCACTGTTTTCCTTTAAATATCATTCTGACTGTATTTGTATCTCAAAGCGTACGTTATATGGAGACTCGTACGATACCACTTGGTAAAATCGGAGTGTTTATATTTTTCCGTGTCGTCATTTTCATTTCATCTAAGATTGCTTGCATACAATATTTCAAAAAGCAGAGTTACAAAAATTAGAAGACGTATATAAGAAATAAATATGGCATATCCTTAGCTGACATAAGTATATAGTTAATATTTTTCAAGTTTTCGCTGGAGAGTTTCAATGAATTTTGGGATAGTTTTGTGCGTTTAACGGTTTATTAATCAGGCCTCACAACGAACGACATCGTGGCGTCACTCGGTGTTATATTCGCTAGCCGATTTTCGATTCTGTAAAGCTTAATTTAAAATTGTCGTAAGAGCTTATGTAGATGTGGGCACTTTCGGTAGTTTTGTTGTAACCCCTTGATGTGAGGAACTTCATTGAGTTGGTTGATATCCTTGTCGGTTCATTTTTTCTGGTGAATTTCGGCCATAACAAATAGGTCGCGCGGTGTCGACCTTCGAATGGCATGCCCATTCCAACTCAATCCCTCCTTCTACGCCACAAAAGAAAAAAAACTTTGGAAAACATTGTGTAAAATGAAGAAATTGCTTGTATCAACCGATTTCTTCATTATCCACAATGTTTTCTATCCAACAAGACAAAAAAATTCGAAATTCCATCAACTTGAAATTGTCGTCTACAGCTTCTTTCAATTTTGACCAGTCTAAAATATTGCTGTGTTGGAATGGGTTAAATAAAGTCTGGTTCCGCTGAGCCTATGTTAATTAGCCATTAAAAACCATTTTGACTTATCGAAAACCAACAAATACAACCTTTTCTTCATATTGTTTGTATTAAACACTCGTTTGTGCGTATTCAAGGGCATTTGTGGAAAAAAAATATTTTCTTTGTTTTAGAAATATCGATACCCCAACCCCTTTAAGGAGAACAAATGTTTAAAAATTCATCAAACTATAAATTGTGGATCAATCAATAGTTAACTGTACATTCGAACAAAGCAAGGTAAACAGCTTACAGAGATTAAAATGGTCAAATTGGATATTTCATCACGCCTCTTTTTTATTTATCTATTTATTTTTGTTTGTTTATTTAATTTGTTGTTAATGATAATTTTATGACTATCTTTATATTCTTTCAAAGTAATCAGAACAAAAAGCATCGCACTGTAGTTTATTTACAAATAACCGCATATTTTAACGACTTATGACATCACCATGAGGAATTTAATATATGCCAGCCTTGTTTAAAAAAAGTCCGGAAAACTGATTTAGCAGACTGACAGACAGACATACAGTCGAACGGGGTGCAAATCTGAAGTCCACTTCGGCTCAGTCACCGAGGAAAACATAGCCTTAGCGTAATATTTCAAACAATAGCAGATGTGATTGAAGCGCAGACGTTTAGAAGCCTTGATAGAGCGTATAATGAAGACTCTGATCAGACTGTGCGGAAGCACAGGCTGATTTGAGTCTTTACTTAGTGGGCATATATAACGGTTTAAACGTCAAACGAAACAATGTCTCGCTAAGAAATGTCACGCCAAGAAATGTCATGCCTAGCAATATCATGCCAAGAACTGTCACGCCAAGGATGTCGCACGAAGACATATCGCACTAAGAAATGTCACGCAAAGAAATATCATGCCTAGCAATATCATGCAAAGACATGTCACGCCAACAAATGTCGCGCTAAGAAATGCCACGCCATGATATATATTGCCAAGCAATATCATGCCAAGACATGTCACGCCAAGTTATATCGTGCCAAGAAAAGTCACGATAAGAAATGTCAGGCGAAGTCTCGAACATTGACTTTAAGAAATAAACACTCATGAACATTAATATTTTCAACCAACCATGTGGAGTTTTTAGGGGTAAATAATTTACCACACAATTTCTTGTCACGTTTATATAAAATTAATTTATTCCACGTTTTAGATTTCCATGGCTATATGATCAATATTTAGCTGTTGTGGGATATTATTATTTGTTTGTTTGTTTGTTTATTTCCGCTACATTTTAATAAAAATACTTTGGCCCAGATGTTTGATTTGTTTTGGGTATCTTGTTCCTTACTCAATTTTGTTCAATTCGCCCATAATCCAATCCCGATTTGTTTTATACCTCTTTAGAAAAGGCCTTGGAATACAAACGATTTTTTCATTATTCATAACCTTTTACAAGACGTCAAAATGTTAGACTGATCCCAATTGAAAGGAATTGCAGACTACATTTTATAGTTTATGAAAATTTAGATTTTTCGACTTTCTTGTGACAAGCAATTTCTTCATTTTTACAAAATTGTTTCCCAGTTCTTTTTCTTCACGGGTGTCCAAAGGCGTCATAGTGTAGGAATTGGTTTAGGTAAGATTTTTTAGACTTCATGACATAAAAATTGCCATCTGCAACTTCTTTGAATTTGAACCAGGCTTAATTTTTTGTTGTTTGATAATGCGTTAAATTGTCGAAGGGTTAGTACCCTGTAAATTCAAATAAAAGCCTACATTCTTCTTTGTGATAATAATTAATCGCGGTGAAAAGGATTACACAAATCATCATGAAGATCTTAATTTCTCATTTGGAATCGAATCACTGACACAGATAATTAAATAAGACTTCCTTCCTAAATAGGCCACGGCCATTACACATGGTTTGGTAGTCCAAGATATTCATATGGATTTGTGCGTGGCGCTTCAAACAAATATATATATATATATATATATATATATATATATATATATATATATATATACATCTATATATATATATATGGATCTGTGCGTGACACTACCGACAAATATACATGGATCTGTGCGTGACATTTTCAACAAATATACGTGGATCTGTGCGTGACACTTCCAACAAATATACATGGATCTGTGCATGACACTACCAACACATTTTTATATATATATCGATCTGTGCGTGACGCTTCCAACAAATATATGGATAGAGTCATTAACAACTATCTTTAGAGCTCAAAGTTGAGATCCAGATCTGACTGTGCAGATGCGCGGGCTGATCTAAGCCTTCACTTGGCGCGAACGCGAAATTGTTTGCAATGTAAAAAAAACAAAACAACACAACTTTGAACTGATATAATGTACAATGTACTAACTGCGAATAATGAATTACTGGATCAATCAAATCATCAATTTAAACCAGTGATAATTTGATTTTTAGTTTCGTCTATAAAAAACGAGCGTTCTGATTGGTCAAAAAAAAAAAATCATAACCCCATGAACAAAATCTTGAACAAGCAGCGATTTTGTATACTTCCGCACATAATAGTCCCATACAGAAAGTTATCAAAATTTGTAAAGTTTTTGTTTTTTTTCGCTCGATGCTATTAAATTATAAGAAATTAAGAGAATATTTTTTGTTTTCATGGAGGTATGAACCGAAAAACCTAATCACGCTTCGCGTATTCATACAGTGTGATTAGGTTTTTCGGTTCATACCTCCATGAAAATAAAAAATATTCTCTTCATCTCTTCAGTGAGCTTTGAACTTTGACATGAGCCAACATTTATGTGAAGCATTTTTGTTGGTTTGGCGACGTAAACGACGTTAAGGTCAATCGGAAGTCGTCGTTTCAACTTCTTAGGAATATTTTTAAACATTCGCGTGACAAACTTAAAAAAAAAGCACACTCCGCTATTGAAAGCAATTGTGACAAAAAAGCATCTCATAAACGTTCTACAAGAACCCTGTTTGGGCTTCAAATGAAACTCGATATCTTAGCAAATCGGGAAAATTATAAAACATCAAAAGTAAATCGGACTTTTGCAGCCATTTGAGACTTCCGAACTATCCGGCTTTAGCAAGGTTACCACATTAATAACTATTTTCTTACACTATTTCCGGCTAACAAAATATAGCATATTATTGCTTTTAATGCTTCTCTTATAATACGTCCGAGGTCTGATCCCAAGGTATACGGGATAGCGTTTAGGTCGCCAAACAACCATTAACTTTTTTGTTACATGCTATTGACCATAAATTTTGCAAAATAATGCCATTTTATATTGAAGTGGAACTTTCTGTTGGAGCTCGCTGGGTGAGGCAAGCGATCCGTCAATTGACACACAAAAAAAGGACATTTTTTACACGATATTCGCCAATTTTGGACATTTCACGCACAGGCTCATATTCTGATTGACTTTCGTGATTTTTTTCAAATACAGTCGAACATGAAAGATTTGATAGTTTTTTGTTGTTGTTTTTGTTTGTTTGTTTGTTTTGGTTTATTTGGGTTTTTTGTTTGTTTGTTGATTTTTGTGTGTTATTTGTTTTGTTTTGTTTGTTTTTTCGTTTGTTTTTTTGTTTGTTTGTTTTTTTTGGGGGGGGGGGGGGGTATCTTATGACGCATTTTAAAACAATCGAAAGTTCAGATAAATAATCTAATTTTTAGGTTCGTCAAAACAGGCGTTGTGATTGGCTGAAACTATTATTCGTACATCCATGAACAAAGTTCCGAGCACCAAGCTAGTCTGTATGATCCGCGCAAAATATTCAGATACTTTCTTTAAAAAATTCGTAAAGTTTTCCTTTTTTTAGCTCGATTGCTATTAAACTATACGCGTATTCACCGTGTGTGATTAGGTTTTTTCGGCTCATACCTCAATAAAAGCAAAAATAATTTTTTCAATTCTGAAATAAAATGTTCATTTGGCGAATAGAATATAATAGTAGTTAAATATGTTTCATATCATGTTCCCCTTGTAATATTTTTGTACTGAATATTTATGTCTTGCATATGAGATGCATCGTTTTCATTTATTTTTTAAGGTTTTATCTAGCCCTTAACCAGACGACAATATTTTAGATTGGTTCTGATTTAAAGAAGTGGCATACGACATTACCTTTTATGGTTGGAAACATTGCTTATAATAAACAGTTTGCTTGTTTTGGGGCCAAATCCCGTTTTTCCATTATATTTTCTAAGATTGTTTTCTCTAAGATCATGAAAAAGCATAATTGATTTGGAATTAGCCAAGTAGGAAATTTAGGCAATTGGATCGATATATGCACTCAAGCACCTCATGTTTTATTATTATTTTTTTTTGTTGTTGTTTTTTGTTGTTGTTGTTGTTTTTTTTGGGGGGGGGGTAGCGACATAACTTTTAAACATAACTTTTAAATTGACTAGAATTGTCGCAAAACGGACTTATTCCCTCAACTGAAGAAGCACAGTTGACTTTTGACCTACGTTACGGCACCTTCTTGGTTCATGGATAATATTTGTTTAAAGTTTCAAGGTTCTTGATAAAATGGATTATGAGTTAAAGCACGGAAACGGTTTATCAATCAATTCTTATAAGCTTGACCTTTACCTACCGGACCGCAAAGCGATGGGGCACGTCCTTGGATCACTGGAAGCAAATGTATGAAGTTTCGTGATGATTGGTTAATTGGCTTTGTTGAGCAGGGAAACCAAAAATATTCTACGGACGGACAAACGGACGGATAAAAAAGCATGGCGAAACCAGTATACCCCTCTACTACCGAGCTTGCTACTGGTGATCCCCAGGATGAACATGAATTAATGAATTTCGTCGTGATATAACTGAAAGATTGCAGACAACGGCGTTAAACACTATACAAACAAATAACAATCTCTCTGTGCAGAGGTCATCGTCAATACCTACCGGTCTACCGTTTCTTGCTATTTAAAGCGGAATGTGGGAAATATGTTGACCTTTAAGGTACGGTCCCTCGTGGTCCTAAAGAAAAGGTTGGGGTATTGACAGCCAAATCAATAGGACGCAGCATAATAACCCATTGCCAGAAAGCGAACGTTTGGAGTCGATCAAAGATTTTCCATTTCAAATTATATATAAATTGGGGAAAGCAAGCATGTGAAAATTAATAAAAAAAACTTTGGGGGAAAGGGAAAATACTTGTTTTCTCTCTTTTTCTCTCATTTCAAACAATGTCTCTTTTTTCTTTGTTTCCTTAAACTGTTTTTCTCATCTTTTCAAAACGAGGAAATGTGAGATGATTCGTTAAAGACACTTTTTGATGGGCGTTCGTTAAATATGCCTTATCAGTTTATCCGGAAATTTAATCAAATAACGTTGAAAAAGTTCTAAGTATTTACGACTCACGTGATCACGTGACAGGAAATCTCTCGTATATAGACAACATCTAAATTAAAGGTTTACATTTCCTAGGATTTCATTCAAGACGATACTATTGACAAGGTAATTACTACATGCGTTTATTACTACTTTAAAGGTGATCCTTAAATAGAAATAGAGCCTATGTTACGAATTTGATCACATTTATTAGATAAACTGGGGGTTTAATTAACTAGGTAGCGGCTTGGAAAATCTTAGGGTAGGCGTAAACAAAGTCTTAAAATTCTGTTGAGGGTCTATATGAAAGCGTATGAGAAATACTTGTTCCAATTCATACATAGAAAGACTAACTCTATTTTATGATATTACTAATTAAGTGATATGGTATTGAAAGGCTAATTCTATTTTATAATGTTACAAATTAAATAAATTGGTATTGACCCAGTTATAACTGACCGAGAACCTGTGACCAGTGCCAATAAAGAATCTTTTAATTCATGATATGAGCCTATGCGTGACATTTCCAACCATTTCGCATGTGCGTGACTCGCACACACTAAGCACCCTGGACAGCCATTCGGGGGATTTAGAACATTCGCTGATTGTTTAAAGAAGCATTCGGTCAGTATTTATCTACAGATCGCAGAGTGAAGACTCTGATCAGACTGTGTGGATGCACAGGCTGATTTGAGTCTTTACCTGACGCACATGTGTAATGGTTGGAAATGCCACGCATGCGCTCATATTTTTTTTCAACATTTGCCCCAATGGTGCATACTATCAAAATTAAATCAAGGCTGTGTGAATTTGCGTCTATTACGATTCCTAAACTGTTATATATATATAATACCTCCAAGACAAAAAATGGCTATTTTGTATACTTGAGAGATGAAGAGAATATTTTTTTTTTTGTTTTGTTTTCATGGAGGTATGAACCGGAAAAAACTAACCAGCAGCGGATTCATACATAAAGGTGGTTTAGTTTTTTTGCTTCATACCTCCATGAAAACAAAAAAATATTCTCTTCATTTTTATGATTTAATAGCATTGAGCGAAAAAGGCAAAAACTTTGCAAATTTTGATACGTTTTTGTGTGGAACTAATTTTTGCGGAAGCAAAAAAAAATGGCTGCGTGCTAAAAATTTTGTAAATGGAGGTATGAATATTTTTTCAACAAATCAGAAAGCCTGTTTTTGATAGACGAAACTAAATATCAAATTATTTTCGTACACGTATTGCTCCGTGAAAAACGGATAAAACATTCGTTTATTTGACATTTTTGTATGATTTATGGTGTAATTATTTTGAAATATGGCAAATTTTGACTTCATACAGAAATGTAATGAGGTTTTTAATTCATACATTAATGCAAACAAAACAATTTTTTCGTTTCCAGCATTCTACCCAATCTTAGTTTTGGTTCATCCCGATTTTAACACTCAAAAATCATTTTCTTGAATTATTCAAGATACCAAAGGTACAGTTATTTGCCTTTCAAGGCATATCACTGCCCAACAAGATTCAAATTGAGAGAACAATTGTCTTTCAAAGAATCAACTGTCCAATCAAATTAATCATTTAGACCGAAAGAGAACTTCGACATTGCGGACATTTATGTGAAACATTTTTGTTTGTTTGGCGACCTAAACGTTGAAGTAACGATGTTTTGGTCGCCAGACAACCACTTTACTTTTTATTATAAGTTATGCAAAATAACGCCGTCTAATATCGCAGTCAAACTTCCTGTCGGAGCTAAGTACACATAGCTAACAATTCTTCAATTGACCAATCGCTGGCCCCGCTCATTTGCGTCTTCGGCAACGCCCACTGACTTCGACAGGAAGTTTCGCTTCGATTTTTAACGGCGTTATTTTGCAAAACTTATGGCCGGCAGCAAGTACAAAAAACTTGAATGGCTGGTTGGAGACCTAAACATCGTAGCCACAGCTTGAATAAGCTGTAGTTACGACCTTTGAGTCGCCAACAACTAAAATGTTTCACACAAATGGCTGCCAATTTTGGAGTTTAAATCTCAATTCCGGACTGAATGAATTATTTGATTGGTCGATATATGCATTGATTGACAGTCGCGATTGGTCAACAGACTCGAAACCGTTTTTAGAAAACATAACTAGCAAATACTAAAATTTACTGTGTTTTCAGGTCATACAGAAATGTCGCTTGGGATCCTTACTTCAACACTTCAAGCACTTAAAGGGCTGAAAGACCATGACTACGTTAGGCGTTTACAAGACTTTACAAGAGACCTTAATATATACTCTGAAGGAGACTACAGTCACGTGACAGCTAGAAAATCACGCGCTCAGATGATTAGAATGAGCGCTGCTGTTTGTGGAATAGAACTGTGTTACGCTGCAGAAACAGCCTTTGTTAGTCCAATTCTACTGAAACTTGGTGTTCCGGTGGCCTTTATGACCTTAGTTTGGTGTGTAAGTCCTCTCCTTGGATTCTTTCTTGTACCAATAATGGGATCCCTAAGCGACAGATGCCCTCTCAAACTCGGCAGAAGGCGACCATTCATTCTAATATTTTCCGCCGGTATTGTAATTGGTCTCGTTTTAGTACCAAATGGCGAATCTCTCGGAATGTTAGCCGGGGATACGGATGGCGACTACGATTATTCACAAAGTCCAATAAACGGAACAGCAACAATTATAAGGAAGCTGAACGAAACTGATGATCTGGTCCAATTGCAGAACGGAACAACAGAAATTCTCCGGTCTAGTTTCAGTCCGTCATGGCCTTCAGCTGTCAAACTCCCAGACAAGCACGTCACTGGGATACTGTTGACGATACTTGGAGTAGCTTTACTAGACTTTAATTGTGACGCCTGCCAATCACCTTGTAGAACGTATTTGTTAGATATTAGCGTACCGGAAGATCACTCACGTGGTCTGACATCATTCACGGTTATGGCGGGAATGGGCGGATGCTTTGGATATCTGATGGGCGGTATCAATTGGGAGGCCACGAGTTTCGGTACCGCCCTCGGAGGTCACGTGAGAGTAGTTTTTTCTTGCGTTCTATTTATGTTTCTGATTTGTGTAGTTTTAACGATAACTAGTTTTAAAGAAATACCTTTGTCGCAGCTAAATGTAACCAATGAGCAGTCACAGAAAAAGATTAAACGAGTGAAAAAAGCCAAGTATAGAAAATTTGTAAATGAAAGTTCATCCGAAGATGAATGCAGAACTAATGAAAAGGAGCAAGTTAACGACCAATCCAAATCATACGGTTCTCTAAATAAACCGGTCCAAAACGGAGTCATCCACAGTAATCAAAACGATTCAACTGTAGAAACTAAAGATCTTCATAAAGAGGCTAAGATCAATCTAGGAGACAGTTCAGAATATGCCAGATCGGATATTACAAATTCTATCGACTTTCAAAAACTTCTAGATGATGTGTCACTCAAAACATACCTAAGGTCCATCGTAAAGATGCCACGGTCTTTGCTGATACTCTGTCTAACAAACTTGTTCTGTTGGATGTCACTCGTGTGTTACTCTCTGTATTTTACGGATTTCGTTGGACAATCGGTGTACGGGGGCGACCCTAAAGCACCGGTCGGAAGTTCAGAACATGACCTGTATGACGAAGGTGTACGACTGGGATCGTTTGGCATGTCCCTCTATTCGTTGTCCTGTGCTGTATACTCCTTGTGTGTTGAATACATAGTAGAACGATTTGGTAAGTCTTTAATCTAGCAGATACATATATCTTTAAATACTTCGGTGAACTGCAGTTACGGTGAAGAGGCATCGTTAATCGAATTCGACAACTTTTGTTTTAATCAATCACAACTTTATCTCTCATTAAGATATTTTGTTTCTTAGTACTCGAAAACGGTGGCGCTGATGACTCTTCAGGGTAGTCACGTGTTTATCGACATAATTAAAAGCAGTTTGCGTATTTTCTTTATGCTCTGTTTATTTTTCTTGCATTATACCATAACGTTACGCGTCGGAGTGAATAATACCCGTCGGACAAAATTTGATCATTTCACGAGTGTATCATCGCTTTCTTTTTGATGACGTCATTGTATATAAAAGGACGATGCCGTTAAAGACGTCACCATTTCCCGTCCCTTTTGTTGACGCCGCTATGACTGTTTTTATTATACGAAAAATATCACCGAAAAATATCAAATTTGTGTTCTCTCGATTACTTTTAAAAGTTTTTATTCTAAAAGTGATAAAAGTGATATAAACTCGATAAGGTGATCATAAACTAATCCTAGATTTAAACCTTGTGTGTATACTGCAGGTGCCCGTCCGGTGTATATCTGCGGCCAGCTGGTATATACCCTAGGGATGATCGTTCTAGCCCTTAGTCGCCATCCAGTTACCGTGATCCTGATGTCGCCATGTGCTGGGATCATGTATGCCACCTTGTTCACCATGCCTTATCTCATTGTCGCTCATTATCATTCCAGTGGTAGGGTGAGTAATATCCCTTTTCAAATACATGTATCTCTTTTTTAGGGGTTATAACCTATGTCATTAAGCAGGGCTGTTGGAAAGAGTTACAGAATATATCGAATTTAATGTTTCTTTCGTTTGGTAATAGTAAATATATTTGCTCTACTGGTGTATACAGAATGGCCTGCGACAGCGTTGGAGCTCAACACTTCAACACAATTCATCATAATGGCCATTTTAACTATACCATTTCTTAGATCTCGGTTTGGTTTTCGTTTCGAAAATTGTTGGGGTAATTGCAAAGACAACGAAATTACAGCATAATTAAAGCATAATCTACACTAACGGAAAAAGAGTTTTGGTTATAGATGGACTATTATTTAAATAGGTCTAAAAGCTGGAGAACTTGATTTCACCTTGAAAATAGGCTAGCGAAAAATATATTGGCGATGACGTAGGCTGTCTTCCTTTTTATTCTTAACCCTTTTCATGCTGAATAAAATCCTTATTCAGAATTGCATTAAAATCAAAGGACTGATAGCACTGTTGGTCTTAATGTTAGGGTCAATATTTAGTTTGGAAGTTGACCTTATAGACAGTGTAGGCATAAAGAGGAAAAACAGGTGTCGAGGACTAAGATCAGACTGCACGTGTGTGCAGGCTGATCTTTGTCTTTACCTCCTGCCGAAGCAGAAATATCCGGGTACAGCATGACAAGGGTTAAATGCCTTCCAGTGGATTATCGAGGTTTCCCGGTGTATTATCACTTGTTTATATCATCGAAAAAACAAGTGATAATATTAAAATAATCAAAACATTGTTTTGAAAGACCTAGCCCAGCTGCCATTCATTTTGCGCTACCGGACGTCATCAGAGCCAAATTAGTATAAGCGGAACCCACAATTCTATCCACTTGAAATTGTCTTAAGCAGCTTCTTTGAATTCGGACCAGTCTAAAATTTTGTTGTGTTTGAAGGGGTATAGATGCATTTACGACATTTTGACAGCCCATCGACGAATTAGTATTTAAAATAGATCCCAACGACTCAACCAAGCCAGAAAACATTCGCTAAGAGCGTTGAGTCAACAACATCTGATAGAATACCACCTGAACTTTAGATTATGTTAAAACCCTAATCATGCTATATAAATTCCGTTAATGAATTGCTGTAAGATCAAAGGGCTGAAAGCACTGATAGAAATTGTTGTTCAAAAATCAATATTGCTTTTAGGAATCAATTTCATAAACAACTCTGACAGGAAAAGTACAAGCAGGAGGTGTGGACCAAGATCAGACTGCACTTATGCTTATGTGCAGGCTGATCTTGGTCTACATCTCCTGCAAAAAAAACCGGAATATTTCGGGTTCAGCATGACAAGGGTTCAATTTCAACCGTTAAAAAACTGTTTAATTACTGGTACCAGTATGTACTCTAATTGCTACATTCGCTGACACTTTGTGATTTACATTCATCTTTCCATATAATTAACCCATTCCCACACACCCAAGTTTTTTTTACCCATCTCGAGAAAAAATGCTTTTAAAGCATTGTTGCATTGTCAAAAGCAATTTCTTCTTTATCTAACAATATTTTCTATCCAAGAAGTCAAATATTTCTTAAATTTCATTAACTAGAAATTGTCGTCATCAACTTCTTTCAATTTAGATTCGTCTAAGATTCTGTCGTCTGATAATAGAATAACCCATTCCAACTCAACGACATTTTAGACGCCCTCAAGACAAAAAGTTTCGGAAAACATTGTAGAGAATGAAGAAATTGCTTGTTACAGGCAATTTCTTTATCATTTACAATGTTTTCTACCCAACAGTTGAAAAAGTTCCACAATTTCGTAGCTTTTATATTGTCGTCTGCAACTTCTTTGAATTTGGATTAGCCTAAGATTCTGCCGTCTGTTAATGGTTTAAAGACGTTGTAACCATCGCTCACGTGATTCTACCTGAACGGTTGGTGGACGAATTATCAACCATTCAGTATAAAGGCATCTTGTATAATATAGAGAAGATAGTTATCGAGTAGACATGGAATAACGAATTTATTAAAACAGGTCTCGTGAAATATCAAAAAATTCCTCCGCAGCTCAAAGCAAGATGTTGGATCTACAATCAGCGCTGAACAGTTGTAAAGTTCTACCTGTAATCGCATAAGCAGTTACAACTGTTTCGCGCTGACCCAGCAATATAGTTATCTTTGTTGTTTACCACCATTCAACGTAGCCTACACAGGAAACAGTTATCGAAAAGAAAAAGAAGAAGACAGAAAATATTAGTTTTAAATTCGTGAACAGGTTACGAAATAAGAACTTGTTCATTACGAGACTGGACCTGATTTCCGCTTAAGATTTTCTTTTCAATTTAGATAAGACCTGAAATAGCAAAAGGAAATAGCTGCACTTCCCAACCTGCCGTAAATAGGGAGATCTAATTTACGTCGGAGCTTTAATAACCAAATAAAGCTGTCTAAATGGGGATTATAAAAATGAGATGGTTTTTATCAAGCCTCTACCACAGGAACGGCTCTCAACTATTGGGAAAATATGGTCAATATATCCCCCATAAACACCCATCCCGTAGATGTGATGGAAATCAGTGCGACCTTCCCTTGACTGTGCGGACATTTTTCTCCAAACTGACTTTTATTCTATAGACAATATGGCTAATATAACCCTACATCTGCCCATCCTGTGATGTGTTAAACCCACCCCCACACAGTGACGCTTTTGGACGCTCCTCACGAAAGATAACTGGGAAACATTGTGTAAAATGAAGAAATTGCTTGTCATAAGCAATTTCTTCATTTTACACGATGTTTTCTACCAAGAAAGTTGAAAAAAGCTAAAATTTCATAAACTTTGAAATATCGTCAGCAACTCCTTTCAATTTGGACAGGTCTAAAATCATCTCGTGTGGTAATGGGTTAATTCAGTGCTCTATCCCTTTGACTGAGATAAAACAGGGGAAATATAACACTTGGCTCATGAAGCTCGAACTGTTAAGAATCGGCTAACTATAATGATTTACTGTGCCGCCGTCATAGCGCAGTTGGTAGCACGTCGGACTGTCAATCCAGAGGTCCCGGGTTCGATCCCCGACGGCGGCACTCATCCTTTCCGACAATAAGTCTCGCACCAATGGGTCGATAATCGTAGACCTATGTGGGATAGCAGCTGGAGGCTAGGGAAGGATGTAATGGTAGTACTGGTGTGAGAAATACCAGGATTCCATTGTTAGATGCTCCAGCCGCCGCGATATAACTGTAAGATTGTTGAAAGCGGCGTAAAACCCAATACCAACAAACAAACAAACAAACAAATGATTTACTTACTTGGACTTGCTGAGACCTACCCCACTGTCCCTTCACCTCGCAGGTAAATTTCTATAGGTCTAAAATAATATTGAAATCTAGAGATTTTCACTGTTAGGACAAAATACACAGTAAATTTCTATAGGTCTAAAATAATATTGAAATCTAGAGATTTTCACTGTTAGGACAAAATACACAGTAATAATGCACCTGTTTAGAAAGAAAATAAGTTCAAAAGGAGGTGATTCTTCCGTAGGAAGGTTGACACTTCAAAATACTATTTTCCAACCTTGATTCTGTGATTAAGGTATTGGTAAAGTTTGAGAATAACAGGAGCAAGACTATAGTGTTTATAAGGCTGATTCTAGTATGTCCCCGAAAACATCAGTTCTGCAGGGATAGACAGTTTAAGAGTTGAAAAGTTTTATTAAATGGACAAACCCCTAACCGGGATACAAGTCATACATATTGAAACAAATACAAACATAGAACAAACATCATGAGGAAGAAAGTTTCGGTTAAATAGTTTGATTTAAGTGTGTCACCAAAATTCAAGGTAACAAGATTATTTAAGTGTTATACATGTATTTCAATGACTAGATCACCTACTGTTTAGCCATATGTATAGTATATACCCCAGAGGACTTTCAATAAGACGTGGTCAACATACATCCCCAATCGATTCCCGTTTGCGTACACTTTATACCTTAGATTTATCTCACCTCGTTATGAAAAAGTGCTCTGAACTTTAAGAACTTTAAGAAACAGTCATGTGACAAATGCCCCAAAAGGACAGGGTCAAGCATGTGGCACTTTGATTTGTTTTAAAAACACAACCAAATGCATTTGTGATCTATACGTCTGGGTTTTTGATAAATGAAATTTTAATACATATAACAATTTCTATAAATTCAGAATGAAATGCATTATGGACGGTTTTTTCTGAGGTCAAAAGTAGGTCAAAGGTCAAGGTCACTGGGTCAAGGTCAAGTAAAGTGGTCCACCCAATTAAGCATCTGTCAAAATATGGAAGCAATCCATTGAAGATAGAGTAAATACAATTTAACCATTCCGGATGCAATTTAACCATTCTGGACGCCCCTTTGACCCCAGATTGTGACATTGACCTTTGAGATAGGAACCTGGGTCTTTTTCGCGACACGTCGTCTAAACGTGGTGAACATTTGTTTTAAAGAAATTTGTACCTGTGTGCATGATTAAAGAAGCTACAGAGCGGACACGGCAGTATGCTCATTTTTTACCTTTGACCCCAGATTGTGACCTTGACCTTTGCGATAGGAACCTGGGTCTTTTTCGTGACACGTTGTCTGAACGTGGTTAACATTTGTATGAAAGAAATTTGTACCTGCGTGCATGATTATTGAAGTTAAAGATCAGACAAGGCAAAAAGTGCCGATTTTTTACCTTTGACCCCAGATTGTGACCTTGACCTTTAGGATAGGAACCTGGGTCTTTTTCGCGACACGTCGTCTGATGGTGGTTAACATTTGTATGAAAGAAATTTGTACCTGCGTGCATGATTATTGAAGTTAAAGATCAGACAAGGCAAAAAGTGCCGATTTTTGACCTTTGACCCCAGATTGTGACCTTGACCTTTAGGATAGGAACCTGGGTCTTTTTCGCGACACGTCGTCTGATGGTGGTTAACATTTGTATGAAAGAAATTTGTACCTGTGTGCATAATTATAGAAGTTACAGAGCGGACACGGCAAAAAGTGCCCAGATTGTGACCTTGACCTTTGAGATAGGAACCTGGGTCTTTTTCGTGACAGGTTGTCTGAAGGTGGTGAACATTTGCAAGAAAGAAATTTGTACCTGCGTGCATGATTATAGAAGTTACAGAGCGGACACGGCAAAAAGTCTTTATTTTTGACCTTTGACCCCAGATTATGACCTAGATCTTTGAGATAGGAACCTGGGTCTTTTTCGTGACACGTCGTCTGAAGTAGGTGAACATTTGTGCAAAGTTATATTGAAATCCACTATTGCATGTCGAAGTTACAGAGCGGACATGAAAGCGGGAAGGGCGGACGGACGGACAGTACGATTACTATATGCCTCCCTTTGGGGGCTTAAAATTATGTCTACGTTTACATGTATTCAGCACTACCCGCTAGGTATAAGCTTTAAGGTTAAAAGCAACTCCCCTGAGAGGAAATGTTAAATCTAAATTTACCTTTTTCAGTTCAGCCAGACGGATGAGAAGATGACGTCAGACATCCGGGGCCTGGGTACAGATGTCGCTCTAGTCAGTAGTATGGTATTCCTGGCCCAGTTTTTATTGTCGTTGTTTATGGGTAGTCTAGTCCATGTTGTCGGAAGTACGGTGACAATAGTCATAGCTGCAGCTCTTCTCAGTTTTTGTGGAGCAATTTGTGCCACCCAGGTCACGTATTTGGACTTGTAAATTGTAGAAATATACGCCGCTAACTAGTTGATTGCAGCAGCATTGCAGCAATAGATTTAATTATCATACCGTCAGAGGTCTACCAAAATAGCGTAAACACAGCTTATTCAAGCTGTATTTACGACATTTTGGTAGACCATCTACGATCCTCGATATGACCCGCTGCAGACAGTGATGCCTTCACAACTCCTTAACCACATGCACCGCCTCGTCGCAGGTTGACTAGGGTCGACAATGACATTATCTGAATATTGTCAGGCCTTTGAAAACCACCTCCACAATTCAACGATTGATGTGCCCCATTTGAAATTGGAACTTACAAAATATGTATGAAAATGTTCATTTATAGAAAGCATATACATGTTTACATTGAAACTTATATTCAGCTACTACCTAAGAGACATCTAAAAAGTGGTCGCTAAAAAGTGGTTGCTCAAGAGAGTGGTCACTTGATGCATTTTTTCTTTGTCAGATATACGTAGGTTCGATTCGATTGCATGAAACTATTGCTGAAGTTCCACTTACTCCCATGAGTTCCAACAATATAGGATTTGTTAACGATATTTTCTTTTCCACACAAACGCCCACCGATTAAAACGTTTGCTTTTGATAATATAATATTGTTTATGGCTGCAGAATGAGAGAGGTCGCTTAATAGAGGTGTTCGCTTGAGCAAAATTGACTTTGATCTGAAAGCCCTAGTTACACTTTGTCTCCCACTTGTATTTCGACAGATATTTGGATGTAAAAACTTCCATGTTTTTACGTCTTAACCCATTACCAGACGACAAAACCCTATACTAGTTCAAATTGAAAGGAGTCGCAGACGACAATTTCAAGTTTATGACAGTTTTTTTTCAACATAATGGGTAGAAAAGATTGTGAAAAATGAAGAAATTGCAAGCAATTCTTACATTTTATACAATGTTTTCCAGATTGTTTGTCTTGAGGGGCATAAAAAGTGTCATCGTGTTGGAATGGGCTAATCGACAACATTTAATAATGTGTAAAAAAAACCTTTATTTAAGAGATGAAGAGAATACTTTTTGTTTTCATAGAGGTATGAACCCAAAAACCTAGTCACACTGTATGAATACGCGAAGCTGATTCATACATAAGTCTGATTAGGTTTTTTGGTTCATACTTCCATGAAAACAAAAAATAATCTCTTCATTTCTTATAATTTAACAGCATCGAGCAAAAAAAAAACAAAACAAAACAAAAAAACGCTTTACAAATTTTGATACCTTTTTGTATGGGAATATTTTGTGCGGAAGCGTACAAAACCGCTGCGCGCTCAAAACTTTGTTCAGTTATGAATTTTTTTTTTTTCGACCAATCAGAACGCCCGTTTTTGATAGACGAAGCTAAAAGTTGAATTATTTCTAAATGTAATCACATGAAAATATAACATGATCAATGCCTTGCTGACAAAGACACTACACGAATGCTCTCGCCGAGCACTTAACCCTCTCCTGTTAAATTCCTGGTTTTTACGTCCATGGGATTTTATATTTGAGAAAACATTGTAGAAAAAGAAGAAATTGCTTGTAACAAGCAATTTCTTGCTTTTCCACAATGTTTTCTACTCTACTGAATGGTAATTTTCCAGATTAAATCCACTTTAAATGTTCATCTTCAAAATACATGTATTTGAATTTGGACAAGTCTAAAATTTTGAAAAACAGGAAAGGGTTAATTTGAATGGTCGACGAACTGAATCTCAATCTGAAAGAGACAGGCCAATGAAATAGATCATCAGCTGAAGACGACCTTAATTCTTTGAGTAAAACTGTTTAAGCCGTTCCCACACAATCCGTCTTTCTTACGCCTTTCAAAAAAAGAGGCTTTGGAAAACATCGTGGAAAATGGAGTCATTGCTTTATCACAAGCAATTTCTTCAGCATTCTCAATGTTTTCTACCATTGAAGACAAATATTTTTAGAATTTCACCAAATCGAAAATTCTCGTCTGCATTTTCTTTGAATTTAGACCTGTCTTCGAATTTTGTAGTCTGAGAGTGTGTTTCTAGGACTTATTTCCATTTTTTTACCGAAATATTTTTTAGGAAGAATTTTGTACATTGTGAGTTGCCAAAAGTTGCTGACCTCTTCTCTGAGGACATTCTTTTCCCTTCACCCATTTCCACAAAATGATTTCTTAGACTGGTCCAAATTGAAAGAGGCTGCAGACGACAATTTTAAGTTGGTCGAATTTTAAACATCTTTGTCTGTTAGGATAGAAAAAACTGTGGATAATGAAGCGATTGCTTGTGACAAGCAATTACTTCATTTTCCACAATGTATTCCTAAGCTCTATTCTTGTGTGCGTAAAAGTACATGATTGTGTGGGAATGGGTTAAACGTGTTATATTGATAAAATGCTGGATATATTGTAATGAAATGGCTTGAGATATTGTGTAATTGGCTATTTCTATTTGGTTTAACACCCCCCTCTCCCCCACACCAACACCTCTCCCCTACCCCGTTTGAATAGACCATGTTACTGAAACTGACAGTTCCCCGGATGATGACAAACCTACGATGTATTCATGACCCGTATCGCATTAAACGAATCATAGAAAACATTGTAGGCATTGAATACATAGATTGTTACAATGAGGTACAAAACATTGTGGGTAAGGAAAAAATTTCTCGTTTTTTTTTTTTTCTTATTTTCTTATTTTTATTAATTCAATGATGGTTACAGAAAAAGCATGATTGAGTTGGACTTGGTTATGAATCCGACGGGAGTCCGTGAACCAATCTTCTTAAATTCCTCTATTTTATCTCGACGCAGCCAGGGGAAAAGAGATAGCAGAATCTCACCATACCTGGGGAATGGATCGGAGTGCAAGAGAATGAAGATAGTTAAAAATGAACAACCATTAACTACATTCCCGATTTTTAAAAGCCCCAAAGGAATTCATTTAGGAAATAATTGAGATAAAGGACAAATTGCTTGATATATGGGGTAGAAAATAATTTGAGAAAAGGAGAAATTATTTGTGTCAACCATTTCTCTAAAGGTTTTCTACCAGGCTATTTGCCGCGAGCGCGCGCGTGTTTGTGTGTGTGTTTTAGTGATTGTTTAACTAGCAAAACGTCAGCTTTGATAGTTAAAGTTAATAGACAAAATTATGAGGTCGTCTCAAAGTTCAACTAGTGCAAACCGCTACCGGAGGCTTAGCCACTAAATCCGTTAAATGTCATAAAAAGTAGTTCTTATGTATTTAAGGAATATTGCAAACTCTGCCTGCAAATTCATCTCCTAGGTATTTTTCGCTCTCTTGAGCACATCGTGTTAAAAATTACTCTGGTCAGTCTTGAAAGAAGTTGCAGACGACAATTTCAAATTGTTGAAAATTCGAAAATATTTATCTCTCTATGTAGAAAACATTCTGGAAAATGAAGAAATTGCTTGAAACAAGCAATTTCTTAATTTTCCACAATGTTTTTCTCGGATATTTTCTTGAGGGGCGTAAAACGGGCGTAAAAGGAGGGGTTGTGTGGGAATGAGTTAACTCCTTGGTTACTTTAACCTCGTTTCTTGATCATGATAACGTTTGAAAAAGAAGATTGCTGAACAAAACAATACTAGCTTACAGTACTTTTCAGTACTTTGATCGTAATATAATTGCACCCTGAATTGTCATCTGCAACTTCTTAAGGTTGGACACATCTAAAATGTCGTTAGATATATAAGGGAGAGGGTAAGCTTTGAGGATGACAAAGTACAGCAAACGCTTCCCGGCTTGGTACTCTTTTTTTTCCATAAAAGTAACGTTCAAAGCGGAAAACCGTTTTATGAATGTAAGCGAGCGCTTTGACATCCTGAACGAATGCCTAATTTTAATCAGATTGGTCGATTGACCGAACGCTGCGCACTTGGCAACTCGTAAACCACCATGATGAGTGTTTATACGTATAGAGACTTGGAAAAACTAGCGACTGTAGGAATGCCTTGAATAAATAACTCTGATTAGTCAATTTATTGTATGGGCGTTTAATCCATCCACACAAAATGGCGCTTTTTGACATCCCCGCAAGAAAAAACGATTGGGAAAACATTGTACTAAATTAAGTCATTGCTTTCAAAAAGCAATTTCTACATTTTAAACAATGTTTTTTATTAGGGATTGTACGGGAAAGTGTTAGGACTGTTTAGCTTGGATTTACAATTCACTTAGGTTTCTGGAGAGCTCTTTTAACCCTTTCCTGTTCAATCGCTGGTTTTTACGTCCCTGTGGTTTTACACTTGGGAAAACATTGTTGAAATAAGAAGAAATTGCTTGTAACAAGCAATTTCTTCTTTTTCCACAATATCTTATATCCTTCTAAATGAATATTTTTCAAATAAAATTTACTTTATATTGTGGTCTGCAAACAGGTCTAAGATTTTGCTAAACAGGAATGGGTTAAGAGCTGGACACACACACACACACGAACCAACGCACACACGGACATAGGTAACACTATATGCCCTTCAACACTACATGACGGGGGCATGAAATTATGTGTAAAAATTTGTGCCAGTTTGTTTTCTGTATTAATATTGACATGTTTAACCCTTTCCCACGCAACAAAAGTTTTGACCGGTCCAAAATGAAAGAAGTTGTAGACGACAATTTCAAGTTGATGGAATTTCAAATTTTTCCGTCTGTTTGGAAATAAAACATTTTGGATAATGAAGAAATTGCTTGAGACAAGCAATTTCTTCATTTCCCACAGTGTTTTCCAAAGCTTTTTTCTTGAGAGGCATAAAAAGGGGGGATTGTGTGGGAATGGGTTAACCCTTTCCAGCTCAATCCCTGTTTTCTACTTGAGAAAATAATTGGTAAATAGAAGAAAAAAATTATTTCCTATTTTTCAAAAATATTTTTCTACCATACTGACTGATTATATTTCGAATAAAATCGACTTCAAATTGTCGTCTGCAAAACCTTTTAAATTAGACAGGACTACAATCTTGCAATACAGTTAAATAAAAAAGAAAGAAAGACAAAACATTTTATATAATCCCTATAATTTACATAATAAAAGATAAATCGTTGTATAATAATAATGCATAAAGGTAAAAACCAAAAACATAGTGGTAACCAAAGTTGGACAAAAATTTGTACTTTCATACATTATGCACATAACATAAACTTCCTGTTTTCGTCTAACAATACAAAAGCTGCAAATATTCAACAAACAACGGTACAGAGTGTCCTACAATACCTGTTACTTCTTTAACCCTTTACCAGATGGCAATATTTTAGAATGGTCCAAATTGAAAGGAATTGCAGACGACAATTCAAAGCTTATGAAATTTTGGATTTTTGTACCATTTGGATAGAAAACAATGTGGACAATGAAGAAATTGCTTGTTACAAGCAATTTCTTCATTTTCCACCATGTTTTCCAAAGCTTGTATATTAGGGGCGTTTAAATGCTTTGCAGTGTGGGAATGGGTTAAAAGTTTACTACGTAAGTTTATTAACCCATTCCCAAACAAATAAATTTTAGAGTGGTTCAATTTGAAAGAAGCTTAAGACGACAATTTCTGATTGATAGAGTTTTAATTTTTCGTCTTTTTGGTTAGAAAAGACTGTGGATAATGAAGAAATTGCTTGGTACAAGCAATTTCTGCATTTTCCACAATGTTTTCGAAAGCTTTTTTCTTGAAGGGCCTAAAAATGAGGGCTTGTGTAAAAATAGATTAACCCATCATAACACAAATTATGATTGATTTATGATTATAACACAAAACCCATTCCCACTCAATCTTGCCTTTTACTCCTCTCTAGGAAAGAATTTGAGAAAAACTTCTGGAAAATAAATAGATTGCTCATAACAAGCAATATCTTCATTATCCACAATGTTTTTTACCCTTACAGAGAAAAACCTTAAAAAATCCTACGACTCTAAATTGTAGTCTGCAACTTCTTTGAATTTGGACCAGTCTAAAATTTTGTCATGTGGGAATTGTTAACACATATTTCTTCTGCTGGACGGATCTAAGGAATTTTGTTTTAAAATTTATACCACAAAAAATTTAATATTTTTCCTTTCTTATGATGTACTTTTATTTTAAAAGAACATACAAAAGCAAGAGTACCATAGTCACAATATACACTGCCATTCTGCAATTAGACACATTTTTCTGTGATGTATAAAATCAAATTGCAAAACTGAAACAATATGTACAAGGTCAGGTGATTAGGAACATTCTGTGAAAATTTTATTAAAGTTTGCTCATAAATGTAGAATTTTGTATTAATTTGCCAAACCCTGACAATAACATTCTTTCAAAATTTTAAATTCATGTATGGGATGTTTTAACAAGATGTGAATGTACAGACGGACAGACAGACAGACAGAGAAGATGATATCAACATAATCCATCTTTGACAGTGTATAAAAAACCCTTATCCTACAAGTGTGTTAAATTGAAGTTTGAAGTAGTATCACATATTAACCCTTCCTCTTCAATCCCTGGTTTTATGTCCCTGTGATTTTATACTTAAGTAAACATTGTGGAAGAAGAAGAAATTGCTTATAACAAGCAATTTCTCCTTTTCCAACAATATTTTCTACCACACAGGATGGTTTCATTTCAAATTGCATCCAATTTTCATTGATGTCTGAAACCTCTTTCAATTTGGCCCAGTCTAAAATTTCAAAAAACAGGAAAGGGTTAACGGACACCCTGTATATGGCAAAAGTACAGCTATAGCATGATCATACAAAACATAAAATGAATTACCCAACCACATGTTGTAAGCATATACTTATGATATTATGACAATTTTGATTTCCTTCATGAATATTCATGCAGATTGACAACAATACAGTTCGGAAATACAGAGGGTGGTTAAAGGTCAATTTTATCTACATGTGAATAGACATGATTGACCTTTGAACCCATCATCAATTCAAACAGATTAACAAATTGCCCAAACTGAAAGAAGTTACAGACAAAATACTTGGTTAACCCATTCTCAAACAACAAAATTTTTGGATTAGTCCAAATTGAGAAGAGTCGCAGACATCAATTTATTGTTTCTGAAATTTTAGATTTTTTCAACTTTCTGGGTAGAAAACATTGTGGAAATTGAAGAAATTGCTTGTTAGAAGCATTTCTCTATTTGAAAAAATGTTATCTCAATTGTTTTCTTGAAAGACATCAAAAATCTCCAATGTGTGAGAAGGGTTAATAAGTAAATTACATTTTTTCTATCTATGGGGGTTAAAGCATCATTGGAAATGCAAAAATTACTTCTTCCAGGCAATTTTTTTCTTTTTCTACAATGCTTTACCTGACTTTTCCATTTTTTTGGGGGGGGGGCTGAAAAATGGTTTTGTGTGGGAATGGATTAAGTAAAACAATAGCATAGCCTATGAGTGCCTGACACCAGCAGTTTGATGCTGGATTAAGTCCAAAAAGGGGCATAATCCTGCATTTGGAACAACCTCTCTTGGTAATATAGGCTGCTCTTTTAATGCTGAACATATATTCCAAGTTTCAAATGAATGCTTTCAGTAATACCAGAGATATTAACACTATGTCAAAGTTTTTGGAAGATGACAATGACAACAATGCTTTGTTGATACATCATGTTTTCTCCAAGAACAGCCAAGCTAATAGCTAATGAATAAATAATAAAAGCAGAATGAATTCAACACATATTTAGATTAGAAGATTAGATAACCCACCTGAGTTCTCAATCGAACAAAGAAACATGAAATTTGAAAAAAAACGAGCAGTACTAAAAGCTTACAAAAGTCATATTGATCAAATTGTCACCAAGACACCTTTTCCTGTGTTTTGCATTGGAATAGTCCCATCTTACATGGATCTATACTTATAACCTGACAAATAAGATTGAGGCCCCTTGAGTTTTAGAAAAGAAATTGTCAATAAATCTCCCTTTCCCCTTGTTTTACAATGAAACTTCACATTTAAAAAGCGTTCTTGCTTATCACCTAACAATCTTTCTGACCAAGTTTTAACAAGACTGAGCCAAAAAATTTCCCCTAAAGTGTAAACAAAGAAATTTTCATTAATCCTTTCCTTTTTTTAAATTTTAGACTGGTTCAAATTGAAAGAGGTTACAGATGATAATGAAAATTGGATACAATTTTAATTGAAACCATCGTATATGGTAGAGAAATTCTTTTTCCACAATGTTTTCTCACAGTGACTTAAAATCCTGGGCTGAGGCCCTTTGTCCCATGTTTTTTAATGGAACCTTCCAATTTTCAAAGGGGCTCATCTTTATGACCAAATCTCATCCTGACTCAATATCATTCAGATGACATACAACTGTGACCTCTAGAGTTTCAGCACTTAAATTGTTGACACTGTATAACAGACCGAGAGCCATAGACATTCAAGAATCATAAAAGCTCACCATTAGAACCTTAGTGAGCTTAACCTTTGTCATGTTGAATATTTCTCCTCTTTTCACTACATTTGAAAATAACTAAATAATTAAATCAATCTTGTGTTCAAAAAATTCTCTCAAAACATCAATAATACGCAGGTAGTTTAGACTAAGATCAGCCTGCACATCTGTGCAGGCTGATCTTAGTCTATACACCTGCCAAAAGCCATTGTTAAAGCGGGAATATTTCGGGATCAGCATGACAAGGGTTCAAAAATGTGTAAGGTAAGGTAGAATGATAAACTTACTGTTTTGGATATGTTTAACTTTATTTTCTTTCAAAATTTTCAGTGAACCGTCACAATTTCTCAGTAGATAGCACTTAAAATTTTCAGCAATAAAGCTTCCAAAAGGGAAAAGTGTGCCAAAGGGCAACACAAATAAATGTTGTAAATTAACCTATTCCCCAACAACAAAATGTTATACTGGTCCAAATTGAAAGAAGCTGCAGTTGATGGAATTTTAATTTTTGAAAAAGAAAACATTGTGTGATTCAAGCAATTTCTTCATTTTCCACAATGTTTTCCAATGTCTTTTTTTCTTTAGGGTGGAAGAAGCAGGGATTGTGTGGGAATAGGTTAATCATTGACTTATCAACTTTTTCACTCTTTCCTGAACTGCACTGCTTATCCTAGAAACTCTCATGATACATGATTTCATCCAGGTAAGACAAAACGTCATAACTCAAGCTTTTGTTTTCATGTTTACCCATACCCACACGATAAAATTTTAGACCAGTCCATATTCAAAGAAGTTGCAGACAACAATTTTAAGTTGATGAACATTCAATAAGTGACATTCAATTTTGTAGACTACATTGTGTCTCTTTCCACATCAAGACTCCAAAGTAAATTGAAATACTGATATGAATGGAATGAACATAGAAACCATTGATTTGTTATACAATAAACTTTGCATCATAACAATATGGCTGAAAATAATAAAGCATGTATTTACTATCTATTCTTAGTCGTATAGTCCTATATGTATCTTTTTGTTAGTATAGTCTTTATACTGTGCAAATCTGTCCAAACGATTTTATACTTGAGAAAACATTATGGAAAAAGAAGATATTGCTTGTAACTCTAGATATTGGTTACTTTTTATACATCACTCAATTGTCGTCTGTAACTTCTTTCAAATTAGACAAGTCTATTATTTTGAATAACAGGTAAGGGTCAAAGAAAACAACATATTTTTCTTCAATCCCTCAAGGATCATTATAAGCAGAGTTTACTGCAAAATGGAATGACAGGGAATTGGATTTTTTAAGATTATCTATCACAACTGTAAATATAAGGGAATGATGACTATCAAAATGTTTTATCTGTCTTCCAAGCCCTATGTTGTGGGTGCTTATTGGAATTGTCTCGATGAGACAATTCCAATGAGTACACACAATATAGGGTTTGGTGGATGAATAATGAAAATTTCAAACATTGAACTTCAAAATAAGTCCCTCCATATTGAGCTCTGTCCTCCAGTATAGTATCTTTGGATCATCTTCTAGTCTTACAACCTGGGACTTTCCTCTAGTCTAATAGCCTGGGAATCATGCTAACACATGGGTATTCTGGAAAATCACGGAGTGGTATCCCTTATGTAGTTCAAATATCACAATCTGAAATTGAACATGGAAAGATATTTGTGAGAATGTTAGTAACCAGTTGAAGGATTGCTAGCCCTGCCCACTGATTCCACTGGCCCCTCCCACTGACTTGGATTCAAAAGGCCTTGTTTTGCACAAAAAAGGCCTTGTTTTGCACAAAAAAAGGCCTTGTTTTGCACAAATTTACAGCCACTACCATACAATAAACAACATGTGTTTATGAAACACAATGCCCCGCAACAGGCTTTTACTATGAAAAGTGTTGTTGACTTGTACATGAGTTTTAAGAGTATTTTAGTGAAAGCAACAAGGAAATTTTTTTGGCTTTGACCTTGGTTATTGACCTTGACTTTATCACATGACCTTGACCTTGACATGGGGAGATGCGTATTAGGGAGATGTATCATCATCCAAATATGAGCATTGTATCTTGAATAGGCTGGTAGTAATTGGCAATGTTAAGTTTTTTAGTTAAGTTTTGCAGACAGACAGACAGACCAATAGACAGAAAGAATGAATGACGGATAGACAGACAATGGTAAACAATATGCTCCTGATCTTTCGATGCGGGGGCATAAAAAGAGAGCTATTTGCCCTAAATTGCTCAACTGAGACAAAGCTAGGAAATATCGAACACACTGCAAAAGTTCAAAATTCATTGCCTGTCTAAATCAATAATTTGATTGGTCGATTGTTTCTTTGATTGACAGCCATGATTTGTTAATTATCTCTTAATGCCACATTTTAATACCCTGGGGGATAATAAGAGTACAATATTGATTGTGACTAAGAGAGACATTGCTTGTAGCAAGCAATTACTCCTTGTACCCCAATGTTTTCTACCTGTTTGAAACTTACTATCCAATTTAAACACGTTTTTAGTAGTAACATCTCTTAATTTTCAAAAGCCAAAAGTTGTTTTCTAAAAAAGATGAATTTTCTCTCGACATCTTTTTGCAGTGAGCTCCTGATTGGGTATGTTATTTTCTTGTGAGTGTGCGTTCATTCTTAACCCATTCCCACACATTCCAGCTTTTTCTCACCTCTCCAGAAAAAAGCTAGGAAAACATTGTGGGGAAAAAAAATTGCTTGAAAAACTCTTGGACAACAAAGGTCTATTTTGTATCAAGTTATAATCTTGCCAAGTTTTTTTTTTTATCCACAAATCACAAAGTTGAAGTTTATCCTGTTACTTTTCCAAAAGTTAAGGAAATCTTGGTAAATTTGGTGTCAAGTGTTCACCTGCACAAGGTCGAGTTGGTATTACCTTGACAAAATTCGTGGCCAGTAGCATTTTATAAATCAGTAGAATGGTTGGTTGGCAATTTAAATGTCATAACTAGAGCTTGGATAAGATGTAGTTACAACGTTTAAGTCGCCAAACCAACACAAATGGCGGCCAATGTTAGAGTTCAAATCTCAATTCCGGACTGAATAAGTTATTTGATTGGTCCATAAATTCCTTGACTGACAGCCATGATTGGTCAAATCTTTGTCAAGTTATCAACCAGACAAGGGTGGTCTACCGACTGACATGAGCAAAGCAATATACATGTACATCCGCTTCTTGAAGGGGGAATCATTATTTGAATAAAATGTCCTATTTACCTCATTTTTCCCAGTTTTCAAAACAGGTGCAGGCACGTAGAGTGTTTTTTGAGGACCCTCCTTCCAGTATCGACCAATATTAAAACCATTTATAAATACATTCCCTTTTGTCCAGCCCTGAAATAGGTCAAATGTAATAATCAATTAAGAAAGAAATGTGGCACGAAATTTGCATGAAAAATCTTCTACTACTCTGATGTTAATCAAATAAGTGACAAGAAGAAGTTAACAATAAACAGGATTTGTTTGTTAAACACCACACCCTTGTAAGGCTTGGCCAAAAATATACCTGTTTGAGGTAAAGACAAAGATTAGTCTACACATATACATGCAGTCTAATCTTAGTCTACAAAACCTGCTTGTTCCATTCAAGTCAGAATGGTTGTTTATTATATCATTTATCAAAAGAATGGCAGTCCATAACTTGTGTTTTCAATACTTTCAGTCCTTTGATTTCAGTTTCAATCTCAAGGTGTATCATTAATACAGTGTATTTCTACATAATTTGTACATTATTTGTATATAATCCTGCTATAACTTTCCTATACAGCAGCCTTCATATTTATGAAGGTATCTAGGTGTACAGTTATTTTCACTCAGTCTATATATGTAGTGCTGTTATACCTTGTATGTATATTAAGCTTCATATTGACAAAAGTATCTCTAGGTGTATCATTTATACTCAATGTTCTTCTACAGAATGCTGATATACCTTGTATGTATACTAACCTTCATAATTATAAAAGTATCTCTAGGTGTACCATTCAAACTCAATGTTTTTCTACAGAATGTTGTTATACCTTGTATGTATATTAACCTTCATATTTATAAAACTATCTCTACCATTTATATTCAGTGTATATTTATAGAATGCTGTTATACCTTGTATGTATACTAACCTTCATATTGACAAGTTGTACCATTTATACTCATTGTTCCTCTATAGAATGCTGTTATACCTTGTATGTATACTAACCTTCATATTGACAAAAGTATCTCTTGGTGTACCATTCATACTCATTGTTCCTCTATAGAATGCTGTTACACCTTGTTTGTATACTAACCTTCATATTGACAAAAGTATCTCTTGGTGTACCATTTATACTCATTGTTCCTCTATAGAATGCTGTTATACCTTGTTTGTATACTAACCTTCATATTGACAAAAGTATCTCTTGGTGTACCATTTATACTCATTGTTCCTCTATAGAATGCTGTTATACCTTGTTTGTATACTAACCTTCATATTGACAAAAGTATCTCTTGGTGTACCATTCATACTCATTGTTCCTCTATAGAATGCTGTTATACCTTGTATGTATACTAACCTTCATATTGACAAAAGTATCTCTTGGTGTACCATTTATACTCATTGTTCCTCTATAGAATGCTGTTATACCTTGTATGTATACTAACCTTCATATTGACAAAAGTATCTCTTGGTGTACCATTTATACTCATTGTTCCTCTATAGAATGCTCTTATACCTTGTTTGTATACTAACCTTCATATTGACAAAAGTATCTCTAGTTGTACAATTCATACTCATTGTTCCTCTATAGAATGCTGTTATACCTTGTTTGTATACTAACCGTTGTATTGACAAAAGTATCTCTTGGTGTACCATTTGTTCTCTATAGAATGCTGTTATACCATGTTTGAATACTACCGGTAATCTTCATTTTGATAAAACTATTTATCATGTCACCCTCTTTAAATACTGCCTTATAAAGAGTGGTATGATAAACTTGTTGATATCAGGTCACATGCTCAAGTGATTAGCTTTATTATTTCACTTGATCATGTGAACGCCCAGAACTATATTTGCAGTAGTAGGGGTGCTTTCTAAAGTTTATTTTTAAATATGAATGTTAAAATCTTCGGCTAAAAGTTATATCCAAATAAAAACATTATACTCCACTTTCAAATTTCATTGATCGAATTATACATCGGTGACGTAGAGATGATGTAATATGTTACATAGGCATTTTTTATTTCATGGAAACATACACACAACTTCAGAAAGCAGGTTTTAAAACATTAAAGGATTTAGACGATTAAGCATGGATATTGTTTGAGTGAGAGGACTTTCACAAAACGTGGCTAGGCATCTTATCTCAAGCTTTGTCCATCCTGTGATATTCTATAAAGATGGCATTGACTTTGGGTTTGATTTTTGCTTCATACCAATGAACTTGTCAGAAAATCTTCAACACATTAGTTGAGTGATCAACAAGATACTAAATCTATGCAAATCATATTTGATAATCATGGTATGTCTTTGTTGTTTAAGGTTTAGGTTATGGATGTTCTTGTTAATTCCTTCTTATTCTGTCTATTCTAAATGAAATTGTGCGAGTTCTTTCAAATGTCAACCCTAATACCCTCACCTCGGCAGAGTCAGCAAAGAATGGTTAACTTACATTTACTCATCATGGACATTTTTTTATCAATTCATTTTTTAAAATTGGTAACAAGATAAACAGAGTAAATGGTTTGATGTCTTGATATGAAAAATTCATCAGGCTTGGCTTCGGACTTCAAGTTCCGCTTTGGCTCATCAGATAAAATCCAATGCCTTGCCTGATAAACTTTTCCATATCAAGACACCAACCATCTATTCTCTATATCTAGGTATACGATTTATACTCAATATTCCTGGATAGAAAGCTGTTATACCTTGTATGTATACTAACCCTCATATTGACAGAAGTATCTGTAGGTGTACCATTTATACCCAGTGTTCCTCTACAGAATGCTGTTATACCTTGTATGTATACAAACCTTCATATTTATATAAGTATCTCTAGGTATACCATTTATATTCAGTGTATCTTTATACAATACTGTTTTACCTAGTCTGTATACTAACCTTCATATTGACAAAAGTATATCAAGGTAAAAAACATTTCTACTTAATGTACCTCTATAGAATGCTCTTATACCTTGCTTGTATACTAACCTTCATATTCACAAAAGTATCTCTAGGTGTACCATTTATATTCAGTGTACCTCTATACAATGCTGTTATACCTTCCCAATTAGCAAATATTTTCCACTTCTTACTTTCCATTATTCTACATGAGAAGAAAACAATAAAGCTTCAATCATCTTTGGATATTAAAACAAACAGAACCAAAATTTTCATACTTAAAAATCATTATTTATATTTTAGTAAAAGATTGATTGACATTATCTTTCTTGTACCAAGCTTTAAAACAAAATTTGTCTAATGATCAATTGAGTGATTGTTTTTTGTTTTATGGCTCACTCAACATATAAGGATTAAGGTTTTATGGAGATGGTGGCCTCAATTTAACTTTTTCCTGTTTTTCAAAATTTTAGACTTGTCCAAAGCCAAAGAAGTTGCAGGTGATAAATGAGCGTGAGTGTAAAATTAAAAGTAACAAACACACAGAGTAGAAAATATTGTGGAAAAAGAAGAAATTGCTTGTTACAAGCAATTTCTTCTTTTACTGCAATGTATTCTCATGTATAAAATCACAGGGACGTAAAAACCAGGGATTGAACAGGAAAGGGTTAAAATCCCATCCAAATAACTGGAGAAGTGGAGGTTTTAACCCGGGACCTCTGACACTGGAGTCTTCATTGTTACAACTAGACCAAATCCACTACTATCTTGCCAAGGAACATAGTGAGGTCACCTACAAAACCTGTGAGACTGGATTCTATTCTATTAAATTTAAACAAATTAAAGTTTGGTCTATACTCTGTTTCTACACCTAGCATATTCAACAAACTTTACGCTTTAAACTCTGATCATTGAACTGCAAATTGGCTGTTAACATAAGGCACACGTAGCAGACCCATTTACAACCTTCGGATGTCCATTTATACACCTGGGTTGAGAGGAGAAACATGAATTTAGTTTTTGAGGGTTTTATTTTTTGTTAAAAGTACCTCACAAGAAGCAATTTCGTTTTTTCTCATTATGTTTTCTACCACATATGATACTTAGTTTTTCAAATTAAACATACTTTAAAATTCAATTTGTAACTTTTTTTTTTCAGTCTAAAATTCTGTCGCTTAAATAACTCATCACCAAATTAACCCAATAAGGAACAATTTATACCATACCTTTTGATATACGGTGGTTTAAATTCCAAGGGATAAACTTTCCATTCTGTAATAGGACTTCCATCTAAGAGCACATTGCCAGATATACCTAGGTTATTCATAGAAATACATTCATAGCTCATTCTCTGTAACTCATTCTACGACAATGAAATTTTTAAACAAGTTTTAATTGAAAGAAGTTGCAGACAACAATTTGATTTTAGTGAATTAACCCTTTCCCGTATTTTGAAATTTTAGAATGGTTTAAACTGAAAGAGGTCTCAGACTTTAATGAAAACTACATGTAATTCAAAATTGAAACCATCCTAAGTGGTAGATGATAATTCCCTAATTATAGAATTTCAAAAATCACTCTCTTTCTGGGTAGAAAACAAAGTGGAAGATGAAAAAATTACCTATATTAGAAGCAATTTCTCCAACAATATGGAAAATGAAGAAACTTGCTTTTGACAGGCAATGTCTACATTTTCACAATGTTTTTCAAGCTTTTTCCCAAAGAGGAATAAAAAAGCGAGATTGTGTGGGAATGGTTTATAACATTCCCATACAATGACGCTTTTTGACACCCCCAAAAAAACTATTTGTAAAACATAGTGTATAACACCCCAAAAGACAATTTTTTTACAGATTTCATTAACATTTAAGTCTTAAGTTTTGTTGTGTGATAATGGTTTAAACAAATTTTCCTAAATGGTACCTTTCCCTGGGTCTATTAGCAATAAACCCATTCCCACACAATGACACTTTTTAATGCTCCTCAAGACAAACAATTGGGAAAACATTGTGTAAAATGAAGAAATTGCTTGTTGCAAGCATGATCTTCGTTTTATACTATGTTTTCTACCCAGGAAGCTGAACAAATCTATACACGTTTTTAATTGTCCTCTGCAACAATTTTGACCAGTTTAAAAGTTTGCAGTTTGGTAATGGATTAAAACATAATAATTTCATACCTTTCCTTTCTTCATTGAATTTGTTATACCCTTGTTTGACATAATTGACTCTTCCATGGTTCTCCACCAAAATGTCCAATATATTTGCCTACAAAATATACATTAACCCATTCCCACACAAGCCCTCCTTTTCACGCCCCTCAAGAGAAAAGCTTTGGAAAACATTGTGGAAAATGAAGAAAATGCTTGTATCAAACAATTTCTTCATTATCCACAATGTTTTCTATCCAAAATGACAAAATAATTTAAAATTTCACCAACTTGAAATTGCCGTCTGTAGCTTCTTTCAATTTGGATAAGTCCAAAATTTTGTTCTGTGGGAATGGGTTATGGTAATGAGTTAAGTTTGAAAAAATCTAAAATTTCATCAACTTGAAATTGTCATCTGCAACTGCTTTCAATTTGGACCAGTCTAACAATTTGTCATGTGGGAATGGGTTGAGGTCCCTTTTCCAATGTTTCTAATTGGAACCTCCCCATTTTCACTGTAATTAATCCTTATGAACTACCGGTAGCTATCAATCTGGCCAAGTTTCATCAGGATTTTGCCAAAATTGTTGCCCAAGAGTGCAAACACTGAAATCGTCATTCAGACCCCTTTTCTTATGTTTTCTGATAGAATATTTACTTTTTCCATAGGATTAATCCTTATGATCTCACAATCATTATGACCAACTAATATAAAAATTCGGCCAAAATTATTGTCCCTAGAATGTTAATAAAGAAATTGTCATTAAGGCCCCATTTTCTGTGTTTTCTAAAAGAATCTTTCCATCTTCAACAGGGTTCATCCTTATGATCTCCCCTCTTTAGTGTAAACAAAGAAATTGTCATTAAGGCCCTGATTCCCATGTTTTCGAACAGAACCTTCCCATTTTTTATTCATTCTTACACCCTAACAATTATTCTGACAAAGTTTCATCAAGACTGTGGCCTCTAGTGTGTAAACACTAGAGTTTTTGACACCACATGATTCCAGACATTCAAGTACCACAAAATACAAAAAATTTGTAAAACAGGAAAGGGTTAACTCACTCCCATACAGTGAAGATTATGACCAGTCCAAATTGAAAGAAGCCGTGAACAACAATTTCAAATTGTTGAATTCCTGAAATCTTTGGCTCTCTTGGTAGAAAAGAAAGTGGAAAATGCAGAAATTGCTTGTATCAAGCAATTTCTTCATTTTCCACATTGCTTTCCAGAACTATTTTCTTTAGACACATAAAAGGAGGGATTGTGTGGGAATCTGTTAATCCTTTCCCATTTCTTTTAATTTTAGACAGGATCATATTGAAAGAGTATGCAGAAGACAAAGAAAATTAGATGCAACTTGAACCTAAATGTTCGAAAATATTGTGGGAAAAGAAGAAATTGCTTGTTGCAAGCAATTTTTTTTTCCCCACATTGTTTTCTCATGTATAAAAGCACAGTTACGTAAAATCCAGGGTTTGTCCAGGAAGGGGTTAAACCAGAGTCTACTTACATCCGCCAATTTGTCCTGGGGTATGGTAACTTCCCATTTTGTGGTGAACCAATCCTTTATTGCCACTTGAATACCATTCACAATGATCTGTAATAAAGCAAGAATATAATGGAGGTCCAGTCTTTTAGAAGATATAAGTTTTAAACCATTATCAAATGACAATGCAGATGACATTTTTTAGTTGATCAAATCTTAATTGTGTTGTCGTTTGAGGTTGAAAACATTGTGGATAATGAAGAAATTGAAATATCCTCAGATTTAGCTCTGTGCAATATAAATCCAAAGTTAACCCTTTCCTATTTTACAAAATGTTAGACCTGTCCAAATTCAAAGGTTTTGCAGGCGACAATTCAAAGTCCATTTCATTTGAAAAATAATCATTCTGTTGGGTAGAAAAATTGTGGAAAAGGGACAAATTGCTTGTATAAAAACACAGGGACATAAAAACCAGGCATTGAACAGGAAAGGGTTATTCTAAGCTCCTAATTATGTTAATGAATAGGATTTTCAAAAATTAAGTTATCCTATGGTAGGGCTTACCCTTTATGAAATAAATCCATAATTTACTTGGACTCTTTCATGGAAAGAAGTTTGTAATGTTTTAGTCCTCATCCTGTACAGAATTAATTCAACCCTTTCCTGTACAAACCCGGGATTTTACATCACTGTGATTCTATACTTGAAAAAAAATTGCGGAAAAGGAGAAATTGCTTTTGCCAAGTATTTTTTCCTTTTTCCCACATTATTTTCTACCACATAGGATGGTTCCATTTCAAACTGCATCCAACTTTCATTGTCTTCTTCAACCTCTTTCAAATTGGACCGGTCTATAATTTCGAAAAAATGGGTTAAGGTTAAAATTTACCTGGATTCTATCAAGCATAGGAGTTTCATAAAAGAAGATTTTTACCTGTACAAGAATGAGCCCAGTATAATACTACTATCCATTTACCTGAGCTCTTTACTATTATGAATCTATAAATTACTTGAATTTTGTCACGATCAAGATTGTAATTGAAAGTTTTTGTCTTGGCAATGGTGTAGTCTGTACAAACTATTCACTAAATTCATAAATTACCTGAACTCAGTAACGTACAAAATTTTCAAATATTATTTTTTTTCCTTATCAAGGGTTTCCCTGTGCATAATTCATTTATTATTTACCTGAAATCTATCAAGTACAGGATTTCCAAATGTCAGTTCTTGTCCTTATCCAGGGTGAGCTCTATACATAATTCATTATTTACCTGAAATCTATCATGTACAAGATTTTCAAATATAAGTTTACTTCATCTACAAGGATGAGCCTTATCTATATCTTATCTGAACTCTCTCCCATATAGGATTTCCAAAAGTAAGTTTGTTTCCTTATTTCCTTTACCAGGATGTGCCCTGTACATAATATATTTTCTATTTACCTGAACTCTGTTATGTACAGGGTTTGCAAAAGTGAGTTTCTGTCCTCGTCCAGGGTGAGCCCTGTACATAATTTGTCTTCTACATGTACAGGATTTTTAAAAGTGAGTTTCTGTCCTTGTCTAGGATGAGCCCTGTACATATTTTATTTTCTATTTACCTGAACTCTGTCATGTACAGGATTTGCAAAAGTGAGTTTCTGTCCTCGGCCAGGATGAGCCCTGTATAGTATAAACCCATAATTCTGTCCCACACCATTATTGTGTGACAACATCTCCATAGGTACTGGTTGATCTAAAACCTTGGCCTGAAACAACAAGATATTTCATAAGCATATGCCCTTATAAAGACTTCTTTTGGCCAAATTACCAGATAAAAATATTTTTGTCATATAAAAGTTGAAACAAGTTGAACACAACTTTTATTTAAAAATTATACATATAGACTCAGAATTATTGAAAAAAATACACTCTTATTTAAGAAGAAATTATCATTTTACCAAACTATTTTCTTTAGACATTTACTGGTGGGGTTTTTTTTGTTTTGTTTTTTTGTTTATTTCTTTTTTTTTGATTTTAGGCTGGTCCAACTTCAAAGGGGTAGCAGACAACATTATTGATTAAGCAGAATTTCAAAAGTAGGCATCAATTTAAAATTTCCATCTGCAACTTTTTTGAATTTTGACTGGTGTAAAAAAAATTGTGTGAGAATGGGTTTATCCAAAACAACAGACGCAGATGCTTGCCTTATTCCAGACATGCTTTATTTTAACCCATTACCAGACAACAAAATTTTAGACTGGGCCAAATTGAAAATAGTTTAAGATGACAATTTGAAGTTTATCAAATATGGATTTTTTCAACTTTCTGGGAAGAAAAACATTGAGGAAAATGAAGAAATTGCTTGTTATAAGCAATTTCTTTATTTTCCACAATGTTTTTCAAAGCTCTTTTTCATGGGGGAGTCTAAAAGTGTCACTGAGTGGGAATGGGTTAATGTACATTCTAGAGCTGTGACCTTGATCTTGAAGCTATCCTAAAATATGCTTCAAATAGCACAATCACTCTTGATAGAAAACTTTTGTCAAAATCAATTCACAATTTTAGGAGCTATGCTCCAGACATGCCTAATTTTAATGTTTGACCTTCAGCTGTGACCTTGACCTTAGAGCTATCTGATTTCTTTTTCTTTTTTTTTTTCAAACTGAACACCTGATCATAACTGAGAGCAAATATGTGAAGTTATATTGAAATCCATATACAATTGAAGTAGCTCTGCTCTGGACAAGCATAACTTTAACATTTGACCTTGAGCTGTGACATTGACCTTGTAGCTATCTGATTTTTTTTTTTCCAAATCTACTCATGAATGAAAACAATTGTGCCACGTTATTATGAAATCCATCCACTATGCTCTGGACGAGGTCAAATTTAAACATGACCTTGAACTGTGACCTTGACCTTTCAAGAAACCCGGAAAAAGGCATTGGCGCAATATCATAAGGGATTCACTTGTGAAGTTTAATCCAATTTTATGCCCAAGGGTTGAGTAGATATCGGGCAGAGAGACAGATGAACGGAAAACAGAGAAACAGACGAAATGGCAGCTATATGCCTGCCCTTGGGGGAGCATAAAAACACTGTATCTTAAGTAGTCTTGAAGGAAAAGGCAAAGTTTGTATGAAAAGTTTACATTTGACAGATAGAATGATGGACAGACTGAGGTAGATGGACAGAGTGTCACCAGTAAAAAACATGTTCCCAATAGTATTGATTGGGCAGAGTAAAAAGACCTGTTTCCAAATACCCTGTTCCCAATGAAACATGACACAGAAATAAAGCAGTAAGTAAGTATTAATTTCATTAACACTTGACTTATATTAGTTACAGTATTGTATAAGTTCACTGGGGTAAAACAATTAATGAACTCTTTCCACGTTTTTGCCAATTTTCAAACTTTGCACATACCCACACAATAAAATTTTAGACCAGTCCAAATTCAATGAAGTTGCTGATGAAAATTTAAAGTTGAAGAAACCATTAAAAATTTTGTCTTTTGGGGTATAAAACATTGCAAATAATGAAGAAATTGCTTGCAATTTCTTTATTCTCCACAATTTTTCCAAAGCCTTCATATGGGTTAAATGGGAATGGGTTAAATGGGAATGGGTTAAATGGGAATGGGTTAAATGGGAATGGGTTAAATGAAAAAGGAAGCAGAACCGTTCCTATATCTAACCCATTCCCAACTAATCCCTTCCTTTTTAAACCCCTCAAGAAAGAAAGCTTTGTAAAACATTGTGGAAAATGAAGAAACTGCTTATAATAAGCAATTCCTTCATTTTCCATGCTTTCTTCCCAAAAAGTCAAAGATTATCAAAATTTCATAAACCTGAAATTTGTCTGCAAATTCTTTGAATTTAGGCTCCTTGTCTGGTGATGGGTTAGTTTGTCTAGCTTAACCCTTTCCTGTTCAATTACTGATTTTAACGTCCTTGTGATTTTATAATTGAGAAAACATTGGGGAAAAAGAAGAAATTGCTTGCAACAAGCAATTTCTTCTTTTTCCACAATATTTTCTACCATACTGAATGGTTATTTATCAAATAAATTCAAATTTGAATTTTCGTCAGCAAAACCTTTGAATATCGGAGCGGTCTAAAATTTTGCGAAACAGGAAAGGGTTAAGCTAGGTCATTTGAATTCCATGCTTTGGCCATTTTTAAAAGATACCCAGCAAAAATACTGATTGTAAACCCTTGTCAAGATATAACCAGATTATTTTTGTTTTTACTTGAGGCATAGACAAAGATCATCCTGCACATAAGATCTGCCTAATCTTAATCTATGCAACCTGTTTGTCTCCTTTAACCATTTCCTGTTTTGCAAAATTCTACACCTGTCCAAATTCAAAGGTTTTGCAGATGAAAAAATTACAGCAGATTTATTTTGAAAATTAACCATTCAATAGGGAAGAAAATGTTGTGGTTGCTTGTTACAAGCAATTTCTTCTTTTTCTACAATGTTTTCGCAATTGTAAAATCAAAGGGACATAAAATCCTGGAATTTAACAGGAAAGGGTTAAGCATAGTTGTTCATAATAGTTAATTTTCAAAAATCATATTGAATAACTTTCAACACTTCCAGAGCTCTCAGTTCTTTGGTTTTAATGAAATTCTAAGAAATATATCTATACAGCATGACAAGGGTTAATTTCACATGTAGGGTTATTTCTATTTGACCCATAACCAAACAACAATATTCTAAACTGGTCCAACTTAAAAGAGCTTGCAGACAACAATTAAAAGCTTGTGCAAATTCAAAAAGTAAGTGCCACATAGTGTAGAAAAAATTGTGAGAAAAGAAGAAATTGCTTGTTACAAGCAATTTCTCCATTTTTCAACATTAATTTCCAGTAACACGTAAAAATGTAGGAATGTGTGGGAATGGGTTAAACACACCCATCAAAAAGGTCAAGACAGAAAAGGATTGAAAGGGTCTGTCCTTATATCAATTACAGGTATACAAAGATAGATCAATGTAGACAAAAGTCTTCACCAATAAAGATTATTCGGATTTCTTTTGTTTTGGGTAAAAGGTAAGTTGATTATGTTATGATAATTCTTGCTTATCAGTTTTTGCATATCTCTTATTCTTGCAATTTCATTTTATATAAGCTACCAAATTCAGATTCAGAGAAGAAAACATTTAACCAATTCCCATTCAATCCCTCTTTTTTTACGCTCCTCAAGAAATAAGCTTTGGAAAACATTGTGGGAAATGTAGAAATTGCTTGTTACAAGCAATTTCCTCATTAACCACAGTATTTTCTACCTCTATAGACAAAAGTTTTTAAAATATTGTCAAATTTCAAGTTGATGAAGTGTTTAACATCTTTTTTCTTTTGGGTAGAAAACATTGTTGGAAATGAAGAAAAATTTTGTAACAAGCAACCTCTTCATTTTCCATAATGTATTCTCACGATTCTTTTAGAGGGGTGTTATAAAGCAGAATCCTGTGGGAATGGGTTTGAATTGTTTCATTTCTTAACTTAATTAAGATCAACTTATGTTGAATTTCTTTGAACCAGTTGAACAATCACCTTTTCCAATCAAATAATCAGTCGACCAAAAAATTCTTTGATTTTAATAGAAGTTAACTTTGAACTCAAACATTGGCTGTCATTTAGAATGAAGCAATTTTGTTGGTTTGGCGACTTAAATGTAGTAACTACAGCTTATTCAAGCTGTAATTACAACATTCAGGTTGCCAACCATTCACTCTACTGTTATGTTACATAATACTGGCCATGAATTTTGCAAAGTAACCAATTATCTAGAATAAATATCTTTGTTTTTGAAAGGATGACAATGAAGTCTGCAGCATCTAGGAAGACCCTGAAGCAGGATATTGAATCGTTTGATAACAACAACATGGACGATTATGTTTGTGGTCCTTGTAATGTTGAGAACAAATCAAACACTGCGGTCGGGTACTGCCAATACTGCCGCCACTATCTCTGTGCAACTTGTTTTGGGTACCATAAAAACCTTGGAAAGATTCATGTGCTGTTGAGCAGAGATGCCATGCCAAAAGGGAAACCAGAGGACAAATTGTTACGAGACCCATGTATGGAGACTTGCAAGGACCATAAACACAAGACTGTGGAACTCTATTGTAGAAATCATGACGAGGTTTGTTGTGTTATATGTGTCACATTACATCATAAAAAGTGTGATTATGATTACATTCCAAATATCACCGAGTCAATGGGGGAAAATGTTGCCATGGATACGCCAAACACTTTAAACATGATACAAACTCTGATTGGTCATTTCGAAAACTTTGTCAGTGAACTGTCCAATCAAAATAAAGAATTGGAGAGAAAGAAAAAGGAATTTGGATCTGGTCTAAGGAAATTTAGGAAAGAGATCAATGAATATCTGGATAATTTAGAGAGACAGGTCAATTTGGAAATGAGGCAAGCTTACGAAAAAGAGACAAAACTCATAGCCGATAACATTTCAAAATGTGAAGAAGCCATGAAGTCTTTGTCGGTATCCTATGCAAATACCAAAGCAGTTTTATCAAACAAAGATAGGCCCAACAAGACGTTTACGATTGTAAAAATGAGTCAAAAACACATGAGAGACCTGGAAGTGTGTCTTAAAGCTGTTCATTGCAACACTTTTCAAGTTGACCTGAAATTTGAGCCGAATCCAGAAATAATGAGATCACTGAAGAAGTTAAAGGGCTTTGGAAAACTTGTAAATAAGAGAACAATTGTTAAATTTCCACAAGAGAAGAAAGACCTACAGAGTGACGAAATTGTAACAGAAAAGGAAATGAAAGATAATGATAGCCTAAAACAGCAAGGAGACTAAATCTAAGCAATGTTAAAAGGTCTGTGATTCAGCATCCATCTATGACTATATAGAAAATACCTTTTAATCTTTTCCCATACAATCCCTGATTTTTTGTCCCTGTGGTAGTATACTTTAGAAAACATTGTGGAAAAAAAAGAAATTAGCTACCTTTTGAATTGTACTTAACCATTCCTTGTTTTGTAAAATTTCAGACCTGTTCAAATTCAAAGATTTTGCAGAAGAAAATTTTAGGCGGATTTAATTTGAACTTGGATAGAAAATATTTAGAAATGCTTGGTATAAGCAGTTTCTATTTCTCTACAATGTTTTCTCAGTTATAAAATCAAAGAGAAGTAAAACCAGGGATTGAACAGAAAAGGGTTAAAGTATAATTTTGTCTACTACAATTTGAATAAGGTTAAGTCCAAAATGTTGAAAAACATTAACCCATTCCCACTCAGTGACGCCTTTAGACGCCCCCCCCCCCCCCAAGGAAAAATGCTTTGGAAAACAATGTGGGAAATGAAGAAATTGCTTGTTATAAGCAATTTCTTCATTTTCAACATTGTTTTCTACACAGAAAGTTGAAAAAATCCAAAATTTCATTAACTTTAAATTATCGTCTGCAACTTCTTTCAATTTGGGCCTGTTTGAATTTTTGCCATCTGGTAATGGGTTAAAGGGTTAAACCAGTACCGGTTGCATACATTTTAGAATGGACTAAATTCAAAACAGGTGTAGATAAGAATTTTAATCGGATGAAATGTTAAAAATCTGTTGCTGACCTTGTGTTGTGACCTTGACCTAGGAGCTATTCAAAAAATGTTTCAAATTGCACATCTACACACGATTGTGCATAATTTGTGTCTAATGATGGAAAGTATTTGTTTGGTTTCCGTGTGAGATCTTTTAATCTTTCATTTAGTCATTATACATTATAATTCTTCATATGTCAAATATTCTATTTGTTATAGATTTTATCTCGTAACACAATCCAACTTATTGATGCCCTGAATAAATATAGTTACCGAAAAACTTTGTTGGAAAATGTTGATTGAAACAAGAATTCTATAGCATTGCATAGCAATACAAAGCCCCTAACCGCTTTATACATATACATGTATCACTAAAGAGAGATATCTTTTTGGTGGTAAAGGAGCTCCTTCAAAGTCTTACTGTTGTATTGGATTTCAGGGGTAAATCTTTTTGTTGTTTATGAAATCATGCTTCATTTGTAAAAAGTGGGAAGATAAAAGAGAGAATTTGTGTATGACATTTTAAGTGTGAAGCCAATTTATTGTTAGGGAAACCTTGTTGTAATTTCCCAGTAATTTCAGCATCTACGTCTTCCTCAAAAATCAACAAATTACGATACAACTCGAACTAGTTCTGTAACTCATAAATTCAAACTCCAATACAATCTCCCATACCAAAAATCAGTTCACATCCTGCAAGTGTTTGGAAAAAAGGTCCAGAAAATTAATTTTCCAGTATTTTCTATGACCAGCATCCACATCTTCCTCAAAAATCAATGGACAAAAACGAAAAACAAACTTTCTTTACCGGAATGACACACTGACGGACTGACAGATGGACAGAGTCCATTTCTTAAGTCCCCTTGGTCTTTGCTGGTAGAGGACTAATAACAAGTATTTTCTCCTTTGTTCATCAGGATTTCTCTACCTTATTCGGCAATTATTTCCAATTTTAGCGTACTGTGAAATATAATCCCCTGCTTCTTTCAATTTGAACAAGTATATGCTGAACCAAATATTCTTGGTTTGGCAGGAGGTATAGACAAAGATCAGCCTGCACCTAAGTGCAGTCTAACCATTGTATACACCGCCTGTTCATGCCTTTCAAGTTGAAGTTGAAATTTTATTGATCTACAATAGTAGTTTAGTGCTTTAAGCCATTTGAATTTCATACAATTTTGAAAAGGATTTTATTCAGCATGACAAGGGTTAAACACCTTACCTTAATGGGTGTGAGCATATCCTCCAGATGTATGTATTGGTCAATAACAACTTTCCCTGAAATGGAGAGAGTTGGTTTAACCAATTTCCAAATGACAAAATTTAAGACTGGTCCAAATGGAAAGAGGTTACTGGCAACAAAACAAAGTTGGTTTAAATTGAAAATTAAGGGTAATACCTGGTAGAAATCATTGTGAGAAAAGAAGAAATTGCTTGTGTGGCAATGGGTTAAGTCATACAACACTATTTTAACACTTTCTAGTGCATTATCTAAGTTTATTCACGGATTACCAGTAGATCATTTCACAAAAACAAGAGGGCCAGTGGCCCTAGCACTCACCTGAGATAAGGCTCTTTTTCTTCAAGGCCTAATACTAACTGGGTTGGGAGAAAACCTCCATTAAAATTTAACTAGAATCAACTTATGTTGCCATTCCAACCAATGCTTTCAATAGATTTCAAATCTTTTAGTAATTAATAAGGGAGATTTTTTACCCTATGGGCATTTCTCGTACATATTGCTAAAAATTCCAAACTTTGGACCCAAGCTGCAGGGCCGCTTTGGGACCTAAAGGTATCAGTTTTACTAAAGTACTAAAAAATCATCTATTTATGTTACATGCCAAATATGAATATCCTAGGCAAAATAGTTAAGGAGGAGAAGACTATTTATTATATACCTTGCTGTGAAATCTTGGGATTTCTCAGTGTAATAAATCTTTATATCATCACTGGAGTGACGATAACACTTTTCAGTTTCACTTTCTGCCGTAATTTAGGAACTACTTTTTTTCCAACCCAGTGAGATTATAAAGAGTCTAACAAAAAGATTTGTTTCCATATTTTAATAAAAAATAAAATAATAAGGTATATAATAAATAGAATAATCAACTGGTTGTTCCAGATATGAAAAAAATATTTAACTCAGATGCGTTATTAGGCGTTAAAAAAACCTGTGTTGCGCACTCGTTTTTTAAACGCCTAACAACGCATCCTCGTGAAATATTTTTTTCATATCTTGTATAACCAGTAGATTATCCTCTATTGAACTTGCTCTAACTGAGCATTTTTACCAAATATGGATCTCAGGGGCGGGGCCATTTTTCACCCCAGGGGGATAACTTCTATAAACAGACTACAAATCCACCTAGATTGTCACATGCCAAATATGAATGTCCTTGATCATATAGTTAAGGAAGAGAAGTCTTTTGAATTTGCTTAAATTGAGCGTTTTTCTCAATGTGGGACTTCAGGGGCAGGGTATGGTTATTGAAAACTTGGTAGAAAACCATGCGATTATGCTATATATAAAATGTTAATGCCTTTGGCCTTGTAGTGTCCGAAAAAATGTTTTCCAAAAATTTACTAAAATTTCCCATTTTCAAATGCCACGGCAACTAGAGTTTTCCATGAAATGAAATTCTTTTTAACAGCTTTTGCAGAGCTTCACCCAAGGAACATCCCTGCAAAGTTTCAGCTTGATTAGCCAGCTGGTTTTGGAGGAGATTTTAAAAGAAATTGTGGATGGACGGACAGACAATGATTGATCACAATAGCTTACTTGGCACTTTGTGCTCAAGTGAGCTAAAAACATTTAAACAAAATGTACAAAAAATTTTAATTTTCAACTCAAATACATATATAAACAAGAGGGTAAAATGGCTCTAAATCGCTCTGCTGAGAATGATTTCTCTTAGTCTGATAAAGCCAACCCTGTATTGCCTACATTATTTTGCGAATCAAAATTTATTGAACCAATTTTGAAAAGTGTCACCCAAGGAACATTCCTGTCAAGTTTAGCCAAAAATTTCCCAGTGGTTTAGGAGGAGAATATTTTCAAAGAATTAATCCATTATTTCCCGAAGTCTCTCCACATTTTTTGCAAATCAAAATTTCATGAACAAGTTTTAAAAGGGGTCGCCAAAGGAACATTCCTGTCAAGTTTAGTCCAAATTGGCCTGATGGAGGAGAAGATATTTAAAGAATTATTTGGGATTTCTGATAAGTCTGATAAGCCCACCTTGCCAAGCCTGATTTTTTTTTAAATTGAAATTTCATCAACAAGTTTGGAAAAGGGTCAGCTCAGAAACATTTTTGCCAAGTTGGCCTTGTGGTTTAGAAGGAGAAGATTTATAAAGAATCATTTCATTATTAGGACCACCAAAGGAATCTTCTTAACAAATTGGTCCAAATTGGCCAGTTGTTTAGGAGAAAACTTTTAAAGAACATCTTTAAGTCTGATAAGCCCAGCCCTGCCAGCCCCCTATTTTCTACCCCAAAAGACAACTTTTTTTTAAAATTTCATCAACTGAAAACTGTTGTCTGCTGTCTGAAATTTTGTTGTCTGATAATGGGTTAAAGAGTCCAGACAAAATAGAAATTTAAAGCTTACCGTAATCGCCTTTAGGACTGTTAGTTGGGGGATCTGGAAAATTGGGGTCGTCTGAAACTAGACAGAAAAAGTTAACATGATTTATTATATGTACAAAATGAACAAGTATCCTTTTTTTTCGATTTGTATTGCACTGTATATATCTTTTTTTAAGGTTCATCACAGCAAAGTTTTGACAACTTTGGAAATTTTTTGAAAGTTTCTCTAATTGAATTATATGTCGTATCTAAGCTGTAGTTACTAAAGTCATCCACCTGCAAAATGTTTTAACCTGCATAAAGGGCTGAGGTCTCAATGAATGTTTTGATTTTTCATTGAAAGATACAATCTGTTAGCTATATCAAATGATCTCTTAATATATGCCTTAACCTATTCCCATACAATCCCTCATTTTGATGCGCATCATGAAAAAAGACTTTGGAAAACACAAGCAATTTCTTCATTTTACACAATGTTTTCTACCATAAGACAAAGATTTTTAAAATTTCACGAAACCAAGAATTGTTGTCTGCCATATCTTTGAATTTGGACAGGTCTAAAATTTTGTCGTCTGGTAATGGGTTAATGTCAGACTTAAAGAGCTGGACGGACACAGAAAGATGTATAACTACATTGTATATTCAAGTTAGTGATGTTTCTTTTTTAACCCATTCCAACACAATGACATTTTTTGACACCCCTGAAGAAAAACGATTGGGAAAACATTGTGGAAAAGTAAGAAATTTTTTGCAACGAGCAATTTCTTCGTTTTTGAAATTGTTTTCTACCCAGAAATTCGAAAAAGAACTCCTAGCCTCCAGCTGCTATCCCACATAGGTTTATTATTATCTACCCATTGGTGAGAGACAAATGTCAGAAAGAGTATTGCCGTCAGGGATTGAACCCGGGACCCTTTGAATGATAGTCCGACGCGCTACCAACTACGCTATGACGGCAGCTAGGATATCATAACAATAAAAAAAAAAGGAATTTGAATGTTAACATCTTATTTGATCACTAAGGTTTGTTTTCTTGTGTTTTTTTAGGAAAGCATAACAAAACCTTAGTGATCAAATAAGATAATAACATCCAAATTCCTTTTACTGCACTGTTGAGTGCTTGATAGCAAACAAACACTTGAATTTGACAAACGAGTATAATTCTTGAGAGCATGGATTGGTTTTTGATAGTAAAAAAATATGTTCAAAGTATCAAGTATATGTCTTAACCCTTTCCTGTTTTGTAAAACTTTGGACCTGTCCAAATTCCAAGGCTTTGCAGACGAAAATTGAAAGTTGATTTAATTTGAAAAAGAATCATTCTGAAAAGCAGAAAATACTTCTTACAAGTATTTTTTTTTTTTACAATGTTTTCTCAATTATGAGAAAGCTAAAAGCTAGGGATTGAACAGGATAAAGTTAATCTTTTCCCACTCAATACCCCCTTTTTACACCCCTCAAGAAAAAAGCTTAGGAAAACATTGTAGAAAATGAAGAAATTGCTTGTATCAAGTTCTTTCTTCATTATCCAATATGTTTTCAATCCAAAAAGACGAAAAAGTTTAAAACTCCATCAACTTGAAATTGTCGTCTGCAGCTTCTTACAATTTGGACCAGTCTAAAATTTTGTTGTGTGGGAATGGGTTAAGTAAGACTAGAGCTGTTAAAAAATCTTAAAGATTTCTAACAAAGGCATCTATGCAAAGGTACTCCAAGTCTCTTTTGAAAACAGCCTATCTCAAAAATAACGAAAGACTGAAATTAGATAACATATTTACAGACAACTTACCTTTCTTAAGAAGTTCTCTGACGACTTCAAATTTTGGAGTCAAATCACCAGCTTCACTTAATGGAGCTATGTAATCTACAAAAGAGAAAAAAAACCTACAAATTATTGTTTTAACCTATAACCAGACAACAAAATTGTAGACCAGTCCAAAATTCAAAAAAGTTGTAGATAACAAATTTTTGTTGTAAAATTTCAAAAATCTTTCTCTTTCTGGGTCCCAAAACATCGTGGATAATGAAGAAATTGCTTGTAACAAGCAATTTCTTCATTTTTCACCATTTTTTATAATCCTTTTTTCATGGGGGCATCTAAAAGCATCATTGTGTGGGAATGAGTTAACTGAATTTCAGTGATTACTGATTACTATTGTTATAAAAGGAGCATCCTGGGACCATTATCCCTTTCCCATTTTGCAAAATTTTAGACTTGCCTAAATTCAATGGTTTTGCAGATGACAATAAATATCAATTTCATTTGAAAATTCTTCATCAAGTAGAGTAGAAACATTTGTAGAAAAAGAAGAAGTTGCTTGCTTTAAGCAATTTCTTCTTTTTCCACATTGTTTTCTCAGGTATAAAAAACACAATGGTGTAATAACCAAGGATTGAACAGGAAAGTATTGTGTCAACTTTGTTTACAATATCACAATATACTTTAATTTCCATATATTGAATTAATGGAGAAGTAATACTCTTAAAGTCCAAGTTAAACTTAGACAATTTAGACAATGTCTGTAAATTTCAAACTAAAGAGATAGAATCTACATTTTCCAACTAAATTTATTTTTCCCCAAAGTTATTTAAATCTGTTAAAAAAACAAAAAAAACAAGAGGACCATGATGGTATTAGATCGCTCACCTGATTTGACTGCTGTTAAAAAAAGCAACTAAGAGACAAATAACTATAATCAGTTTCATTAAGATTCAGGCAAAACTGTGACTTCTATATTGTAAACAAAAAATTGTCATTAAGGCCCCTTTTCCTGTGTTATCCTATAGAACCTTCCCATAAGCTATAAGGTTCATCTTTAAGACCTAACAAGTATCTTGACCAAGTTTCATGAAGATTAAGCCTAAATTGTGGCCTCTAGAGTGAAAACAAAGAATTGTAATTAAGGCCCCTTTTCCTGTGTTTTCCAAAAGAACCTTCCAATAATCAATAGGCTTCATCCTCATGCACTAATAATTATTCTGGCCTAGTTTCATGAAGACAGAGCCTAAATTGTGGCCTCTAGAGTGAAAACAAAGAAATGTCATTAAGGCCCCTTTTCCTGTGTTTTCTGATAGAACCTTTCGATAATCGATAGGGTTAATCCTTATGACCTAACAATTATTCTGACCAAGTTTCATGAAGATTGAGCAAATATTGTGGTCTCTAGAGTGTAAACGAAGAAATTGTCATAAAGGCCCCTTTTCCTGTGTCTTCCAAAAGAACCTTCCAATAATCAATAGGCTTCTTCCTCATGCACTTATAATTATTCTGGCCTAGTTTCATGAAGATTAAGCCTAAATTGTGGCCTCTAGAGTGAAAACAAAGAATTGTCATTAAGGCCCCTTTTCCTGTGTTTTCCAAAAGAACCTTCCAATAATCAATAGGCTTCATCCTCATGCACTAATAATTATTCTGGCAAAGTTTTATGAAGATAGAGCCATATTTGTGGCCTCTAGAGTGTAAACAAAGAAATTGTCATTAAGGCCCCTTTTCCTGTGTTTTTTACCTAGAACCCTCCCATAATCAATAGGGTTAATCCTCATGACCTAACAATTATTCTGTCCAAGTTTCATGAAGATTGGGTCAAAACTGTGGCCTCTGGAGTGTAAACACTTCAATTGTTGATGCCGCACGCCGCATGACAGACATTCAACGATCACAAAAGCTCACCATGAGCACTTTGTGCTCAGGTGAGCTAAAAATAGTTCCCTTTGAAAAATGTTTTGAAAACACCATGGAAAATGAAGACATTGCCTGGTATAAGCTTTTTCCTGCTTATTCACAATGTTTTCTACCCCAAAAAACAAAAATTGTCACCTGCAATTTCTTTCAGTTTGGACAAATCTTAAATATTGCCATCTTGTAACTGGTTAAATTTAAAATTCAATGCCTATAACATAATCATGTTGATGGCTTATTGCAAAAACATGGTAATTTCTATACATTTTAGAGACATTTACGATGTTTTTGCACTAAGCCATTAATGTAATGTTAAATCAAACTTACCATAACTCGTCACATCTGGCTTATATCTTGAATTATTGAACCAGTTAGCTCCGGCCATAAATCCAAAATTTGTTCCACCGTGATACATGTAAAAATTTACCGAGGCACCAGTATTCAATATGTACTTCAGGTTAACAGCCAAATCTGAATCATAAATATGTAGTTTAACGCATTACTAGAAAACAAAAAATTAGACTGGTCAAATTTGAAAGAAGTTGTAGAGGACACATTTCAAAATTGGTAAATAAGTATAAAATAAGGTAGAAAACATTGTGAGAATTTGCTTGTCACAAGCAATTTCTCCTTTTCATACAATGTTTTCCATAACTGCACCTATTCATGGTGTCAAAAATTGGAATTGGTAAGGGCTAAGTAAGTTAACCAAATTAAGAAAAGTTGCAGACAAATTCCAAATACAAGTATCTTAAAAGATTGGGCCGTTTTGCATAAAAAAAGACTTTGCTTACTTCTTCTATCAAATATTGTTTAGAGGTGCCTTTAACCCACTACCCAACGGCAAAATTTTTAGACTGGTCCAATTCAAGGAAGGTGCAAACAATAATTTACACTTGTAAGTTCATCTTTTTGGATAGAAGACATTGTGGATAATGAAGAATTGCTTGATACAAGCAATTTCTTCATTTTCTACAATGTTCTCCACTGCTTTTTTTCTTGAGGGCGTAAAAATGAGGGATTGTGTGAGAATTGGTTAAGTGAATTATAAAAGTGAAATAATATTTCATTTATCTTATTGATGTCGAATTATAAAAAGCATCTGGCTTTATCATTCATGGCTTCAGACAACAAGTCCAACAATATCTCCTCTTCCTACAATATATTTCATATCATTTTTATTGTTATTATTAAATCACACCAAAATAGGAAATTCTCAGGTTTTGGATTCAGGATGAACCTACCTTGAGTACTTGAACCTATCACCGCATGATCCATCTGCCAGTGGTCAAACCAGCCTGCCCAAAACTCCATCACAACTAATGGAAAATCTTCTGAAATACCCTCGATTGACTTTAATACACCTTGACCTTCATTAAACTTCTTAAAATTAGCCGTTGGAAGGGCCTCTGAAATACAATAATAGTTAATTGTTGTCATATTTCATAGTATTCAAAACATCTTTTCATTTACCAGGCAGCCATATTCCATACTGGCCCAATTGTGACTGCTCCTAAATTGTTGATTATAGATGACAATTTTAACCCATTACCACACAATGATACTTTCTAACGTCCTGAAGAAATACCATCATTGAAATCTTCCCTTTTCTCACAATATTTTCTACCCTATTTGGCACTTTTTCCCAATTTATAGTGTAATATGAAATGTCATCTACATTTTCTTTCAATTCAGACCGGTCTAAACTTTTCCCATGTGGTAACAGGTAAAGGTAGTGTTAATCTTTTAACTAAGCAGATCTGTTTGTGACAAACAACTGCTACTTCAGATACAAACATTTACACAAAGGCAGAATTTGTAAGGATCACACAGTATGAATACGCGTAGCACAATCATACAATATTGTAATGAAGTTTTCAGGTTCAATAAAACACATTACAAGAACAGCAAAGTTTTAGACCAGTCCAAAATTGAAAGGAGTTGCACGCGACAATTTTATGAAATACTAGATTTTTCAATTCTCTTTATAGAACACAGTGAGGGAATTTCTTAAGCAATTTCTACATTTTTCACAATGTTTTCCATTCCCCTTTTAATGAGGGGAGTAAAAGAGCAAAGAAGTTTGCTTATCTAACGCACTTGTATACGAGTAGTTAGATCAGTTTCAGATACGCAATAATTCACCAATCGCTGGCCCCGCCAACTGACTTTTTTGGCCGAGCCCATCGACTCTGACAGGAAGTTCAACTTCGATTTTTAACAGCCTTATTTTGCAAGTACAATGTAGCATGTTACAAATAAGTAAAATGGTTGGTTGGCACCCTGTCGTAATTACAGCTTGAATAAGACATTTAACCCTTTCCTGTACAAATACGGGATTTTTACGTCACTGTAATTTCATACTTGAGAAAACATTGTGGAAAAAGAAGAAATTGCTTGTCACAACCAATTTCTTCTTTTCCCACAATATTTTCTACCACATAGGATAGTTTCACTTCAAATTGCATCCAATTATTATTATCATTTGCAACCTCTATCAATTTGGACCAGTCTAAAATTTTAAAAAACAGGAAAGGGTTAAGGCACCAAACTAACGAAATGATTCACCAAAATGAATTATTTCAATGGTTGACTCATTGTTTAACCCATTCCAACACAAAGGAATTTTAGACCAGTCCAAATTGAAAGGAGCTGCAGACGACAATTTCAAGTTGATGGAATTTTGAATTTTTTCGTCTTTTGGGATAGAAAACATTGAGTATAATGAAGAAATTGCTTGATCCAAGCAATTTCTTCATTTTTTTACACAATCTTTTCCAAAGCTTTTTTGTTTTAGGGGCGTAAAAAGGAGGGATTGAGTGGGAATGGGTTAATTGACAGCCGTGATTGGTCAATTGATTCATACCATAATGTGTCCAGAAAACAAGAACACTGCATGCAAATACCACCCCTCAGCTGTTCAAATAATAATAGAGGGTTTAAACTTCTAAGTCAAAAATAGGACATAATTCGTTCAAAAATGTATCAAAGATATTACAAAATGTCACATTTTTTGGACACAGGTGATGGCCTGGTCATAGCAAATTCTCAGGTTTTTCTCTTTTCCCCACATGAATTACACATAATTACCACTTTTAACTCTTCTGACAATACTCTGCTTTTTTACACCCCTCAAGAAAAAGCTAAGAAACCTACGTTTTATACCCCCCCCCCAAAAAAAAATCAAAGAATTTTCGAATTTCGTCAACTTGAATTTGTGGTCTGCACTTTCTTTCAACTTGGACCACTCTATAATTTTGTAGTAATGGGTTAATTTTGTGGTAATGGGTTAATTCTAATGATATATTGCTCTTTTTAATTAATATTTAGTCATAACAGAGATTGTATAAATGCAAACATTCTTTTTCATTATGCGTAATCTGAAAGAACTTCAGGGTTAGTGGTTCAGATCACTGCTGTAAGACTGGTCACATAAGTATGTCCTTACGCATGATATTTGAGCCTATGCGTGACATTTGAGCCTATGCGTGACATTTCCAACAATTTCGCATGTGCGTGACTCGCACACATTGAGCACCCTGGACAGCCATTCGGGGCAATTAGAACATTCGCTGATTGTTTAAAGAAGCTTTGGGTCAGTATCTATCTACAGAGCGCAAATGAAGACTCTAATCAGACTGTGCGGATACACAGGCTGATCTGGGTCTTTACTTGGCGCACATGTGTCATTTTTGGAAATGTAACACATTGGCTGATTTCAGAGCCACAAATATTTAACCCCTTCCAACACAGTGACGCCTTTTGATGTCCACTTAAGAAAAACAACTGGAAAAACATTGTGTAAAATGAAGAATTTCCTCATAAAAGCAATTTCTTCCTTTTGTAATTTTTTTTCAATACAGAAAGTTGAAAAGATCTAAAACTTCATTTACTTTAAATTGTCGTCTGCAACTCCTTTCAATTTGGACAAGTCTATAATTTTATCTTATGGTAATGGGTTAATTACTCTACGCATGTAGCATATAAAGAAGTGAACTGTGCCATCATATTATTGAATTATTATTCAAAGCAATATTGAACCAAACTAAAAAAATAAGAAGTGTTTGTGAAACACCATGCCCCCCCTTAACAGCCTTTTTTTCTGAAATGTGACCTTGATAAGTGACCTTGACCTTATCATTTGATCTAGCCCTTGGTATCTGCAGATACCTTATCTGAGTATTGTATCTTGAATAGGCTTGAAGAAATTATAAATGTTAAGTTTTTTGGTTAAGTTTCAGACACGGACAGACAACAGTAATACAATATGCATGAAATCTTTCAATGTGAAGGCATATAAACAAACACCAGTGTTACCAGAGCTTTTCTCCAAAACAACCAAGCTAAAAAAAGCATTATTTCAAAAGTGTTCAATCTTTTACCTTCATAAAATGGAGCCACATGAAATCCTGTTTTTCTTCGTGAAGCAAAACCATCAGAGGTGAAAAACATCTCTTCTATACCAAGTTTGATTAAAAGCTAGAAAGAAAACTAGAAATTAGTCACAGACATGGATACCCCAATAAAATTACTTGACTCATGACCTTCAGTTGTGACCTTGAACTTGAGAGTGTCCAACACCACCTTACTCATAAAACTAGCACTATGCCAAGTAATTTTCAAATCCTTTCCCATGCTTTTTGACGACCCTCAAGAAAACAATTATGTTTTCTACCCAGAAAGTTAAAAAAATCTAAAATTTCATAAAAATTATCGTCAGCATCTCCTTTAAATTTAGCCAGTCTAAACTTTTGCCGTCTGGTAATGGGTTAATGAATGTAGAAAATATGCTTGAGATAAGGATTGGACACACAAAATAAACACACCTAACCACAAACACACACACTCACACTCTGACAGAGGTAGCTCTACAAAAAGGGTTAATATCAGTACTGTTTTAAGTGTTTATACAATGTATAGACACTTAGAACAGTCTCGCCATCAATCCTCAATATAACTGTTGTCATTACAAGGCAGGGGCATAATAACCAACGATTATAGTATATAATTACCAATTTAACCTAATACACGTATTTCTAATTGTACGAGGCAAATAGATGGATCCCTGGCCGTGTCAAATGACCTCCGACATTGCACCTGGACTTTCGTAATACAAGAGGGCCGTTGGCCCTGGGGCGCTCACCTGAGATAAAGGCTCTTTTTCTTTCAACAGTCTAATTTCATGTTAAGGTTAGGATTATGAAACAAGTGGGCCACAATTACATATAAAGACTATGAACCTGGGAATCCAAAAGTCCAAATTACAAATTCCAAGGCTTTAGTGCCGATTTGAAAGAAGGAAAAAACTTTTTCCATGGGTTATAATTTCAGAAATAAGAAAGAATTCTGTGAACTTATGCTTCATGCCTATAACCCCCCCCCCTTGGTCTGCCCCTGGAGACCCAAGGATCATGATTTTAGCTATTTTGAAAGAGGTCAATAAACTGATGCTTCATGCAAAATATCAAGGCTTTACGCCTTCTGGGTCAGGAGGAGAAGATTTTTAAAGATTATTTTGAAATTTCACTTTTGTTGCCATGGCAACCAGAGTTTTTAACGGATTTCAATTCTTTTTGCTATTTTTGAAGGGGACCACCTAAGCAACATCTCTGCCAAATTTGGTTCAAATCGGCCCAGTGGTTTGAGAGGAGATGTCATTTAAAAAATCGTTCTTTATTTCTATATAAACCCAATCCCCCTGGGGCTCCGCCCCTGGGGACCCGAGGATCATGATTTTAGCTATTTTGAAAGAGGTCAATATACTGTTGCTTCATGCAAAATATCAAGGCTTTACGCCTTCTGGGTCAGGAGGAGAAGATTTTTAAAGATTATTTTAAAATTTCACTTTTGTTGCCATGGCAACCAGAGTTTTTAACGGATTTCAATTCTTTTAGCTATTTTTGAAGGGGACCAACTAAGGAACATTTCTGCCAAATTTGGTTCAAATCGGCCCAGTGGTTTGAGAGGAGATGTCATTTAAAAAATTGTTCTTTATTTCTATATAAACCCCACCCCCCTGGGGCTCCGCCCCTGGGGACCCGAGGATCATAATTTTAGCTATTTTGAAAGAGGTCAATATACTGATGCTTCATGCAAAATATCAAGGCTCTATGCCTTCTGGGTCAGGAGGAGAAGATTTTTAAGGATTATTCTAAAAATTCACTTTTGTTGCCATGGCAACCAGAGTTTTTAACGGATTTCAATTCTTTTTGCTATTTTTGAAGGGGACCATCTAAGCAACATCTCTGCCAAATTTGGTTCAAATCGGCCCAGTGGTTTGAGAGGAGATGTCATTTAAAAAATCGTTCTTTATTTCTATATAAACCCCACCCCCCTGGGGCTCCGCCCCTGGGGACCCAAGGATCATGATTTTAGCTATTTTGAAAGAGGTCAATATACTGATGCTTCATGCAAAATATGAAGGCTCTACGCCTTCTGGGTCAGGAGGAGAAGATTTTTAAAGATTATTTTAAAATTTCACTTTTGTTGCCATGGCAACCAGAGTTTTTAACGGATTTCAATTCTTTTAGCTATTTTTGAAGGGGACCAACTAAGGAACATTTCTGCCAAATTTGGTTCAAATCGGCCCAGTGGATTGAGAGGAGATGTCATTTAAAAAATCGTTCTTTATTTCTATATAAACCCCACCCCCCGGGGCTCCGCCCCTGGGGACCCGAGGATCATGATTTTAGCTATTTTGAAAGAGGTCAATATACAGATGCTTCATGCAAAATATCAAGGCTCTATGCCTTCTGGGTCAGGAGGAGAAGATTTTTAAAGATTATTCTAAAAATTCACTTTTGTTGCCATGGCAACCAGAGTTTTTAACGGATTTCAATTCTTTTAGCTATTTTTGAAGGGGACCACCTAAGGAACATTTCTGCCAAATTTGGTTCAAATCGGCCCAGTGGTTTGAGAGGAGATGTCATTTAAAAAATCGTTCTTTATTTCTATATAAACCCCACCCCCCTGGGGCTCCGCCCCTGGGGACCCAAGGATCATGATTTTAGCTATTTTGAAAGAGGTCAATATACAGATGCTTCATGCAAAATATCAAGGCTCTATGCCTTCTGGGTCAGGAGGAGAAGATTTTTAAAGATTATTCTAAAAATTCACTTTTGTTGCCATGGCAACCAGAGTTTTTAACGGATTTCAATTCTTTTAGCTATTTTTGAAGGGGACCACCTAAGCAACATCTCTGCCAAATTTGGTTCTAAAATTTGCCCAGTGGTTTGAGAGGAGATGTCATTTAAAAAATCGTTCTTTATTTCTATATAAACCCCACCCCCCTGGGGCTCCGCCCCTGGGGACCCGAGGGTCATGATTTTAGCTATTTTGAAAGAGGTCAATATACTGATGCTTCATGCAAAATATGAAGGCTCTACGCCTTCTGGGTCAGGAGGAGAAGATTTTTAAAGATTATTTTAAAATTTCACTTTTGTTGCCATGGCAACCAGAGTTTTTAACGGATTTCAATTCTTTTAGCTATTTTTGAAGGGGACCACCTAAGGAACATTTCTGCCAAATTTGGTTCAAATTGGCCCAGTGGTTTAGGAGGAGATGTTGTTTAAAGAAATTGTTGACGGACGACGCACGACACACAACACACGACGCACGACGCACAACGGACGGACGCCGGACAAAAGACGATCACAATAGCTCACTTGAGCACTACGTGCTCAGGTGAGCTAAAAAGGCAAATTGTTGGTTGGCAACCTATATTTTCTAACAAGGCTTGAAAAAGCTAAAGTAACAATCATAAACACTTTTCGACTGGTCTTAATTGTAAGAAGTTGCAGAAGACAATGGTGGAATTTGAAGAATTTGTTTATCTGGACAAAACATTGTGAAAAATGGAGAAATTGCTTAAACAAGCAATTCCTTCATCCTTAAACATTTTTTTCCTGAGTATCATAAAAAAGTAGCATTTTGAGGGAATATATTATGCCATAAAAAAAAAACAACGCTTGATATAATGTCGGAGTGTTGAAAGTTTACTTCCAGTCAAAGTGATTAGCCAATTGGTTTTTTGATTGACATTAGCCATCTGTCAATCCTTTTCTTCAACATTTCGGGGGGGGGGGGAAGAACTGCAACACTGAATCTATCAAACAAGACCAAGACCAAGGGAAATTTCTATCTGTTTAACCCTTTCCCATTTTTCAAAATTTTAGACTGATCCAATTTGAAAGGCTTTGCAGATGTCAATTGAAAGTTGGTGCACTTTGAAAAGTTACCAATCTATAGGCTAAAAAATTGTGGGAAACGAAGAAATTGCTTGTTACAAGCAATTTCTTTATTTCCCACAATGTTTTCTCAAGTATAAAATCATCGGGATGTAAAAACATGTGATTGTGCAGGAAAGAATTAAGATGACCAGTTTAACCCTTGTCATGCAGAATAAAATTCCTAGCTGAATTGACATTAAAATCAAAGGCTTGAAAGCACTGGCTGGCTCTTTAATGGAGTCAGCCATAAAATGTCTTACGCAACACAATTATAGAGGGAAAAATCTGAAATTCATGTAATACAAGAAAGGGCTAAATGTATAAACCATCATTTCACTTAACTTTAATATCATAATTTCATTAAAAGCAATACCATTAAAACACTTCAATTGTCACTGTATGGCCCTTTTGTTGGCCAATGGTATACAAAACCGGATTGAAATCCAGCCAATCAGTGCCCTTGTTACAGTCTCCATCGGCCAATGATGGAGCCCCTAAAATCAGAGTGTAAGCTTGCTATAGTATAAAACGGATTGACCTTCTTTTTTAAATATTGAACATGGTCAACCAATCAAACAATCATTTCTTTTTATGTGCATTTTAACTATGAATATGCTGAGCACCAAATTAACAACCCCGGCCTTTCCATTTTTTTTTTTAATTTCATTTTCCTTTCTAAAGGGAAGTCATGACCGGTATAAACATTCCATTTATAGCTTAGCATTCATAATTCAATCTCCAATTATGTCGTAATTACCACTTTATAGGTTAGCACTGGACAGTTCCTAGAAAAATAGTAGAGTATTGACAGTGCATCGATAGTTGCAGTGAGACAACTACACCTCGTGGGATATTTGTTCATAATGAACAGTCAGATTTGATATTTTTGTGGTCTTGAGAGGGGTCCAGTCCTGCCTGATAGAATTTTAGTATTTTTTCGTATATAGTCTTAAATCATGAGGTGAATGGTAAATAGGGACCCGAAAATCAGGTAATCGAATTGTCTGATGTAATGGATTTGAACCGATGGATACTCTGCAAATGGACAATGTCCAACGCAGAGAGTAAAAGAGATCCTCCCCCCCCCCCTTGAAAGAAACCAGCCAAAGAACCTGGAATCAGATCTGGGGGATAGGTGGGTAGGATCATTGGGAGGATGTTTTTTTCAAAATTGAAGATGGGTTAAATATTGGGGGGAAAATTCTAACGACCAATGCTTCAATAGTTAATGTTCTGTTTGAACAATACAGTAGAACCTCGTTAATTCGAACGTCACTGGTTCGTAGGTATGTGTTAGTTCGTATACTTTACGCGGTCCCGATCTTTTTCCTTCTTTATCTTTGTTAGAAAACTCTGTCTAATTCGAACGTCAGTGGTTCGTAGTTCGTAGGCCATTTCAAGTCCCGAGAGTATAGAGTATAGCACAAACTCCTATGTTTAATTCGAAGGTGTGATAAACAAATTGTCTCCAATCACCACCTACCTTGACTTTCACACCTGCTGATCTATATGACAATTATTTGTTATCATGTACCTTTAATTAAAAGGGGCTGTTTGGTTTGTAAGGTGGGTAATTAATCGACTAAAGATTCCCGTAATTAACGCCGAAAATTTACTTTAAATTGACGCATCCCCATTAGTATCAGTGTTATTGGTCACTTAGAAATTCTAGCCATTTTTTTTCTGCGGTTGCTTTCTTCACAATCGTCGGTCCTTCTTTTTATGATTTAATGATAGAATACTTTGCGTGATTTGATCCATTGTATTGTAAAGGGAAATCACCCAGACCATTTGATACCACTGTGTTTAAAAAATGCCAAAAAAATCAACAGAGATAAAAGCATAAAAAATACAAGACGAGTAATTTTTAATATTCCTCAATTAATATCTGTAGGTCTTGTTAAGAAAAATAGCCAATTTAGAATCAATTCCTAAATGGAGGACAGAACAAGACCATGTCAGATTCCGTGTATCTCAAAGAGCCGACCTCTTGCCCTCCGTTTTGTTCGTACTACGCTTAATTCGTATAAATTTACCCGGTCCCTTGCGCTACGAATTACCGAGGTTTTACTGTATTTTGTTTGTATAATTTTGTCAGACTAACTATAAAACTTACCTTTTTTAAATAAAACAAATGTTCCACTTCTGAACTGTATGATCCAAACTCATTCTCAATCTGTACAGCAATAATTGGTCCCCCTTTAGAATACTGAAAATAGAATACACTGACTTTATGTCTTTAACCCATTGCCACATGACAAATTTTTAGACTGTGCCGCATTGAATGTGTGTTAAAATTAGGAAGTAAGTACAACATAGAGTAGCAAGCCTTAGGAGGAGAAGAATAGAAATTGCTTGTTTCAAGCAACTTCTCATTTCCTCACAAAATTTTTGCATTTTTTTTTTTCAAATTTTTATGTACTATGTTGGAGTGTGTGGGAATGGATTAAATGGCATTCCACATGTTTCTGTGATTTTATTCCCCTTAAAAAAAAAGACATAGAAAAACATTGTAACAAGCATTATTTTTCATTTTCCAGTATTTTGTATCTATCAACAGTTTCTGCAAGTTCTTTAAATTTGGACCAGTCTAAAATTTTGTCATCTGGCTACGGGTTAAATGTCATTCCATGTATGCCTGAAATCAAACACTCAAATTTCAAGTTTTAAATCTACTGACTTTTACCTAGAGAAATATTTTTTACTATTTACAATTTTTTATAAGCAATTTCTTAATTTTCCACAATTTTTTCCAAACCCTTTTTCTTTTGGCGTGGGGTTGTGTGGGAATGGGTTAACTTATATTTCAAGTAGTATTACTTGTAATAACTGATAAATAGGGACCCCAAATCAATGGATAGCAATTCAAATACTACTGTATTTTCTTTAAAGATTTCTTTCTGAATCCTATTTCCTATACTACACTTTGTTACAAAATCTGACATCCTGCATGTAACAATCTTTTTAATGCAAGACCATTGAACTTCAATGTAAAATGTTATAAGTTAGCTAAAGAATCTCTCCACAGCTATTTGGTAATACATGAATTCTCTAAATTAACATTTGCAAACCATGGTTTATTAGTCAATAGACACATAATTCACAAACCTTTAGCTCAACGTTAAGTGGTGTGAATTTACTGAAAAACCTGACAGCCAATGGTTATCCATTCTCACAAAATACCATTGGTTATCACCCCTCAAGAAAAAAGCTTTGGAAATTATGAGGGAAAATGTAGAAATTGCTTGTAACAAACAATTTCTACATTTTTTACATTTTTCTCCACTCAAAAAATACAACTAGACATTGTCACAAAGCGGGCTAAAACCCCCCAAAGGCACTTGTCCATATACAAGTGCTATAGACCAAAGGGCCATAATCAAAAAACGGACTTTTTAATCAAAGGGCCATAACTCCATCAAAAATCAATGGACCTTATCCAAAATGGAGTATGCACATCTTTGCTTGATACTGATTATATTAGTGAAGTTTGAATCAAATCTGTACAATGGATGCCGAGAAATTGAGCGGACATGAAAAAGCTACAGACGGACCGACCAACGGACTGTCAAGCTGACTCCTATAAACCCCCCAAACATAGTTTTTGGGGGTATAAAGAGTTTTACAATTCAATTCACTAAAAATTGTCGACCCTGACTTCTCTGAATTTGTTGTTACTAAAATTTTTCTGTCTGCATCTTTTTTGAATTTGGACCAATCTAAAATTGTGTTTTGTTGAAAAAGAGTTAATACTCACAAACCATGGTTTATTTGTCGATGGAACATATAATTTAAAAACAGTAGATCAGCTTTAAGTGGGATCAGTTTACAAAAGAACCTCTCCAAAGCCTTTGGTTTTATTCACTAAATTACCCCCTTCCCCCTTCCCACATGACAAAGTTTTAGACTGTCCAAAGTGAAAGAAGTTGTAGATGATAATTTTTAATCGATAAAAATTTCAAATTCTTTATCTTTTTGGATTGAAAACAATGTGGATAATTAAGAAATTACTTGTTACAAAAGCAATTTCTTCATTTTCCACAATGTTTTCCAAAGCTTTTTTCTTCTGAGGCTTAAAAAGTTGTGAATGGGTCAAGACTCGCGAACCATGCTCTATTTGTCATTAGAACACAAAATTTACAAACCTGTAGATCAGCTATAAGTGGGATCAGTTTACCAAAGAACCTGTCCACAGCCTCTTGGTATCCTTGGTAATTACTTCTAACTTTCATATTAGGGTCTTTTAGTAGCCACCTAAATAAAAATATTAGAATGATAAATATCTTACATCTTACAATTTTTGAAGAGTTTATCTGTAATCACAAAAAAACTGACCAGTGTTAAAATCTGACCAACTCAATTTCTTTCTAATCAAAATCTTTAACCCACTACCAGACAACCCCGATTTTTGACACCCCTCAAGAAAAGGCTTTGGAAAACAATGTGGAAAATTACAAGCAATTTTTTCAATTACCACCATGTTTTCTTCCAAGAAATACAAAGAGTTTCAAAATTTAATCAGTTTGAAATTGTCGCCTGCAACATCTCTAATTTGGACTAGTCTAAAATTTCTTCATGCAGAAATGGGTTAAGCGTGATAAATAACAAACACTTAAATATTTTTTATTTATTCATTTGAGAAATTTAAGCCCAAACTATATGAAAAAATTTTTGACAGGCACTCATTGAAAGGAGCTGCAAATGACATTTCTTAGGTAGGTTAAACATATACATGTACAAGTGTATAGATAATAATAAAGAAATAGCTTGTAACAAACCATCTCTTCATTTACCACATTTTTTTCTTCAAATGAAAGACAAAAAATAATATCCATGAACATGACATTGTTATCTGCAGCCTCTTTTAATTTGCACTAGTCTAAAACTTTATTGTCTGGTAACTGACCAATTGCGGATATCAATCAAGGAATAAACCGACCAATCAAATAATATATTCAGCCCAGACCTGAGCTTATCAACTCTGACATTGGCGTCATTTTTTCTTTAGCTTTATTGTTGGTTTGGCGACTTAAGTGTCGTAACTACAGCTTATTCAAGCTGAAGTTACAATGTTTAGGTCATCAACCAAACATTTTACTTTTTAGTTACATCATACTGGCCATAAATTTTGCAAAATAACGCTATTAGAAATTACTTCCTCTCGAAGTTGGTTACCGTGGCCAACAACGTAAGTGGTCGAGGCCAGCGATTGGTCACTTTGTTGAGAAACAAATGAGAAATTCCTTGAAATTAGTGAATTCTCTACTTTTACAGACCTTTCTTAGATTTTTGACTTCAGGTTGTGAAAACCCATGAGAGAGGTAAATAATGAACTATGAAATGCATCAATTAATTTTGCATTATTTCATTCAAGTTTCCTTCATTATTGCTGGCTTGTAAACATTTTTTGCTTTTATGATCACAGAGAGGTTTGACGATGCACAACCTGTTTATCCCATTACCAGACAGCAAAATTTTAGACTGGTCCAAGTTGAAAGGAGTTGTAGACGACAATTTAATGTTGGTGAAAATTTAGATTTTCAACTCTGTGGGTAGAAAACATTGTGTAAAATGAAAAATTTGCTTCTTGCAAGCAATTTCTTCATTTTACTCAATGTTTTCCCTATTTATTTTCTCTAAGCGGGCAAAAAAGTGTCACTGTGTGGGAACAGGTTAACCTTTTACCATACAACAAAATTTTTGACAGGTCCAAATTGAAAGAAGTGCAGACGGCATTTCAAAGTGTGTACTATTTGAAAAGGGTTTACAATTTCTTCATTTTCCACAATGATTTTTTTTCAAAGTTTTTTCTTGAAAAGCATTCAAAGTAGGATCTTTCAGGGTAAATAATGCATTATTTCATTTTAGATTCCCTCCATTTGGGAAACATTGTGGTGAACAAAGAAATTGCTTGCAATAAGCTATTTCTTCATTTTCCAGAATTTATCTCCCCCAAAACAACAAAAAATTTAAATTTTATCAAATTGCAAGTGTCGTCTGAATTTTCTTTCAATTTGGACCAGTCTAAAACTTTGTCATCTAGTAACTGGTTAAATGATCATCTGTAAAAAAAAGAGTTAAGATATTGTCAGATATTAAATCTTTAGAAAGTGATGTATACTTACGCAGGAAGACCACCAAAATCCCATTCAGAACATATATATGGTCCTGGTCTAAGAATTACCTTTAAACCTAGTTCTTGTGCTAGCTGGATGTATTCTCTGCAAGTGAAAGAAACACCTTTTATTATCAATGAATTCATTTTGGAGTGACCCTAGATTCAAATGAATGATTGAATGAGGTTTTGTGAAACTTTCAACATTATTTCTGACATATCATGGTGGGTGCAGCACCTATTCATGAGTTCCTGATATATCTAACACTAGCTGTGATATCTTGGCCCTCTTTCTGATAATCTGCTGGCAGCTAATCCAACACCAGATCTACCACAACATTCTAAGAGAGCCCTGAGTTGCTCACCTGACATAGGCAATTATTCAAGCAATAATGTGAGACAAATTAACCCTTATCACGCTGAACCCCTAATATTCCTCTTTTGGCAGCAGGTCTAGACAAAGATCAGCCCGCAGATATGTGCAGTCTAATCTTTGACACCACCTCCTTGTCTTTTATAAGACACAGTTGTTTATGAATTAAGTTTTCAAAATAGTTATTAACCGAAAATTAGTGCATCCACTGCTGTCAGCAAAATTTATTGCGATTCTGTACATGATATCATTCAGCATGATAAGGGTTAACAAGAGCCATGTCGGACATGGCCATCCCCCGCCGTAAAAGCTTGATAGTAAACTGAAGCCAGTTAGATTTCGGCTTCTTGTGCACTGCATTTCTTCTCATTGAGTTCGAAAATAGCTATTATACTTTCAGAGATATGCTCAGGACAAAATCTAAGTCTTAAAAACAATAAAGGGCAATAACTCCAAAATTATGCAAGCAAAAGTTGTGGTTCTTGTGCACAGCACTTCTCCTCAATGAGGTCTATCCACCAGTGAAGTTTCAAGTTGAAAGCTATTATACTTTCAGAGATATGTCCCGGACAAAATGTAAGTCTTTAAAACAACAAAGGGCAATAACTCCAAAATTATGCAAGCAAGAGTTGTGATTCTTGTGCACTGCACTTCTCCTCAATGAGATCTATTGACCTATGAAGTTTCAAGTTGATAGCAATTACACTTTCAGAGATATGCTCCAGACAAGTTTAGTGACGGAAGGAGGGAATGACGGATGGAGACCATTACTATATCCCCTTCGCCGAAACGGCAGGGGATAATAAATCAAATGTCAGAGAATGTTGGCTGTTTCAGGGTCAATAATTAGCAGCTACTAATTGCCCCACGGCCATGGCTCCCTAGAATCAAAGTACTGCCTAAACTACATACAAGATGAGAATAGGTTTGACAAGTGCACAAGTTTAACTCTTGTCATACTGAATCTAGAATATTCTTCTTTGGCAGGAGGTACAGACAAAGATCAGCCTGCAAATATGCGCAGTCTGATCTAAGTCTTTGCTTCCTATTTGTCCCCTTTAAGGCAAGACATGCTTAGAAAGTTGATCATCAAAGGAAAAACTGTCCAACAATCAGGTCTTCCAGAGCTTTCAGCACTTTGATTTGAAGGAACATTTAAAAGAAAAAGATTTTATTCAGATTGACACAGGTTGATACAGTGAATAATTTACATACAAGCAAGCGTTAACCCTTTCCTGGATAAACCCAGGATTTTACGTCATTGTGATTTTATACTTGAGAAAACATTGTGGAAAAAGGAGAAATTGCTTATAATAAGCAATTTCTCCTTTTCCCACAGTGTTTTCTACCACATAGGGTGGTTTTATTTGGAATTGCATCCAATTTTCATTGTCATCTGCATCCTCTTTCAATTTGGACCAGTCTAAAATTTCCAAAACCAGGAAAGGGTTAAAGACGTTGAATTTGATTTTAAGTCTGTACAATATTCACAATTTTGTAACTGACAATTTGGGGCTGTCAATCAAAAAATCTTTTGGCCAATCAAATCGATCATTTAGACCAAAAATGGACAATGAACTTAAAATTTACATATCAATGATTTTTATTGGTTGGCAACTTAAAAGTTTTATGGTAACCATAGTTTATTCAAGCTGTTGTTACAATGTTTAGGTGGCTGACCAGCCATCTTGCCTTCTTGAATTATTGGCCATAAATATTGCAAAACAACTCCGTTGAATCCATTCTCACTTGACAAAATTGTAGACTGGTCAAAATTGAAAGGAGCTGCAGACGACAATTTAAAATTATGAAAAATTTCTCCTTTTCACACGATGTTTTCTACCCATATTTGGCACTTTTTTTTCAAATCTTGGCATATTTGAAATGTCATCTGCAACTTCTTTCATTTTGGACCAGTCTAGAATTTTTGTTGTCTAGTAATAGGTTAGACAAGCACTACTTTGATTCCATACCTTATATTCAGCATTCCATCAAAAGTAAAAATCCCTGGGGTTTCTTCATGCAAGTTCCAAGAAACATACCTGTTAAAAATAAGACGTGATTGTGAAACACCATGTCGAACACTATGTCCCCCATAAAATTGTTTTTTCTGAAATGTGACCTTAATAAGTGATCTTGACCTTGATGGATGATATTGACCTTACAACCAACTGATGCAAGTAATGTTTATATCCGAAATATGAGTCTGATACCTTAAGAAGGTTTTATGTAATTGTGAATGTTATGTTTTTGGTTATCCCTTTCCTGTTCAATGCCTGGTTTTTACGTCCCTGTTATTTTATACTTGAGAAAACATTGTGGGAAAAGAAGAAATTGCTTGTGCGCTTCCTTGGTTCATTAGCAACAACTGTATGAAGTTTCAAGGTTGTAGGTCTATTGGTTCTAAAGTTAAAACACGGGAGCAAAAGTCTATGGATGAACAGATTAATGGGCAGATATGGTGAAAGTAAGACAAGTAAGACATTTTTTCCACTTGTCTAAATCAAAAGGAAACTTATCCGTAAAAAGAAAAATATAAGATTTTTTTTTTAAATTTATCTCATTTTTTTTCATTTTGCAGATAAGTTCATTTCAATTCTGGACAAGTAGAAAATCATGTCTTAATTGTCCGGAGACAAGTGAGCAAAATTTGCATTCCACACCACTGACTTACTTATTCCTTTTCAGAAATATCAACCGTTATGTCCGTAAAAAATGCAGTCTTTTCTTTAACCCATTCCCACACAGCAAAATTTTAGACTAGTCCAAATTGAAAGAGGTTGCAGACGACAATGAAAACTGGATGCCCTTTGAAAAGAAACCATCCTATGTGGTGGAAAATATTGTGGAAAAAGGAGAAATTGCTTGTTACAAGCAAGTTCATCTTTTTCCACAATGTTTTCTTGAGTATAAAATCACAGGAACGTAAAATCCCGTATTTGAACGGGAAAGGATTAAATATCAATTTGTTTTGTATAATTACCAGATTGCCTCTATTACGAACTACATGTAAATTACAAATACCAAGCTCTATGATGGTTATACATAGCCACATACGTTTCTAAGGTATTTAGCCCTCCGGCAATCATTTTCTTCATTCGATCTTCCCAGTGCTGGTGTGGTACTCTAAAGTAATGCATGGCCCCACTGAATATTCTAAATGGTTTGCCACCAAGATAAAACTGACGTTTTTTAAATGTCAAACTTCCTGTACTTTGATATGGCTTTTTGACTCGTGGCAATTCAGCAACATTATTCCTACGTACAGCTGCCTCTTCATCTGAGTTTTTGTTGATAGGATCAACATTCCGTCCTCGACTGATATGATCCAGTAAATCATCGAGTCCATCCTGATCTATACCTTGAGGGTTGTCTTTGTAAACCCAGGAAACTGTTGCCTTTTGTGGATCAGGGGGGATAACCCCTGGCTGTGAATATGTCATGAGCTGATAAACCTTGTATACAATGTACAAAACCACCAGGGAGACCATGATTTTCTTGACATTTGAGGGAGAGCAACGAATCCAAGTAGGCATTCTGGATTTATCCTTTTTACTTGTATCTGATGTTGAGCTTGATCCTTGAGCTTTTGTATCAGGGTCAGATTTCTCTACTGGCCGTCTTCGCTGTGTTTCATTTACCAACATTGTTTACAAGATAACTGAAATTAAACAGTTAACTCATAACCAAACGAGAAAATTTTAGACTGGTCCAAATTGAAAGAAGCTGCAAATAACAGTTTCATGTTAGAGAAATTATAAAATTATTTGTCTTTTTGGGTAGAAAACAATGTGGGAAATAAAGAAATTGCCTATATTAAGTCATGTCTTATAATATTTCTCAAAAATGTTTTCCAATTATTCACTGGATCATATATGTGTACTCTGATCTTAGTCTACACCACTTTTTTTGTCTCTATTACACTGGGGATGTTTGAGAAATAATTTTTCAAAGGGTCACAATTAGTGCCTTATTACAGTGCTTTAAGCCATGGAATCTGTAAGCTCATTCCCACACAACCACGCTTATTAAAACTAAACTAAAAGAAAACATTATTGAAAATGAAAAAATTGCTTGTTACAAGCAATTTCTTCATTATCCAAGATGTTTTCAACCCTAAAAGACAAAGATTTTTAAATCTTAATCAACTGAAAATTGTTGTCTGTAACTTCTTTGGTTGTCTGGAAATGGGTTAAAAAAGGATACCTGAAAGGAATATATGGAAATACCATAAAAAGCGTTGGAAATACCAAATAATAGATAGAAGCTTTATGGGATGATATGAGTAGATGCGTATTATGGAGATGTATCATCATGCCAAATATGAGCATTGTATCTTGAATAGGCTGGTAGTAATTGGCAATGTTAAGTTTTTTGGCTAAGTTTTGGTTTAGTTTTGCAGACGGAAAGACTGAATGATGGAGAGACGGACAACAGTAAAACAATATTCCCCCGAACTTTCGATGTGGGGGCATAAAAATAACCATTCAGTAGGTTAGATAATATTGTGGAAAAAAAAAAGAAATTGCTTGTTAAAAATAATTCTTCATTTTCTACAATATTTTCTAAATCATAAATTTACAAGGACATAAAATCGGGGGATTGCACAGGAAAGGCTTAAGTAAGTCTATGGTTGGTTTTTCCAATGACTTATCAGTGCTCTCAATAAGGACCAATTCAAAAAACTCTAAAATCCAAGATTCGCTTTCAAGAAGTATTCACAAAAGCAAGGAGTTCTTTTCACATACTCCATCATAACACCCCGCCCGCCCCCCATACACACAAAGATGAAATGAATAAAGATACATAAAGCCTAGGCTGCAATACATTCTTTTTCATACAATCCCTCAATTTTATGTCCCATTGAGTTGAAAGAAGAGATTGTTTCTTGAGAAATTTGTTTCTTGCATTAATTTCTCATTTTCCCACAATGTTTCCACTCCTTAAACACTATTTATTTTTCAAATTTTGGTGGACTCATTAAATTTTCGTAATTGTTCTTTCCTAATCTCTCGGGATTTGGACAAATTTCTGATTTGAAGAATGGGGGAAAATGATTCAAATGACTGTTTGACGTAAGGGGCATGAAAAACTCAAGACGGTTATTCTGAAACCGTCTCTGGTAACATCCTAAAAGTCCAAGTACATATGCCATGAATATCACTCACATGAATTAAAGTAACAGTACAAAAATAAATGAAACTTATTGCATACAAGTTGCATTTTGTAGCGTTTCATTTCTACTTATTGATGTTTACAGACACTCGCATGACGTCATTGAAAAGGGATAGAACTATCAGAAACTAGTGAGGTTCAATTGGTTAACTTCAATGTTTCTATGATGGACGTCAAGTAAAGTTACGAAATAGAATCCCAAATGTCATTAACATATTTTGAATGCAAAAAAGGTATGCAATTTTAACGCTCCATTATGTATTCGCTGAGAACTTGAAGACAAGACTAGACGTTTTGGGCAAATTCAGGCCCAAACTTAGTTTACAAAAAATCTACTGGACAGCAAAATCTTATGGATGTCCATGTGCATATTGATTTTGGCCTGGCTCATTATAAACTCTGTGATTTCCAAAGAAATTTTTAAAATGCAGTGACAGGATGGTTAGCAAACCAGCTATAGTCAAGTACACCCTATATAAAGTTCCATCTACATCAGTCGTCATTCAGATAGTTCGATAAACTGCTTGTGGATTCAATTTTACCAGGGGATATTTCATCGACTTTGGCCAGATATACATTATTTTGTTTATCAAACCCTATGTATTGTGACATCAGAAACCTTCCAGTGATTAATTCAGGAAGTTTTCTCAAATCTCCGACGTTAATTTACATACGGGTGTGATTTTTACCACGTTTTTTACTGATTTTTTGGACAAAATTATACTTCAATGTCTGCTTATTGAGAGAACTGTCTTATCTAGTTCCATTTTATGTCAAAGAAGCATTATTCTGACCTTTGAGGTGGGGGTTGTGGTCGCTAGATTATTTTGTCTGTGTATATGATCAGTTTAGCATGTGTCACGAGCAAGTGACTTCCTACAACTAATTGAACCATTTAGCCAGTGTAAAATCGAGTCTAGGCAAGGTCAAGGAACTGGCTACAATCGAGAAGGTCCTGAACGCACTGCCACAGGAGCGATTTTGAAAGGGTACGAATCAAACGTTAGTAAAACCATGCCTGTTTATCACCAAGTGTGTCAGATTTTTCTGACTATTTCAGTCAAGATGAAAGAAAAAATTGAATAATTCTAGTGCACGCATAAGGCAGTGTTAACCACCTAGTAAAGTTGTAGATGACTTACGCAGACATTTTCTGAGAAAATTTATTTTCCTTTCCGTTGTTTTCCGTAGATTTGCTCCTATCAATCCTGGTTCCCGTCTCTTTATGAACGAAGTGAAAACAGACGATTCCAAATTTGACAGAAAAAATAATAATTCTCATAATATTATCTTGATATTATCAGGTGTAGACTAATGGAAAAACGAAGAGATGAAATCGATTTTAACAGGCATACAATTTTTGATAGGTTTGTTCTTTAACGAGCAGTTTATTTCTAAAAGCGCTGAACGTGCATGAGCTTGAATCATTATTCGTTCCAGGTTGGTTTTGAGAGTGATCTCTACAAAGCGCCAAAGAGCATTTATAAAAGCTAGGGATATAAGTTTACTCAATAAACCTAATAACTTGCTAAAATGCGAATGTCTACATTTCCAACTTGCAAATTGCAAGTTACTACTAGCAAAATGAAAAGGTACATTTTTCTTAATCATTAAAGAGTGGAAGAAAATGTATTTTTATTTCATTGGTTACTATCATCTAAATTGTATTAGCTGGAGCATAAGTATGAACGTTTCTTCAAGGGGAAAAAAGATTAAAGATTAACCATTTTAAGGGCTTGAATTTGACTTTTATCTGATGGAACATCATTGCTTTTACAACTTGAACACCAAAGTTTAGTAACATTTTGATTATGTCAGGATAGTCAATTTCTGAAAAAGTTAAATATTTAAGACTTGTTCCATTACCTTTTTTGTGTGTGTGTTAAGGGCGCCATAGTTTTTCCTTTACTAGTAGACAGAAGTCTGGCAGTTTTTGTTGATAACTAACAGGTCTCGAGATTAGTATGACACAAGTTATTTGGCTTGATGACTGATTAGATAATTCCCCTGAGGCAGCCTAGATCCATTATAGGGTTTTACAAAAAATTATTTTGGATTTTATTTGGGATCAAATCACTGTAAAATGAGGTGAGAATCACTTTTGATTTCCAAACGCTTGCACTTTATGATATATGGTGCATATTATTTTGGTTATGTGTGATATTTGCCAATCATGACTATTTACAACAATGTTTTTCAACTCACAAAATAAAGCAATAGGTTAGTTTTCAAACTGACAGTTTTCAATTTTCAATTTGCGAGTTAACTAGTGCTAATACGGACCCCTATTTTGTTTTCCCAATATCTGTCCAAAATCTGTAGAAAGACCCTGTGTTTTCCTTTTGAAATCCTTACACATCTCCCTAACCAATCTTTTGGTTAACTGTTTGTTAAATTTTAATTGGTCTCTAAGTTCAGAGGAGGTGCGATGAAATATTCAAACATTTACTGTACCATTAAAATTCTGCCTCAGATTAGAAATTTAGGGTCATTCTTGCCCTCTTATCATTGTTTAATATTTCAACTTATCGAAGATCAAACACAAAGGATTGTAATACTATGTAACCTGGTAATTAGTTATTGAACATATTTCAGAGACCCCTTTGCAGTGGATCCTCTACCAAAACCTCATTATTATCCCTCACCAGAGAGGACCATTAAAGCCAGACAGAAATCTGTAAGTGTTACAGTATCACTCAGTTAACCCATTACCACCCAGCCAAAATTTAGAATTTCAAAGAAGTTGCAGACAACAATCTTAAGTTAATGAAATTTTGAAAATCATACTCTTTTAGGGCAGAAAACTTAATGGATAAATCGCATGTTACCTCTGCTGTTAGGACAGGGTCCTTCAGTTATACATAAAGTGTGTTAAAACACCTTTAGCAATAAGATAATGATGTACTGTCATAACAGGAGGGATAATGGCTAGCCATCAAGTACAATGTACTTGAATATTGCTTGGGATATTTTTGAATCTGATTGAAATGAGATCCACAATGATAACCTATTGCTACGACCCTACCTGGGTGCCTAATGGTGAGATAACATAGCGCTTTGGTAAGGATGATTTTAATGAAATTGGGTTATTTTTATGCTTTGCCACAGTTCCAGATTATTTGCTAGAATGCTGTTGAGCTTGGTACCTGCATGATATGCTTTTGTATCTCAAAATGTGAAGAAAAGAAATCCTTTTATCTTTGTTATTCCTATACCAGATGACACAATTTTAGACTAGTCCGAATCCAAAGAAGTAGCAGACAACATTTCAAAATTGCATTTCCATTGAATATTAATTGCAAATAGTGTAAAAATATTTTTAGGAAAGAAATTGCTTGTAACAACCAATTTTTCCATTATTCACAATGCTTTCTTAAGCTGTTCATCTTTTGGTTTTCCGCCGCCGTAATAGCACAGTTGGTAGGGCACCAGACTCCTAATCTTCAAAAATGGGATGTCTTGGGTTCGATACCTGACATTTGTCTCTCACCAATGGGTGGATAATCATAAACCTAAGTGGGGCAGCAGCTGGAGGCTAGGAAAGGAAGTAGTGGTTGTACTGGTGTGAGGAATACAAGGAATCCATTGTTAGGTGCTCCAGTTGCTGCGATATGACTGAAATACCAGTCCAAATTCAAAGAAGTTGCAGATGACAAATTCAAGTTGATTTAATCTTCAAAATCTTTGTCTTTTAGGGTAGAAAACATTGTGAATAATGAAGAAATTGCTTGTCACAAGCAATTCCTTCATTCTCCACAGTGTTTTCCAAAACTTTCATACTAAGGGGCGTCTAAAAGCGTCATCGTGTGGGAATTGGTTAAGGGCATGATTTACTAAAATTTTGCAATACATTGTTTTTGACCGGTAATTTCTCTTTAACCAATGCCCATACAATTCCACTTTTTTATGCCCCTCAAGATAAAAGCATCGAAAAACATTGTGGATAATGAAGAAGTGGTTTGTAATAAGTAATTTCTTTATTATCCAGAATGTTCTCTTATCCAAAATATTTTCGAAATTTCATCAACCATCGTCTGCAATATCTTTTTTGACCAGTCTAGAGTTTTATCATCTGGTAATGAGTTGATCTGAATGTATCTTCCCCATTTGGAATCACTCTCAAGTTCTTCACGTTAAGTTAACAATTGTAGCCTTCAAATTGTAACCAGCATAAATTTGGGTAATGAATTAGATGTTTTATGAATTATATTCTTTAAAAAAGATTGTTGGGAAAGCACCTCTTGAAAAGATAAAAGAGAACGATCCGCCACCTACCAAAGATAGACTAAGCCCCATGGATGAGCTATTTTTGAAAGGATCTAACCTGTATCAGACACACGCAGACAACTTAACAGATGATGCGAATTTTGATGAATCATGGCCAACAAGTGAGAAACCATCTAGTCTAAGGTTTGTATGAAAGGCTTTGGTAATATGTCTCTTTAATACTTCAATGTTCATCTCTTAAGTTAAAAGAAGTTGCAGACAACAGTTTCAGACGACAGTTTCAAGTTGAGAGAATTTTCAGTATCTCTGGGGGGTATAGCTCACCTCCGGGTAAGCTATTGTGATCGGTCATCGTCCGGCCGTCTGACCATCTCTCTGTCAGGGCTCTGCAGAGTAGGCAACTCAGGCAAAGAAGTCGCCTGGTTTAGTAAAACTTAGCCTGAGTTGCTGATTGAAGTGAAAAATACGGGAAGTCGCCTAGTTATGACAGGTGACAATCACATTTTACCCAGAGGCTATCAAATAAGGGGACAGTAGATCAGTTATACGTCTGCTGATTGGAAGCTCTGTTATCGTAAATCAAGCATGTAATGATAGGCGACATGCTTGCTTTAGTCAGGGATGTGGAAATACGGATTTTCTCTACTTGTCCATGGACAAGTAAAATGTGATTTTCTACTTGTCCAGGATAAAAATTGACTTGCCCGTGAAAAGATGAATAACAGATAACTTTTGAGAAAACATTATTTTTAAAGAAGAAAATGCTGGAACTCAGCATTTTCTTCATTAAAAACAATATTTTCTAGCCTTAGATACAAACATTACACTCATAAATCTCTTCTATCTATTTAGTACCATTCCAAGATTTGCCCTGATATTTACTTGTCCACTGACAAGTAGCCTCAAAAAATGTACTTGCCCGCAGGTAGAAAAGCCTGTGTCGGACAAGTCGGGCATGGGAATTCCACACCCCTGCTTTAGTTGCACCTCCGCTGATTGGATGGCTGCAAGTCCTTGTATACCGTTGGTAGTACACAAACTTTTTGATCTCAAAGCCTTCTGAAGTTTTATCTGTGACACTTCATGTTTATTTTATCAATCTACGAGATTTGTTGCGCACTTTCAGGCTGTGGGAATAATGGAGGATTTTATTACGAACACCATGTCACATACCGGAGTCAGAAATTCATTCAATAAAATCTTGGTGATAAAAACAGATTTTCCCGTAAAACTAAAAAGAGAGAGGGAAAAAAATCATTTTTCAATAAAATACTTCGATTCTAGCTATCTACTTTTATTCAACAAATGTAGAAAAACTAAGACAAACAATTTAAGGTTTCTACAATCTTTTCATTGTTAACATTGTTAGGATTCTTTCAAGAAATTAAATTTTGCTTATCTTATTTTGGTAATTAATCCATTCAATGATAGTCCAAACAACTAGAGCACATAATTCCGTGTTAGCTTAGTTTCAAATTTAAACCTTCTCTACACTGATTTGTGTATTAAACTATCATATTTACCCTTTACTTACAATAACTGCAACTCAGTTAGATTGAACTCTTTTTTAATCTATTATAGTTACAAGCCTTTTATTCGTTTTCTATTATAAACAGGTGAAGTTGACAGACTTTAACCCATTACCGAATAATCCAGCTTTTTGATGACTTGAAGTGAAAACACTTAAAAAAAATCTTTTCCTCCAAGACCATAAGGCCCAGAGCTTTGATATTTGGTATAATTCATCATCTATTGACTCTCTACCCAAATACTTCAAAAAAACTATCTCTTTGAAATAAGACCATTTTTGTGAGATCCCTGATTTAGCATATAAATAAAGAAGAAAATCTTTAAAAATCTTCTCATCCCAAAACAAACGGCCTAGAGCTTTGAAAATTTGTATAAATCATCGCCCATTGACCCTCTACCAAAATACTTCAAAGAATTATGGTGCTCTGAAAATTAGTCCTTTTCTGTGCGATCCCTGATTTAACATAGAAATAAAGAAGGAAATCTGTCAAAATCTTCTTCCAAACCATAAGGCCTAGAGCTTAATAATGTTTGATGTGTATCAACATCTATTGACCTCTACCAAAATACTTCAAAGAACTATGGTACTCTGTAAATTATCCTTTTTCTGTGCAATCCCTGATTTTACATAGAAATAAAGAAGGAAATCTGTCAAAATCTTCCTCTCCCAAACCATAAGGCCTAAAGCTTTAATGTTTGATGTGTATCAATACCTATTGACCCTTTGCCAAAATTCCAGAAATATATAGCACAGGTTCATATATTCGTTGCCTTGCCTTGATTCATGCTTGTTTTATATATTACAGTTTATCAGGTATAGAGGATGAGGGGCCAGTAGATATACAGAGATACCAGGAGACTCTAGACAAATTTGTGTCCTTCAAAAAAACACTGAACAATGTAAACAAACAGACTAAGCCAACAGCATCAGAACGGTTGAGAAAACCTGGTTCCTCCTCTCAATCTGTTGGTGTTGGAAAGGGAACCAAACAAACAGGTTGATAGATATTGATTACAGATGACTAATAAGGAAATATGTCACTTATACTTGTTCCCACATGATTTGGCTTATTTAAGCTCCCAAGAAAAAAGCTTTGGAAGGCATTGTTAAAAATGAAGAAATTGCTTGTTAAAAGCTATTTCTTTATTATTCTGAATGTTTTCTACCAAAGATTCTGAAATTCGATCAACAAAAATTGTCGTCTGCAGCGTATTAATTTGACTTAGACCAGTCCAGAATCTTTTTGTTTGGTAATGGATTGAAAAAGAAGTTGAGGTTTAGGAAGCTATGATACATAGGAAATGAACGTGGAGTAGCCGTTGGACTTTGCAAGCAAACAATGGAACTTTCATTTTGTCGTGTATATCTGACCACTTCTTTTTTAAGGTTCATGACAAGAGTTATCTTACCAACATAATATTATTCTGGTTTGATAGACAGATTATATAATTTTTAGCTCACCTGAGCACGAAGTGCTCAAGTGAGCTATTGTGATCCCCTTTTGTCCGGCGTCCGTCCGTCGTGTGTCGTGCTTCGTCCGTCAACAATTTCTTTAAACGACATCTCCTCCTAAACCACTGGGCCAATTTGAACCAAATTAGGCAAAAATGTTCCTTAGGTGGTCCCCTTCAAAAATAGCTAAAAGAATTGAAATCTGTGAAAAACTCTGGTTGCCATGGCAACAAAAGTGAAATTTTAAAATAATCTTTAAAAATCTTCTCCTCCTGACCCAGAAGGCTTAGAGCCTTGATATTTTGCATGAAGCATCAGTATATTGACCTCTTTCAAAATAGCTAAAATCATGATCCTCGGGTCCCCAGGGGCGGAGCCCCAGGGGGGCGGGGTTTATATAGAAATAAAGAACGAATTTTTAAATGACATCTACTCTCAAACCACTGGGCCGATTTGAACCAAATTAGGCAGAAATGTTGCTTAGGTGGTCCCCTTCAAAATTAGCTAAAAGAATTGAAATCCATTAAAAACTCTGGTTGCCATGGCAACAAAAAAGAAATTTTAAAATAATCTTAGAAAATCTTCTCCTCCTGACCCAGATTGCGTAGAGCCTTGATATTTTGCGTGAAGCATCAGTATATTGACCTCTTTCAAAATAGCTAAAATCATGATCTTCGGGTCCCCAGGGGCGGAGCCCCACAGGGGTGGGGTTTATATAGAAATAAAGAACGAATTTGAATGACATCTCCTCTCAAACCACTGAGCTGATTTGAACCAAACTTGGCAAAAATGTTCCTTAGGTGGTCCCCTTCAAAAATAGCTAAAAGAATTGAAATCCATTAAAAACTCTGGTTGCCATGGCAACAAAAAAGAAATTTTAAAATAATCTTAGAAAATATTCTCCTTCCGACCCAGATGGCGTAGAGCCTTGATATTTTGCATGAAGCATCAGTATATTGACCTCTTTCAAAATAGCTAAATTCATGATCCTCGGGTCCCCAGGGGCGGAGCCCCACGGGGGTGGGGTTTATATAGAAATAAAGAACAAATTTGAATGACATCTCCTCTCAAACTACTGAGCTGATTTGAACCAAACTTGGCAAAAATGTTGCTTAGGTGGTCCCCTTCAAAAATAGCTAAAAGAATTGAAATCCATTAAAAACTCTGGTTGCCATGGCAACAAAAAAGAAATTTTAAAATAATCTTAGAAAATATTCTCCTTCCGACCCAGATGGCGTAGAGCCTTGATATTTTGCATGAAGCATCAGTATATTGACCTCTTTCAAAATAGCTAAATTCATGATCCTCGGGTCCCCAGGGGCGGAGCCCAAGGGGGGTGGGGTTTATATAGAAATAAAGAACAATTTTTTAAATGACATCTACTCTCAAACAAATGGGCCGATTTGAACCAAATTTGGCAGAAATGTTTCTTAGGTGGTCCCCTTCAAAATAAGCTAAAAGAATTGAAATCCATTAAAAACTCTGGTTGCCATGGCAACAAAAGTGATATTTTAAAATAATCTTTAAAAATCTTCTCCTCCTGACCCAGAAGGCGTAGAGCCTTGATATTTTGCATGAAGCATCAGTATATTGACCTTTATCAAATTAGCTAAAATCATGATCCTCGGGTCCGGCGGAGCCCCAGGGGGGGGGGGGGTTATATAGAAATAAAGAAATATTTTTTAAATGACATCTCCTCCCAATTCACAGGGCAAATTTGAACCAAATTTGGCAGAAATGGTGCTTAGGTGGTCCCCCTTAGAATTAAATCCATTTAATACTCTGGTTGCCATGGCAAAAAAAGTGAAATTTCAAAATAATCTTTAAGAATCTTCTCCTCCTTGTTCAGAAGGTGTAGAGCCTTGATATTTTGCATGAAGCATCAGTATATTGATCTCTTACAAAATAGCTAAAATCATGATCCTAGGGTTTCCGGGGGCAGACCCAGGGGGGATGTATAGGCATGAAGCATCAGTTCACAGACTTCTTTCTTATTTTTGAAATTATAATACATGGAAAAAGTTTTTACCTTCTTTCAAATCAGCACTTAAGCCTTGGAATTTGTAATTTAGACTTTCGGATCCCCAGGTTCATAGTCTTTATACATAATTGTGGCCCACTTGTTTCATAATCCTAACCTTAACATGGAATTAGACTGTTGAAAGAAAAAGAGCCTTTATCTCAGGTGAGCGCCCCATGGCCAACGGCCCTCTTGTTAGCTTTGTCTACCAAGAACAAGAATTCTTTTTTGAATAAAAAATATATAAACATACCTCCATGAACAAAATATTGAGCACACAGCTAATTTGTATGCTTTGCTTATTCATACAGTGTGATAAGTATTTTTAGCTCGGCTGTTTTCGGAGGAAACCCAAGGTTTTGTCATCACCTGAGCGTCTTTCATGTCAGCGTTGGCGTAGGCGTTGGCATGACAAACTTTAACCTTGCCTATATCTCTGCAGTCTAGGATCCAATTTTCATAATATTTCACAAACATACACATTTTGACAACAGGAATTGATTTATGCAGGATACAAACATCTGTCCTGAAGGTCAAGGTCACAGCAGAAGCTCAAAGGTCAAATTTAGACCTTGCCTATATCTCTGCTGTCTATGATCCAATTTTCATAATAATTCACGCACATAAACATTTTGACAAGAGGAAGTAATTATCCAGGATTCAGACTTCTATCCTGAAGGTCAAAGTCACTGCAGAAGGTCAAAGGTCAAATTTTGACCTTGTTATATCTCTGCAGTCTTTGATCCAATTTTCATAATTTTTCACACACACATACACATTTGACAAGAGGAAGTGATTTATCCAGGATTCAAATGACTATTTTGAAGGTCAAGGTCACAGCAGAAGGTCAGGGGTCAAATTTTGACCTTGCCTATATCTATGCAGACTAGGATCCAATTTTCATCATAATAAACACACATTCACATCTTCACAAGACTAAGTGATTTATCAAAGATTCATACATCTAGACTGAAGGTCAAGGTCACAGCAGAAGGTCAGAGGTCAAATTTTGACCTTGACTGTATCTCAGCAGTCTAGGAATTGAATTTTCATATTTCCCACAAATACCCATTTTGACATGACAAAGTGATTTATCTAGGATTCAGACGTCTGTCTTGAAGGTCAAGGTCACTGCAGAAGGTCAAAGGTCAAATTTTGACCTTGACTATATATCTGCAGTCTAGGATCCAATTTTCATAATTTTTCACACACATACACATTTTGACAAGAGGTAGTAATTTATCCAGGATTCAAATGTCTATTTTGAAGGTCAAAGTCGAAGAAGAAGGTCAAGGGTCAAATTTTGGCATTGCCTATATCTATGCAGGCTATAATCCAATTTTCATGATATTAAAGACACATACACATCTTCACAAGACAAATTGATTTATCTAGGATTCATACATCTAGACTGAAGGTCAAGGTCACAGCAGAAGGTCAAAGGTCAAATTTTGACCATGACTGTATCTCTGCAGTCCAGGATCCAATTTCATCATATTTCACACACATACACATTCACATACACATCTTCACAAGAGGAAGGGATTTAGGTTTGAATCAGATGTTTACTCTGAAGGTCAAGGTCACACCAGTAGGTCAAAGGTTACTCTGAAGGTCAAAGGTCGAATGTTGACTCACTTTATCAGTCTATGAACTAGGCCCAACCAAATTTGTATTTCATTCATTCTCTTTTAGCTTGGCTCTTTCGGAGAAAACCCGGGGTATTGCCATCACATGAGCGTCGTTTGCGTTGGCAGTGGCATGACAAACTTTAACCTTGGTCATATCTCTGTTGTTATTGAAGATATCCTGATGAAACTTGGCATGTGTATTGACCATCACAAGAGCTATCTACACTATTGAGGGGGATAACTCCAAAAGCGTTTTTGTAAGAGTTGTGCCCCTTTATTGACTTCGAATTTTTACATTATCAAGCACCTGCAGCCAAGCGTTGCACATACCTCCATGAAAACAAAAAATATTCTCTTCATTTCTTTAGTGTGATAAGGTTTTTTTTTTCACACCTCAATGAACATAAAAAATATCCTTTCCATCTCTTACCACACTGCTCCTTAAGAAAATAGCTTTATTCATTGTCCACAATGTTTTCTAGAAAAGTCTTAAGAATTTTGAAATTTCACCTAATCTTCAAAATCTTTCAACTTGGACCAGTCTAAAATTTTCTTGCATGTGAATGGGTTAAAATGAAATACCATAAATCTTCTGAAGCATGAGTTATGCTGCCTTTCAAAGCATTTATGCCTAGGTCAAGGTCATGCTTGAAGGTCAAATGTTTGTGGGCAAGACACAAGTTGTCCTTGAACAACTATTCTAGTTGTAGGTCAAGGTCATGCTTGAAGGTAATATTTTTGTGAGCATGACACAATTAATCCTTTAACAACCATTCTAATTTATACATTTCATTAAAATTGCAGGGTCTAGTGGAGTTACTAAAATTCCTGTTAAAAGCAGAACTACTGGAAAACCTAGCACTAAAAGCAAACTGGAATCTCAGACTGGGAATGGACCTGGGTCTACTTTACAGAGGTAGGTCTCTTTTAGCTCCTTTTCTGGCTATGTTTCTCTGCTATATGCCCTTAATTTTCAATGTCATTTGTATCCTCTTTCAAAAATTGGACCAGCCTTGATTTATTAAACCATTCCCACACAGTGATGCTTTTTGACACCACTTTAAAAACAATTGGGTAAATGTGTTGGATGAATGAATTAATTATGATTAGCAATTTCTTCTTTTTCCACACTGTTTTCTACCCAGAAAGATGAAAAATCTATAACTTCAACTGTACGTTGTTGTCTGCAACTTCTTTCAATTTGGATTGGTCTAAAATTTTGCAGTATGGTCTTTAAGGTCTTTGTATTCATTTGGATCAATCAAATTATGTAGAGAATAGCTGTTAGCTTTATGTTCATCTTTCATTGAGTGAGCAACAGAAGCTATATTTTAATGAGTCGGAAAGCCAGGAGTGAAAATGACTCTTTTGTTGTTCACGAAATTTATATCGGTGTAGCATGTAGAAATTGTTGTTCACAAAATAAAAGATTTATCCGTATAACATGTAAAAAAAACACATTTACAGTGGTTTTGCGATGGCTCAAGCATGTGCAGGTTTGGGTCATGGCATGACTTGAGTTAGCATGAGTAAGTAAAGCTGTTTTCTATGAAGTTGTTTCAGTAAGTTTTTGGCATATTTTTGCATGCTCCTCTTCATAGTTATTGGTAATTAATTAAGGTATTTTACAAGAAATAGTTTTTTGGATAAACTCTAATTTTCTTATCAATTTTAAAGATAATTTGAGTGCATAAAAATGAATTTTATCAGCATGGTAAAAAAGTGTTATACCATTGAATGTGAAATTCATACAGCATGAAACTTGCAACTGTAGATCGTTGTATAGACTGTATAGACTATTGAAAAAGCAATCAAAAAGAGTCGCTGTTAAAAACAATTTCTTCCTTTCTTACAATGTTTTCCATGGCTACCTACCATAAATGACAAAAGTTTAGACTTGACCATCATTCAGTTCTCGTCATTAAGATCTCAGGAAGATGTCAAACACGTTGAAAAGTCATAAACAAGGCCTAATCTTTAGGATATATGAAAATCACAAATAGGCATAGTAAGTTAAAATAAGAGATATCAGAAAGATGAGAATACAATAGCTTGAGTGCATAAGAAGTGTACTGCATGACTGAGATTACTATTCAAGCCATTGATTAAACAAATGCTCAATTGAGCACAGTAATATACGGTAAGAAAGTAGAAGACGGACCTGGATTAAGAGGTTAAGTCCACCCACTGCATGAGCTCGATATTGCGCCAGCACAAGGGTATGTGTTTTACACGGTTTCCAGCTGACTGAATGCACAGATTTATCACATAATGCTCTGCCTGCTATACGTCTGTATCAAAGTTTACAGGAATGGCTGAGTGTGTTCTGATTGTAATATACTGAAAATATGAAAACATATATGTTTACAGGTACATTGATAGATTCAGAAACAGTGCTCCAATGAGTAGAGAAGAAAGAGAGAAACTGCAGACTGGTTCTACTGAAGATTTCTGGTGGATGGCCAATCAGGAGAGAGAGCTGGTGCCTTCTGATTGCTCCACACCACGGGAACTAGATGATGAAGAGGGTAAACCAAGGGAAATAACTCCACTAACAGAAGAGAATTTAGATAAATATTCATTATTCAAAGGAGAAAAGGTATGAAAAAAAGGAGAATTTAGTTAACTCAAACGTCACTTGTTGGTAGGTATGTGTTTGCTTGTACACTTTCAGTCCAGATCTTTTTCCTTCTTTATCTTTGTTTAAAATCGCTTTCTAATTTGAGCATCAGTGGTTTGTAGTTTGTAGCCCATTACAAGTCCCAAAAGTATGGTTTTAGCACAAACTCCTAAGTTTAATTCCTTGATGTGATTTATCATATGATGGACTAGCAAAGTGTCACAAATCGCCACATACCTTGATTTACACACCTGATGATTTGTATGTATCTATCATTTGTACCTTTAATTATAAGGGGTTGTTTGGGGTGGTAATTAATTAAACTGGAGAAAACATGGTAGAAAAATATAATATTGCTTGTAACAAGCAACTTCTTCTTTTCCCACATTGTTTTCTACCACATAGGATGGTTTAATTTCAAATTGCATCTAATTTTCATTGTCGTCTGCAACCTACTTCAATTTGGACCAGTCTAAAATTCCCAAAAATGGGTATCACTAGTACCACAGTCTTTCAGTTATATCATGGCTGAAGTTAATGAAATATAAAATGTTTTCCTTTTCTTGGTGGAAAACATTGTGCAAAATGAAGAAATAGTTTGTTACCAGCAATTTCTTCAATTTACATGTTTTCCCAATTTATTTTCTTCAGGGGCATCAAAAAGTGTCATTTTGTGGTAATGGACTAACCCTGAAAGACTGTTCAAAGCAGCATAAAACCTCATATAAAGAAATAAATGTAATAGGGAGCAAGTGGATAATGTCATCGTTCATGGTACTTAAAGTTGGCTTCAAAAAGGGTAGTTTAACCCTTTCCAGGCCCTGGTTTTTACGTCCCTGTGATTTTATAATTGAGAAGACATTGTAGAAAAAGAAGAAATTGCTTGTAACAAACAATTTCTTTTTTTTCCCACAATATTTTCTACCTTATTGAATGGTCATTTTTAAATCCACTTTCAATTTTCTGCAAAACCTTGGATAGGTCTATAATTTTGCAAAACAGGAAAGCGTCAAACCATAACCAGGCAACAAAATTTTAGACTGGTCCAAATTAAAAGATGTTGCAGATGATAATTTTTAGTAGACAGAATTCAAAGAAATCTTTTTCTTTTCTGGTAGAAAACATTGTGGATTATGAGGAAATTGCTTGTAACAAGCAATTTCTTCATTCTCCACAATACCTTCCAAAGCTTTTTCGTTAGGGAAATCGAAAAGCGTGATTGTATGGGAATGGGTTTAAAAAATATTTTTTCTCCTGGTATTATCCTGAATTATGGATTATTTTTCAGTGAACGACCAAAATGTCATTACTACAGCTTATCTTAGCTGAGGTTTATGGCATTTTGGATATCTTCCTAAGTTATGTTAATACTTTTAGGTTAGTACCACTTTTGCCTCTCTCCATGTGAGAATTTTTACACACACATACACATGTTTATGTATACATTGCCAAAGATAATATGTCACTTATCAACAAGCATAAAACTGTATAATCCAATACTGAGGCAGGTTCAAATTATAAGATCAGACTAAATTTGGTTGTGTATCAGGCATCTTGTTATTGCCAATGTGAAATGATAAACATATTGTTTATATGGACCTAGGAAAACTGTATGATTTATGTGAAAATTATTAAAAAAGAGAGAGAATTTTTACACATTCTAGCACCCTCAAGCTCACAGATGCTTGTATGTGTTGGGATTAAAACCACTTTCATCAGTATTTCACAATGGCTCTCCTACTTGTTTCTCCCACACTGTTGTTTCGCCAGTCAGTGCAATCACAATATTCAATATGATCCACAAACTGCTCATCCCACTTAAGACTCTACTTATCACTCAACCATTGGTGAGAGAAAATTTCAATAATCACAATGACTTTTATTAAGTGTGGGAAAGAAAGTTGGCCAAGCCATGACCAGGATTTAAATTCATGACCCCATGATTGACAGCACAGTGCATTACTGGCTGAGCTAACCAGGCTTTGTAGCTCATGAACATACCCTTTGTAGGGCTTGTGTTTGATCATGAAAGGGCTTGAATTAATTTCAGCCAAGGAAGTTTAAAGACTGGAGTGAATCCCCTGATCATAAGAGAACAGTTGAACTACAAGAAAAGGCTGAGAAACTACTAGAAAGAAGGTAAACATACTTTGTTTTGGTACTTAACCCTGGTCATGCTGAACATGGAATTTTGCTGTTTGGGCAGGTGGTATAGACAAAGATCAGCCTGCACATATGTGCAGTCTGATCTTAGTCTACACCACCTGCTTGTCCTTGTTAAGCCACAGGCGTTTGTAAAATTAATTGTCAAAAGGAATATTAGTTGTATGTAAGAGGGTACAGTGCTTACAGTCCTTTGATATAAATGTTGTTTTTTTTCTAAACAGATTTTATTCAGCATGACAAGGGTTAGATGGTTTTGCACACAGCTATTAACCCATTCTGACAAAAAGACGCTTTTAAATGCCCCTGGCTATGTAAGCTTTGGAAAACATTGTGGAAAATGAAGAAACAAGCAATTTCTTCATTTTCCACAATGTTTTTTACCCCAAAAGACATAAATACTAAAGGTTTCATCAACCTTAAATTGTCATCTGCATCTTCTTTGAACTCGAACTTGTCTAAAATTTCTAGTATGGGAATGAGTTAATGTCCTTATTGAAGGATAACTAGCCCCCCTCCCCCAACTAACCTCTGACAAGAGAGTTTGTATGAGATATCGGATTATTTTACTTTGCATGATATATGTACAGGCACTAAAATCAAAAACGTGAATAATTGTCAGGCAACTTAAATGTTGTAACTATAGCTTGAGTAAGCAGTCTCTAGTGATTGTCTTTTTACTAAGATGAGTGACGTCTTACAGCCTTAGTACAATGGTCTCTACTGATCCAACAGTCTCTACAGATGCTCTGAGTAATAATATAAATCATATACAGTTGTATTCAGTCTTTTATATTTGTTTTCTGTTAAAACCTTAATACAATGGTCTCTACTGATCAGGCTGTCTCTACAGATGCTCTTGGTAATAGCACAAATGGTGTATCAAGTCTGTTATATTTGTTTTTTGTTACAGTTCAAGTAGAGTAGTCTCTACTAATCCAGCAGTCTCTACAGATGCTCTGAGTAATAGCACAAATGATGTATCAAGTGACTCAAGTCTGTTATATTTGTTACAGCTCTAGTACAGTAGTCTCTACTGATCCAGCAGTCTCTACAGATGGTCTTGGCAGTAACATGAGTGACATGTCTAGTCTAGATGAATATCCATATAAACCAGCTTTTGCCAAATATACCGGTGAGGCCTCTTTCATTGCTCGACTTCTATCAACTTATAATATATTCCACATAATATCATACTTTATCACTTAGTAATCCATTACCATATCCATGGGTCAGTGCAAAACAGTTGTAACTGCCTATATGTTTATAGGCAGTTACAACTGTTTCACACTGATTTATCAATACTACTAAAATTTAGACTGGTCCAAGTTCAAAGAAGTCGCAGACAAATTTATTTGATGGAATTTTAAAAAGAACTTTGTCTTAATTGGTGAAACTTTATAGGAAATAGAGAAGTTGAATGCTTCAAGAAATTTCTTTATTTTCCACAATTTTTAGCTCAGCTGTTTTTGGAGAAAACCTGTGGTGTTACTATAGCCTTGGTGTCATCGTCCTTGTTGTTGTCATCGTTGGTTGAAAACATTGACATTTCGTGATATCTCTGGTTCTACTAAAGACATTCACTTGAAACTTGGCACACTTGTTCACTATCAAAAGAGCAACCTATACTATCAAGGATGATAATTCTAGATGCATTTTGTCCACTATCCATCACCCAATAGCCGAGCATAGGCACCAGTAGGCGGTGCTCTTGTTAAAAATTTCTAGGAGGTAATAAAAAGAGGGATCATGTTGAAATATGAAATATCAACCATTCAATACTACATGTAGAATTCTTTTAACTCAGACAAACTGGCAACAACTAAACGCTCTAAACATCATGCACAAGCTTATGTACCTCGTACTACAATACATCCAACACGGCCCGAGGATGATCCTTTATATCAGTGGAGACTTCGTAGAAGAATGGAACAGGCTAAAGAGGCAGCCCCAGCCAATGTCGGGTCATTCGGATTCTTGACCAAAACTGAACAACAGGTATTTGAGAGAGAGAATGCTGGATTGACAATTTTTTTAAACCTGCATGCCTCATAGAAAATCTGTCTGCTTGTAGCATAATTCTTCTGAACAAAATTGTGAAATATTGGAATTTAAAAAGATTACAATCTACATTTCAAAGTCTTATTTGATGAAAGCTAAAACTGCTTTAAAAATAACCTATATAGAGTAAAGAAGATCTGGACTTGTAACTATACCGCCACCTACGAAGTATAGTAGGGTATATTGGTTTCAAGATGTCTACTTTTTCATTCTGTGCTGTAACTGTAATACCAAATGACATACAACCATGAAACATCATACAATTGTTGTCACTGATCCAAGGAAGTGAAGTACCGTATTGTTTTTGGTTCATGTAGGTCAAAAGTCAACTGAGCCACTTGGGTGACAACTGTTCGGGGTATAAGTCTACTTTGTTACAATTTCAGTTTAAACAGATAACTAATTATGGTACACTCATCAAAAAATATCTTCTATTATAGAAAAAAATTGACACCAAACTAGAAGAGTTCAAACAGAGACTGGCAGGTAAAGAAATCCATGTTCCGCAAGCCAGAGCCAAAGTTCAAACGCCATTAACTAATTCAGATCAGCATGGAAACCTAGACCCAGTAGGTTCACACCAATCAAAGTCTGCCAGACTACAGTTTACTCCAGCACCAGCTCACAATACTGCAGATGTACAGGTATGCAGTCTATATTCAAGTCACTTAGTTTCTGTTGCTTGATTCATTATGCTCAGAGTGCCTTAACCCATTCCAAAACGACTAAATTTTAGACTGGTCCTAATTGAAAGAAGTGGCAGACGACAACTTTTAGGCTTTGAAGTTTTAATCTTATTTTTACTTTTGGGGTAGAAAATATTGTGGAAAATGAAGAAATTGCTTGTAACAAGCAATTTCTTCATTTTCCACAATGATTTCTAAAGTCTTATTACTTTTGGGCGTCTAACAGCGTCATTGTGTGGGAATGGGTTAAATGTATAACTGCCTGCTGTAAATACAGTGGAAGCATGATAAACAACTGATAGATTGTTGGCCACGCGCACTGACTTCAGATAAAGCATCTGGTCTTATACCGTAATTGTCCATATATTCGGACACTCCAAGAATTTGGACACCAATATTTATTTCATGAAATAATTTATTTTGTGCCTCTAATTTTGGACAAATGGTATCTGGAATTTATCTATAAATTTAAACACCGTATTTACGAACATAAAATATCAGGTTAACAAATTACCACATCCATTATAGGCAATTTGGAATTCTAGCGATCAGTATCTCCAAACTGTCTAGGTTAAGTGTCAACAGGTGTATATTATTTATAACAGTGACTGAGAATAAGCACGCACCTCAGTATCTTTCGCCGGTAGGAAAGGATGGCTACGATTAACATGTGCGACCATATGAAATTAGTAAAATTTACCTGAACCTATTTTCGATTTTACAACACTTTCTTTGAGTATCCGGAGCTCATAGAGGATATTGTCATCTGTCGTAACAAATCAAGAAAAATTTGTAACAATATGCTTTGAAAGGAGTCAGTTGTAGTTATGGCGTTTACACTAATTATGGAAAATGTTTGAATTTTGATTGTAATTTGTTACAAAAATTATTAACTTCTCATCCGAAACGAGATAGATAATATTGGTAGATTTAAATAAAGTACCGGTATTGTTCTGCGCTTCTTTTGATAATCCAAATATTTAATTCCATGCAGTTTAATCAATCACAAGAAACAAGTATCGTTCGATTTATATAAAGTAAAGGAATTTCGGGTTCAGTTTAATTTACCATGAGGGAGGAAAGGTGATCAAAGGCGCCGCCGCCAGATGTTCAGCTATATTGGGAGAGTATCCGGAGTTGACACGTGCCAGATGCTTACCCCGTGAGGATTCTTGGTGACCAAATTTTTACCCTTGTCATAATGCCGAAAGTTAACATGAATTAATCAACTGCCTGAGCAATCTCCCACATTACAGATATAATTTTAAAAAAAAGGACCTTTTTTTTTTCTCACAGATAGGCCATTAACTTAGAATTTGCTGGTGATATTGTGCAATGAATTATGTCAAGCAGACCATAGACAAACTGTTGTAATTGACTGATGCCGTGATTTAATTGTGACTGCTATGTGCTAACTGACAATGACTTTTTGTCACTTGGTCACACAAACAATTAAAGTGCGATCAAAATATCCCCATTTTTCAATTCAACTGATGATGAATGTACAAAACAACAGAAAAAGAATTTACCATCCACTCAAAATCGGTCTTTGACTACAGAAACATCGTATCAATTTGCCTGAATGTGCTGCAGTTACGATCTTATGGTGATGTGCAGGATTCTATCAATTGTTAAAACTAAGAAAAACAATATTTAAGAGAAGTAAATTGTTTATCAAGTAATTTTTCAGTGAATGATACTTAATTTCACGCTGTCTTTGTCAGTATCTTTAAACAATATGAAAAAAAGATTAAATTAATAAATACACAAACGTAATGCGTACACATATCACAAGTTTATTTACTATTGAAAAGAATTCAATGTCTAAGCAAAACAGTTTGTGACTCGTGAAAATAGGCAATGGTTGCTCCGAGCTGCACAACAATTTTCTATGAATTCTGACACAGGCTTGATTAATTATCTATGAATTTGGACACGTAAAAAAATAATTATTTAATGATATCCAAATTAGTGACAAACTACTGCATATCAAAGGCTGTTATTATGCAAAATGTAATTGCGACAGATGTATAGAGTTACCTCTGTCTATGTGTGAGAGTTACCTCTGTCTGTGTGTGAGTGTTACCTCTGTCTGTATGTGAGGGTTACTTCTGTCTATGTGTGAGAGTTACCTCAGTCTGTGTGTGAGAGTTACATCTGTCTGTATGTGAGGGTTACCTCTGTCTATGTGTGAGAGTTACCTCAGTCTGTGTGTGAGTGTTACCTCTGTCTGTATGTGAGGGTTACCTCTGTCTATGTGTGAGAGTTACCTCTGTCTGTGTGTGAGTGTTACCTCTGTCTGTATGTGAGGGTTACCACTGTCTATGTGTGAGAGTTACATCTGTCTGTGTGTGAGAGTTACATCTGTCTATATGTGAGAGTTACATCTGTCTATGTGTAAGAGTTACCTCTGTCTATGTGTGGGGATTACCTCTGTCTATATGTGAGAATTACCTCAGTCTGTATGTGAGAGTTACCTCTGTCTGTGTGTGAGAGTTACCTCTGTCTGTGTGTGAGAGTTACCTCTGTCTGTGTGTGAGAGTTACCTCTGTCTATATGTGAGAGTTACCTCTGTCTGTGTGTGAGAGTTACCTCTGTCTGTGTGTGAGAGTTACATCTGTCTGTGTGTGAGAATTACCTCTGTCTGTGTGTGAGAGTTACCTCTGTCTGTGTGTGAGAGTTACCTCTGTCTGTGGCCTAGAGTTACCTCTTTCTATGTATGAGAGTTACCCCTGTCTGTTTGTAAGAGTTACCTCTGTCTGTGTGTAAGAGTTACCTCTGTCTATGTGTGGGGATTACCTTTGTCTGTATGTGAGAGTTACCTCAGTCTATGTGTGAGAGTTACCTCTGTCTGTGTGTGAGAGTTACCTCTGTCTTTGGTTGAGTGTGTATGCATGGGCGGGTTTGTCAGTCAATGTGTGTCTGTTTCCTGACCAGAGTATATCCTCTTCATTTTCCTTTTCCTATTTTTGAAAAATTTAGACCTCTTCAAATTCTAAGGTTTTGCAAAGAAAAATTTGAAGGGGATTTAATACGAAAAATAACCATTCAATGTGGTAGAAAATGTTGTGGAAAAAGAAGAAATTGCTTGGTACAAGCAATATCTTCTTTTTCTACAATGTTTTCTCAGTTATAAAATCACAGGGACGTAAAAACCAGGGATTGAACAGAAAAGTGTTAATTGATGGATCTCAAAAAAACTTGGCTTAGTTGTTCCCCTTCATGAGTGCTAGTGTCATGTGTAAAGATCCGTTGAATACTCCAGAGTTCAAGGTCACAGCTGAAGGTCATGTGACAAGCACTTGAGTGGAGGCATCTGTGTCTGTGATACATTTCTGGTTTACCACCTTCAGTCCAACCTACCTTAAGCAAGCGGTCAAGAGATTTGCCAAAATCGCTTGCTTAAGACAGGTGCTTGCTTAATACAGGTCGGCCTGTCAAGGTGATTGCCGGATATTTGTATAACAAAAAGGTTGGGGGGGCTAGAAAGTATTCATTTTCAAAGCAAATAATATAAAGAAGACAGCTCATACAAACATTATTTTTTTTATTTTGGCAAGAATACTATTAGGCCTATATGCTCATGAAATCGATTAGATTATCAATCGAAATTGAAAGGTTCAAATCGGATTAAATTACTCGAACGGTCGTGATTGTTTTTGGAAAGATCGAACAACTGAAATAATATCGGCCGGTCAGTTGAGGATCAGTCTGCTCGATGATTTTGATGATTGCGTAAAATATATATTTCAATAAAAATATAATCTAGAATCTAGTCAGAATTAGTCATTAAGCGAGATTGTTTACTCATTTCTCACCTCTAAAACTGCAAACAAACTCTGTACGAAAACGAAAATAGATTACTTTTCGAGAACAGTAATTTCGATCGTCATACTCGTTTAAACTTTATTGATAAAGTTTGAATATCATATTCAATCACTGAATAAGAGCAATATAGCAAAACTAGGAATTTTGGTGACTTCGAAGTGATCTACAAAACACCTGTTAATTGGCCACGCATGTGAATGTTTATCTGATTTGACACTTGAATAGATAATCCGAAAACAATTATGCGCTGTGATAATTACCTATCCGTGAAAATTGCCATTGGCCCGAAAATTGACCGTAAACTCAGGTTATTTTAAAGAATGGGACACGATTTTGATGGCCGTTGACCCCGTTTTAGAGGTGCTTGTTGAATACAGGTAAAAATTAGTGTAAATTAGATCGGGCGGACATTGAACTGGCCGTTTAAAACAGGTGCACGCTGAATGGAGGTGACCGGATCACCAGGTTTGACTGTATATGAAATAGCCCATTTTCTAAACATCAGAATTTAAACTGGTCCAAATTGAAAGAATTTGTTACATTTCTTAGTGCAAAATAAGTGATAAATAGTGTAGAAAACATTGTAGGATAAGGAAAAAAATTGCTTATTTTTCTTATTCCTCCTTTCGTCACATTGCTTATCTCAATTATTTGTCTCCAATGCATGAAAATGAAGTATGGTATGGTAATTCAAATTGAATAAGACAGTGGATTGGATCATCATTTCAGCACACCACTCCAATAAAAACCTCTGATATTGCCAGTCCTACATTACATTCGCGTCAACCAAGATCTCAAGACAGCCAGCCAGTGGATCCACATCTACACCTGATGTGTGATCTGTTACCATGTCCACATCAGGGTCAATATACGGACAAATTACATACTGATGTCAGTGAGAAAAATAATGAAATAAATGAAAATTATAAACAGTACTTACAGGCTGAAAAGCCTGATGTTGAAACCCAAGAAAATGTCCAAGTTGTTGATAATACTAACATTACAGAGTTCACAGAAAGGAATAGAAAACAAGTGACTTACAAACAAAGGAGCAAACAAAGACAAGAGAAAGTTCATTTTATAAATAATCCTGATGAATTATCAGAAAGTGAAGTAGGGAAATTGAAGTCTAAAGGTGTGCCAAGTAATAAGGTAGAATCAGTAGATATGGATACTGATAAGGGTGCAGAAAGGTTAGATACTGAAGACTATATAGATCTAACTGACAAGAGAGTTAAAACTAGGAATGAAGAGAAGACTAATGTAATTAAACCTACGTCTTCTAGCAGTCCTAAACTAGGGAGAAAAACAGTGGATTCAGCTATTGGTCAGGTATTTAGATTATATAATTTGATTTTTAATTTCGTCTATCAAAAATGGTTGTTCTGATTGGTCTAAAAAAGTTATTCATACCTCTATGTGCAAAATTTTGAGCGTGAAGCCAATTTGTATGCTTCTGCACAAAATAGTTCCATACAAAAACGTATCAAAATTTGTAAACTTTATGCTTTTTTTGCCCGATTCTATTAAATTATAAGAAATGAAGAGAATATTTTTTGTTTTCATGGAGATATGATCGGAAAAAACTAATCACACTTGTGTATGAATCCGCTTTTTTCATTTCATACCTCTATGGAAAAAAAATCCCCTCATCTCTTGAATGAATGATATGTGACCTGTTTGTCTCAATGGTATCTCTGACAAGTTTATTATTGGAATGTGGGGTCCAAAAGTACTTCATTAAATCTTTGGAAAAAAAATGTGCACTGGAGAGGCCACATTTTTGCCTCAAATGTCTTGATATTAAGTTAGATTGTTTGTCTCAGTGATAATTCAGAGAAAATTAGATTTTGAGCCCTGTGTGACGACAACTAGGTCACAAGGTCAAATTTTAAGAAATACATTCAACTATCAGTTGACAACAGGAAGTGAAAGACCACTGTTCAGTACCACTACCAGTACAGTGCTATCTAGTTTTGACAATCTGTTTATTATTTCAGGCAGTGAAAGACCGCCTGTTTAGTACCATCATCAGTACTGTGTTATCTAGTGTTGACAATCTGTTTGTTATTTCAGGCAGTGAAAGACTGCCTGTTTAGTACCATCATCAGTACTGTGTTATCTAGTGTTTACAATCTGTTTATCATTTCAGGCAGTGAAAGACCACCTGTTTAGTACAACCATCATTACTATGTTATCTAGTGTTTACAATCTGTTTATTATTTCAGGCAGTGAAAGACCACCTGTTTAGTACAACCACCATAACTATGTTATCTAGTGTTGATAATCTGTTTATTATTTCAGGCAGTGAAAGACCACCTGTTTAGTACAACCATCATTACTATGTTATCTAGTGTTGACAATCTGTTTATCATTTCAGGCAGTGAAAGACCGCCTGTTTAGTACCATCATCAGTACTGTGTTATCTAGTGTTGACAATTTTTGCTTATAATTTCAGGCTGTGAAAGACCACCTGTTTAGTACCACCACTAGTACTGTGTTATCTAGTGTCGATAGTCTACCACCAACCCAATCTGTAGAAAAGCTTGATAACAGAAAGACCAAGATCAGACAGGACAAGAATCAAGGTACACATACATGACATGTTTCAGAAAGTACCCAGAAAGTATCACAATTTTTCATGAAGCCATTTTGATAATATTTAAGGCAAATTGTTATCCAGATGATTGTCTATCCAAAGCTAAATCTGCAAATATAATTTTTTTTAACTTCTTCTCTTGTAGCTTCTTATTTAACCCTTTCCTGGCTTTTGAAATTTTAGACTGGTCCAAATTGAAAGAGGATGCAGACGACAATGAAAATTGGATGCAAATAAAACCATCCTATGTGGTTGAAAACACTGTGGGAAAAGGAGAAATTGCTTATTACAAGCAATTTCTCCGTTTTCCACAATGTTTTCCCAAGTATAAAATCACAGTGACGTAAAATCCCGGGTTTATCCAGGAAAGGGTTAAGGTACAATGCTCTTAAACCATTTCCCATTCAATCCCTGGTTTCTATGCCCCTTTGGTTTTATTTTTGAGAAAACATAGAAAAAGAAGAAATTGCTTGTGACAAGCAATTTCTTCTTTGTCTACAATATTTTCTACCCTCCTGATTGGTTATTTTTCCATTTAAATTCACTTTGAATTTTTCGTCTTCAAAACCTTTGAATTTGGATGGGTCTAAGTTTTTGCAAAACAAAAAAGGATTAATATGCCCTCTCAAACTATGAATATCGGGTATATAGGAGTCCGCTTGTTGGTCATTTGGTTGGTCTTTTGGGTTGGTCAGTTGGTCAGTCTGTCAGTCTGTATCTTTTTCTTGTCTGCTCATTTTCTTCTAAACCACTTGATGGATTTAAATCAAATTTCACACACTTAGTGTGTAACAGTATCAGGCAAAGATGTGCACATTCTTTTTTGCTTATGTTCCATTTATTTTTCTAGGAGTTAGCCCCCTTTTTTTAAAAAGGTTGTCCACTCATTTTCTTTTCAACTACTAAATGGATTTGATTTAGATTTCACATGTGCACTTTGTTTCAAGCAAAAATATGCATATTTTTTTTGGTGATGGTCCATTTACTTTATTCAGAGTCATGGCCTGAGTTATGTACCTTAGTTGAAAAATCTATGAAAAGTTTTTTTCCAGTGATATTTTTTTCTGTGACATGGAGACATTTGGGAGTGTTAATCACTTTCAGATATAGAATATAGGTATAATTAGAATTTAAGAATGAAGTAAACTATTTGACTTAATGTGCCATCTACAGTATGCACAGTATGAACCCGGAATATTCCTGCTTTGGCAGGCTGATCTTTGTCTATACCTCCTGTTTTTCTTTTTAAGCCAGAATCTGTTAACGAGATAAGTTTTCAATGTTTCATATTGACCCATAATTTGGTGCTTCCAGTACTTTCAGCCCTTTGATTCTGAATGCAATTCTGTTGTGGATTTATAATTCAGCATGACAAGGGTTAAATTGCTTTATTTTGGAAACAGTTATGGCCAGTAACATGTAACAAAAATTGAATTGGTTCATTGATGACATAAATGTCATAGTTACAGCTTGAATAAACTGTACTTTCGACGTTTAAGTCACCAAACCAATAAAAATGCTTTACCAAAATATCGGTCAATGTTTGAGTTCAAAGTTGACTTCGGGTGAAATGAATGAACTGGTTGGTCAATCAATTCTTTGACTGACAGCTGTGATATCTTGATTTCTTTCTAAATGTTTTCTTTTGTTCAGATGAAGAGTATGAGTCTGATGGAGGATTTGCTGATGATCATCTCTTGAAAATGTTACGCAGTCAGAGAACTTTGTATGAAAAACAACTACAGTAAGAATTATTGCATTTTTGAACTTTCTTAACCCTTTCCCTTTTTTTGTTGTTGTTTTTTAATTATCAATGATCCAAATTGAAGGAGGATGCAGACAACAATGAAAATTGCATGCAACCATCCTATTTAATAGAAAATATTGTGGGAAAAGGAGAAATTGCTTGTAACAAGAAATTTCCTTTTTCCACAATGTTTTCTCAAAAATAGAATAACAGGGAGGTAAAACCAAGGATTTTATAGAAAAGGGTTAAGCCAAAAGGAAATTGACATTTATATAGACATTCAGATTTTGATGTGATTTCTTCACTTTGAGAAATTTGTTCTGTCTTTCCATTAAAAAGTCATCTAAAAACTTGAAAGTACTTTATATTATATAGAATTTATTAGTATTTCTAAGGGTAGAGTGTTTCTGTTGGTTTTTAGACATCAAGATATTTTGAAAATTTAGTTGTTAGCTGGGGTATTTGTGGTTAAAAGCATCTTGTTTTTACTCTCTTTGGAGTAGAAAAAAGGTTTTGATATGGTAAAACAAGATTTAATGACCCAAAAATGTTTTGCATGAGCAGGATAAAAATATTTGTCAAATTGAGTGTTAAACCATACCTTCTCTCAAGAGTCATGGGATTTTGTCATATTAGTTTTATTCAAGTTTGATTTATTCTGTTTTATTTCTATACCCATTTCTTTTCAGACAAATTGACGAGAAGTTAAAATCTATAAATAGTTGACAATACCATTACTCAACCAAGCCATTCATAATGCCTGGACTGTGACAGGTTTCAAGCTATTGTGAGAAGGCTAGAATTAGAGATCTGGATCCATCGGCAAATGAACCTCCATTGAACCTCATAAACCAGATTGACTAATCATTATACCATATGAGCCTATGCGTGACATTTCCAACCATTTCGCATGTGCGTGATTGACACACATTGAGCACCCTGGACAGCCATGCGGGGCAATTAGAATATTCGCTGATTGTTTAAAGAATCTTTAGTATCAGTATCTATCTACAGAGCGCAGAGTGAAGACTCTGATCAGACTGTGCGGATGCACAGGCTGATCTGTGTCTTTACTTTGCGCACATGTGTAATCGTTGGAAATGTCACGCATGCCCTCATATTGTTTAATACTTTCCACTTGATTATTCAGATTTCTAGATGGCTTATTACCTGTTAATTTCACCCAAAAACCAGTGAAATTATAAAAATGATAAACTCACTGTTTGGAAAGATTTTTCACAGCGTTTGTTCATTTTAGGCTACAGAAAGTCATCTAAGCAGGACTCAGACAGTAATTACGTCATCATGGTGCTGTGTAAATGACGTGTGTTATGACATGCTTTTAGAGTTTGTTGGATGAAAAAAAATCATGGACAGTTACTTTTTTAGGCATTAAAGAAATAGATAAGATCATAAGATCAAATTATATTTCATGTGGTGAAAAACAAAGCGTGTGGCTCTGCTTTTGTTGCTCACTCAATGAAAGAAAAATTGATCTTACAATGAAAAAAAAATCCACTATGTGTTCCTGGGTTGAATAACATTCAATAATTTCACTAGCGGATTACCACTGGATCACTACTGGATTTAAACTATTGTGAAAGATGGAGTGGCTATTTCCTCCTCTCTTACTAAGGACATTATTTTTGCATTTTAATCGAAGGCTCTCTAAGATATGATATTCATTCCTATTCCTTTTATCTCACTCGTCATTCAAAAAGGGATAAAATGAGACAAAGCTTAAATTGTTAATAGATTAGATGGGGTTTAACACCGCTTTTAACAGTATTTCAGTCATATCGCAACGGCTGGAGCACCTAACCTTAGATTCCTAGTATTTCTCACACCTGTTCTATCACTACATCCTTTCTGAACCCCCAGCTGCTCATCCCACTTGGTGGGAGACATAAATTGGAAAGGATTTTCCCATGCGGTCGGGGATCAGACCTGGAACCCCATTAATAGGAGTCCTATGCACTTAAAAAATTATTCTACGATTGTTTCACCAATTACCAAACTACAAAATGTTTGACTGGTCTAAATTGAAAGAAGTTGCAGAGGACTTTAAAAATTGCACTAAAATTTGAAAATTAATGACAAATAGGGTAGAAAACATTGTAAGAAGAGGAAAAATTGCTTGTTACAAGCAATTTGCTCCTTTTCCCACAAGATTTTTCATGGTCATATTTTTCATGGCGTCACATGGTGTGGTAATGGGTTAAGACAAGGATATTTCTTATTAACATTCCGTCCAATATATTGCTATTGTTATACATATGTATGACTCGTCATACTAACAGGTAATTTTTGCTTAACAAATTTTTTAAAAAAAAAAAAGATCAAATCCAACACAGGGCAACCAGAATTAATATTTTTTTGGATAATCATATTGTCGGGTTTTACCAAAACTTCATAGCTATAGCTTGATTAAGCTGTTATTACGAGTTTTTTGTTGTACACTGACAATATATATATATAGTTTAGGTAAATGGCCTATTTAGATTTAGAAATTAATTTATTGAATTATAATTTATATTGAACAAATAAACCTTTATTTTCGTAGAAAGCAAATGTTGCTCATAATTGTAATATAAGCCGTTTTACCCATAGCATACAATACCGCTTAAGACGCCCTCAAGAAATATGGAAAATTCTGGATATTACTTCTAGAGGTCGTTGTAAAGTTGCATTAGTTCTTTTTCAATGTTTTCTATGCCAAAGGTATGCCCCCCCCCCCAAAAAAAAATAGCTTTAAAATATTGTCTGCAACTCCTTTCAACTTAGACTGGTCTAAAATTTTGCCGTCTGCTAGTGGATTAGCACTATATTCCAGAGGCCGACTGACGTATGTTGACGTACCCCGACTTGGAAAAAAGACTGCCTTTACTCTGGCTAGAATAGCTAAGAATCATTTATTACCTGTGAGTATTGGTCTCTAAAGACAGAACAATGAACGAAGATGAAGCACAAAACAGGTCATCTGTTAGTGAATGTTGTGGAAGCTACTTCAACTTCATAAAAAGTGTTTTATATAGAAAAAGGAACGAGTTGAAAAATCTATTAGGTCAGACCATTCTTGTTGGACATAAGCACGGAAACTATTGGCTGAATAAACAGCTTGATTGTTCAATCGATTGTTTTGTTAGCTGTACAGATTCTTCAATTACGAAAATTTGTAAAATTTCTTCTTATGGAAGGAACACTTTTGTCAAATATGTAGGATGGTTTATTATCGTAGTCAAAAAGTTTAAAATCCATTTTATACACGTCCCTAAATTCGTTGATAATCTTATCCGGTATAGTCCGGTACATTTCTATAATCACCTGTCGTTTCTGATCTTTTAGGACGGACTGATTCGATGACCCATGAGCAATGTAGGCAAGTTTTAGAAACTCCGCCTTCGAGATTTGATTCACTATGTTGCGATCAACCGGTAGTTTATATTTCATCTCGATGAGACCACGCATTTGAAGTTTTCGCCAGATTCTGAGTAATGCCTCGTACCATCCCATACATTTGGTGATGGATTTTTTCCAGCCGAATGGACTGGATATACTGTCATCAATGGCGTCTTTTGCTGCTAAACGGGATAAAGACCGGTTCGACCTCCGTATTTGTTGGTCTAATCCAAACTTGCGAAATATATCTGCGGAATCGACATTGAAATTTTCCATCTTTCCTATAATATAAAATGAAACATGTAAGATTATCTGATTCATGAGACACCTGTATTAGCAGTCGACCTGTATAAGCAGTCTAGTATCTAATGTGTGTGGGACATCGTTTTCGCCGATAAACCATGTCTATTGCTAAATTAAAGCAACATTTTGATTTCAATTGAAGGGGTTTTCACATGCTTCACGTTAACATCAAATGAAACGTGATAGGCAGTTTTGACAGGGGATAAAATCCATTTATTATATACCTATAAAAGATATGGAGTAAAACCTGGCTGTCAAATACAACTCGACAGAAAAAAAAAATCAATATTCGGCGTGTAGCAAAAACCCGTATTCGTCGAGTAACGTTAAACACTGACTTCTTTTTTGTGTATAGCCGTTCCGGGTTTTTGGAAAGTTGGTTATTTCTTAGCCATTTAAATGACATTTCCTAAAAGGTATATAATAAAAGGAATATTACAACAGTGTGTTTTTCTATTTGTTGTTATCATTGTCTCGAATCGTGTGTAGGTATTTTTTATTGGATTCGACCTTCGGTCTCATCCAATAAAAAATACCTACACACGATTCTCGAACACGATAACAACGCATAGAAAAAGACACTGTGGTAATATTTCCTATTTATTTGGAATTACATTGTGATGATTTACCGTTACAATAGGAGGTGACGGTTAGCCAATAGATGCCAGACTGATTATATGGTCGTTACTACTTGTGAATAAGTTGATCGTGTCTACTAACCCATTACCAGACGGCAAAATTTTAGAATGGCCCAAATTCAAAATAGTTGCAGACGACGATTTGAAGTTTATGAAATTTTGGATTTTTTCGACTCTATGGGTAGAAAACATTGTGGAAAATGGAGAAATTGCTTGTAACAAGCAATTTCTTCATTTTCCACAATGGTTTTTTAAAGCTGTTTCCATTGGGGCGTCTAAAAGCGTCACTAAGTGGGAATGGGTGAATCAAAGAATCGGTTGACCATTAAAATAATCCATTTTAGACCGAACGAGAACTTTGAGATGGTTATTAATGTGAAGCAATTTTGTTGGTTTGGCGACTTCAACATTGTTACTAAAGCTTATTCGAGCTGTAGTTACGACGTTAAGGTCGCAGACTGTCGATTTTATTTCTTTTTTACATGCTACTGGATATAAATGTTGCAATATAACGCCGTTTAATATCGAAGCGGAATTTCCTGTTTGAGTCCGTGTGCGTTGGCACTGGAGTTAGTGGGCGGAACAAGCGATCGTTCAAATGAATGAGAACTTAGGTGGTTTTGGAAATTAAAATCGTGTGCGTTGATAACTGTGGAAACTGATAATTCAATAGCTCTACTCTATGTAATGGGTCCTTTTTGCAAAAGAAAATTGATTATAATAAAGAAATAAAAAAGAATGCTACTTGATTTGTGCAAATTTGATTTCGGCAAATAAATAGGGCATATTACAACAGTGTGTTTCTCTTGTTGTCGTTATCGTATTCGAGAATACTGCGTGTATGTTTTTATTGGAAATGCCTACACACGATGCGAGAACACGATAACAACAAATTTAGGCTGAATGTAACATCATCGGCAATTTTACTGAATAACTTGAACAACAGTATACAAAAAGTAGTCCCTGTTTAAATTGACTGGCGAGCCTGTGCTAATCTAAAGATACAATATCGGAGAGTAGCGTAGATGGGACAGATTCTCCAGTCTAGGTTTTGAATACAGTTTTATGGTAGGCGCCAAATACGGATTTTTTCTGTCGATTTGTACCGGTCAGAAATTTATTCAGATCATATATAGGTATATAATAAAGGCTACTGATCAATTGAAATAGAAAGATCGCTTACCAATGAACGTGTAGTTCATCGAACAGATGACACACATTTCAGAGATCATCAATATATGGGGATCTATCTTTTGTTTGGTTCGTCCTGCCCATGTGACGAATTGTAAAAATTCTTTGAAAGTTGGGTCAGAATTACAAATCCTCCGACCTCGATGTCGCCCCGGTAACGAACTAGAATCCCTGAATTGAGATATTGCGGGTTCGCCGAATCTTTTCCAGAATAATGGATTCGGAGAGAATAGTTTATCGATGTAGGCCGAGAGAATCCGATTATACGGATCTCGTACAAACGTGAATTTGAAATAATCTCGAACATCGGAGGGTTCTGTAGTGTTGCTTAATGAATCGAAATGTTGAAGCAGCGCTTGTCGTATGGTCACCTCATATGGGTGTGTGAACTCGTCTGTATGGTTTAACTGGTAAATAAATCTTCTCCAAAATGTCGTGCCCACTTTCTCCACGGGACAATAAATCGATTTTTGTTTGGGGATTAAGTGCATTCGGGTTATCCAGAAAGATTTCTGTACTTCGAAATCAAAACCGAACTTTTGGCAGTTGTTCCGAACTGTTTGTGCAAACTTGTAACCAGAATTGATACCGACTGTGCTGCCTTTTGGTTGCCTGGCTTTCTGCAAAAAAGGTATATCTTATATGTAAAAGATTACCCGAATAACCAGACGACGCAATTTCAGAATGGTCAGAACTATAAGAAGTTGCAGACTACAATCTAAAATTGGCTTAATTCTTAAAATCTTTGTCTTTTATAAGCAATTTCTTCGTTTCCAACATTTCCCCAAGGGGGAGGGGGTGTAAATAAACGGGATTGCGTTGGAATGTACTTAAGACATTTCAATTGTAATTATACTTTCATGTAAAAATCACATAATTGGATTATATTTACCATAACTTGATGTTTTAGTGGTGAAACAATAAATTTGTTGGTTCATATCCACACCGTATACCCTCGCTTTCAAAAATTCTATCCCTAGATTCTGGTTTTTATATTGAAAGATGAAAACATGTGACCAGACACCATAAGTGCATTAAAAATAAGAGGCCAACAGGAATTTTTCATCGGGCTGGCATAAATTCGGTAAGCGATGTGTTGGACTCATATCTGATTCACTATACCAAGTTTCAAGTATTCTAGATTTCTAGTTGCTGACGAAAGTGCGGCGAAACAATTTCAATTTTCCCTATTGTGAACGAAAATAAAGTCATAAAACAGCAAATATATATTCTGCGGTCCTGAATTCGGCAAGCGACTTGATCATGGTACCCGGAAATATTAGCTAATGCACCATATCAAGTTTTGAGTCTCTGTGATTCAAAGTTGATGAGAAAACTTACGAAATTTTTGCACGAAAATAATTTAAGTCGTAAAACATGAAAAAGATACCGTGCGGACCTAATTTCGATAACCGATACCGCCGATCCCATTCATTTGTCTCTCATCCCATAATCAGCCACTTATACATAATGGATTATTTTTTAACTTCTATATATTATTAGTAGTATTGTTTTTCTTACCATGAAATTTGCTGTGCTTTCAGGTTTTCGTCTACCTGGAAGAAAAATGAACACAAGAAACAATATATTGGCGTGCAGATAAACAATAAAAAATAATATTGTTAAAATAACAGAATGAACTGTTTGATATGGTGCATGTCACTCCAATCCTAGTGCTTTAACGTTCCTTTAGTAAAAAAATGGTTTTAATCTAGATTGTTTCTGGAAAAAAACCGAGGTATTGTTTTAGACATGATGACTTTAGCGTTGTCGTCGTCCGAAAACTTTGGCAATTTGTTATATCTCTGGCATTGCACACAATGAATTCATTTGCCACTCGCAATATGCATTTAGTTTTGCTCTCAAAAGAGCAATCCATAACAACAAGGGGGATAACTCTAAATACATTTGACCGAATTGTGCCCCTTTTTCGACTTAGAAACAGGAACAGCTGAGCGTTGGCGTCAACCCGCGGTGCTCTAGGTTTCCTGCGTTCCATTTGAATTTGCAAAGTGCTACGATTTAAAACTACTACAATAATAACAAAAACAAACAATAATTCCATTAATTTAACTTAACAAAATATGTTCCGTCTGTTTTTTTTAGAAATGTTTACATCCCCATGTATGTATTTGGAAAAAGATCTCATTTATTTTTGTGCGGAAAAGTGCTCTTTTAACCCTTGTCATGCTGAACCCGGAATATTTCGGTTTTGAATAGGAATAGGAAACTTACCGAACTGTAAAAGCTGTCGTTTAACCTCGAATTTTGTCTGGATAAAATGTACTGAAAAAGGAAAAAATAAATTCAATTAACCCTTTACTGTTTTCAAATTTTGGAGTTGTCCAAATCTGAAGGGGTGGCAGACGACATTTTAGATAAAGTACAATTTGAAAAAAGTAACCATTCGATATGACAGAGACTATTTTTAGAAAAGAAGAAATTGCTTGTTGCCAGCCATTCCTTCTTTTTCCACAATGTTTTCTCAAGCATAATATCACAGGGACGTGAAAACCGGGGATTTTGCGGGAAAGGGTTAAAGCTGTGCTTTAACAAATTTTCATGAAAATTTGGTACAGAAAATTGGCTGCTTCTCCACAATGTTTTCTCAAGTATAGTATCACAGGTATCGTAAAAACCAGGGATAATGCGGGAAAAGGTTAAAGCTGCGATTGAGCATATTTTCATGAAAATTTGATGTAGAAAAATTGCCGCTTCTCCATGATGTTTTCTCAAGTATAGTATCACAGGTGTTGTAAAAACCAGGGATTTTGCGGGAAAGGGTTAAAGCTGCGAACAGATTTTCATGAACATTTGATACAGAAAATTGCCGCTTCTCCACAATGTTTTCTCATGTATAGTATCACAGGTATCGTAAAAACCAGGGATTATGCGAGAAAGGGTTAAAGCTGCGAACAGATTTTCATGAAAATTTGGTACAGAAAATCGCCTGCTTCTCCACAATGTTTTCTCAAGTATAGTATCATTGGTGTTGTAAAAACCAGGGATTTTGCGGGAAAGGGTTAAAGCTGGGAATAGATTTTCATGAAAATTTGATACAGATAATTGCCTGTTTCTCCACAATGTTTTCTCAAGTATAGTATCACTGGTGTTGTAAAAACCGGGGATTATGCGAGAAAGGGTGAAAGCTGCGAACAGATTTTCATGAAAATTTGATATAGAAAATTGCCTGCTTCTCCAACAGCTATTATCATTCTCACTATAGACACGGCAATCTTTTTTGTATGCACGACCTAAAGTGGAAGTCTGCAATTGATTGTCCGAGGTTGACGTAAGCTTTTGTTCACGTTACGCTTGTAATTGACGGAACGCTGGCCCCGCCCACTTACTCCTTTGGCCACGCCTACTGACTCCCACAGGAAGTCCCACTTTGATTTAAAACGGCGTTATTTTGCAAAATTTATGGCCAGCAGCATGTAACAAAAAAAGTAGAATAGTTGGTTGAGGACCTTAACGTCGTAACTACAGCTTGAATAAGCTGCAATTACGACGTTCAAGTCGCCAAACCAAAAAAAAAATGTTTCACACAAATGGCAGCCAATGTCGGAGATCAAATCTTAACTCCGGGCTGAATGAATGATTTGATTGGTCGATATAATTACTTGATCGACAGCCGCGATTGGTCTATTGACTGATCGCTGGTTACACCCACTTGATTTGGCGATCTAAACGTCGTAAATACAGCTTGAATAAGCTGCAGTTACGTCGTATAAAACGCGAAAAACAGCAAAAATGTTTCACATAAATGTTGAACATAGTCGAAATTCAACGTTAACCCTTGTCTTGCTGATTCCGGAATATTCCGGTTTTGGCAGAAGGAGTAGACTAAGATCAGACTGCACTTATGTGCAGGCTGATCTTAATCTACACCTCCTGCTTGTACTTTTCCAGCAAGAGTTGTTTATGAAGTTGATTTCTTAAAGAAATATTGATTTTTGAACAACAAGTTCTATCAGTGCTCTCAGCCCTTTGATTTGACAGCATTTCAGTAAGGTAATTTATACAGCATGACAAGGGTTAAATGTATGATTTGATTCGTCGATCGATTTTTTACACTGGCGGTTTGTCTGTTGTAAATAGAAAGATATACACTTGTGCCAATATCATTCTTAAATGGTTCAGTAAACCAAATCGACCCTCGTTATATTAATCAATTCTTTTGTATATTTTGCATTTTAATTATTCATTGCACGTTACAATTCAATCATTTCAAAATGATTGATTCGAATATCTGATAAGGGATTAACAAAGAATACATGTTTACCAAGATTTTAACCTTTTTTTTTTTTTACATAATAGGACGCCTTTTTATTAGAGCTGTGATTGCGTTATTTTTGTTACCCGCCGACATATTGCCGACGTACTTTCCTGTTTGGCAAAATTTTAGACCTGGTTTTGCAGACGAAAATTCAAAGTGGATTTGATTTGAAAAAAAAAAACATTCAGCAGGGTAGATAACAGTGAAAAAAAGAAGAAATTGCTTGTCACAAGCAATTTCTTCTTTTCTACAATGTTTTTTTCAAGTACAAAATCGCAGGGGTGAACAGGAAAGGGTTTACCAAATTTGCACGTTACAATTCAATCGTTTCAAAATGATTGATTCGAATACCTGGTAAGGGATTAACAAAGAATACATGTTTACCAAGATTTTAACTTTTTTGACATAAAAGGACGCCTTTTTATTAAAGCTGTGATTGCGGTTTTTTTTGTTACCCGCCGACATATTGCCGACGTACTTTCCTGTTTGGCAAAATTTTAGACGACGAAAATTCAAAGTGGATTTGATTTGAAAAAAAAAAAAAAAAAAAAAAAACATCCAGCAGGGTAGATAACAGTGAAAAAAGAAGAAATTGCTTGTCACAAGCAATTTCTTCTTTTCTACAATGTTTTCTCAAGTACAAAATCGCAGGGGTGAACAGGAAAGGGTTAACCAAATTTGCCATTATACTTTTTTGCTAAAGAAATTTTCATGACGCGGGCAGAATTCAAACTTGGGGCCTTCTGATCACGAGCTCCAAGTTTTACCAATAGTATATACGATTTCTTTTATGGGAAGTGGGAAGTCGAGTACTATGTATCAAACTTACCAAGGAAATAGAGCTGGGTTGCAGCAGAAATTAGACCAAACTTACCATTATAAATGAGTAATCCAAAGTTTAGCAGGAGCAATATGACGGCAATGGTCCAGAATTTTCCTAAAGTTAAACTCCAAAACTTATGGCACCTGTAGATTTTCAAAGACATTTTGTGCACCATTTGTCACAACAATTACTAGCGCTCAAGTATATGAAAGCCACGTTTCCAGGCTGAACTCCGAGTTTTCAGAGCTGTGTCGGTTATAGGAATTCTGTGAAAACAATGTCACTAATATGTATCATTCATGATAATTCGACAAGGCACCGTATTGATAGCACAGAAGGTATCAGCTCAGATCAGACGGCGAAGGTCGCGGCTGGCCGAATATTCTCGCGTATGTCGATATTTTCTAGGTATAGTTCTGTTTTTCATTTTTGATAGCACCCTGATTGTACTCCGTTAGAATATATTTCCTTTGTTTTTCAATCAAACATTTTTGAGCCTCCGAAATCATAAATGTCCCATATTTGAAATCTTATCTTGCAAACATTTTCAGTGTAAGGCACTTCGTCTGTCAGAAAAGATTGCTACCAAGATCTTTGTTATCTATCCATATGTATTGTTATAGCTATAAAGACCCACTTCCTTCTTTTGACACGCTTGAGAAAAAGTACCGCGAAAAAATATTGTGAATGAGATATTTATTTCCCTTTTATCAAAATGTTTCCGTGCTTATTTGATATTTATTCGTACAATTAAAAAACACTCTACAACGTATCTTAAATTGTACTGGTTAAATTTTTTGTCGTCTTATAAACGGGGAAACCCATTACCACGCGACAATTTTTACAGTGGTCCAAATTCCAAGATTTCGCTTACGACGATTTTCAGTTAGTGATTATTTTCATTTTTGAGTGAAAAGAAACCGGATCATGAAGATATTGCTCGTAACAAGCAATTTTTTCTTTCCACATTGTTTCCTAAAGTTTTTTTTTCTTCTTTTTTCTTGGCGCGAAAAAAATGTTTGTGTGGGAATGGGTTGATTTGTTAGCAAAACAAAAAGAAGTCCTGAAAGTATTTACTAATGTAACAACATGAAATGAATAGTTTTATTTGTATTGCCCCATGCCTATTTGAGCTCGTATAAATTTTACTCTAAATCCTCCATTTCTGAATCGATCGAGTCTTAGACCTAGCACTAATATTGGAATTTTCTGTTACACCACCGTAACGCTTTGAAGTGTAATATCACGAATAAAAGTATGTGTGTTCGTTTATTTATCGTCGCTACCGTAGCATTTACCCATATGAGCGATGCCCTTAGAAGACAGTTAGTTATCACGGGGGATATTGCAAGAGTACAGGATGAAAGTGCTGAGAGCTCTGTCTGGTTCTTTAACGTGCTCGATGAAAAGCACAGTCACACGGGGCCTCGGTTAAACGTCTCATCCGAAAAACGACTAGTTTGTTAGTTTGGTCAACCCAGGGCTCGAACCCATGATCATAAGGTTTGAAGGCAAGTCAATAGATGGGTTGGTTAAGTTTTTGCTCAAATAATGATAATCGATTCGATTAAAGATTTTTACGGGTTCACTTATACATTGAAATTTGAAATTAAATCTTTTTAAGTTTATCGAGCCATGTACACCAAAAGCATTTTTTGAAAAAAAACAAAAGAAAAAAAGGAAGAAAAACGTCGAAGGGCGAGCAAAATGTCGTCAATTCAGATTGAATGAAGCTGCAGTAACGTCATTTTTCTCACCAAAAGACGAACAAGATTTTAATTCCTCTTCACATAGAACAAAGTCTCGATACGAGGTTCTCTTGGAGATCCAACATACAAAACTAAGTTATCTTAACTCATTACCTGTCGACATAATTTGAGACTTGTCCAGATTCGAAGGAAGTTAAAGGCGACAATTCAGAGCCAATCCAAAGTGTAAAAACAAAACACCGGGTTCGATCCCTACCGCGGCACTCATCCTTTCCGACTATTAGTCTCTCACCAATGGGTCGATAATCGTAGACCTATGTGGGATAGCAACTGGAGGCTAGGAAAGGATGTAATGGTAGAACTGTTGCGAGAAATACAATGATTCCATTGTTAGGTGCTCCAGCCGCCGCGATATACCTGAAAGATTGTTGAAAGCGGCGTAAAACCTCAACATTGTGAGAAAAGAAGAAATTGCTTGTCACAAGCAATTTCTTATCTTCTCACATTGTTTTCCTTAAACATATTTTGTTAGCTCGTAAAAATGCGGAATTATATGGTAATCGGTTATAATAGCTAAGAGTATTGATCCTAGCCATCGCCGGTCGATCTTGATCCAATTTTTGTATTTGGAACTTGTTTTTCTCTGACGGAGGTCAAAGGTCGGGGTCAGCGGTCCCTCATTTTTTGGTTGGACGTATTCTTCATTTTCACGTTTTACTTTCTGTCATAGAAATAGTAAATAAAATATAATGATATATCAAACGAACGGTTCGAGACATCACTTACTTAGCCCCCATATATGATTCCCACTCGCCTTTCAAATGAGGGTTTAAAGGAAAAAAGAAAGGATGGAAGGAAGGAAGGATAGAAAGAAAGAAAGAGAGAAAGGAAGGACGGAGGTTGGGAGGGAGGGAGAGTGGGAGGGAGGAAGGAAGGAAGGAAGGAAGAAAAAGTATTTACTCTTAAAAGCTATTGATAATTCTTATCTTTATATATGTCATCTTAACCTGCTTACATGCTATATTAGAACTATAGAACATTCATATAACACCGGTTGAGCAGAGATACAAGTGAAAATACGCCATTCCATTTTTAAACCATTCCAAGACAACCAAATTTTAGACTAGCCCAAATTGAAAGAAATTGCAGACAAAAATATTTAGCTGAATAGGTTTTTAAAAATCTCAGGGTTTTTTTTTGGGGGGGGGGGGGTCGTAAGCATTGTGGATAATGAAGAAATTGCTTGTCACAAGCAATTTCTTCATCATCCACAATACATTCCAAGGCGGTTTTTTTTTGTTTTTTTTTTTTTTTTGTTTTTTTGTTGTTTTTTTTTTTTTTTTGAGGGCGTCCAAAAGCGTCATTGAGTGGGAATGCCTTAATGCTTGACTCTTTTCCTTTCACACGCTTGCTTTTTACAACAAAAGGGTAGAGTAGAAAGAAAGCGTTGTGACAGAAAATTTCTTCTTTCATTTAATAGTGCTGTCTTACAAGGTGTTCTTCTGCGCCTGTTCAGATGGGTAGCATGAATTTATCGTGAAACAGGTTAAAGAACCTCCGTGACTGCAGGTTACATAACCTTTTCTTGTTCAATACCTGTTTATGTAAGTCTCATTGTCTTTCAACTTGAGAAAACATTGTGGAAATAGAAGAAATTGCTTGTAACAATACCTGTTTATGTAAGTCTCATTGTCTTTCAACTTAAGAAAACATTGTGGAAATAGGAGAAATTGCTTGTGACAAGCAATTTCTTCTTTTTCCACAATATATTTTTTTTCCTATTGAAAGATTATTTTTCCAATAAAATCGGCTTTAAATTGTTGTCTGCAAAACCTATGAATTCGGACAGGTCTAAATTTTGCTAAACAGGAAAAGGTTAAACATTTCTAATATACCAACTGACGGATCGCTGGACTCCGCCCATTGAGCTTGACAGGAAATTTCACCTAAATATCTAACTGCGTTATTTTGCAAACTGTGTGGCTAATACCATGTAAGTGAAAAGTAAAATCGTTAGTTGGACACCTAAACCTCGTAACTACAGCTTTAGCGAGCTGTACTTACCATTTTAAGGTCGCCAAACCAACAATCAAAGGACTGAAGGTCCTGGATGTCTTCACAATCCTTATGGCATTATGATTTAATAATTTATAATAACTTAATTGGGACTTAATTTATAGTATCTGAATAACATTCTCATATTTTGGGAATGTAACTGTTCCACGCAATTCTTCTCAGGCTTGAAGTTTAAGTAGGGAATGTATCTGTATCGTGTAGATTTTCTTAAGCTTGAAGTTTAATTTGGGAATATAACTGTTTCACGTAAATCTTCACAGGCTTGAGGCTTAAATTGGGAATGTAACTGTATCACGTAAATCTTCTCGGGCTTGAAGTCTAAGTTTTGAATGTAATTGTACAACGTAAATCTTCTAAGGCTTGAGGTTTAAATTTGGAAGGTAACTGTATCACGTAAACTTTCTCATGCTTGAAGTTTAAGTAAGAAATGTAACTGTTTCACGTAAACTTTCTCAGGCTTGAAGTTTAAGTTTGGAACGTAATTGAACCACGTAAATCTTCTAAGGCTTGAGGTTTAAATTTGGAAGGTAACTGTATCGCGTAAACTTTCTCAGGCTTGAAGTTTAAGTTATAAATATAACTGTTTCACGTAAACTTTCTCTGGCTTGAAGTTTAAGTTAGGAATGTAGCTGTACCACGTAAACCTTCTCAGACTTGAAGTTTAAGTTTGGAATGTAACTGTATCACGTAAACTTTCTCAGGCTCGAAGTTTGTGTTGGGAATGTACTGTTTCAAGTTAATCTTCCCAGGCTTGTAGTTTAAGCAAGTATCGGAGATCTACATTCAGGTACGGATAGGAAAAGAGTGTTTCCGGTGGTTTATTGAGCCCTACATTTTATAAAAATCTATATAAAACCCCATAAAAACTATGTTTACAACAAATATATAAAAGTGTCATGGTCTCAAAAATAAGCTATCGTTTGTGAAGTAGCAAAACGGTTTTCTATTTATTCTAAGAATGGTATGATATTATAGCAAAACGATTTTAAGCGCCAGCTTTGCTGGTTTAAGTTAACAGACAAAATTTTGAGGTCGTTTCAGAGTTCAATGGGTGCAGATTTAACAACTAAACTTCACTTAATGCCTACGCCAGAAAAGTAGTTATTGTGTATTCTAGGAATTATTCAAACTGTGTGTATTTTTGGTTCACCTGGCAATATGAATGTACTGAATCAAAACTGTAGAGTACTCCATCGAAAGCATATTTTTTAATTATGACCTCGATTATATCACGATAACTTTTGGTAAGGAAGATTACTCAACGAATCATGCTTTGCTAGATCACAGTACTTTTAGTACTTTGATTTTGAAAAGAGTCGCAGATCGATTGCTGTTAGTATAAAGAGAAAAGTACAAACACTCATATGTAACACGAACCCTATAATCGTTTTCGAAAGAGATATATTTATAATTTATCGGAATATGGATTCTGATAGTATTACAGAGAATGAATATATGAAATCGATACAAGTAATGTCCCAGGACGGGTTTTTAAGCACTGAAATGTGAAATTGCCACTGCAGTGAAATATTCTATCTGATTAACTCATACCCTCAACCCATCAGCAGAAGACAAAATTTTAGACTGGTCCAAAAGCATTGAAGTTGCAGGCGATTTCAAGTTCGTAAATATCTCTGTCTTTCTGGGATTAAAAATAATGTTGAAAATGCAGAAATTACTTGTAACAAGTAATTTCTAAATTTTCCAAATTGTTTTCCAAAACCTTTTTCATCAGGGGCTACAAAAAGCGGAATTGTGTGGTAATAAGTTAAGCAATTAACACAGAATCCGCACTTTGACACGTCTAAACTATCAAAATACAATCCAACTTTTTGACGCCTTGAACACCAAAATATAGTAGTCCCCTCCTTTCTATCTTTGCTAACTTATTTGGAGCCCCTTTTCAATACTTGTACACTTTGAAATGCCGTCTGCGCCTTCATTAAAATTGGATCAATCTAAATTCTTGTGATCTCGTATTCCCCGTAGCGGGTTAAGAAAACTGGCTGTAGATAGTCAAGGCTGTAAGTTTAAAGTTTGTTACCAAGTATGAATTTCTACCGACTTCATGCTACAACTCTCGATCATCTAGTTACGTCGTTTGTCGTGAAAGACACCGTAAATATAGCTTGGATTAAGCTGAACTACGACATTCTCTTGTACTCCGGTTCATTCCCATTTCACCTCTGCAATAGGCTCAGTAAATAGTCCGCAGATATGTCGTTATTTCGTCATACATCGCAACTTTTCAAGCTGTAGTTACGATATCTACATCGCCAACAAACCATTTTACTTTTTGAATATGTGACTGGTCATGAATGATTTTGTAAAATATGACCGTTTAACCCTTTCCTGTTCAATCCCTGGTTTTTACGTCTCTGTCTTTTTATACTTTAAAAAAACATTGTGGAAAAAGAAGAAATTGCTTGTGACAAGCAATTTTTTCTTTTTCCACAATATTTTCTACCCTACTGAAGGATTATTTTTCATATAAAATCAATTTTATATTGTCGTCTGCAAAACCTTTGAATTTGGACAGGTCTAAAATTTTGAAAACCAGGAAAGGGTTAATATCTACGTGGAACAACCTGTCGAAGTCAGTGGGCATGGCCCTCGGATCCTAGGGGCGGAGCCAACGATCCGTCAAATTCCCAAATAATATTCAGTAAAACCCCTCTAATACGATCACTTGCGGTACTTTCTGAAAGTGGTCTTAATAGCGGGGTGGTCGTAATACTGAGGTTTGGTGGTTATTTGACTATATTGATACTATACATACAAAAAAATAGAACTATAAAAACATGTTTACAGCGGAATCTAAGTCGTTTTCAAATTTACAATCTTTGATAAGTTCTACTTTCTCTCTTCTCCATTTTGATCCGATTCAGAAGTCCGACCTCAGATCATTTATACGTAAGTACAGGTTCAAAGTGTCAAACTGCTCAGATCATATCTTCTATATTGCGAATACCAAACATCAATTAAGTTGAAATCAAAATTTAATTGATAAGTAACTGTTCGGAACGCCATAAACAAACTAATCGTAACTTCTCGGATACGTTTTACTTTCGACTTTATTACTCGAGTCGAAACCCATGACTTATTCAAATAACAATTAAAAATGATTCAAGCCATAATTTCTAAAAGTGATCGGCCACTTTAATGTATTTAATAAAAATAACGCCTATCATAATACGGGTTCTGTATCATATAATCAAATATCAAATATTGTACTGACACGTCAGTGTCCCTCTTATCAAGTGTGAAATTCGGGTGGTCGGTCTCAAGGTGTGAAGTTACTGGTCGTTTTAGTGGGGTTCAAAATAGTGTATCAGCTATAGTTGGTACTGAATTTAGTGGTCGTAATTCGGAATAGCGGCGGCACGATTGAGAGGGGTTTGCGACCATTGAAATAAAGAACAAAAAATTCCGTTCCGTTAAAATTCGGTCGTAATATCGGGGTGCCCGTATTTCCGGGGTGGTCGTAAGGAGGGGTTTATTCTGTAGTTTTGCACGTGACGGGGACGTTGCGCCAACGATCACGAGGCTATTGCTATTATATGATATTGCTTTATCGATATTGCGTTGAAGCTTAATGTGTGGTACCAGACATTTCTTTTTAGGGAGTCAAAATTTCATGTGTGGTAAAAGGTTAATTGTAAACTAAACCACCGAGTTCAATACTAGGTTAAAAGAAACAACCATTTAAAATGTGAAACTTCATTACTTAACCTTTCCTTCTTTTTTTTCTCAAAATTTTAAACCGTTCCAAATTCAAAGGTTTTGCAGACGACAATTTAAAGTTGACTTTATTTGAAAAATAATCATTTAGTATGGTAGAAAGTATTGCGGAAAAGGAAGATATTGCTTGTTACAAGCAATTTCTTCTTTTTCCACAATGTTTTCTCGAGTATAAAACCACAGGGACGTAAAGCCTAGGGACTGAATAGGAAAAGGTTAAGAATTCACTCGAAGTTACGCCAAATATTAAGCATTATTCGTGTATCACGGACGAACAAAGGGTAAAATGACACTCTCTAGATCTAGCCATTTAGTTGCTGGGGAAAAATTAAAATCTTCAACAGTATGCAGAATTTTCACATTTTAATTGCCAATTACGGCAAAAATCAATAAATATCACAAAAAATATGAATATTTTAATATCAACACAAAATTCAATTGGCGCGAAAATGATAATCTATTGTGCCATCATGAATCAGATACAATAGGGAGGAAACATTCGCATGATTTTAGGACATTTGCTATTGAATGTGAAATTATTGCTGGGCTACTAGAGCATCATGTCTATAGCTTGTATAAACTGTAGTTTCGATATTTGGCAGCTCACTGAGCAAATTTAGCAAATCTCCTTAAATAAAGCATGTGAAATTTTGCAAAACAGACTTTTACAAATACATATCATTGACCGCCGGAAACTAAATCAATCAAAGATCATACAAGAACATTGATTGCTGCAGTGCTTAATTTTCACTTCAACAGAAATATATATATAAAAAAATGTCAAGGTTTTTCACGAGATGCCCTTGGAATATGACCTTGACCAATAACCTTGATCTTTATAACAGCAGAAAGGTCTTGTCACAAGTAATAGGCGTGTGAAATATGAGGCCCTTAGCCCTTCCCACACAATCCCCCCCTTTTTACACCCCTCAAGAAAACAGCTTTCGAAAACATTGTGGAAATTGAAGAAATCGTGTGTATCAAGCAATTTCTGCATTATCAACAATGTATTCTATCCAAAAAAGACGGAAAAAAAAATAAATAAAATTTCATCAACTTAAAATTGTCGTCTGCATCTTCTTTCTATTTAGACAAGTCTAAAAATTTGTTGTGTTAGAATGGGTTAAGTACAGTGATAGACATATGTGAAAATGTCTAGGTTTTTGGATGGCGACACTGTCACAGACGACATCAGAAAACAGCCGAGCTGAAATTGAAATCGCATTTACATTGATGAGAAACTTAACCCCGTGATCTCAGCTTTTTGATAATTGATTTGTTTCCATTTTACTTTAAGGGAGGCAACTTTTTTATACAAAAGATATTCTCAGTCAAACAGAATCAATTATTTCCCTTGGATCACTATGCAATTTCTACCTGATTCAATAGCAATCATCTAAAGTATGTATTTAAGCTTTTTAAGTTTCTTCAATAAATCTGATTATGGGACCCAAAGCATAATTCCTGAGAAATTTCATTGAAATCCATCGAATTATTTTTTAGTAGAAATCAGTGTTTAAAATGAAGAAATAGCTTGTTGCAAGCAATTACTCCCTTTACACAGTGTTTTCCCTATTGTCTTTTGTAAGGGGCGTCAAAAGGTGTGATTGTGCGGGAATGGGTTAAAGTTGATGAAATACAAAAATGTCTTTTGGGGTAGAAAGCATTGTGAGTAATGAAGAATTTGCTTGTGACAAGCAATTTCATATTAATTATAATGTTTTCTAAACCTTCTTTCTAAACCCATTACCTCACAGCAAAATTTTAGACTGATCAAATTTGAAAGAAGTTGCAGACACATTTTAAAGTTTATGAAATTTCAGACGTTTTCATCTCTAGATAGCAAACATTGTGTAAAATGAAGAAATTGCTTGTAACAAGCAATTTCTTCATTTTACACAATGTTATCCTAATTGGGTTTTTTTGGAGGGGCGTCCAAAAGCGTCACTGTTTAGGAATGGGTTATGAGTTGTGAAAAAGTGTGATTGAATGGGAATGGGTTAATAAACCCTTATTTCTATCTCTGAAAATTTTGTTTCTTTGTACGCTTTCAGTGACAAGCAATTATAATTTTGCTTGTATAGATATGTGCTGCTTGATCCAAATGGTCTCTTAACCCTGGTCCAAATTCAAAGAAATTGCAAACAATAGTGTGAAGTTCATGACATTTTGAAACTCTTTGTCTTTTGTAGTAGAAAACAGTGTGGATAATAAACAAATTTCTTGTAACAAGCAATTTCTCCATTTTCCATAATGTTTTCCACAGTTTTTTTTATCTTAGGGGCATCAAAAAGCGTTGTTGTATGGGAAGAGATTAACACTTGGCATGCTAAATAAAATCCCCTACAGAATTGCGTTAAAATCAAAGGACTGAAAGTATTGAAATAACTGATTATTAGTTTTTATTGGTTTTGAATATTTACAATATAAATAACTCTAGCTTAAAAGGGATCAACCAGGTGGTGTGGACTAGGATTGCACATATGTGCAGGCTGGTCTTTGTCTATACCTCCTGCCAAAACAGGAATATCCCTGGTTCAGCATACCAAGGGTTAAATTACTTAAGACAAATAACCCATTCCCACAGAATCAGTCTTTACAAACCTAAAGAAAAGAGTCAAGGAAAAAATGTGAAAGAGGAAATTGCTTCTTTGAAGCCACATTTTCATTTTCCACATTGTTTTCAGTTCACCAAGACTTTTGTTCCTTTAAAAATCCTATCAACTTGAAATTTTTGTTTGCAACTCTTTGAATTTTGACCTGTCCAAAATTTTGATGTCTCGGAGCAGACTTAAATAATTTCTCATTTGGTACAGTTTCTAAATAACACAGTTGATCAAATCGGGAATCCTATGTTTTCTCAGGTCTGTCTGAAATATAGAAAAATAGAAATTACTGTAAGCTTTTGGAAATTTACAATCCCATTGTTTTAAACTTACATTTTTTCTCATAAACATACAGTTTGATATTGTCAAATGCTGAAGAAAACAAGTTGGAAATAATCAAATCCAATTATGGTTTAAATCAAAAGACATTTGCTGATTACTACTGAAAGTTATTGTAAATTACATCTAAATAATCTAATATCTTACAAAACACAGTAAGAAATGAATAAATTGATTGCTATGAGCAATTCCATCTTTTCCAACAATTTTTCCCTTACCTTTTCTCATGAAAGTTTTCAACTGTGTTTTTTGTTTACGGCTTTAGCTTCTAATAGAAGAACAATCATTTAAGAAAGAGTAGTTTTTTTCCTCCTTTTTTAACCTAAAATCTAGGTAAATACCAAACTTATCACTCAACATAATTATACCCCTATCACCGTTTCGTCAAAGTAAAAGATTGGACTTAAAAACTCCATGAAACCATAATAGCATACAAAAATCTTGAAAGTCTTAAAGACCATGTTATTATCCCAAAATAAGAAACTATTTTATTTCATTCAATTAAATTACAAACTATTGTTACCAGTTTGTACATGTTATTTGTTATGTCTATACGCACTGTGATGACAATGAATGTTAATGTACAAGTGATTTTGTAAATAAAATATATTCTTTTCTTTTTATATAAGCATATGTGTATCACTTAGGGAGGGTTTAATGATTCATTGCTGAATACTGCAGCTGGTGAGATAGGACAATAGACTGGTTATTAACCCTTGTCATGCTGAATAAAATCCTTTTCAGAATTGTATAAAATTCAAAGGGCTCAAAGCACAGGTAGTACTTATTGTTCTGTTGTCAATACCTTTTTTGAAAATTAATTTAATCAATTAATTAATTTAAATTTAAATTAATTCAAGCAACTCTGGTTTCAAAAAGCCAGACAATAGATGTTGACTAAAATCAGACTGCTCTCATGTGCAGTCTGATCTTTGTCTACACCTCCTGCTAATACAGGAATATTCCTGGTTCAGCATGACAAGGGTTACACAATAAACTTGATCTATGAGACTCCAAACAGACAATGCACTTATTAAAATCATAAGAAGCCCTTGTGCAGGGCTTGTGCTTACACTTGGAATTGAGGAGTCGTGACTTCTTGACAATGACATTCTAGGGGTCAAAACTGATTTTGAAAGGGTCAAAACAGCATAGAAATTTGAAGTTCTAAGTGTCAATAGTTCTTTAAGTGAGACATAAAGTTAGCAATTTTTAAAATTTGTATAATCTTCAATAGCACATAAGATACATCATAAAATATTGAAGGATACCCCCCCCCAAAAAAAACCCCACATGTTTTTACCCTTTGAAATATCACCCCAGAGGGTCAAAATGACCCCCCTAGGAGAAATTTTTAAAGCTTAACCCTTTCCTGTTCAATCCCTGGTTTTTACGACCCTGTTTTTTTACTCTTGAGAAAACATTGTTGAAAAAGAAGAAATTGCTTCTAACAAGCAATTTCTTCTTTTTCCACAATTTTTTCTACCCTCCAGAATGATTATTTTTCAAATAAAATCAACTTAGAATTTTCATCTGCAAAACCTTTGGATTTGGAATAGGTCTAAAATTTTGAAAAACAGGAGAGGGTTAAAATAGGACTATTTCAGATTCTTGAGGGTCAAACACCAGCCCTGACTTATCAATAGTATTAGAATCCTATCAAAATTTTCCCCTTGTTTCCAGGCACTTAACCAATTTAACACAATCCCGCTTTTTCACCCCCCTTAAGAAAAAAGCAGTTGCACAGGCTTAAAGACTCTTTACTTGGTACTCTTGTGAAATGTTTGCAAATGTCATGCATGTGCTCATGTATTTATTTATATACCATACCTTCTTCGTCTCCTAAAGAAGTAAGTGAGAAGAAGATGTACAATCACTGGCCAGACTAGGATGAAGAATGCAGACCTTCCCGTGCGATTGTTAAACGGCCACCAGGACTGAAAGAAGGAAAAGCACATAATATTCAATAATTGTTTTAGATATAAGCTATTACCACCTTATCCCTTTTGACAACATTATGTGAAATGAAGAAAATGCCTGTAACAAACAATTACTCCTTTTCTATCAATGTCTTTAGCCAAATGTGGCACTTAATCATTATTCAGTTTTTAGTCCACTTTTAAAAATTCATCTGCAACTTCTTTGAATTTACACCAGTTTAAAATTTTGTAGTCATGTAATGTAATAATGCCACTTGTAATAAGCTAATTTTCCTTTTCTCACAATGCTTTTAGCCATATGTGACAATTTTTCAATTTCAGGCCTCTTTAGAAATTTATCTGCAACCTCTTTGAATTTAGACCAGTCTAAATTTTTGTAGTCTGGTAATGGGTTAATGCCACTTGAAATAAGCTATTTCTCCTTTTCTCACAATGCTTTTAGCCATATGTGGCACTTATTTTTTCATTTTCAAGCAACTTTAAACATTCATCTGCAACTTATTTGAATTTGGACCATTCTAAAAAATTTGCAGTCTGGTAATGGAATTATGCCACTTTCAACATTATTTCAGTTACAATGCTGAAGCTAATGCACCTAACCAAGACTTTCTGTTGTTTCTCACAACAGTACAGACCAAACACTCACTCTTAGCAACAAACTGCTCAAAGACAGTATTGAGACAATCTAGCAATCTAGCAATGAATTTCATAATAAGTCCAAAAGATAATTGGCAAAAAGCCCATTACCAGGTGACAAAATATTAGACTTCTCAAATTTTGAGATGACATAGGCTGATAAAAAGATTTTTATTTTGTATTTTAAGGAACAAAACAAAATGGATAATGAAGAAATTTCTTGTAACAAGCAATTTCTTCATTATCCATATTGTTATCTAAGACTTTTTTTTTTGGGGGGGGGGTGTCTAATTGAATTATAGTGTTGGAATGGGTTAGCCATTACTACACAATCCCACATTTTGACCACCCAAAGGAGAAAATATCAGGAAAAAGCGAGAATTAAATTGCTTCAAACAAGTTCTCCTTTTCTCAAAGTGTTTTCTTAGCTATACCACACTTGCTTTTCAATTTAAACTCTCTTTGTTGAATTATTGTCTGCAACTTTTTTTTCAATTTGGACCAGTCCAAATTCTTTTCATCATGTAATGTGTTAACTTGATCAAAGTCCTTCTGCAGTTTGTCTTAGACTGACCTCAAAGGGTCGATGAATAAATTTGAGAAGCTATACCTTCTTTAACCCATTACCAGACAACACTTATTTTAGACTCGTCCAAATTGAAAGGAGTTGCAGACAACAATTTAGTGTTTATGGAATTTTAGACTTTAATAAAGAAATTGTTTGTTGCACGAAATTTCTTTATGTTACACATTGTTTCCAATTTGGGTGTTTTTGACGGGTATCAAAGAGGGTCATTGTGTGGATTAAGAAAGTATTCTTTTATCAAAATGACCACAGCCTCGGCTTAGTCAGTATAACACTCATTAAACATCATTGTTGCAAACTAGAACTTGTCACAGGAGGTGACTAAATATCCCCACCAGAGCCTTGTTTTTGAAAAAGTGTCTAATTTCAAGGGTAGTTAATTTTGAACCAGGGGGAAATTAAAACTTCAAAATTGTGTCTTGCAAAACTTCAACAGTAGTTAATCTTTGTATAAAGTTTCAATGGTATTGAAGCAAAACTGAATCTTTAATGAATCTATTTTGTGCACAAAACAGATGCAATTAGGCAGTGATTGGCCATTATCAGTCACACAATTATCCCATTACCAGAGTCAGCTGCAATTGGGTAGTGATTAGCCCTTATCAGACTTGCAATTACCAATTACCAGACAACAAATCTTTACAGAGGTTTCAAATTGAAAAACAAGCTGTGTTAGTAAAACACCATGCCCCATAACAGATTTTTAGCAGAATGCAACCTTAATAAGTGACCTTTACCTTGTCACATGACCTCGACCTTGGTATCTGCAGATGAGATTTATCATTGTGCCAAATGAGCATTGTTTCTTGAATTGGCTTAAAGTAATGGTAAATGTTGAGTTTTTTGGTTAAGTTTTGTAGACAGACAGACAGATAGACAGACAGCCAACTGACAGACAGAATGACAGTTAGACAAAGGTAAAGCAATATGCCCTAATCTTTTTATGCAGGATGTAATAAGTGGCAAAAGAGGTAGAAAAAGGTTTTAATACGTATAGGATTGTAAGGTAACGGGTTAAGAGGAAAACAGGGTTCAAGTTAGACTAAAAGCCACTTACAAGCATACTGTCTGAAATTCTTCTAGTCTCTGACTGTCTCTGAAATATAAGGAAACCGTCCCTATGTTTGTTTCTAAATCAGATGTTTGATTGATTGAATGGGGTTTAACGCCACTTTTAACAGTAATTCAGTCATATCGCGGCAGCTGGGGCACCTAACGATGGATTCCTGGTATTTCTCACACCATTACTACCAGTACATCCTTTTCTAGCCTCAAGCTGCTATCCCACTTAGGTTTACGATTATCAACCCATTGGTGAGAGACAAATGTCGGAAAGGATATGTGCCGCCTCAAGGGATCGAACCCATGACTCTTATGATTGAAGATTAGGAGTCTGACGCACTACCCACTGCCCTATGTGGGCAGCTACTTCAAATCAGATGAGCCTGCATATGAAATTAACAACAATACAGCTTATTTACTCTGATTACTTCAACCCTTTCCTGTTTTGCAAAATTTTAGACCTGTCTAAATTCAAAGGTTTTGCAGACAAAAATTTGAAATAAATTGAATTTGAAGAAAAACCATTCAGTAGGGTAGAAAATATTGTGAAAAAAGAAGAAATTGCTTGCTACAAGCAATTCTTCTTTTTCTACAATGTTTTCTCCATTATAGAATTAAAGAGATGTAAAAATCAGGGATTTAACAGGAAAGGGTTAATTCTGATTTATGTTTGTTTGAATAAGGTTTACAGCCACTTTTAACAGCATTTCAGTCACATTGTGGTGGCTGGAGCACCTCACCATGAATTCCTGTTTTATCTTACACCAGCACAACCACTACATCCTTTCCAAGCCTCCAGTATGCTTAACAAACTGAGGTTTACGATTATCCACCCATTGGTGGGAAACAAATATCTGAAGGATATTTGCCCCGTTAGGGGATCGAACCCGGGACTCCTTTAATTCTAAAGAACTGATATAAGCCTGACAAGGGTTTAAAACTTTCATAAAATCTTTTGAACTCAAGGGGCATGTTTGTGTTTTTCCGTATATTAATCCTTGCCTCATGCATATGCCCATATGAGCGCCGCTCCAAGTAGATTGCTAGTTGTTACAGGTGATAGTGCAAGGATAAAGGACAAAAAAACTGAGAGACCTGTCTGTTCTTTAACCTGCTCTAAGGATAGCACCATCACTAGAGGCTTTGGTTTAACCCTTATCTGAAAGAATGTTTGCTTGTTAGATTGGTCAACCCGGGGATGGAACCTGTGATCTTGAGGTTTGAAGTAGCGTGCTCTATCAACATGAAATAATGGGGCTGAAAATCTATAGGCTATATGCATGTACTTATTAAATATTATATGAGTTAAGAATAACTATTTTCATACCTGTGAATCTGTTACTCTGGTCTCTAGTCTATTCAGTCTATCTAACACGCTGTTCATATCCTGCTGCAGACGGACTAGAATCAAGGTGATCTGCTCGTTCATCGCATCTTGAGGTACAGAGTGACCCTGAGGTGGGTTTTCTTCTCCACCAGCCCCACCCCCTGCGAGCAATGCTGACCGGGAGGAAAACGATGACCCAGGTAACCCTCGACCTGTAGCAACTGCTGTATAATAAGATGACATTCAATTTACCACACTTTCCCTTGATTTGAGCCGCAGAAACAAATATAGACTAGACATTGTCGCAAAGGGGACTATTACCCCCCAACAGCACTTGTCCATGTACAAGTGCTATCCACCAAAGGGCCGTAACAAAAAGAGGACTTTTTAATTAAAGGGCCATAATTATTCAAAAATAAATGGACCATAACAAAAATAGGATATGCACATGTCTGACTTAAACGGAGTGTTTCTGTGAAATTTATATCAAATCCGTCCAATGGTTGCTGAGAAATTGAGCAGACACAATTTTTCACCCAAGGGCCATAACTCCGTGAAAAATCAATGAACTGTAACCAAAATAAAATATGCCCATCTCTGCTTGATACTGATTATATCAGTGAAGTTTGAATAAAATCCATCAAATGGTTGCCCAGAAATTGAGTGGACACAAAAAAGCTACAGACAGATGGACGGACAGACTGGCGGACGGACCGACCAACAAGCTGACTCCTATATACCCCCCCCCCCCAAAACATAGTTAAATACTAGAAAGTTGTCCAGGGACAAGTTGAGTGTCAAAAGACTTGACCTTCAGTTGTGACCTAGACTTTGATGTTTTGCAAAAAAAATTGAAACAGCACATTTTATTTATGATGGAGATTAATTGTGCCAAGTTATCTTGAAATCTATCCATAAGCTCTGGACAAGCTAAATTTGAATGTATAACCTCGAGTGGTGACCTTGACCTGGAGCTACCAGAAAAGTTCTTTTAAATGGCCCATCTAATCATGATGGAGAACAATTGTGCCAAAATATTTTTAAAATCCATCCATAAATGTAGGAAATATGCTCTTGACTTATTGGGACTGACTTACGCAAAAAGGCACACAGACCAACTTGTGATTGTGACAACTACATTTAGGCTAGTCTGAAACTCTGTGTTCCAGTAACAAGTTAACCCAGGTCCTGCTTATCAGAATTCAACTCAGTATATTTATGCTTATTACTTGATTCCCTTAACCCATGTCCACACAATAATGCTTTTAAACGCCCCTAAATATAAAAGTTTTAGAAAATATTGTGGAAACAAAGAAATTGCTTGTTACAAGCAATTTCTTCATTGTCCACAATGTTTCTTACCCAAAAGACAAAGAGTTTAAAGATCTCATCAACCTAGAATTGTCGTCAGCAATTTCTTTGAATTTGGACTGGTCTAAATTTTCATCATTTGGTAATGGGTTAATTGGTTTTTCAAAAGACATTCAGAAAGAATAGACTTTCTCTGCCTATATAGTAAACCCACACAAGTGTGCAGCGCAAGGGATACAGCAATTTTACACTAACTAAATGTAGTTAGAACAAATGTGAGTTCAGATAATCAGGTATTTCAAAATATTACTCATACCTATGTATAGCAGCATCCTCGACTTGACGGTTAGCCGCTGACAACCAATCATCCAATTTGCCATTTAACCCTTTCCTATTTTACAAAAGTTTAGACTTGTCCAAATTCAAAGGTTTTGCAGACAACAATTTAATCCTTTCCCGTTTTTTTAAATTTTAGACCGGTCCAATTTGAAAGAGGTTGCAGACGACAACGAAAATTGTATGCAATTCAAAATTAAACCGTCCTATGTTGTAGAAAATATTGTGGGAAAAGAAGAAATTGCTTGTAACAAGTAATTTCTCCTTTTTCCACAATGTTTTCTCAAGCATAAAATCACAGTGACGTAAAATCCCGGGTTTGAACAGGAAAGGGTTAAAGTCAATTTAATGGAAAAGTAATCATGCAAATGGGGTAGAAAAAAAAATTTGAAAAAGAAGAAATTGCTTGTTACAAGCAATTTCTTCTTTTTCCACAATGTTTTTTCAAGTATAAAAACACTGGGACATAAAACACTAGGGATTGAACAGGAAAGGCTTATATCATTTATTTACACCGGAGGAACTCTGACATGTATGTAACACATTTTTGTTGGTTTGGCAATCTAAACCTCGTAACTACAGCTCATTCAGCTCATGTTTAGGTCACTAACCTGAACCAACCCTTTTATTTTTTGTTAAAATTTTCTGACCATAAATTTTGAAAAATAATCCTGTTTAACCCTTGTCATGCTGAATAAAATCCTGATCAGAATTGTATAAAAATCAAAGGGCTGAAAGCACTGGTAGTACTTGTTGTTCAGTTGTAAATACTTCTTTTGAAAAAAAAAATATTCATAAACGACTCTGGTATCAAAAGGACAGACAGGAGGTGTTGACTAAGATCAGACTGCAGTCTGATCTTTGTCAATACCTCCTGCTAAAACCGGAATGATCCAGGTTCAGCATGACAAGGGTTAATCTCTCAGTCAAAATTCCTGTCGGAGGTCAGAGTGTGGGGTCAGCAATCAGTCAACTGAGTTTTGAGTTTACTCCTAAAATGTTGATAATAGAGTCTTAGAAAAGTGTGTTTCGAATAGGTAACAAAATCCAGATGTGGCAATTTTTTTATTTTAAGCTCATAAATATTTTCATCTTATAAAATCATTGTACAACCAAGTTTTAACTCTGTCGATTCAAGTCTTTCATTTTGACTGGAAGTGAACTTTGAACCCTGACATTTGCCGACATTTATGTGCAGCATCTTTTGTTGATTTGGTGTTACAGTGTTACAACTTAACTTTGCCAACCAAACATTACTTTTTGTTTATTTGAATGGGGTTTTAAGCCACTTTTGATTTACTTTTTTAGTACATTGTTCTGGATATAAATTTTGCAACATAATGGCATTTAATATCCAAGCAAAACTTCCTATCAGAGTCAATGGACGTGGCAAGAGGAGTCAGTGGGCGTGGCCAGGAGTCAGTGGGCTGGGCTGGGCCCGGCCAGCAATCTGTCAATTGGTGGTAAAAGAAGATATACATACCTGAACTTCTCGTTGACCTCGACCCTTCTCCAGTTTTCTTATCTCCTCCTCTTCCCCTACCCCCTCCGCCACTTCCCCCAGGGGGCTCATTTTCCTCTCCTCCCTCTGACATCACACCCACGGGGAGGTTACCATAAGAATTATTTGATGAATAATCCATTGCACTGAGGTCATTCTGTGTCGATATATCACTTAGAGAACTCGTTGTACCGTCCGACCCCTCTGGGGCGTTCACTAACATACTGTCGCTTCTTTCTCCGTTTAAGTGAGGAGCAATATGTTGGAATCCACGAGGCAGTTTTACATAGTTTTGTACGATGTGTTCCTGTGTTATTGGTGATATTCTTCCATTGTGACTATTAGCCTTTTCAGAGTCTGAGAAATGTACATGATTGGATTTCTGTGTGCCTTTCATTGGCGTGGACATCTGGACTCCTTGTTTCTTGAGCTTTATGACAGTCTCTGCTTCCTGGAAATTTGACGGTCATAAATAATAATCATGGGAGTAGGGCATTAACCCTTGTTATGCTAAACACAGATTATTCCCATCTTGGCAGGAGGTTTGACCCATTCCTACACATGTACGCTTTTTGACACCACTCACAAAAACACTTGAGAAAACATGGTGTAAAATGAAGAAATTGCTTGTGTCAAGCAATTTCTTCAATTTCCACCATGTTTTCTACCCGGAAAATTGAAAAAATCTAAAATTACATAAACTTTGAATTGGCACCTGCAACTCCTTTCAATTTGGACAAGTCTAAATTTTGCCATCTGGAAATGGGTAAAGTGTGTAATATGAGGAATGTTAAAAATTTCTGCTTTATCATCATAGCTTCAAGCAGGTTAATCCATCCTTTTTTTCTTTTAGACCTGTCCAAACTCATAGGTTTTGCAAGCAAAGAATAAAAGTGGAATTAATTTGAGAAAAAAACATTCAATGAGGTAGAAAATATTGTAGAAAAAGAAGAAATTGCTTGTACAAGCCACAAAGTTTTCTCAATTATAAAATCACAGGGACGTAAAACCCGGGATTAAACAAGAAAGGGTTACATTAATGAAGATACAATGTACATAATAGAATTTTTTTTCTGAACACATTAACTCTTAACTTTCAAATCCATCCACTGACAGTTATTATTCTATAAGGTAAGAAAAAAAATATGAACAAAGCATTTTCCTACAGTGGAATACCTTTACCTCGAAGTTCAGGGGACTTATGGGGAAAACTTTGACGTAGAGATAGTTCCACATGTAGATAGTCGCAGATTTTCCATGTACTACCAATAATGGTGGCTAAATACCGTCAGTAAATAAGGCCTCAAATGATTTGTACTAGACTGATTATCTAATCGAACGAAAGATATAAAGACGCTGTATTAATCTCAATTTCTTTTATTTATATTCTTATTATTATCACTTGTAGCTAGAGCTTTGTTGCTTTGTTTGTTTGTTTTTCTGTTGTACTATGAAAATTTTTCATGTCAATTGCGTAGTTCGACAACATTCTCTTTCATGTCGAAATAACCCAAGTATTCATCCGCATTGGTCACCAAGACCTTCCTCTAGCGCGTCATGTTGCTGCCATCCCCTAGGAAGACCAAGTCTAGTACCAAACAAGTCCTGCATGGTATGGGCGTTAGATGCCCCTCTGTCATTCCCTCGTAACATTGTCTCCTCTTCACTCAATCTTTCAAATTATCAGATCCCAGACAAACAATCAAACAAAATCAAGTTAGCAATCGATATCCAATACTGTAACTCACTTATCTCTTAACTGCAATGACATGTCGAAATGTGTGAAAAACTAAGTTGATTGCAAATTTTTACCTCTATTATTAAGGTTCGTCCTATAGAAGTGTGAATACATACAAACAATAGTGACTGGACTTTGTAATTGATTCGACGTAGACACACAATCAAAAAAAATCAAGTCAGCAATCTATATCCAATACTGTAACGCACTTATCTCTTAACCACGATGACATGTCGAAATGTGTGAAAAACTAAGTTGATTGCAAATTTCTACCTCTATTATTAAGGTTCGTCCTATAGAAGTGTTAATATGTACAAACAATAGTGACGGGGAATTTGTAATTGATTCGACGGGTAGTTTAGGAGATAAAGAGAACAACATATGGAGGTTCAAATACATAGAAGTAAAAAATAGTAAGATCGGGACTTTAGAATAACTACGACGTAGGGGTAACTTCGGCTAAGGGACGTCCGAGGTAAAGGTATTCAACTGTTTATCTAGTGAACAATGATTATGCACTGAAAAAAATTCTCATTGTGATAATGAAACTTTTCTAACAAAATCACCTAAAGTTTTCTCATCATCTTATTCAGATCTCTGGATCACAGTGATAAAACCACCTTACATGAAACATCAAAAATACTATTGTTGCTATCTTATTTAGTCAAAAGCTGTAAAAACCGTTCATGCATGTACATGGAGTGGTTCTTTGTTAGCATTTGGGTTTTTTAACCCACCAAAACTTAATTTTGCACATATTTTAGACTAATCTTTTATACATGTAATGGTGCAGTGGTAAGGGAATAAACTCTCTTGACAATGGTCAATTCTTTGATTTCAACTTTCCTTGTTTAATGGATAAGACTTAAAACCTTCAAATCTTTTTAAGTAGTCTATCATTTCTTCTATTTCAACAATATTTTTTACCCTAAAGAATGAATTTTTTTTTTCAGAAAAATTGTCCTCTGCAAACCTTTGAATTTGAACAGGTACAAAATTTCATGTCTATGGCAAACATACCAAACGGACCCATGCTTGCCATGAGAAAATAAGAGATTACAAATAAGATCTTTTAAAAAAAATCAAATTCTGTACAAAGGCTATTACCAGTCCTTAGTTATCAAATGTATTTCAGAATTTCTTCTTACAAAAGATATTACCTGTACTGGGTTATCTGATGAATCACAGAATTCCTCCTCCTGTCACTACTTGAACACAAAAACTTGGTTATCAGCTAGATTATGTACAAAAGTTATTACCTGTACTGGGTTATCTGATGTATCACAGAATTCCTCCTCACTGTCACTACTTGAACACAAAAACTTGGTTATCAGCTAGATTATGTACAAAAGTTATTACCTGTACTGGGTTATCTGATGAATCACAGAATTCCTCTTCACTGTCAATTCTTTGAATAACAAAACTCGGTTATCAGCTACATTATGTACAAAAGTAATTACCTGTACTGGGTTATCTTATGTATCACAGAATTCCTCCTCACTGTCACTACTTGAACACAAAAACTTGGTTATCAGCTAGATTATGTACAAAAGTTATTACCTGTACTGGGTTATCTTATGTATCACAGAATTCCTCCTCACTGTCACTACTTGAACAACAAAACTTGGTTATCAGCTAGATTATGTACAAAAGTTATTACCTGTACTGGGTTATCTTATGTATCACAGAATTCCTCCTCACTGTCACTACTTGAACAACAAAACTTGGTTATCAGCTAGATTATGTACAAAAGTTATTACCTGTACTGGGTTATCTTATGTATCACAGAATTCCTCCTCACTGTCACTACTTGAACAACAAAATTTGGTTATCAGCTAGATTATGTACAAAAGTTATTACCTGTACTGGGTTATCAGATGTATCACAGAATTCCTCCTCACTGTCACTACTTTGTACACCTAGACTTGTGTGTGAATTGGTTCTCTCCTCTCTCACTTCAACTTCTGTAAAACACAAGTTTGTGAATCAAAAGTTCTAGCATAGTGGATTATTCTTAGTTAAGCTGTCTTTAATTGACAGATCACTGGCTCAGCCCACTACCCTCCAACAGGAAGTTTAAACTATTCGGAAACATTCCAGATTTTTAAAGGACATCAAGAAACTAGATGGTTGTCCTAGGACAGCTGGTGTCGAGCCTGCAAAGTTTTGTAGGTATCATGCTCCAGATAAGCACAATTTTAGTGTTTGACCTTGAGCTTGAAGCTATCTAAATCATTCTTTCAAATGGCACATCTACTCATGATGGAAAATAATTGTGCCATGTTATTTTGAAATCCATCCATAAATGTAGGAGCAATTGTTCGGACAAACACAATTTTAGTGTTTGACCTTGAGCTGTGACCTTGAACTTGAAGCTATCTCAAAAATTCTTTCAAATAGCACATCTACTCATAATGGAGAATAATTTAGCCAAGTTATTTTGAAATCCATCCATAAATGTAGGAGTAATTGTCTGGACAAATTCGGACGGACTAACGCACTAACACACATACACCGACTTGTTATAGTGACAACTATGTCTCGCTCACTGCAAGCAGGCTCGACAAAAAGCTTCAGAAAACATTATGGACATTGAGGAAATTGCTTGTCACAAGCAATTTCTTCAATATCCACAATGTTTTTCTATATTATAATGCAAAGAAGTTTAAGATTCAGCAACTTGAGATTGTAGTCTGGGACATAATTCAGTTAAGATTAGTCTAAAAAATTGTCATGTGGTAAAGAGTTAACTAGACATTTAGCAGTACTATATTGCAAAATATATGCTCAATAAAATTTAACAAAAAATGGATGGTTGGTAACCTAAACATGATAACTAGAGCTTGAATAAGTGTTAAAATCTCCAAACCAACAAAAACATTGATTCTAAACATTAACTTATATCAGGTTTCAAAGTTCCATGCAATGAACTTATCCCAAAGAAGTTCCATCAACAGCGTTTGAATACCAGCAAAACGTTAAGATTTTTCTATTACGATGACATTGATAAGTGACCTTGACCTATATGGATGACCATGACCTTACATCCAATTGATGACTATCAATGCAAGGAACTTCTGTCCCAAATATGAGACATGTATCTTGAATAGTGTTTGAATAACAGTAAAATGTCATGTTTATTTCCTTCAGATAGATCTACGGATAGATGAACATTAGTAAAACAATATGCTCCGATCTTATCAATGCTGGAGCCGACTGACATAATTATCTCACCTTGAATGACACTCAACATTAGATATACATTATTTTGATTCTGATTCTTGAGGCATGTAGCATTGTGCTATAGTGTGCAGATCTCAGTAATGGCATTTACCTGGTTCTTGGTCCCCATTGGTCAAAGGCTGGTCATCCTGACCATTAACCAGCGGTTGGTCATCTTGACCTTTTAAAGCATCTAATTCGTCCTCTTCATCTTCAAAATGAGAAAACGTCTTCAATGCTGACTCTACTTTGTTTGACATGTTAAGCACTGCAGCCTCCACTAGAAAATCAAAGATACAGATGTTTAATGCTTGTAACAAGCTATACATAGTTAATTTCACAAAATGATAAGATGTCCCAATGGAATCAACCTAAATAATAGCTTTCAAACAGATTTTTTAAAAAAAAATAATAACAAGAAGTATATGTCTAAGTTAACCCATAACCAGACAAAAAAAGTTCAGATTGGATTGAAAGGATTTGCAGGTTTAGGAAATTTTAATTTTTTTCTTCTTTCTGGTTAGAAAACATTGTGAAAAATGCAGCAAGCAATTTATTCATTTTCCATAATATTTGCTACCCAGAAAATTGAAAAAATCTAAAATTTCACAAACTATAAATTGTTGTCCACAATTTCTTTCAACTCCGAAAAGTCTAAAATTTTGTCATCTGGTAAGGGGTTAAAGAACCAGACTGAGCTCCAAGTAGTTTCATCCTGTATTCTTGAACTACCATCCTTAATACCTTTTGGAAGGTTTTGTTCATATGGGCGAATACTACAGTAGAGACTATAATTGAATTAATAAGCATACATTGTTAAAGGACTTCCTGACCATAACACATAACAAAATTTTAGACTGGTCCCAACTGATAGATATTCCAAATGACAATTTGAAGTTGATGAAATTTTAAAGATCTTGTCATTTGATGTAGAAAACATTGGAGATAATGAAGAAATTGCTTTTGACAAGCAATTTCTTCATTATCTAAAATGTTTTCTCAAGCTTTTTTCATCAGAGATCTTGTGGGAGATAATGGGCTAAGTTTAATCAGTACTAAGCTTGGTCTCTGAATGCCTTAAAAAAGGACAAACCCTTGTGACCAGTGATATGACTGGGACTCAAACCTGCAACTTACAACTTCCCTCAAGTTAACACTTGTCATGCTGAACACAGAATATTCCGGGTTTTGCAGGAGATGTAGACCAAGATCAGCCTGCACATCAGTGCAGTCTAATCTTGGTCTACACCCCCTGCTTGTACTTTTCCTGTCAGAGTTGTTTATGAATTTGATTTCTAGAAGAAATATTGATTTTTGAACAACGACTTCTATCAGTGCTTTCAGCTCTTTGCTTTTACAGAAATTCAGTAAGGTAATAAATACAGCATGACAAGGGTTAAAAGTCCACTGCCCTAACAACTGAGCCATGTGGGACCCCTAATGTTATAGGAGAGTAACCCTATACAAACCTTCTTGTAGATCCTGCTCTGTATTATTATTTTGTGCCTTGTTCTTCTGTCGCTGTATAGCTAGTTCAAGGGGCATTTCTTCATCAACCATTTCATAAAATGTCCCTAGCGTGTCCACAAAGTCACCCACAACCTGAGTCTGTGGCATTGCCTCTACAATCTTGAAATGGAAAGATGACGGATTTAAATATGAAACAGAAACTGCGATTGTTAACACTGAGAACTATAGAGGAAAGAATCAGCTTTACGTTGACAACCTTAGTTTGAAATTATAAATGCAATATTAAATGAAAGGGAAAACATGTTAATAACCCTATTCATGCTGATCCATAAACAATAACATTTTTTCTGGAAGTTTAGATGAAAACCAGATTGCATATATGTGCAGTTTAATCTTAGTCTACACCATCTGTTTGTCCCTTTCAAACCCTGGATGTTTATTAGATTTATTTTCAAAAGAAATAGTGACAACTAGTGCTTGCAGTGCTTTCGTCTCTTTGTTTCCAATGCAACTTTGAACAAGAGGGCTGTTGGCCCTGGGGCACTGACCTAAGATAAAGGATCTTTTTCTTTCAACAGTCCACTTTAATGCTAAAGTTAGGATTATTATACAAGTGGGCCGGACCATACTTTATACTTATACAGGCTCTGTACCTGGGAATCCCTAAGTCTTAATGACGAATTGAAAGGCTTTAGGACTAATATGAAAGGAGGAGAATACTTTTTCCTTCCTCTGGATCCATTTGAGAAATATACAGAAGTCAGTGCACTTATGTTTCATGCTAAATATCCAGGCTGAAGGTCAACTGGGTCATGACTAAAGATTTTTAAAGATTTAACTTTCATTGTCATGGCAACCATAGTCCTTCCTCTAGATTTCTATCATTTATGCTGTTGTGAAAGAGGACCAGCTAAATTTGGTTGGAATTGGCCCAATGATTTTGGAGGCGATTTCGTTTACAAATTGATCTTTATTTCTATATAAAACACACACACACCCCTGGGTTGAAAGAGGTCAATATACTGAAGTTTCGTGCAAAATATCACGGCTCTACGCCTGCTGGGTCAGTGGGAGAAGATATTTAAAGATTATTTTAAAATTTCACTTTTGTTGCCATGGCAACCAGACTTTTCAACGGATTTAATTTTCTTAAGGTATTTAAATACAGGGACACATTTCTGCCAAAACATTTCAGCCAAATTTTGCTCAAATTGGTGCGATGGTTTAGGAGGAGATTTCTTTTACAATTTCCTCTTTATTTCTGCCCCTGGGGATCCAAAGGTAATGATTTTAGTAATTTTTAAAGACGTCAACATACTGATGTTTCATGCAAAATTTAAGGCTTTATGCTTACTAGTTAAGGAGAAGTTTTTTAAGTAATATTACATAATCACTTTTCTTGCCATGGCAACCAGAGTTTTCAACAAATTTAAATTTTTACAGCTATTTTTAAAGGAGACCACCTTAGGAACATTTCTGCCAAATTGGTTCAAATTGACCAAATGGTTTGGAAGATGTTGTTTAAATACTGCTCTTCATTTCTATACAAACCAATCCCCTGGGGCTCTGCCCCTGGGGACCCGAGGTGTTGTTAATAATTCAAGAAATTTTGAAAGAGGTCAATGTTTCATGCAAAATATCAAGGCTCTATGTCATAGACAATTACTGCCATAGGAATATATGCTCGTCAAACAAAAGCCATGCATTATTATCAACTATTGCTATATTATTGACATTGAAATATCAAACTTGAATATTCTATTTTAACCCTTCTTCACACAGTTACGCTTTTTTACAGCCCCTCTATAAAACCAACAGGCAAACCATTATGGAAAATGAAATATTGCTTGCAACAATCCTTGCATTTTCTACCCAGAAAGTTAAAAAAAAATAAAAAAATTCACCAACTTTAAATTGTCGTTCAATTTTGACCAGTCTAAAACTTTGCTGTCTGATTATGGGTTTACCAAAGAGTGTATTTCTGTTTGTGTCAATTTCTAATCCATTTCAATAATAGTAAAAAAGAACAACTACAATTATATTCATTGATCTGCGGTAAAAATATCATAACCCCATTCCCACACAATCCCGTTTTTTTTACTCTCCCGGAGAAAAAGCCTTTGGAAAGGTTGAAGAGCATGAAGAAATTATTCGTAAAAGCAATTTGCTTGAGGTAGCTTCAAATCCATAACTCATAATTTCAAACCCATGCTCAGGCAACTTTCCTTCCAACAAATGACAAATCATCCAGACATACATTCAACGTTGCGATAGATCAAGAAATTCCTGGAAATTATCTTTTGATAATATTTCATGAAAACATACAGCACTGATTATAAAAAGGTGTCAACACACGCATTTGACATTATTTTCCCTGTAATGAAAAGGAGCTACCATTGGCTGTAGCTTATTTGCATATTTATTAGAATAGTGCAGTTTCACCAATGTAATATCAAAAGTAATCATTGAGTCTATTTCACACCAATAAGCAACAGGTAGCCACAAAGATATGGCACTTTAAATCAATGATGTAGATTAATTGATGTTAGATCTAGTGGGGAAAAAGCACATTAGGTGAGTGGTGACAAGTAAATGAATGCCTACCCTTGGGTCATCTTTTTGAGCCATTTCATTCCATTTAGCCGTGCAGACTTTTAATGTCTGAAATTTACAATATCCAAAATTTTGTTGCAGGCATGTAATAATCATCAACAATTTAAAGTCAGGTTATGATTATGAAATTTGTGACCAGTGATCCCATTCTACCTGTTTAAAGAAACATTTTGTTGTCATCTCTCGTAGCACTAGAATTGAAGCAACTTACAGTATTTTGATGTCATTGGTCAATTATAATGGCTTTGCGTTTCTTTTTCATTTGATTAACTTTTCTATCATATCAACAGATGACATTGAAAGAGGTTGCAGCAAGTAGTTTAAAATAAATGGCTGTAATGTGAAAAATAGCCATCATGGTAGGAAAAAATTAGAACAGAAGAAGTTGCATGTTACATCCAATTTCTTCTTATCCCACATCTTCTTGAATATAATATCTGAGGATTGTATCAAAGAGTGGGAAATGTGTTGAACTTTTGAATAATTATAGTAAAAGTACCGTTAAACACAGACTACATTTTGTGTATTGACGTTTGAGTTTTTTTTTTGGAAAGTTGGTTATTTCTTAATCATTTAAGAGAATTTTCTTAATGTCATGGCCTAAAAGGTACATAATAAAATGAATATTATAACAGTGTATTTTTCTAACTGTTGTTATCGTGTTTGAGAATCATGTGTAGGTATTTTTTATTGGATTCGACACGATAACAACAAATAGAAAAAGACACTGTTGTAATATTCCCTATATATTGTTCGCATATAAATATTCGTGTCTTTCTATACTTCAAAGCATTCTTTATGTAATTTTAAAGGAGTAAAGCAACGAAACAGAGGATACACTAATCAGAAGATGAACAAGAAATTTCAAACAATCAATAACAGAGCCATGCAAAAAGAACCAACAAAAAAAGAACAAACTGCATTAATTTTACAACCAAGTAAAAATGGGAGGTAATAATTTAGGGATAATAAAGAAGTTGATACATACTTTCTTCAGTTCTTCCACATAGCTTAACATAGCCACCTCTTGATCCATGTCTCCTAGCTTATGCCAGGCCTCCCTATAATAAGGAAAAGGTAAACATATAGGATTACTGTTTGTTTCGTTGTTGGATCTGTTTATCTTTTATTCAGAGGACAATAAAAGCTATAATTTTGCTCTGTGTTAATAAAGCTTTAATGTTCAAGAAATGATTCAATCTTACCTGAAAAAAATATGATGAAAAAAGAAACCTTTTTTTTCCCTCTCAAAATCCCTCAGGGTGTTTCAATTTACATATTATCAACCCATTCTCACACAGTAACACTTTTAAACGCCCCTCAATATAAAAGCTTTGGAAAAAATGTGGAAAATGAAGAAATTGCTTGTTACAAGCAATTTCTTTTCATCATTCATAATGTTTTCTATCCCAAATGACATAGGCTTGAAAGATTTCATCAACTAAAATTCTCATCTGCAACTTCTTTTGGAAATAGGACTAGTCTACAATTTCATTTCATTTGGATAATTTCACTGATTTTTCTGAGAAATTACCAAGTGATAATCAACTAATAAATCTCATAATCCACCAGAGAGTATTAAAGATATACATAGAGGATAATCAACTGGTTATTCAAGATATGAAAAATATTTCACGAGGATGCGTTGTTAGGCGTTGAAAAAACGAGTGCGCAGCACGAGTTTTTTTAACGCCTTACAACGCATCCGAGTGAAATATTTTTTTTCATAACTTGAATAACAAGTTGATAATTCTATTTATTAAATACCTTATTATTTTATCTTTTATTAAAATATCGAAAACAATCTTTTTGATAGACTCTTTATAATGTCATAGGTTGGAAAAAAAGTAGTTCCTAAATTACGGCAGAGAGTGAAACTGAAAAGTGATAACGTCACTCTAGTGACGTTATCAAATTCATTTCACTAAGAAATCCCATGATTTCACAGTAAGGTATATAATAAATGGTTGTTATAGTTTCAAGCTCAAGGTTCAAAATTGAAGGTTTGATTTGATTTCAAATTGTAAATTTGCATTGATTATCCTTAACATACTATGTTGTAGTTACCAATTGACAAATCGTGACTGTCAATCAAATAATCAGTCAACCAATGAAATTATTCATTTAGACCAGAACTGAGTTATGAACTCCAACATTGGCTGCCATTTTTGTCAGCCTTTTTTGTTGGTTTGGCAACCTAAACATTGTAACTACAGCTTATTGAAGCTGTAGTTACAATGTCTAGGTCACCAACCAACCATTTCACTTTTTTGTTACATGCTACTGGCTATGAATTTTGCAAAATTATTCTATTTTAAATCGAAGAGGGACTTCCTGTCAGAGTCAATGGGCAAGGCCAACAAAGAAAAAGGGTGGGGGCAGCGATTGGTTTATTCGAATCATCAATTCAAGATGATTCCAAAGAGTTCAAACAACATAGGGTTTGGATAAAAACAAAAATTAAATTGGCATGTTTCCCTCTTAGCCTGGGCTCTGAATATTGATTTTTTTAGCAAAAGCAACACCTAAGCCCTAACCCGTTCCCACACAATGACACTTTTTTAGGCCAACCCTCCCCCAACAAAAACAAATATTTTCAAAACATTGTGGAAACGAATAAATTGCTTGTTACAAGCAATCATTCATTATCCTATTCCACAATGGTTTTGACCTCAAAGACAAAGGTTTTTCAAATTCCATCAATTAGAGTGTGTCATCTGCAACTTTTTCAATTTGAACCAGTCTGAGGTTGTGCTGTCTGGTAATGGCTTGAGGTGCCTATTGCTTGCTTAGCTGTTGAGTTCTCAATACTAGATAAAAAATATTAAAACCAGAATAGGGAAATTATTCTTACAAAAATGCATTTAGTGTTACCTCCTTGATAGTATATCTTACTCTTTTAATAGGGAACATAAGTTCCAAGTTTCAAATAAATTCAAATAAATACCTTCAGTAATACCAGAGATATTACAAAATGACAAAGTTTTAGCAACATAACAAGGCTATGCCAATACCTTGGTTTTCTCTGAACACAACTTAGCCAAAAATGCACCACAAGTTTTAAAAATACAATGTTACAAACCATTTGGCCTTCTTGACTACCTCCCAAAAGTTGGGTTTGGATAGGTTACAGGGACCTTCTGTGGCTTGCTTGAAGAACCCATAAAAGGTGAGCATCATCTCATGGGAGGGCTGGAAAGGGCCTAAAACAAAATAAAATCAAAAATATACATGCTGTTAACCCATTCCAACACGAAAGTATTTTAGACTGGTCTAAATTGAAAGAAGTTGCAGGCAATTTGGTGAAATTTGAAAAATGTTTGCCTTTTAGGGTAGAAAACATTGTGGACATTGAAGAAATTGCTTGTGACAAGCAATTCCTTCGTTGTCCAAAATGGCCGCCTTCATAGCGCAGTTGGTAGCGCGTCGGACTGTCAATCTAGAGGTCCCGGGTTCGATCCCCGACGGCGGCACTCATCCTCTCCGACTATTTGTCTCTCACCAATGGGTCGATAATCGTAGACCTACGTGGGATAGCAGCTGGAGGCTAGGAAAGGATGTAATGGTAGTACTGGTGTGAGAAATACCAGGATTCCATTGTTAGGTGCTCCAGCCGCCGCGATATAACTGAAAGATTGTTGAAAGCGGCGTAAAACCCCATTCAAACAAACAAATCATTGTCCATAATATTTCCTAATGCTGTGTTCTTGAGGGGCGTAAAAAAGAGAGATTGTGTGGGAATCCATTCCCACAAAACAAATGGATTCCCACACAACAAAGTTTTAGACTGGTCCACATTGAAAGCAGTTGCAGACAACAGTTAAAGTTTATGATTTTTATTTCATTTATCTGGGAAGAAAACATTGTGTAAAACGAAGAAATTGCATTTTACACTATGTTTTCTCTATTGGTTTTCTTGAGGGGCGTCCAAAAGTGTCATTGTATTGGGTTAACTCATTAACAAACAATCATATATCTCTATGCAAGAAATGCAGCTTGGAACAACATAGTGAAAAGAGGAGGAATTGCTTGACACAAGTGCTTGTCACAAGCACTTCTCTTTTTCTCACAATGTTTTCTATCCCTTTAACCGGTTCCCACACAGTGACGCTTTTTGACGCCCGTAAAGAAAGACAAATGGGAAAACATTGTGTAAAATGAAGAAATTGCTTGCAACAAGCAATTTCTTCATTTTACACAATGTTTTCTATCCAGAAAGTTGAAATAATCTAAAATTTTATTAACTTTATATTGCAACTCCTTTCAGTTTTGACCTGCCAAAAATTTTGCCATCTGGTAATGGGTTAACCCATTACTAAACGGCAATATTTTTGACTGGTCAAAATTGAAAAAAATTGTAGAGTTTATGAAATTTTAGATTGTTTTCTAGCTTTCCTGCTAGAAAACATTGTGGAAAATGAAGAAAAAGCCTATTAAAAGCAATTTCTTCATTTTCCACAATGTTTTTTCAATTGTTTTGGCGTCAATAATTAAGGGTCAGTATGTGGTAATAGGTTAAACAAATATTTTTCAATTTTAATAAACTTTGAAATGCCGTCTGCAACATATTTGAATTTAGACCAGTCCAAAATTATGTGATCTGGTAATGAGTAAAAGACAACAAGAGGGCCAAGCCCTGAAACATTCATTAGATTTTAGAATCAATTTCCAAGTTGCATCTGGGGAGATGTTAACCCTTTCCTGGTTAATCCCTGGATATTATGTCCCTGAGTTTTTATACTTGAGAAAATATTGTGTGCTTGTAACAAGCAATTTCTTCTTATCCCACAATATTTTCTTCCCTTTAGGTTGGTTACTTTTCAAATTGCACTCACTTTTAATTGTCATCTGCAACTTCTTTGAAATTAAATAAGTCTAAAAATTTAAAAAACAGGAAAGGGTTAAAAGAAATTCTTTTTGATAAAAGGTTTAAAAACTTTAGAAAGATCATCAAAGAAATATTCCTTCAATGTAAAAGCTTCATTACAATTGGTCAAGTGGTTTCGAGAAGAAGAAAAACTGAAGGATGCTTCTTCTTGATTAATACAAAAAGGTCATAAGATCAATTGGTCATGTTGTGTTATAATAAGCAATTCCTCCATTTTCCATGTTGTTTTCTCCAATTATTTTCTTCAAGGTTGTAAAATTCAGGATTGTGTTGGAATGGATTAAATAAATTACAGTAACATATTTTTTTCTACAATTTGTTTCTGTACAGCATTATTATGAAAACAAAGTTTAGTTTGGGGGTTTGATTCAAGGAATTATTTTAACCCATTACCAGCCAGAAAATGGGAGAAAACTTGAGGTAAGTAATATTTCATGTGGCCTAGATACATGGCCATTTTAAACATAATTTGCTTACTAATACACGATAATACCATCAATATTTTTCGCTACAATTGGTCTGCATATGTCTGCTTACGGGTTGAAACTATTTTTACACCCAAATTTTAATTTTTAACCTTTATTTTTGCTCGTTCAAAATAGCCTATTCATATAGGATTATATAGTGATAATTCAACCGATCATGTGGCTTAGTCTTGAGGAAATATCGCATTTAACAAGATTTGGTTTGAGGCATGTGCAGTGAGATCATGAAAAGGTCTATTGCCCAAATGAAATATAAATAATTTGCTTAATGATAATTTTGTAGATAAGTGTGTCTTGAAATACCAGAAGATTATAGTGAAAGGATTGATTTGGCCCAGTATGATAGGTGAAATTGACAAATCAAAATTTGGAAAGAGGAAATACCACAAATGGAAACAAGTAAACTTTGGCTGGGTGTTTGAGTATATCGAAAGGGACAGCAAAAAGGTCTTTTTTCAGGATTGTTGAAGACACAAGTGCTGAAAATTTATCTCCATCATTAAAGAATTTGTTTTGCCCCGAACTCTTTTTATCAGTGACTGTTGGAAGGCTTATTCTTCCTTCTGCAAAGAAGGTTATAGACAATAGATTGTAAACCATAAAGCTTAGAATTTCTGACAATAAGGAAAACAGGGAATTCATTATCACAATTGAATCAACTCGGCATGCTGTAAAAAAAAAAGCCTCCAAAACTATGGAACCATTAAGAGTCTAATTTACTGACTATTGTAAGAGAAAGGAATTTTGAGCACTATTCAGAAGAAAAATCCCTTTGGTTCAGAGACCTAATAAGAAAATTCATAAGATGAGACAAACAATGATTTTAAATAATTATGCTGAAGTTTGGATATGACAGATTGGATGAAAAAGCATCCATTTTGAGGAAAAGTGATATCAATCTTGAAAGACAGACAGGATGGTGCCATGAAAGTTTTCTCTAGATAATCTGAATAATTCTAATGATATTCTTGGGAGATTCTGCCCATACAATCCCATGTATTAGTCCAACTGCATGTACATTCAGTGAATATTGCAGCCATTAGCAATGACTTAGCAACGAAACCACCTACCACATTTTTTCAGCAGTAGAAGTTAAACAATATGGTGCAATCTTCTCTTTTTCACTTTTCAGGCAACAAATTGAAAGCAAAACTCACTTGTCTGCTATCAAAATAAAGCCCCACGTCAGACAAATTAGGCAAAGGAATTCCACGTTGCTGTGATATAATAGCCCTCTTTCTGATAAACTTTTGGCATCAACAGATTATCTAAAAGAGGGAAGCTGTGGGCTACAATATTGCAGCTAAATTCCATCCTAATCTCCAATGTCATTTACTCCTATAATTCATTTCTATTAAATGCATTTCAAATGAAATAACTTTATTATCATTAGTATAATTTTATTATGGTCAATAAGCATAATTCAGTCAGCCCAGAAAAAGGAGGTAATAAAATGGATCGTGTTTGAAATACTAATCATGGAACTAGACAAAATATAGTACAATATGTAAAGCAATGACAAAAAAGCATCCAGAGAAATCTTGAAAATGAAAACAGCATACCCTCCTTTGGAAGGCTGTGAATAACTTTTATCGCTGCGTCAAATTTTTGTTTTGGAGACGCCATTTTGACTGATCATGTGATCAATACAGTTTATATTGCGGAATTGGTAATGCTTTTTTTAAAAAATATATGTTGTAAAGGGGTCCCGTTGTAAAGTCATTGTAGAAAGAAATGCAAAAATAAAGCGATCTTTTAACTCTTTACCAGACGATAGAATTTTAGACTGCTCCAAAATTGAAAGGAGTTGCAACAAGGTGAAAAACATTGTTGAAAATGAAGATATTGCTTGTCACAAGCAATTTCTTTATTTTCCACAATGTTTTCCAATTTTTTTCTAAAGGTGCATCAAAAAGCGTCATTGTGTGGGATTGGCTTTAGAAACACATTAGTATCTTAAAAGGCTGGCAAACTTAACCGTAAAATATACGACAAGTGTGAACAACACTGTTGTAAATTTTACCAGAGAAGCGGTGCTTTCAAAATTTGGAAAAATGAGCGAGACAGAAGAGAAAAAATTCTCAGCAAGACCCATAATTAATTACCCAACGTACAAATTAACGGACACAATTTTCATTAGAAAGACAGACGAAAAATTTGCAAAACAACTGGGTAAGAATTGAGACAAGTGAGTAAAGTTGATGCAGCTACTAGTCAACTCGTCACCCGGGAAATTCGTACCCGTAGTGGCCGTACGACCCTAGTGACAATATCAGATTTCTTCTCATCCCCTTATTTTTAACTCGATATGTGTATTTTCATCAATATATAATTGATAAGTAAGCTTGAGAAAGAAAATTTGGGTGGGTGATTTAGGGCACGCAGTCTTTGACCGTTTGTTACAATTTCAACAACTCAATATGCAGTAACTGCAACTTCTTTGAGGTCAGACCTGTCTAACATGTTTTTGTCTAGCAGGGGTGTGATATTATCATGTCCCACTAAGTCACTTGACCAATATGGGCTTTTCTACTTGCGGACAAGGGGACAAGGAGAATCTTAAGAACTGAAAAAAATATATATTTTAAAGACAACTTATCATACATTGGAAAATTATCAGTAATTTATTTATATGTAAAAGTACTAAAGATTTTAATAGTAGCCTGGAAAAAATATGAAGGTAGGGTAAAAATTTATAAGGGACAGCAGATGGATTAGAATCAGATCCTCTCGGATAGAAAGCAGGTGCTTGACTGCTTGTACCAGTTCGCCAAGCAGTCACATGCTACATGGGTGATAAATGTAATCTTTATTTGTCATACCTTGAGAGAACTCCTTCGTCACATGACTCATTTGTTTACATTACTCTAGACTTGATGACATATACCAACTAAGCTACCTCTCGATATATCAATAGATAAGGACAGGCTGCCATATTTCTAAATAATCTTTGGTATTTTCAACTTATGACTGGAAAATATTTATGTGACAGTGTCATCTGATATGAAGATTCATTCACAACTTGCTTCTTTACATCAAATGATTCATTTGGCAATAGACCTTTTCACGATCTCACTGCGCATGCGTCAAAATAAATCTCATTAAATGCGATATTTACCCGAGACTAAGTCACGTGATTGGTTGCGAGGAGTCGATAAATTATCCCTATATAATCCTATATAAAATGGCTATTTTGAACGATTAAAAACAAAGGTTACAAATCAAAATTTAGTTGAAAAAATAGTTTCTACATGTGAGCAGATATGTGCAGACTAGTTGTAGCGAGTAATATTGATGATATTATCGTGGGTTAGTAACCGAATCGAGTTTAAAATGGCCTGGTATGTAGGCCATATGATATATAACGTACCTCAACTATTTGCGATAAGAATACTATTTCCAATGTAATAAGATTTTTTGAGAATATTTTTACCAGCCCCCCCCACACACACGCGCACGCACATACAAGAAAGGAAAAGATATAGAGTAACAGATAAACTCTCAATGAACACTTTGATAAATTATGATATTAACAAATAACTATATGTTATTTGTGCCAGAAATCAACGATTTTTTAATATTTACAACTTATGACACTTCAAAAAAGACATAAGCAATCCGATTTTTTCCAGCACACTGAATGGTTAAATTTTCAAATATTCGTCAATCACAGGCACGTCATTCATTGCAAAGCCCGCCCATCACAAGGTAGGACTGATCACAAGTGACAATAATCCTGATTGACATGATTGGCTAAATTTATATGTTTATTTTTAAAGCATTTACGTACTATTGACCACAGTTTGGACGATATAGGTTAGATATGCCATGTTAATACCAATCTCCTAAAGTCTTCACCTAGGTGCATATATTTCTTATAAAGAGTTTCCTTGTTACAAAGTTTAAGCGTTTAAACTGAAACATTATAGAAATTAACAAAGCAGGCGTTCTGTTTTTGAAGTATTTGTTTCTGTCTGTGTGTCCACCAATGTAGATCTCTTTCCCTTTCTCTCTCTCTCTCTTTCCCTCTCTCTCTCTCTCTCTCTTTCTCTCTCTCTTTCCCTGACTCTCTCTCTTCTTTTCATTTCTTAATATCAAATAAGTCTGCACGACAGCATATCAGTTGCTTTTTTAAGCATTCGCATCATTGTAACAATAAAAATGTGGGAGAAAAGGAGGAAACATTTTCTTGATATGAATAATCCACTTTACGCAAAATTTACCATGCGATGAATTTAAAAGAATATATTATAATGCGAAAATAGGGAGCATTATCTCGACGATGAATGACATAGATCGTATTGATGATGACGATGTTAATAGTGCGAAGAAAAGTATGAAAAATAAAAATGATTTTATGTAAAGATAATGATAAGAGAGAATTGATCAGAATTATGATCAGAATTATTATCTGTTGACAGCCTTGATGTAAAGTGTTCGTTTCGATAAATCACGATACATATGGGGTTATTATGTAACCGGCAACATGTCACAAAGAATCCGATAAACACTCTTACATTTAATTGGTCAAATTTATGATTTGATGACACAAATTTTATCTTTTTAGTTTCAACTGATATGCCGCCAAATACTAATTCCATGATTGATCAAAGGATGCGGCCGGGCGTTGTTTCAAACGGCACGGTTGTATAGGACAGTGTTTATCTTTTAAGCATTTTTCCACAATTAAATAAAGTGAATACGCTTGTTTTCATTGAATGTATTTAAAATTCTTTTTTCTCTGGAGTATATATTGCGAGTTAGGCTTTCATTTTAAAATATCTTGCTTTAATATTTGAAAAATGTAGCCTTTCATGTAGATCAAAGGGCCGATATGCATATTATAACCAGAATATCATTGATGGCCTAACAAAAGGTCGTAAATACAATTTGAGATAATATGTAGTACGACATTTTGGTCACTCAACAACGATACAATGTCTGAACTATATTGATCTTTAATTTCATCTTTCCTCGCACAAACTATCATAACTTCAATATTTCCGAGGGCGAAGAACATGAGTTTTGATGATTCTATGGTCGCCGGATACAAAACGCTTTGATGACCTTTGGTGCAATCATCTTCGTACATCACAGGCATTTGTTTCAACTGATACAATATACCAGGTTATCATACAATTTATTGTATATGGTGAAAATAGATCATGAAACAAAACACCCGTCATTTCTTCGTTAAGGCCGATTAAATAGGGTACCTTTAATGCTTCTAAAGGACATAACTGAGACAACGGAGAAAAAAATATTGTAACAAACAGATGTTACATTACTAACAATATTATCTACATCATTTAGCCCAATAATTTTCATTGTAAAAACTCGAAAAAAGAAGTTAAAATGACTAGGCATAATTGTAAGGCTTTTTAAAGCAAAACCAGAAGTAAATCCTCCCGCAGTGGAAAATTGTTGTTGTTGTTTTTCTTTGATAGCGTCTAACGGATACAGACTTTTTAGTCATCTGACGCTTTGTGTGAAAAGGTCTATTTGGTTGGTAGCATGACTTGTCTACAAGAGGAAAAGTTTGATTGGTTCCTTAGAGTCTGTTTAAATCATGTGTCAATCCTGTTTTTCCTATCCTATCCTTTTGATATTTCTAAACTTGTAAAATGCAATGCTATTTTACTGTTACCATTCAGCATAGACTGTTCAACCCTTTATCGAATACAATAAAGATAAAACTTTGACTGAATCTTGAAAGAAATTTGGATTGTAGCAATAATCGAAACAGTTTGTTCACAAATTCGTCTTTACTGTATGTGTCCAGTTGGGCTAAAGGCAGTTTTTGGAAATTGGAAGGAGCAAAACTCAAGGTCTAGTAGCACTAACTGGCCTTGGGACAGATTAAAAATGATTTCTGCAACTTCTTTAAGTTTTAGTCAGTAGGCCTAAAATTTTGTCGTCTGATAATAGGTAAATATTTTTAATTTTTTCAATAATATTTAGGAAATTATTGACACTTCATCTTTTACGAAGTAATGGCAGCCTTAGTGGCAATGTCTGATTTCTTCTTATCCTATCATAACCTTTTGACTTAATATCTTATCTTACCAAACTTGACTTGATAAATTGGCCTGAGACAGTAAATTCAGGTGAGCAATTTAGGGCCTCCTTGGCCTTCTTGTTGAAATTCCATTAACGAAGAATGTTGTCTGCAACTTCTTTGAGTTTGGACCAGTTTAAATTTTAGTCGTCTTATAATGGTTACCGGTAATATACTCAATATTTTTATTTTTCAGTAAAATTCTGGACAGATACAGATGTGTCAAGCCTTAGCATAAGCCTCAAGTGCCCTGTAAGTTAAACTCATAAATCAGTGGATATCTTGCCACGCCCACTTACCCTTGATGGATAGTTTAAGATACTAACTGATTCCCACACAACAAAATTTTAGACTGGTCCAAATCAAAAGAAGATGCAGAAGACAATTTCAAGCTTATGGAATTTTAATCATTTTTTGTCTTTTTAGATAGGAAAAAATTGTGGATAATGAAGAAATTCTTTGTAACAGGTAATATCTTCATTTCCCACTATGTTTTCCGAAGTTTTTTTCCTTGGGGGCATTTAAAAGCGTCACTGAGTGGGAATGGGTTAACCAATTCCCACACAGTAGCTTTTTTACGCCCCTTGAGAAAAGCAATTTGCAAAATATTGTGTGAAATGAAGAAATTGCTTGCAACAAGCAACTTCTTCATTTCCACAATGTTTTCTAACCAGATAGTTGAAAAAATGTATAATCTTTAAATTGTTTATAATAATCCATGCCCTTACTATTCCTCTCTTTTTACAACCAACAAAAATAAGGCTTTGGAAACATTATGGTAAATGAAGAAATTTCTTCATTTTAGATGATGTGGGGTTTTCTTTCCCCTAAACAAAAAAAATAGATTCATGAAGTCAATTTAGACTAGAGTAAGACAAAAAATTTGTTTTTGTTTGGTAATGATGTAGTGGGGTCATCCATTCCAAAAAGAGCCAGCTAGCTATTGTCATGGCATAGTGTCTGTTGTGCGTTGTGCGTTCGTGTGAGCATGCGTCCTTCCGTAAACTTTTACTTCTCCTCAGAAAGTACTGAACAGAATTCAACCAAATTTCACAGAAATGATCCTTGGGTGACCCTTTATCAGATTCCTTCAAAGAATTTTGGTTGGAAGAAAAACATGGCTTAAATGGGCAGGGCTAATTTCCATATATGATGAAACCTTTAAAAATCTTCTTCTCAGAAACCAATAGATGGATTTCAACTAAGTTTTACAGGAATGATCATTGGGTGACCCTGTATGGGATTCCTTCAAAGAATTTTGATCGGATGAAAAACATTGCTTTAATGGGCAGGGCTTATTTCCATATATAGTGAAATCTTAGAAAATCTTCTTCTCAGAAACCATTGATGGATTTCTACCAAATTTTACAGGACTGATCATTGGGTGACCCATTTTCAGATTCCTTCAAAGAATTTTGATCGGATGAAAAAGTGGCTCTAATGGATGGTGCAAATTTCCGTACATGGAGAAATCTTTACTGGAATGACCATTGGTTGACCCTTTTTCAGATTTCTTCGAAGATTTTGATAGGATGAAAAACATGGCTTTAATGAGCAGGGCTTATTTCCATAAATTGGGAAATCTTAAAAAATCTTCTTCTCGGAAACCAATTGATGGATTTAAACCAAATCTTACAGGATTGATCTTTGGGTGACCCTGTATGGGATTCCTTCAAAGAAATTTGATCAGATGAAAAGCATGGCTTTAATGGGCTGGGCTTATTTCCGTACATGGAGAAATCTTTAAAAATCTTCTTCTCAGAAACCAATTGATGGATTTCTACCAAATTCTCTACCGAATTCTCATTGGGTGAATCTTTATCAGATTTCTTCAAAGAATTAAGATTGGTTGAATAACATGGCTTTAAATGGAGGGTGCAAATTTCCATATATGGTGAAAACTTTTTCAGGAATGGTGAATAAATTCAGGCCGTTGGAGCAAATCAGGCGCTCAAGCACCTCTAGTTTTCGTCTTTCTGGATAGAAAACATTGTTGACAATGAAGGAATTGCTTGATACAAGCAATTCTTCATTTTCGACAATGTTTTCAAAAGATTTTGTCTTGAGGGGAATAAAAAGTAGGGATTGTATTGAATCAGGACCAATTGGAAGAGCGATCAACCTGTTCGTAAGGGATCCAGGGTCCCAATCCTGATTATTACCTTTGGTTACATCATTAGAGCCCAACCATGCAATGAAAATAAGCTCAATTTTATACTTGAGAAGGCATTATGGGAAAAGAAGAAATTGCTTGCAACAAGAAATGTCTCCTTTTCCCACAATATTTTCTACCACATAGGATAAATTCATTTAGAGTTGCATCCAATTTTCATTGTTGTCTGCAACCTCTTTCAATTTGGACCAGTCTAAAATTTCAATTAACAGGAAAGGGTTGAAAAGACATTAGGTTTGGAGTTGGTCTCATAGCTGAAAAGTTAGAGCATTCACAAATGATGGATCCAGACTTGAATTTTAGTCAGGCTAATGCACTCTTTTCCTCTTTATTACAATGGGTTAACCTATTCCTACTCAATGACACTTTTTGATGCCTCAAAAAAATAAAGGTAGTGAAAATATTTTTGAAACGAAGAAATTCCTTGTCATCTGCAAAGGCTTTGAAATTGGACCAGTCTAAAAAAATTTGTTGGTAGAGCGTTAACCCATTTCAACACAGTGACGCTTTCAGAGACCCTTCAAGAAAAACTTTTGCAAAAACAAGCAATTTCTTCATTTTACACAATGTTTTCTACCCAAAAAGTTGAAAAAATCTAAATTCCATAAACTTCAAATTACTATCAGCAACTCCTTTCAATTTGGACCAGCCTAAAATTTTGCAGTCTGGTAAAGGGTTAAGAGACAAACAGTGTATGTTTATCACAGATAACAATGACAAGATTAAAGTTACCATGCCGTGGGCAGGACTGTACCCACCTACAGTGTTTCGATGGCCATAGCTTTTTGAAGATGAATGAGAAACAGTTTGGGAAGTGGTTATGTAATATCTGCCAGAAACCAGCCCCTCTAAATAAACTCTATGTTGATGGGTAAGTATATTGAGGATAATTGTTATCCCTCCATAGTATTTTAGGGTTATATAGGAGTCAGCTTGTCGGTCAATTTATTGTTTGCTCGGTCTGTGTCTTTTTCTTGTCCTCCCTTTTCCTTCAAACTATAGCAAGGATTTGATACAGAATTCATGCTTGCACTCAGAATTAACCCATTACCACATGACACCCTGAAGAAATACAATCCGCAATATTTTTGTGGAAAAGGAGAAATTTCTTGTAACAAGCAATATCTCTTTTCTCACATTTGTTCCCTATTTGGCACTTATATTTAACCTTTAGCACAATTTGAAATGTCATCTGCAACTTCTTACAATTTGGACAAGTCTAAAATTTTATCTAGTAATTGGTTAAGCAAAGAAGTGCACATTCTATTTTGGTTACATTCCATTCATTCCTTTCTGTGCTCAAATTCTAGAACCAATTCACAGACAATCCATGAACCTTCATACAATTGGCCCCTTTAAAGCTGGGGTTGTTAATAAGATTGATTTTCAAAACAATATTGAACCACAATCCAGTTTTCCAGTGCTTTCAGCCCTATGATTTTAGTGCAGTTATGAAGAGAGGGTTTTATTCAACATGACAAGGGTTAGTATCCAGCAACTACGTGTACTTTTTATTTTGGATACATTCTATGCATTTTTAGCTCAGCTGTTTCAGAAAAAACCCGAGGAATTGTCATCACCTTGGCGTCGTGTGCGTCGGCGTAGGTGTTGGCGTGACAAACTTTAACCTTGGTCATATCTCTGTTGTTATTGATGATATTCTCATGAAACTTGGCATGTGTACTGACCACAAGAGCTATCTAGACTATCAAGGGGGATAACTCTAAAAGCGTTTTTGTAAGAGTTAAGCCCCTTTTTTGACTTAGAATTTTTGCATTATCCATCACCTGCAGCCGAGCGTTGGTGCTCTTGTTTGTATAAATGGCTCTTGGTTAAAAAATCTTGTCTACCCTGGCCATGTCCGCTCCAACAGGAAGTTCAACTACGATATAACATCATTAACATATTAGCCAATGTAGGAGTTTAAAGTTTCCCTTCTGGTCAAAATGAATGATTTGATTAGTTTTGATTGATGGCCCAATCTGTCAACTGTTCAACCAATTCCCACATGACAAAATTTTAGATTGGTCCAAATTCAAAGAAGTCGCAGACGACGTTTAAAAGTGTGTGTCATTTGAAAAATAATGTCTGAATATGATAGAAATCATTGTGAGAAAAGGAGAAATGGCTTGCTACAAGCCATTGTTCCTTTTCCCACAATCTTTTACTTAGTATTATTCTACAGGGGGCGTCAAAAGGCATTATTGGATGGTAATGGGTTAACCTTTTTTTCTCAATCTCTGAAGAATTGCTTTGTTTCATGTGGGTTATTGCCCTTTTTTTCAGGCTTGTGTTAGATATTCTGAAAAGTGTCTCAGAGGATATAAATGATATTTTTTTCGATGAGAATGGAAATTGGAATGACTCAAAAGAAGATAAAAAAGGTATCAAAATCTTCACTCAACCTGTTACTTCACATTATTGATTGGTGTTATACGGCGCATAGACGGCTTTGGTCATTTAGCATGCTAGAAAGTTAACCCATTACTAGAAGTCAAAATTTTAGACTGGTCCAAATTGAAAGGAGTTGCAGACCACAATTTAAAGTTTATGAAATTTTAGATTTTTTCAACTTTCTGGGTAGAAAAAATTGTGTAAAATGGAGCAATTGCTTGTTACAAGCAATTTCTTCTTTTTTCACAATGTTTTCCATATTGTTTTCCTTGAATGGCGTCCAAAAGAGTCATTGTGTGGAAATGGGTTAAGGATAGTTTAACATAAAACATACAGAAAAATACAAAGACAACTATAAAACTTATAAAATGATATGTAAGGAATGAAACAAAAAGATGATAAATGAAGACCCTTTAGTCACCTCTTATGACATTCCATTTGTCATGTTTGTTCTGCCAGAAGAAATGGCAGATGTGACATGGGTAGGCCTGGGGTGGTTTATTCTTATACCAGCAAAATTAGCCATTCACAAAACACCTTAAAGGACTCACCTTTTTCGAGATAACCTAAGGTATTGCCCCAGACTTTTAGTTTGCTTCGCATCTTGGCAGGCTTGCAGCAGTTGGTTATGTATCTGATATTACTCGCATGGATAGGTATGAGTTAGTTATAAGGTCAGGGTCACTGATCAATGTCATATATGAACAAAAGGCTGTATTGTTGTTTTTTTGTAAACTGCATCCTTAGTTAGCTAAAATATAAAATATAAAATATTTTTCTTCAGTTGAAAATCTCTTGATGCAAGATTGATGCGTATTGTATTTTGTTGGCTTAATGAACAAAGTTTGAGGTTGAGGAGGTTGCCTGAAAAGACGGTTGTTCTCCTAAAAAATCACAGACAGGTCTTGAGCAGAGGACTTAAGTTTTCAAAAACATTTAGGATAATGAAGAAATTTGCTTGTGACAAGCAATTTCTATTATTTCTTTCCTTATCCACAAAGTTTTCTGGCCTACAAGAAAGAAATCTAAAATTACACCATCAGGGAATTATCATCGTCAGCTCTGTTCTAAACCTGTGTCTTCTTGTAATAGGTCAAATTAGTAAAATGATCACTCTACACTTAGGAAACCTGACAAATGCAATAAGTATGCCAATAATGAGCATGTGAATTCTGTGCAGCCTCTTGAGGGTTTTTTGTCTGTACTGCTTGCAATAAGGGTAACATAGTTCTCACTATTGCAAGTCAGTTATGTGCTTAACCCATTCCTTAACTACGACTTTTTTAAACGCCCCTCAATATGAAAGATTTGGTGAACATTAAGGAAGTGAAGAAATCGCTTGTTGCAAGCGATTTCTTCATCATCTACAATGTTTTCAATCCCCAAAAAACAAAGATTTTAAAGATTTCATCAACTCAAATCTGTCTTCTACAACTTAATTGATTTTGGACTTGTCTAAAATTTTATTGTTTGGGAATGTGTTTAAAGCATTTTGTGCGTCAGTTGTTCTAAATTTGCCTGGGCCATAAAACCTTTATTTATTGATGCATGATGCAATTGTTTTCATAAGTAGGTGTCCCATTTAAAACAAATTTTCAGATAGATCCAGTGACAAGATCACAGTTCAAGGTCATTTATTCAATTTCATCTTGTCCATAGCATACATATCTCCTTCATTTTTGCATGGATTTCAAAATTATTTGGTCGCCATCATATCTTCCAATCTTCAATCATGGGATGTCATGGGTTCAATCCACAATGGCAAACATATCCTTTCCAACATTTGTCTCTCACCAATAGGTGGATAATCGTAAACCTAAGTGGGATAATAGCTGGAGGCTAGGAATTGATGTAGCGGTAGTACAGGTGTGAGAAATACTGGGATTCCATTGTTAGATGCTCCAGCTGTAATATGATTGAATACTGTTAAAAGTTAAACCCCATTCAATCAATCAATCAAAATTATTCTGGACCTTTGTCCTGATTATGAGTAGATGTGTTATTTACCCCTTTCCCTTTCAAATACGGGATTTTACGTTCCTGTAATTTTATACTCGAGAAAACATTGTGGAAAAAGAAGAAATTGCTTGTAACAAGCAATTTCTCCTTTTTCCACAATATTTTCTACTACATAGGATGGTTTCATTTCAAATGGCATCCAGTTTTCATTGTCGTCTTCAACTTCTTTCAATTTGGACTAGTCTAAAATTTCCAAAAACAGGAAAGGGTTAAAACAAATTTTCTGATGGCTCAAAGGTCAAATTTTAATTTGTTAGAATGTTGTCCCTGGTGCTTATTTCACACTTTTAGATGGTCTCTTTTTGTATGAGTCACCGAATGTATAACTAATTCATTTCAGATATTTCTGTGATAGATTTAAGTGACACACTTGAAGTGATAGATTTGACAGGATCAGATGTGGAGAATACACCAAAAAAGACAAACTCTGACAAGTATGTATAAATCAGGGTTAGCTCTAGCTTGATAAAGAACTGCAATTAAATTGGGTAATGTGTTGGTCTTGTGTGATGTAATTGACTCAATACATAAAAAAACAAAAATTAACAGAGTTGACATTGTCCTCTACAACTCCTTTGAACTTTGACCAGTCTAAAGTTTTGCCATCTGGTAATGGATTAACTGTAGATACAGTCGCTGTTTCTCTAGACATTCAGGGATCATTTTAACCCATTTCCAGACAACAAAATTTTTTACAGGTCCAAATTCAAAAGAGTGGCAGACAACAAGCAAATTTTAGATTTTTTCAACTGTCAGTGTAGAAATCATTGTGGAAAAGGAAGAAATTGCTTTTAACGAGCAATTTCTTCATTTTAAAACAATATTTTCCCAATTGTTATTCTACGGAAGCATCCAAAAAACATCACTGTGTGGGAATGGGTTAAATGCCCTGGGTGTTTGTCCAGGCTGCTTAACCCATTCCCACTCAATTCCTCCTTTTTACGCCTACCAATAAAACAGCTTTAGAAAACATCGTGGAAAATGAAGAAATTGCTTGTCACAAGCAATTTCTTCATTATCCACAATGTTTTCTAACCCAAAAGACAAGTTTTTTTTTTAAAATTTCAACAACTTTAAGTTGTCATCTGCAGCTTCTTTCAATTTGGACCAGTCTAAAACTTTGCCATGTGGGATGGGTTAATGTTTGTGAAACTGTCAGAAATGCTGTGCCAATTTCCATCTTATTCGATCTTATTTCAGGAATGGAACGTCTTCTGAGGAATGTGATAAAAACAAGACAGAAAATTCAAAAAGCAAAGACTTAAAGAGTGACGACAAAGAAAATGTGGAGAATTCTCGTGATGCATATCTTAAGTTAAACACAAACTTATTTGTCAAGAAAAACATGCCCAGTACTAATAATAGGCTATTGCCATACACAAAAACCAACCCAAGAAAGAGACAGGGACAGAAGGAGAAAAATCACAGAAATACTTATAATCTCAGAAGACCTCTCCATGATCAAAACAACCGATACAATCATTATGTCAGTCAAAACCCAAATCAAAAAGCATTTGAGGTTCTAGTCAATGCCCCCAACTTCAAGCATTTGAATCCTAACTGTTACAAATTGAATATTTATTTCTCAGAAAAGTTTAATGTTTTAAAGCAAAGGTAAAATAACTTCATAAACCCATTACCTCACAACGACACTTTTTGACTCCCCTCAATGAAAGCTATTGGAAAAACATTGTGAAAAATGAAGAAATGTTTTTACCCAGATAGTTGAACAAATCTAAAATTCCTTTCAATTTGGACCAATCTAAAATTTTGCTTTCCGGTAATGGGTTAATAGTAAAAAATCTTTCTATTAAGACCATGGGTTTTTGAAAGTGGTCTTACAAACTTTTGTGTCTTGATTTAGGGGAAAGTCATTTCACAGTTACCCTTCCCCTTTTGCTGACAATTTTTACCCCAAAAAACTATGTTTGTGTGTGAGTTGGTGGGGGGGAAGGGGTATACTGGAATCAGCCTGTCTGTCAGTCGGTTGGTCTGCAAAATTTTGTCCAGACAATTCCTCTTACGGTTTCAGTCCAATTCACTTGATACATTGAAGAATGTAAATTAGGAGCTGAAGAAATGCAAGACTAGAATTTAAAGGAAATTTCATGAAGAATCTATAATTGCCCCTGATATGACATAAAATTGCTTGTCCAGACCACTCCTGCTATGCTATTGTGTGATTCAATTAAACTTGTTATAAATGTTCATTAGGAATTGTAGACCTGCAAGCTATTCTATAAAGAGTTCATGAACCATTGCCCCTGTTTCATATAATAAAAATGCTTTGCAGGAAGACCCTCCTACAGTTTCAGTCCATTTTCCTTCTACTTGGCTGAAGAGTCCATTAAAAATACTTTCTAGGAAGTTTTTACAGTTTCTGTATGATTCATTTAACCAATTCCCACTTAATGACGCTTTTAGACGTCCCTAAGAAAAAAGGCTCAACATGTTGTCCCTGGACCACTGTCTAGTTTTTCAATTTCTATTAGGCAGCTTTCAGCAGAGTATCAGTTATTAGCATGTGCAATACATTCTAAACTGACAGTTTGCAGGTCAAGCCTGGTCACCCCAACATCAAGTTTAACCCTTTCCTGTTTTGCAGAATTTTAGACCTGTCCAACTTCAAAGGTTTTGCTGACGAAAAATGAAAGTGAATTTAATTTGAAAAATAACCATTCAGTAGGGTAGAAAATATTGTGGAAAAAGAAGAAACTGCTTGTTACAAGCAATTTCTTCTTTTTCCACAATGTTTTCTTAAGTAAAAAACACAGGGATGTAAAAACCAGTGAATAAACAGGAAAGGGTTAACATATATTGAACAATGTTATTTTCAGAATATATGGTCAGTAATATAAAATTGTGGTTTGAAACTTTAACATTGTAAATGCAACTTGAATAAGTCAACAAAAATGTTTGACCCTAATGGCAAAGTTCAAAGTTTAATTACGGTCTAAAGGATGATTTGATTGGTCAATTCAGTTTTTGATTGATGACAGGTATCTTTCAATTGGATGTTGATATTTTGAATAGACATAGTCTGTTAGAGAGGGTTTTGTGAAAGCTAAGCCTTTCCTTTTTAGCTCTACTGGCCGAAGGCCACTAGAGCTATAGCGTCGGCTTTTTCCCGTCCGTCGTCTGTGCGTTCATGCGTCCGTCTGTCGCCCGTTCGTTAAACTTTCCCCTGTTTACGCGATAAAGTCCACAGGTTTCATCGGATTCTCTTCAAACTTTCACAGAATGATTGTACCATCATAAGGATCATTCCTTTTAAATTTGGTATGATCCGTCAAGAAACACGGGAAAAGGGGCCTTATGAAAATTTAATTAAAAAATCCATTAAAAACATTCGTTTACGGGATAGAGTCCACAGTTCTCATCAGATTCTCTTCAAACTTTCACAGAATGATTGTACCATCATAAGGATCATTCCTTTCGAAAATGGGTATGATCCGTCAAGAAACACGGGAAAAGGGGCCTTATGAAAATTCATTAAAAATTCAATTAAAAATCCTCGTTTATGAGATAGAGTCCACAGTTTTCATTGGATTCTCTTCAAACTTTCTCATAATGATTGTACCAACAAGGATTGTTCCTTTCAAAAATGGGTATGATCCGTCAAGAAACACGGGAAAATGGGTCTCATGAAAATTTAATTAAAAAATCCTCGTTTACGAGATAGAGTCCACAGTTTTCATTGGATTCTCTTCAAACTTTCACAGAATGATTGTACCAACATAAGGATCGTTCCTTTCGAAATTTGGTATGATCCGTTAAGGACCACGGGAAAAGGGGCCTTGTGAAAATTTAATTAAAAATTCAATTAAAAATCCTCGTTTATGCGATAAAGTCCACAGTTTTCATTGGATTCTCTTCAAACTTTCTCAGAATGATTGTACAATTATAAGGATAGTTCCTTTCGAAAATGGGTCTGATCTGTCATGAAACAGGGGAAAAGGGGGCCTTATGAAAATTTAATTAAGAAATTCTTGTTAACACTCTGGAGTCAATAGTTTTCATCAGATTCCCTTCAAACTTTCACAGAATGATTGTACCAGCATAAGGATTATTCCTTTTGAAATTTGGTATGATCCTTCAAGAAACACAGGAAAAAGGGGCCTTATGAAATGTTTAATAAAAAATTCTCATTAATAATCTAGAGCCAACAATTTTCATCGGATTCTCTTCAAACTTTCACAGAATGATTGTACCATCATAAGGATTATACCTTTTGGAATCGGATATGATTCTTCAAGAAACATGGGAAAAGGGGCCTTATTAAAATTTAATTCAAAGATCTTTGTTAACTCTCTAGAGTCCACAGTTTTCATCTGATTGACTTCAAACTTTCACAGAATGATTGTACCATCATAAGAATTGTTCCTTACAAAATTTGATATGATCAGTCAAGGACCACGGGAAAAAGGGGCCCGATTAAAACTGGATTGAAAAAGTCCTCGTTAACACAATAGAGTCCATAGTTTTTAACAAATTCTCTTCAAACATTCCCAGAATGATTATTACATTAAATGGATTGTTCCTTTCGGAAGAAGGTTTGATCCATCAAGTTTCATGGGAAAAGGGGCCCTATGAAAATTTAATAAAAAAAAATCTTAGTTAACATGTAATGGCCCTAGATTTCACCTGATTGACTTCAAACTTTCACATAATGATTGTACCATCATAAGGACTGTTCCTTTCAAATTTGGTCTGATCCATTGAGAAACATAGGAAAAGGGGCCTTAGGAAAATTCAATTAAAAAAATCTTAATTAATGCTTGTAAGTCCACAGATGAGATGGGGTTGTCTTTATACTCAAACAGAATTATTATACTTTTGTAAGAAGAGTTCCCTTTGGAATTGGTTCAGATCCATCAAGTAACATGGGAAAAGGGGCTATATGAAAATTCAATTAATAAAACCCTGTTAACAGAATAAAGCCCACAGCTTTGATCAGATTTTGTTGAAACTTTCACAGAATGATTGGAAGGTCATAACTATCATTCTTTTCATAACAGGGTTTGAACTGTAAAAAGCACAGGAAAAGGGGCCTTATGAAAATTTCATTTATAAATCCTTGTTACCAAGTCCAGAGCTTTCATCGGATTTTCTTCAAACATTCACAGAATAATTGTACAATAATAATGATTGTTGATGTTTGCATTAGACCTGATCCGTGAAGTATCACAGGAAAAGGAGCATTATGAAATTTAATTTTAAAATCATTGTACCACAATAAAGTCAACAGTTTTCATCAGATTCTGTTAAAACTTTCACAGAATGATTATTCCATCATAAGGATTCTTTCTTTTCAAATTAGGCGTGATCTGTCTAGTATCATGGGAAAAGGGGCCTTTAGAGAATTTGTCTATAATCCTTGTAACCAAGTCCAGAGCTTTCATTGGATTTTATTCAAACCTTCACAGAATCATTGTACAATAATCACGATTGTTGATGCTGACATGAGACCTGATCCTTCAAGTATCACAGGAAAAGGAGCCTTATGAAAATTTTATTTTAAAAATTTGACAACAAGATAAAGTCTGCAGTTTTCATCAGATTCTGTTCAAACTTTCACAGAATGTTTGTACCATCATAAGGATTGTTTCTTTCCAAATTTGGCCTGATCTGTCTAGTATCATAGGAAAAGGGGCTGTATGAAAAATTATTACCAAATCCTCATAAACACAACAATGCCCTCAGTCTTTATCAGAATCTCTTCAAACTTTAATAGAATGATTGTACCATCATTTGGATTGTTCCTTTGTAAATTAGGTCTGATTGATTAAGTGACACAAGAAATTTTATTACAAAACATCATTATTACAATAAAGTCCTCAGTCTTTATCATTTTCTTCAAACTATCATTAGGATTGTTCCTTTGTACATTGGGTCTGATTTGTTAAGTTTCACAGAAAAAAGGGGCCTTATGAAAATTTAGTTACAAAAATTCTTGACACAATTCAGTCCACTGTTTTGATTGATTCTCTTTAACTTTTAAAGAATGATTCTACCTTCATTAGAACTGTTCCTTTTGAAATTTGGTTTGTTCTGTAAAGTATCATGAGAAAAGGGGCCCTATGAAAATTTCACTATAAACTCATTAACACAATAAATTCCACAGATTAAACAGGTTGATTGTACCATCATTCCAATTGTTGATTTTGACAGTGGATCTGACTATAGCAAGGGTCACATAAAAAGGGGCCTTATGAAAAACTTTCTTAAATATTCTGGTTAACACAATGATGTCCCTTGATTTCATCGGATTCACTTCAAAATTTCACAGAATGATTGTACAAATACTTAGATGGTTCTTTTCAGAACTGAGTACAATCCATCATGTATCATGTAAAAAGGGGCCATATGATTTTTTTTTAAATATTCTAGTAAACATAATGAATTTCCAATATTTCATCGGATTCACTTTTAACTTTCATAGAATGATAAATCCAACAGTAAAATATCACGGGAAAAGGGGCCCTATGAGAACTTGAATTTAATATCTTTGTTAACACAATAAAGTCAACAGTTTTATTGGATTCTCTTCAAAGATGCATGGAATAATTGTGGCATTTGAAACACAGGAAAAGGGGCCTTACAGATTATCATTCAAAACATTCTTGTGTATGTGATGAAGATCACAATCATTATCAAGTTGCCTTTTTAAATTTCACAGGACAATTGTTGGGTTGTAAGGAAAGTTCCTTTTGGAATGAAATTGATCCATCAGAAAACACAGGAAAAGGGGCCTTATTGATTTTCATTCAAAACAATCCTGTTTATGTGATTAAGTCCACAATTATTGTCAGATTCTGATTCTGATGAAATATTCACAGAATGATTGTAGGGTCATAAGGTAACTTTCTTTTGGAAATGGAGTGGATCCGTCATGAAACATGGGAAAAGGGGCTTTGAGGATTGTTGCTTAAAATGATAAAGGGGATAAAACCTCTTTTTTTTTCCTTTATGCATTCTTCTTTGAGCAATTAACTTCCTTAAATATCAGATTTCTTTAACGGAAAACTTGATAACCAGTAGAGAGTCTCAGGCCCTCATGGGCCTCTTGTTTTTTTGAAATTTTAGACTGATCCAAATTGAAAGAAGTTGTAGGCGACAATGTTAAGGTGATGAAATTCCAAAATTCTTTGTCTTTTAGGGTAGAAAACATTGTGGACAACAAAACATATTGACATTGGGCCAAATTCCAAATTTGTGCATCATGAATAGATTACTTTAAAAGATATATTGGCTTAGCATGCTTTTAATGGAATTAGTCACAAATAAAGATCTGCCCAAGCAAGATATCCATTCATACCAGATAACAAAAATTTGGGCTGGTCTGAATTGAAATTTGTTTATGAAAATCATGTTTTGTAGATAATCTTTTAAAAATCAGTGTCTTCCAGTGCACAGAAAACATGGTTGAGAATGAAGAAACTGCTTGTCACAAGCTATTTATTCATTTTCCATTGTGTCATCACCGTAGCACATTTGTTTTCGGAGAAAACTTGAGGTATGCCATAACCTTGTGGTTGTCTGCTTTATTGTCTTGTAAAAACTATGGCATTTTGTAAAATCTCTGTAATTACTGAAAACATTCACATGAAACTTTGAATATACGTTGACTATCAAAATATTTAATTTTTGGTTTGGTTTATCAAAAACGAGTGTTCTGATTGGTGGAAAAAAATTAATTATAACTCCATGAACACAATTTTGAGCATGCAGAAATTTTTACATGCTCCCATGCAAAAAGGTAAAGCTGCAAAGCTTTTTTTTTGCTCGATGCTATTAAATTATAAGAAATGAAGAGAATATTTTTTGTTTCATGGAGGTATGAACCTAAAAACCTAATCACACAATGTATGAATCCGCTTCATTTCTTAAATAAAAACATACTATCAAGAGTGGTAACCCCACAATATATTTTAATCTTACCTGAACACAAAGTGCTCAAGGTGAGCTATTATTATCATCCAATATGGGGTGTTGTCGTCGTGTGTGTCAACAATTTCTTTAAATATCTTCTACTCCTGAACTAGAAGACAAATCTTGATGAAACTTAACAGTAATGTTCCTCTTTAAGAAAAATTCAAATAATTGAAATTCACCCTTAACTCTAGTTACCATGGCAAGAAAAAGTGTGAAATTAATGAAATCTTTGGAAATCTTCTCTAAAACCAAATGACCAAGAGCTTTGATATTTGTATGCAGTACCTACTAGGGGACATCTATCAAGTTTGTTCAAATGATGTCTCTATGGTAATGTTTGGGCCCCACCCAGGTAAAACCCATTTTACTTTTAAACAAAGGATGAAAACTTTAAAAATCTTAAAGATATTCTGACCAGACAGCTTATATCATTGATATTTAGAAGGCTGCATCTCATATGGGACCTGTATGAAGTTTGTTTCATTTGATGGGCCTTCGGTCATATTTGCGCTCTGCCTGGGTGCATCCAATTTAACTGATTCAAAGAAGGAAAACTTAAAAAGGGTCTTCTCTCAAACTAGAAAGCCTAAAGCATTGATGTTTTGTATATAGAATCTTAAAGTGAATCTGTACAAAGTTTTGAACAGTTTTGTGGTGTCTGAGGAAAATGTTAAGAAATTTCAATTTTTGACCTGTGCAGAGCACGATGTAACTTATGTAGAAACAGGGAAGAAAATGTTATTCAGAATTATCTTACAAGTCATCTAGCTTAAAGGTCTCATATAATGTAAGAGGCTACCAGCTGATGACTTGCTTAAAAAAATTCCCTGTCTTTAATATTCCTTGGCTTTATCTTAGGTGATCATTTTAGGGCCCTCTAGCAAGAATTATAACCCTTTTTTGAATTCTAATATCTGGCACCCTTAGGTGAAGCTCTTGTTTCCATCAGAGTTCTTGACATTTTTACTTCACACAACCTAAAACGCATGCTCTTCTAGTGAAAGGGCAAATATTATGCAGTCCTTAATCCATTACGAGATGACAATTTCGAGTTGGTGAATTTTAAAATACTTGCTTTTTTGAGTAGAAAATATTGTGAATAATGATGTAATTCCTTGTAACAAGCAATTTAATCGTTTTCCCCAATGTTTTCTAAAGCTTTATTTTTATAGGTGTAAAAAGACGGGATTGTGTTGGAATGGGTTAAAAAAGATGATCATTTTATCATTTTGTAAAGACAACTTTAATGGGAACAAGAGATCCACCTACAAATGCCTGATTTTCAGTTGTTTGAAGAACAAAATCTTTTGTCCAAAATCTAATGTTAGTTAGCTTTGACCCTTTTCTGTTTTGCAACATTTTAGACTAGTCCAATTTCAAAGGTTTTACAAAGGACAATTACAAGTTTGTTTTATTTCGAAAAAGGTCATTCAGTAGGATAGAAAATATTGTGGAAAAAGTAGAAATTGCTTGTTACAAGCAATTTCTACTTTTTATACGCCCGTCGAAGACGGGACGTATTATGGGATCACCCGTGGTGTCCAGGCGTCCAGTTGTCCGGGCGTCCGGGCGGTGTCCACTTCTTTGTCCGGAGCATAACTCTGTCACCGTAAGTCCGATTGACTTTAAACTTGGCAGTTATTTTCTTCTCATCAATACGGAGTGCAATGCAATGGGTGGATAGATCTCACCAAGGGGGAGTGCAATGCACAAGAACCATAACTCTACCTGGCCTAATTTTTGAGTTATTGCCCTTTGTTGTTTTTCAAACTTGAATCTTGTCCAGAGTATATCTCTAAATGTATAATAGCTAGAATCATGAAAATTCATGGATGGATAGAGCTCACCAAGTAGGAATGCAGGGCACAAGAAACATAACTCTACCTGGCCTATTTTTTGAGTTATTGCCCTTTGTTGTTTTTCATACTTGAATCTTGTCCGGAGTATATCTCTAAAAGTATAATAGCTAAAATCATGAAATTTCATGGATGGATAGAGCTCACCAAGTGGGAGTGCAGTGTAAAGAACCATAACTCTACCTAGCCTATTTTTTGAGTTATTGCCCTTTGTTGTTTTTTTGTCCTACTTTGTTTGACAAAAAATATTCATTCAAAATAACCTCAGTTCTATTCAAACCCCCAGTTAATATTAAGCAGTGTGACGGGCATATCTTGTGACAATTTGGCACCTTGTTCCATAATGTTTTCCAAGGTATAAAACCACAGGAACGTATAAAACAGTGATAGGAAAGGGTTAAAAGAAGTACATGACCTGCATGGGATTTTGTGATAATGAGTTAATAAAACATGCAACAAATTTAAGAGTCTGTGTAAATTATTGATGCACCTTTGAATACATGGGTGCATTGCTTGAAACTCTAAACCTGCCATGGAGACATATGGCTATTATTCTATTGTACAAGTGAATCTTGGGAAACACTTCCCATATTTTCATAGCTTAATCCCTGTCATGCTGTATCAATAACCTTACTGAAAGGATGTAAAATCAAAGGGATGAAAGCACTTATAGAACTTGTTCAAAAATCAATATTTCTTTAAGAAAAATCAATTTCATAAACAACTCTTGCAGGAAAAGTACAAGCAGGGAGTGTAGAACAAGATCAGCCTGCACATAAGTGGAGGTTGATCTTGGTCTACACCTCCTACCAAAACCAGAATATTCCGGGTTCAGCATGACAAGGGTTATGATATATGATTGTAGTTAAAAGAGGAATAGCTTTTGACAAGCAGTTTCTCCTTTTCTTGCTATGTTTTTCCTAAGATTTTTTCTCTTTTTTATTCACACAAAGAAGAAATATAGTTATAGAAAACATGTTGGGAAAAGGAAGAATTGCTTGTGGCAATCAATTTCTCCTTTTGTCAATATGTTTTTACCACATTTAGCACTTCCATTTCAATTCAAATCTAATAAGAATAGTCTGAATCTTCTTTCAATTTGGACCACTGTAAAATTTTGATATCCAGTAATTGTTTAAAGAAGCGAAGAATAATGAAGGAATGCTTTCTCACAGAATGAATATTTTGAAATCTTCCTACAAATTCAGCCTGGCTTTGGTTTTTGTGTAAAGGGACCTTTGTTAAGTTTTTCTGTTGTAAGATTGGGATGTCATGGGATTGATCCCCGGTACGATCTCCTTTCTACCATTTGTCTCCCACCAATGAGTAGACAATTGTTAACCTAAGGGGATAACAGCTGGAGGCTAGGAAAGGATGTAGTGGTAGTACTAGTGTGAGATATACCAGGAATCCATTGTCAGGTGCTCCAGCGGCCGCGATATAACTGAAATACTGTTAAAAGTGACGTTAAACCCCGTTCAATCAAATAATCTGTTGTAAGATAACATTTCGGGTTCGGATTTCTGTAAAGGGGGTTCAGACTAACTAATGGGGGTGTTTTTCTATTTCATTAAATCTTGTATTAAGCAATTCCTCGAGAAGATTATTCACTCAAGAGAACGGTTGTTTAGTACATTATTTGCTAAAGATGTAAAGCATTAATTCAATTGCATACATAAATTCTAAAAGATTTCTAGCGTAATCCTGGGTTAATTGGACTCATTAGAATCGTCTCATTGACACAATTTTTATGTGTTCCAACAGCATAGGATTTAGTTCTAATTTTATTTTTTAGTAGAATATTTTCACTTCTAAGGAGCTTTTACCTTTAAAAAAAAAGAGATTTCGATTATGGTCGCTAAATGGACGCAGTATCTTAATAGGGGTGGTCGTTCGAGTAAGATCGACTGTATTATCAAATTTATATTGAATTCCCCCACGAATATGAAATAATTAGGTTGCAGTTGGATGGGTCAAACGAAACAAAAAACCCGCACCCCCTCTTAATCTGCCACTAGGAGAAAATATGAGCTATTGTCTATATAGGGTCCGTAATTTGAGTCCCTTCCACCCTATAGACATATAATATATGAGCGCTTGCGTGACATTTCCAACCATTACACATGTGCGCCAAGTAAAGACTCCGATCAGCCTGTGCATCCGCACAGTCTGATCAGAGTCTCCACTCTGCGCTCAGTAGATTGATACCGTCCCAAAGCATCTTTAAACAATCAGCGAATATTCTAATTGTCCCGAATGGCTGTCAAGGGTGCTCAATATGTGCGAGTCACGCGCTTGTGAAATTGTTGGAAATGTCACGCACAGGCTTATATTATTTGTCTATGGGGTGGGAGGGACTCGAATTACGGACCCCTATGGTATTGTCTTTGTTTAGGGGGTATGTAGGGGCAAAATTCGATGAATGATTACGGGGGGGGGATATAATGTAACATACGGATAATTTTGAACGACCCTTGTAATAAAGTCGTACAAATTACGCGTATTGAATCAATAGCTCTGTTCAGTAGGCTTACTGATTTGAGTGTTGATTCCACTCGTCGCAACTCGACCGGCCTCTTACTCGTATCATTGATTTACCTCGGATCAATCGCCTGAGGATTGTTGAACCGAAGTTTTCTTAACAAAAGATGTTAAAAACGCCGTCTCAACAAGATTCTTGTATGTTCTGTGGAACATTTCGAGGGCAAATTGCGATACTGTTCTAAGTGTCTATACAATGTTTTAACACTTAAAAAAGTCTCTTGGTTAACTCTTGGTTTGTCTGTTGTAGAGTGAAAATATTTAATGTCGCCATCGCTTATCAATGATAAATTAATTTGATCACTGGCCAATCATATTGACTTCAAACACGACAGACTGATTGTGATATCAACATGTGTTATAAAATATATGGTTAGGGACACGAAACAAGGGGCAAAATCATTTGTGGGCGACACAAGCGCCCTAACTACAGATTGAATAAGCGGTACTTTCGACGTTGAAGTCGCCCACAAACGGATCAGAGATCAATATTTTACTTCCTTTTTTAACGCATGATTTGATTGGTCAAACAATTGATAGCAGCGATAATTCATTTGAGCCAATGCCAATCAAAATCTAATAATTTTCCTCAGATTGCTTTTAATCAGTCTTGTACCGTGTTTAGTTTATACTAATTTATTTTAGTTCGATTGCGACGAAAGCTTTAACCTCTCTCCAACACACAAACCAGGTGTATTCACGTCCCTGAAAGAGAGGCAGTGGCTTAACCCCACTTCGACATCTCGGTCTCAGACTGGGGCTGGCTATTAAGTGTCTTACCCATGAACACACCCCGGTGACGATAGGGCTCGAACCCATGACCTTCAGATCACGAGAAAAGCACCTATACCACTCGGTCATCGAGGCAGTCTATAGTACCGTGTTTGACAGTTAGTCGTCACAATTCGTTGTGATGGATTCTCGTCACAAGTTGCATTTTTGTGTGATGTTTAATCGTCTCTGTCTAATACTGAGGTGCCGCCGTCATAGCGCAGTTGGTAGCGCGTCGGACTATCATTCAAAGGGTCCCGGGTTCGATCCCCGACGGCGGCAAAACTCTTTCCGACATTTGTCTACCACCAATGGGCAGATAATCGTAAGCCTATGTGGGATAGCAGCTGGAGGCTAGGAAAGAGTGTAGTGGTAGTACTGGTGCGAGAAATACCAGGAATCCATTGTTAGGTGCTCCAGCCGCCGCGATATAACTGAAAGATTGTTGAAAGCGGCGTTAAACCCCATTCAAACAAACAAACTAATACTGAGGAAAAAATCTAAAAATAGCACTGGAAATAATGAATGTAATACATGTATTTCGGTGGTAGAGAAAAAATTTGACGGTTAGTCAATATAAGTATTTTAATTCTGAAAGTTTTAGACACTTTGTAAAACCGTGATAAACCATTCAAAAAACGTGATAGCTAAGTACATTGCGACATTGTGTGCATACGTATTGTCTCGATGAATTTCATGCCGCTTTTATTTGCAGGACATAGTATTTATCAAAATTTAAAGTGTGTGTATTTCCGTTTATTTATCGTCGCTACCGTAGCTCATTTCCATACGAGCGATGCCCCCAGAAGACGGTTAGTTGTTACGGGGGATAGTGCAAGGATACAGGACGAAACTACTGAGAGCCCAGCCTGGTTCTTTAACGTGCTCGATGGATAGCATCGTCACACGGGGCCTCGGTTTAACGTCTCATCCGAAAGATAATTAGTTAGTTAGTTTGTATGGTCAGCCCAGGGCTCGAACCCGTGATCTTGAGGTATGAAGTGAAATTTTGAAATTTTCTAAATACCTTATATGCATGTAGTTGTATGGCTCATCATTTTAGTCGATAAATCATGTCTAGCGATAAATAAAGCGAAATTTTGATTCCAATGGAAGGGATTCCCATAAACCTCTTGTAGACAGTAAAAGATACGAAGTGATACGATGATGTACAGTTTTGAGCAGGGATAAAATTCATTTATTTGGAATAATTATGTTGTGACGATTTGCCGTCACAATAGGAGGTGAAGGCTAACCATCAGATACTAGAGTGTTAAGTCTTATTTTTCGGCTCAAAGAAATTTTGGTTCAAAGAATATTTTCATGTACAAACAAAAATGTTGAAACCCAAGCTTTGTTGATAGGTATTTGAATAGACAGTGCCCGAAAAATTAAGGATAAAAACACACACGCACAAAGACACACACACATTTTAGGTAACATTTTGATCCATTAATAAGATGAACTTACCTAGGAACGGAGTCTTTGAAATAGTTTTGGAAAAGGAAAAATTGCTTATCCTATTTACTAAATTTTATTGCGTGGGCAATTTCTTCTTATTCATGTTTGAATCTTCGTCATGAAGTGATATATCTAGGATTTAACCAGATTGAACACCTATTTTGAAGTGCGACTTTTGGACACACACACAAGAAAGTGGGGAAAGTTTTGCTTTTGATGGATTCTGACTGGCATGTGCTTGATCTAATATCTTTACTATTTAGCTTGTACAGAATTGCTATATGGTTCCTTTTCGCTTAACGGGTCGCGCGAAGACGATTTCGAATGTATGCATATCCACGGTTCTCACGGTCAGGGAAAAGTCAGGGGGGGGGATGAAAAGAAAAAAAAATAAGGTCAAGGAAAAGTCAGGGAAATTTGAAATAAGGGGAATTTGCAAATTTGGAAAAATCAGTGAATTTCAGATTCAGATGTAGAAATTTTCGAGAAAGTAAAAGAAAAACAACAAATGGCTATGGCAGTGTCTTCTTCTAAAAAAAGGCATCGGTGTGTTTGTCATTGTATCTGATTGTAAAGCATATTGTGTTGATGTATTTGTCAACCCATCTCTAATTTGAGTCTCTGATTATGCCTATGAGTTATTTTTGTTTGAAAAGTGCAACCACACGGGAGAAACTGAAACTAAGGGTTGGCTGAAGGGGTTGAGGGAAGCTAACATTTGTTATTTATGGTCACATATGCTCGATAAATGCCGACAATTTCGGTCATGGAAATCTGAAATTTAGTCAGGGAAAAGCCAGGGAATTTTACTTTATGAAGTTTGTGCGAACCCTGTCATCACGTAACAGTCATTTCAGACCTAGTGGATATTACATACGTTCGCATTTATTACTGCCTTCAACTGGTAATTCTAAAATTTAAATAATCAAATACTTTTCAGAAAAGTCACAATGAAAGAAACAAACAAAAAAAATATGTTGTTTGTTACGTAGAAATAATAGGTATATTTGCGGAATAAAAATATACTTGAAAAATTTAAGTATCATATCAAGTAAACAGAAAATGTAAAATCATCATGACAAATGGAAAGTAAGTTAAATTGTGTTGCTTCTTCTATAAGAGTTACTTTGTGTGACTATTCTTACATTGAGTTACACCTTCAATTCCTACTTCGACCAAACTGTTCCTACTTAGCCCAGAGATCACATGTGGTAAAAATCGATTGATAGCCTGGACTCCAGGTACATGGACTCCGACCGAAAGTTCCCCATCTAAATTAATCGGCGTTTTTTATTTCATTTTTTATTTATTTGTGTGTGTGTGTGTTTAATTGTTGTTTTTTTCCCAAAATTCTACGACAGTTAAGTCGCCGAACCAACAAAGTGCTCCACATAAATGTCGACCAATGCCAGACTTCAAAGTTCACTGCCGTAAATGATTGCCGGATTCGAATGGTAGATAGAATCGATCAATAATTACGTAGAATCCGGAATCGGCGGACGAAGTAGGAATTCCTAGTTGGCGCAAGATCGGGATTATACCGAATCTTACTTTACGCAGACTATATACGCTTATTTCCAAATTAAGTATTCACGTGTGACTTACAACGATAATGCCTTGTGTATTTACTGCTATTCAATTCAGTTTTCATACAAGCAAAGCGTACTTTGAGTCATGACAAAATATCTGAATATGGTGTGATTGTTTTATCAATAGCATATTCATGCACCGACTTGACAAATAGTATTCGAAATTTCGTGGTTGCACTTGATATAAATTTTAAATATTCAAAAGTGCACACCTTTTGTTTTTTAGCTAGCAAAGCGTCAGCTTTGATAGCTTAAGTTAACAGATCAAATTTTGAGGCCTTCTCAGAGTTCAACGAGTGCAAACTGCCACTGGAGGCTTAACCACTAAATCCATTGAATGCCTACGCCATAGAAAGTAGTTCTTGTGTATTTTAAGAGTATTGCAAACTCTATTCAAAATATAGAGAACTCTTTCAAAATCATGCTATTTAACTCATTCCCACTCAATTTCACTTTTAAGCATCTATGAAAAACATTGTGGACAATGAAGAAATTGCTTGTTACAAGCAAATTTCTTCATTTTCCACAATGTTATCTACTCAACAAGGGAAAGATTTTATCAATTCAACAACTTGAAATTGTCGTCTGCAACTTCTTTCATTTTCAACCGTCCTGTTGTAATTGGTTAACTCCTTGGTTACTTTAACCTCGTTTATTTATCATGATAACCTTCAGCAAAGAAGATTATTTAACACAACTATGCTTTGCTAGCCAACAGGACTTTCAGTACTTTGATTATGGGTATAAATTGGTAAATCCTGCTTGTATATTAGTATTTTAAAAGTTGAAGGTCTGGTTAAGCTTGAATAAGAAACAAGAAAAGCAAAGTATTCTCATACATTTAATTTGTAACATAGCACATGTAGGCCTACTCTAGATCCCCTTTTTAATCATTAACAATTAATCAACATTGATACTCAGTGATAAAAACACAAAATTAATTACTGTTACATTGTTTAATCGGGGTGTAGCAGAGAGGTATGTATAATTAGTATAAAATAACACTTTTTCCCGAGTTGATATATTCATTTCACGCGCGGACAAAAACTCCGTATACGCTATTCAATGAAATCATGCTGATATCGTTATATGACGTCATTTTCTCGGTAAAATAACGTCACACCAATTATAACGTTATAAGAATTTCAAAAATATGTAGGTTTTAGGTAAGTTTCGTGAGGTTCTTTTATAATCAAAATTTGTATATAACAAATTGAATACTGTGATGTAGTAGTGATAGGAAACCTTCCATTGGATTCTTGCCGCGTAGGAAAAATTGATTTCACTCGCCCTTCGGTGTCGAATTCAATGCAAGGTTTGTACCACAGGTATAACATGACATTCCTTATATGATATTCATTAAATGTGGACAAATAAAAAGAATTTTGTCAACTTAACGATTTCGAGGATGCAAACCCTGTGTATAATTTCCGTATATAGACGATAAACAAATTGTATCTGTTGCGAATGATTTATGAAACAGATGAAACATTCAACCTATAAAATATCAATTCTAGAGACCATAAAACTGTCCATCTCGTCATCTTCTGATTTTTCTTCACTTTTGTCAAATATCCTGTGAATAAAACTGTTATTGTCTTTCATTTGATTTAAAAATTCCTCGCTGTTTATTTTCGAGTTATCATTTACCGATATATCACAACTAGATCTAAATTCTCCTACAAAAGCTGTGTTTAAATCTCTCAGATTCACAAAGATAGGCCTAACGTTAACATATTCTCCAACAAAAGCCGTATTTAGATCCCCAGAGTTCACACTCGTAACGTCAATACCTTCGTCACTGTCAGATTCAGCTGAAGATTTAACAAAGGCCATGTCTAAATAAGATGTTTGTTTGTCACAACCGTCGTCATCCGTGCTGTATTCAACAGACTGTTCTGATTCAATTATATATGTATCCTCACATGAACTATCGATGTCACTTTCGTCGTCTGTGTCAACATCCAACTCCCAGGAATTTCTACACACTTCAAGGAACTTTGAGGATCCGTCAGCTGAGTCACGTGATGATTCCATTGGAGGATTTTCCATTCCGTCGCCAGCTTTACGTTTAGAGAAACCTTTTTTGGGTTTCTTATTGTACAAGAATACATCACTTATATACCGTGATAGAAGTGCGTTCTTTCCCGCCTTCTTGTCAAGTGATTTTGGTCTGTTTTCTTCGCTCAATTGTTCAGAATTGTTCATATTTGTAATATGTTTTTCATTAGCATGAGTTAGTATTTTTGTTTCCAATTTGTCTACCCACGTTTCTGCGTTGTCTTTAATTGGAAGAGCGTCTTTTTTGAAGTCTGTCAGATCTGATTTGCGTTTTACAAGCAGTTCAAATTTAGACTTTTCACAACCCCATGCTCTGATTGTTTTCAGTACACGTGTTCTCCCAGCCAGCATTCTGTCGATCTCCCCACTTTGTTCGAATACAGCCAGTGTGTTAGCCTTCATATCTATGACAGGTTCCTTAGCTAGGACTGTTTGTATGACGTCATCACACGTAGAATATCTGGACACGTACAACTTGTGTCGCGTGGTACCAAATGTCACGTGAACTTTAGTCTTTCCGAGAAATTGTAGCTTCATCTGAAAATTGGGGAAAAAAGAAATAGTTTAGTTACAAATGTAAACACCGTTTTACCTATATATCCACAGAATGTTTGTAACATTAGGTATAACTTGTCTTTCCGAGATATTGTAGCTTCATCTAAATTTTGAAAAATACATACTTTATGTTACAGAGATAAATGTACCTAATAAACATGGTTTATATGAGGGATATAACACTGACGAGTGTTCATTGAATATCACTTTTTTTCTAACGATAGATTAAAGTATAAGACTTAGATAAAAGTACAATATAATGAAAATGAATACGCATGTCATATCTGATTGATACTTTAACGTTTGAAACGGAGTGTTTCTTTTCCTCTCCCAAGTTTATTTACTTATTTATTATTGTCATTATTTGTCCGCGGGAAATGGCGACTTCAATTTTCACCAGAGTTTATATACGCTGACCCCTCCCACAGAGCGCCGACCAGAAGTTCTGATTCGATATCGGACGATGTTATTTCGCAAAATAAATTCATGGCCACTACCATGTAACAAAAAAGTAAAATGGTTGGTTGGCGACCAAAACGCAACCACAGCTTGAATAAGCTCTAGTTACGACGTTCAAGTCGTCAAAACAACAAAAAGGCCTCACATAAATGTAGGAGTTCAAAGTTCACTTCGCGGTAAAAAAGGTTATTCATTTAGCGGATTGGTTATTTAAGCTATCCGTCACTAACGCCATCTTAAAAGAATGAATTAATTCGCCGACAATAAAGTCACGTTATAATGGCCACTCATGCGTTACGTTATGGTATAAATGTTATAACTGCGTTAAAAGTTTTCAAATATTAATGGGATCAACACCAGATGTTAAAAGTACGTCCTCTAAAGAAAAGGTGTTTTTTTCTTTTTTTTTTTTTCTTTGAACCAAACTAATAGCCTAACAATATCAAAATGATTTTATTATCACATCCCTAAACTGATGCTAATAAGAGACCACATGACATTACATAGGGACTATTTTCTAATAATATATCAATCTCTTTTCAACCAATTATCAACCAATCCCGCTTTTAGACTCCTCTTTCCAAAAAAGTTTAGCAAAAGAATATGGAAAATGTAGAAATTGCTTGTAACAGCAATTTCTGTATTTTTGACATTGTTTTCTACCCAGAAAGACAAAGATCTTTAAAATTCTATCGACTTGAAATTGTCGTCTTAACGTCTTTGATTTTGGACCGGTCTAAATTTATTGGCCGGTAATGGGTTAAAGTATAAATACAATCGACCCCGTTACTGGTGAATACCAGAATAGATATAGTGTGAATACAACAACAACAACAACAACAATCCAACAACAAACATACAAACAAATAAACCCAGAAGATATGATTGAACTTACCCTTTGGTAGTAAGATAATTTCTATGCTATGCATTAAACCCAAAGAGTAGAACTCTATTCTATACTTTCACAAGTACTTGCAAGATATATTTTCAATATAATGGATTGGAAGCGAATGATTCTTTGAAAAACATTTAATGTATTTTATATTGGCTTACCGAATGTACGATCTTAATCTATTCTAAGAAACTCGAATCAGATCTTATCTTATTGAACTTTCCCCGGAAACATGAGTCCGACAAATCTGATAACGTTACCAACACGAGTGAACACGAGACAAAATATAGTCAATTGCAATTTGGGGGTTTAATTAGTATTAATTGCGCAAAGTTGTATGTGTAGTCTTTCTTTGTAATGTTCTGTTATCCCCGGAAACACGTGCCTCGAACAAATTGCATTGTAATCCGAAATGAAAGATCGTTTAACCCTTTCCCACACGATCCCTCCTTTTAAGGCCTCCAAGAGAAAAGCCTTGGAAAACATCGTGGAAAATGAAAAAAAATGCTTGTATCAAGCAAATTCTTCATTATCCACAATGTTTTCTGTCCAAAAAGGCAAAAAAATTAGAATTCCATCACCATGAAATTGTCATCTGCAGCGTCATTCGTTTTTGACCAGTCTAAAATTTTGTATAGTGGGAATGGGTTAAGGCATAGATCAGTAAGTCTGGTCAGTGAATCTAATAAAATTGTGTGCGTTTTGTACAATGTTTCCGGTCGTTTAAGGTTCCGTTTGCTTAGGAACTGTGTATGTTTCGGTTATTATTTTTTCATTTTCAAAATTGTCTTTTGTTTGTTTGAATGGGGTTTTACGCCGCTTTCAACAATCTTTCAGTTAAATCGCGGCGGCTGAAGCACCTAACAATGGATTCCTGTTTTTTCTCACACCAGTACCACCATCACATCCTTTCCTAGCCTCCAGCTGCTATCCCACATAGGTCTACGATTATCGACCCATTGGTGGGAGACAAATAGTCGGAAAGAATGAGTGCCGCCGTCGGGGATCGAACCCGGGACCGCTAGATTGACAGTCCGACGCTTCTAAATTGTCGATCACCAAAACATTTTAGAATAAATACTTAAATCGACCAAATGTATGGTCGGGGACATGCTCAAATCTGTTTCAGTAGGGGATAGATGGACCGTTGGCCAGGCCCACTGAGATCCGACTTTTGTCCTCATCAAACAGCGTTGTTTTTGCAAAATCCATGGCCAATGGCATGTTACAAAAGTGTAAAATGGCTGGGTGGCGACCTAAACGTGGCAACTACAGCTTAACTAAGGCTCAAAACTGGTTATCAAGTAATAGTAGTACAGTTTTGCGATGCTATTTTTGGACTCGTCGCATGAATATATTGAAATATGAAAAGTCCAAAATTGAGACTAAAAGTAAATGGAAAAGAATTAAACTGAGGGCCAATACAGACGTGGCCCTTTGCATAGATAATGTATCTTTATAATAACCAAATTCAGGTAAGTGCACATAATCTTATTATAAGAAGGCGTGTATATTTAAGACCAACAATTCCAAGGGAAAATCGAGAACATGTACATTTTGCAATGAGATTGAAAATGAAACACATTTTATCCCCTTTTTGTAACGAATAAGCAGATTTAAGAGAAGGGCACTTTATTTGTATTCAACATTGATTTTAAATCTATAAGGACAATGCATTAATTGATATAAAACTTAACGAGTAGAACTCAAACATCATCATTAGGTACATTTATGCCAAAAGGTTTTGAAAAGAGAGATTATTGATGCATTAAAACATATTTGTTAACCCTTCTCATGCAGTATAAACTACCTTACTGATTTGCTGTAAAATCAAAGAGCTGAAAGCACTGATAGAACGTGTTGTTCAAAAATCAATATTTCTTTTCGAACTTGACTTCATAAACAACTCTGACAGGAAAAGTAAAGGCAGGAGGTGTAGACCAAGATTAGACTGCACTTATGTGCAGGTTGATCTTGGTCTACACCTCCTGCCAAAACCAGAATATTCCGGGTTCAGCATGACCTTGGTTAGTTACCGCTGTTTCTTGAAACACTATATAAAGATTATCTTTAGATTATTGTGACCTATTTATTTGTATCATATGTCGTTTATTCTTTGCAATATATGATGTCACTTATGTTATATGCAGTTTTCATTAAAGAATTGTTTTGAATATATGCACCAGGTCTCTTCAATCATTTGAACTATATGGTTACATTTTTTTTAAGACTGCGTCTATCATTCATTGCACACACCTTGAAACCCAAAATGTAATCGTTGGGAGACTTAGGCTTATCCGGTAAAATAATTGCTGAGTTTAAAAAAAAAAAAAAAAAAAAAAAAAAAAAAAAAAAAAAAAAACATCAAGACTCGAGTTTTAAAAGGAAAGAGCTGTAGCTACGTAATATCGTACTATCGGTCATGTAGGCAAAAATCCGATAATTTCACTAAATCGACAGGTGGGACACCTTTAAATAGTAGTGTGTAGTTTCAAATAATAGGGAACATTATGCAAGTGATAATGATTCTTTTGATTTTCATCTGAGTATGGCATAAATAGTTCATGTTTCTCAATGAAGGAAACACCTATTACATATATCGATTAAAAAATGCGATCCTACATAAAAGTATTCTTTACGACAAATTTTCGAATGAAACTGTTCATAAATACTAATTGTCGCTATGTTTTAATAATTAATATTTATAAAATAATTCTTTTTTGATGTGTTTTTCTGGGGATGTTGATGTGTGACTAAAAAAATATTATAAACATGATTTATTGTTTTTTAGAAAATGTCATAAAATACATAATGCCGCTTTACGGAAATACCTTAGTTTGTAAAATGGCGGCGTTGGTGATAATGTAAACTAACCTCAAACATGATGTTTTTGTCGTGATTGTTTGATCTTACGACGAAAATGCCGTCACAAAAGGTACACTTACTTGTTAACTGTCTTCACTTAATCCATGATTGGCAAAAAATAAATATGTTAGATTTGGAAACCAAATACAGTAAGCCCGAAAGTCGTTTTTAGCTTGCTATCATACCTACAAAGCTATTTTTTTTATTTAACTGAAATCCACTGAAATGGAGTCCGCTTTAAAACTAGCCTGCTGAAGCGGAAAATTGGTAATCAAGCCTTCAGATTATTCCCAAAACAAAGTGTACCCGACGATGGGACTCGAACCCACGAACCCCCCCCCCCCCCCCCTCCATGTGACTAGCACCACCATTCTGATAACAGAGCAAGCAGGGTACTCTGACCAACATTGACTTAAATACTTCTCTCCCTTTTAACCCCGGCCAAACTTGCCAGTCGACTCGTCCTGTATTCCAGTACTTATTAAAAAGATATAGATCTGTTTTACCAAGCAGACCAACGAATCCAGGTCCGTTTGTCCTTAAACACGTTCGCCCTAATTACTTTTTGCCCTAATTCCAGTTCGCCCCAGGTCCGTTCGCCCTAATTCCTGTTCGTCCCGGGTCCGTACGCCCTATATTTCAATTACATTATAGCTTCCACATGAAAAAATTCTCGTAAACATTTATTTTGCCTTTATGAGATGTTTAGGTTATGTAAGATAGTTCTTTTAACTCATATTCAGACAAAATTTCAGACTGATCTAAAGGTGTAGTGAACGTGAATTGTTTCCAAGTACATAATAAGGATAAAAGGAATTTATTTGAAAAGGAGAACATGGTTGTATCTAATTCAAGATTCCAAATTAAGTTTTCTTGAATTAAGTTATTGCAAGTTAACAAACATGTTTTATTGCCACAATTATCGGTTTGTTGATAATTTGAAGACCGTTTTTGACAAAGATATAATAAATATGTGACACGATCAATTTTTATCAACATTTATAACATCACAAGTATCATTTATAAGTTACCTTTAATCAAAACGATGAATAAATATACAATACACAGCCCAGTCATAGACATTCTTGACGTTCAAAGAAAGATTATGGGTAAAGTGTGGGAACTGAAACTTATGGATGTTTAATGAATAAAGGACAAGATAGCTTGCCACCAGTTGGAATTTAGCAAGTCCCCCCCCCCCCCAAAAAAAAAAAAAAATATCACGAAATTTAGACCATTGACAATCAGTATTTTTACGACACAGTCACAGTTGAATAAGAAAGTTTTTGAAAGTATTGGACCACATTTTATAATAAAATGTCAATAACAGTAGAGTAGAAAGCATTGTAAGTAAAGGAGAAATTGCTACTCACAGGTTTGAATGGGCCATAATACACGATTCACACTTTTTTATGACCCAGGTGAAGATGAAAGTAGACGAAAACATTGGTGAAAATTACGAGCTGATTTTTATAATTTATTTTCATACGACCTTACAACAAAGACTACAAATACATGCAAAATCACACTCATTTAAAACAGGGGGGGGGGAACATTAAAAAATAGGGCACTTTCGGGGCGAGCGGACCCAGGGCAAACAGACCTCGGGCGAAAGTACATTTAGGGCGAACGGACCCGATACCCAGACCGACAGTATTTTGTGAAGGCTGTAACCAACTAGAGGATTTCAGTAGTAATTTCCTGTGGTAGACACAGTAGCTTGGTTCCATTCAGTTAACCCATTACCAGGTGATAACATTTAAATATTTTGACTTCAATCATATGCACTACTCTCTTACTTCATAAAACATGTACTTTTTTATTGCATAAAATAACTATAGGCTTTGCAGACCTTATATCATAGAGGAGGCATTGTTAGATTTGGAATCAGCTGGTCCTACAGGCAAGTGGTAGAATTCATTAAGTGTTGAACCCTGATATTGTCATTTAATACCTTAGTCAAACAGCAATCTTCGAGGTCAGTGGATGTATCCAGTCATCTGTTAATTTCAACAAAGCTACCTTGTCATGCTGAATGATTTCATTTCATGAATTGTATTTAAATTATAGCAATGAATCAAATGGATTGCCTTTTAGAGGAAGAATCTACTACTCAAACACTGTTCTCATTTTAGAGTCGCTCCAAGGAAGACACCTGGACACCTGATGAGTTGAACAGAGCTCTTAAGGTAAAATCTTACTTCCAAGGGTTGAAACTAACTTATTAGTTTCTTATTATTCCTGCAGGACCAGTTGGCTAACATTCTTATAGGTCCTCCTCTGTGATTAAGGGTCCTGTAAATCTTTGTGTATTTTTTGCAGTAAAAAAGAGCATGTGTTTTAAAGTTGATAGTTTGTATTGCACTTGATCAGAAGAAAATACATGTATTGTACACTGCAAAAAAGAAAAAAATTTCTTGTTACAATCAATTCTTTCCCTGCCATGTTTTGCCAAATGAAATATTTTTCATGAAAAATACTGACTGGTCTGAAAGGAAAAAGAAGAGATTTGTATAAATAAGTATTGAATGAGCAAAATTGCTGGCCCAAAGGAATAAACATGTGGTTCCTGTATGCATACTGGAGAATTTACCAATAAATCAGCAAGTTGATATTGGGATTTGTGTAAGATGCTGTAACTTTTTTTGTTCAAAAGACTGTCTCATATTATTTGCAAAGTGCTTACTGTATCATTGAGTTTTAATTTTGCATAGATGTAGGGAGAAATAATGAGAAATGTAATATTATCTGTGAACTATTAGAGCTTTTTTCCCTTATTAACAGAGGCCTAGAAAGGTATCTTCCCAATAGTAAAATGGCTTTGATACTCATTCTACTACATTAGAATAATTTTTTGTTTCACAATTCTGATGAAATCATTCTAGAAATTTCCCCAAAATGAAAAGGCTTAGAACTCTTCCCAAATTTAAGAAAAAAAGCTCTGACTAAACCTTATGTATTTGGTAACTCATGGAAACTTCTTGGTGAAACAATCCCATAGGTTACCAACAATACAGGGTTTAGAGGGGAAATAATAGATTTTTAATCTTTATTATTCACTCTTATCAAGAAATTTAAAGGCTCTGTGGCTCTCGTAGGGACAAAATTTATCACCAGAAAGGAATCCTGAAATCTTCATTAAAATTGTTTACAGACATCTCTACCAATAATTTCATAGAAATAGAGCCAAAGAGCCTTTAATGGAATGACATGCACAATGATCAATTATTATTAATCATATCATTTGATATTTTCAGACAAATGACAGAAGACATAAAGACAGGGATGAAGACAGAAAGAGAGACAGAATAAATGGAGAAGAAAAACACAGACAAAGACGAGATGAAGATTCTGGTACATGGAATGACTCCCTCCTAAAGCAAAAATACAATTATGAAGATCAATCAAACGTAGAATGAATGTATTTCATCCATTCCCATTCCATCTTTGGACTTGCAGAAAAAAAAAGACTTCTAGGAAAACTCTGATCGAAAATGAGAAATTGCTTGTAAAAATCAATCTCTCCCTTTCTTACAATGTTTTTTACCCTATAATTCACTCACTTTTCAATTCAAACACACTTTTTTTCATCATCTACATGCAACTTGTTTAACTTTGGACCATTCAGAATCTGTGTGCCAAGGTTTTTAACCAATTACCTGACAGCAAAATTTTATTTGGAGGCAAATTCAAAGGATTTGCAGAAGACGATGGATTTTTAGATTTTTCAACTTTCTGTGAATAAAACTTTGTGGAGAAAGAAGACATTGCTTATTTTTCTCGAGGGGAGTATAAAAAGCGCTATTGTATGGAAATGGATTAACCCATTCCCACTCAGTGACACTTGTAGACGCCCCCAAGGAAAAAAGCTCAAGCAATTTCTTCATTATCCAAAATGTTTTCTATCCAAAAAGTGAAAAAATCCAAAATTTCATGACTTTCGAATTGTTGTCTGCAGCACCTTTCAATTCGGACTGGTCTAAAATTTTGCTGTTTGGTAATGGGTTTAAGAAAAGATATCATATCATAAATATTTGTCATGTAGTAGATTCATCAATGCATGAAAGTAAATTAACGAGAAAAATCTGTACACTTTATCATACAAATTCTGTTAACAAAACACATAATTCTCAAGGGAATCAGTCTTAATCCATTACCAGACGACATACTTTTAGACTGGCCCAAATTGAAAGAATTTGCAGACGACAATTTAAACTTGATGAACTTTAAGATTTTTCAACTTTCTGGGTAGAAAACATTGTGTGAAATGAAGAAATTGCTTGTTACAAGCAATTTCTTCATTTTACACAATGTATTCACATTTGTTTTTCTTGAGGGGCGTCCAAAAGCGTCATTATGTGGGAATGGGTTAATACTAAGAAACAAATTTTAACTTAGGAAACACTTTTAACTTATTAAAAGGAAAAAAACTTCATCTTTCTTCCGTTACTTACTACTGGTATAAAATCATATGATTATTTGTTATATAGTAAAATTTTGTTTCTTTTCTAAAATCATTTAGCCTGAAAATTTGATAAAGAGTGTAATAGCATGTGGTTTAACATTTAACCCATTCCAACTTTAAAATTTTAGACTGGTCCAAATTGAAAGAAGCTGCAGACGACAATTTCAAGTTGATGAATTTTCACATTTCTTCGTATTTTTGGATAGAAAACATTGTGGATAATGAAGAAATTGCTTGTATCAAGCAATTTCTTCATTTTCCACAATTTTTTCCAAAGCTTTTTTATTGGGGGGCTTAAAAAGAAGGGATTGTGTGGGAATGGGTTAAACAATTTAGGCAAAGTTACATTGAAAAAAAAAAAGAACTAAAAAGCACTATCTTACAATATAGATTTGATACAGAGGGTTTATGTATTTTTAGATCGCCATCGTACGAGAGATGATGATGATAGAAGGAGAAGAAAGCGAGATGAGGTGATATATTGTGTATTTCTTAACCAATTACAATACGGCAAAAAGACTGGTCCTAATTGAAAGGAGTTGGAGACTGCTCTCAAAAAAAAAATTCTTACCGATGTTATTGCTTCACATGTTCATATGCAATTTTTCAAAGGAATTTTATCTCAGAAAAAGCAAATCCTTTGTATCAAAAGTCTATGGTGTAGCTTAACCCATTCCCACACAATCCCCCTTTTTGAAGCCCTCACAAAAAATCTTTGAAATGATTGTGGATAATTAGGAAATTGCTTATTATGAGCAATTTCTTCATTGTCCACAATGTTTTCTCCCATAAAAGACAGACATTTGAAATTTCACAATCTTAAAATTGTTGTCTGCAACTTCTTTCATTTATGTAAAAAATTGTTGTCTGATAATTGGTTAACTCTTTTTGGACTATGATTTTTTTTTTGAAGTTCATTTTCATCTTTCCCCATAATGTTTTCTCCCTCAGGAACCTCTTTCAATTTTTAATCATTCAATTATTGTTGGAAAATGCTTTTCATTTTCTCATTGCAGGATGAGACAGATGGTACAAGATTAACTGAGGTATGTATTTCTAAATTCAAGCAAAAACTACATGTGACTGGACCAGTCATAAACTGTCCTGCATTCTGTATAAAAAATGTAAAGGAAAAAATTGTGTAAAAAATATAAATCATAAATGGGGTGTCTGTTTTACAGGGGTTTGTGACAACAAAAATTTGTTCTGTAAAAAATCAGAGGTAATGGCCAGATGGTTGTATTTCCTGAATGGTCTTAACTCATTCCCACTAATTCCTCCTTTTTCTAAACTCTCTTTGAAATAACTTCGAAAACTGTGTAGACAAAGAAGACATTGTATAAGGCAAATCCTTCATTGTCAATAATGTTTTCTTTCTCTAAAGGATTATTTTTTAAATTTCATCTACTTTGAATTTTTGTCTGGAACATCTTTCAGTTTGGATCCGTCCAAAACTTTTTCATGTGGTAATATGTTAAGGAGGGGTTTTATTGAATAAACTTTGGTGAAAGTTATGTTGCCAAATTGGCTAGTCATACCATCAAGAGAACAATGTAGGGTTTTATTTAAATCTATAACTATTTATCTAAAAGTATTTTCAACCCTGTATCCACATCAAAGTTTTTAACAATGGTTAGTAATTTCACTTGTCCCTTGTCTGAAACAATTGTCTTTTAACCCATTCCCACACAATCCAGCATTTTTATGCATCAAAACAAATATAGGTGTGGAAAATATTGTGAGAAAAGAAGAAATTGCTTGTAACAAGCTATTTCTCCTTTTCTCAAAATCTTAAGCAATTTCTCCTTTTCTCACAATCTTTTCTATCTCATTTGGCCCTTATTTTTCAATTTAAATCAATGTTGTTTTGTCGTCTGCAACCTCTTTGAATTTGGACCAGTCTAAGATTCTGTTTGTGTCTGAGGCTGCATAAGCTTCTTGTTATTGCATATTGTTGGTACCTATGTACTTACAGGATGACCGAGAGAGACAACGAAGGGAAAGGCGGGAACGAAGAGAAAAAGATTCCAAACCAAAGAAAGGAGAAATCCAGTTCGTAAGTATCTATATGAACATGATAGTTGATAATACAGCCTTGAATATTCTACTGTAAATCGGGTAATTTTCACGTCGTCTTATTTTCGCGTGAGCAGGACCTGAAGACTTATTAGCGAGTTGATGAATTTGCGAGCAGCCGTATGGTACTTCGGTAATTTCCGTAATTATCTCCGGGAATACGCCGGCGAAGAATAAAATCTAAGAACATTTAGCCTTTCTCTATTTTCATAGTGTAACGATTTCTCTTCTAAAATCTTTCTTCGATCGCAAATTATGTATTCAAAGTTTAATTTAGTTTTGGAAAGAGGTGAAAAAGAGGTTTGGTGTATAATGTTCATACCTTGAAGCACAGATCGATGAATACAATAATAGTCTTACCAAACTGTCAAAGGCGAGATAATTATATCACGTGTTAAAACATGTTAAAATTTATTTATTTCGCAACGTCTGTTTTCAATTTGTTGAAAGGTTCTAAGACTGTATGCAATAAAGAGTCAGTTACAACTTTTTAGCTCTTTGTTTTCTAATTATTGTCGCCTAGAATTTTATCACCTCGTCTACTTTCCATTGTTATGTTTGTATAGCTCTGTTCAATACACTACGTGGACTAATTTGGCATGTTATTAAATTTTGTGGATTGCACCTCGTCTACTTTCCATTGTTATGTTTGTATAGCTCTGTTCAATATACTACGTGGACTAATTTGGCATGTTATTAAATTTTGTGGATTGCAAAATATTTGTCCTGTTCTCAAACGGATTTATTCTTTTTTTAACTCCGAGAAGGTGATAATCCCCATTTGAAAGAAATATAGTGGGATGATGCCTAAAAGATAAATATTTTGTTTATTTGATCTTCGTCGGTCCCCGGCTTACTTCGGTGTATTTTTCTTGACAAACGGTTCAATTTAAGCGAGATTCTTGTATATTCGCGAAAATAAAATCCTCGCTAATAAAACCCTACTTACAGTATTAAAGATTTCCAGACTTTTTAGCTCACCTAACGAGGGGAGCTTTTATGATCACTCAGTCTGTTGTCCATTGTCATCAATTTCTTTAAACATCTCCTCCTAAACCATTGGGCCAATTTGGACCAGACTTGGCAGGAATGTTCCTTTGGTGACCGTCTTCAAAAATTGTGATTTGCGTAGAAATGTGGAAGTGGCAGGGCTGGGCATATCAGACTTAGAGAAATCATGAAACAATTCTTTAAAAATCTTCCCCTCCTAACCCATTTGCTTTTGGCTGATTTGGATAATATTTTGTAGGAATGTGCCTTAGGTGACCCTTTTCAAAATCTGTTTTTGAAAAAGTGATTTTTGAAAAAGTGATTTTTGAAAAAATGTAGGCGTGGCATGGCTTGACTTATCAGACTTCCAGATATAATTCTTTAAAAATCTTCTCCTACTAAACCACTTGGCTAAAGAGTCACTGTGTGGGAATTGGTTAAAGCTATTCCTTGATTAATTTCAAATTAAGTTTGAATGTTATCTGGTTTCTGAGAAAATGTACATCTATTACTATGGCCCTAGAGTTGTCTTGTCTGCAAAGTTGTCATACAAACACATTGATCTACTGGCATACTATGTTATACTGATTATCGGATTGATACAATTTCTTTTTCAATGCTTTAGCGAGGAAAAGAAGAAGTTAGGGGAATAGATTTAGAAGAAATTGATAATGGATCTCGGGAACGTCATCGAAGACACAAGGAAGACCGAGATAGACGTCACAAAGACAGAGACGATGATCGTGACAGAAAACACAGAGACTCAGATGATAGAGGAGCAAAACGCCACCGGAATGGTGAAGATGAATCTGACAGACGCAGACGGCATCGAGAAGTAGATGATAATGAGGTATGGGTTAACTCTCCATTCAATTAATGTTCATTACCTATTATAGAATGGTTGGTGAATATAAACCCTGATCGCCTGTCAGCATTCTATTTTTACACTATTTAACTAACTGCTATTCTTGAAATTATAATTTTGAAGAAATGTTATTCATGATTATGTGTGATACCTGCATGCCAAATTTACTAGTTTATCTTCCAATCAATAAATAGTTTTCTAATCTGTAGATCCTCAGAGAAGGAGTGATAAATAAAAGAATTAATCCTCGTCATGCTAAATAGGATCCTTTTCAAATTTGTATAAATTCAAAGGGCTGATAGCACTGTAGGGCTGGTTGTCAGAGTCAATATTTTGTTTGAAAATTAACTCTAAATGATTTGTGGTTTGAAAAGGACAAAAAAAAGTGGTGTAGACTAAGATCAGAATGCATATAGTAGACTACCAAAACAATGGTCATGGTTAAGCATGACAAAGGTTAGCATAGTGTACTAATGAGAGTGATTACAAATTAACCCTTCCTGTTTTTGGAAGTTTTAGACTGGTCCAAATTTAAAGAAGTTGCAGATGACAATGAATACTAAATACAATTTGAAATGAAACCATCCTATGCTGTAGAAAGTATTGTGGAAAAAAGAGAAATTGCTTGTCACAAGCAATTTCTTCGTTTTCAACAATGTTTTCTCAAGAATGAAATTGCAGCAACGTAAAATCCTGTGTTTGTACAGGAAAGGGTTAAGCGATTTTCCTCTTAGAAATGGACTTGTTAAAAAAATATTATAAGATTTTTCCTTGAGCCTGCAACAAGCTATCCGGTTCTATCTGGACAGAGTATATCACTTTTAGTGACTTTGAATTGATGTCATATGAATATTAAAGAACAGATACATAGTTGTGTGAAAATATACCTGTCTTGTTGTTAGTTTAGAGGCCAGAGTTTTTAAAACATGCTCCTCAAACAACATGAAATATAACAGAAATTTCCAGTTTTTGGACCATCTCTTGTGCTTTTACTGTAGCCTAACCCTATTGCTTTATGTTATAAATTTCTTGTAGATTTAACCCTCTGTTTTTCTGTGTATAACTAATATTAAACTCTTTTAGGTACTTAATGTTCTGTAGCCATAACAATTTAATTTTTAGTTTCATCTATCAAAAACGAGCTTTCTGATTGGTCGAAAAAATTTATTCATAACTCAATGAACAAAATTTTGAGCATGCAGCAATTTTGTATACTTCCACACAAAATGATCCCATACAAAAAGGTATGAAAATTTGTAAAGTTTTTGGGTTTTTTGCTCGATGCTATTAAATTATGAGAAATGAAGAGAATATTTTTTGTTTTCATGGAGGTATGAACCGAAAAACCTAATCACACAATGTATGAATCCGCTTCAGGTACTCATACAGTGTGATTGGGTTTTTCGGTTCATATCTCCATGAAAACAAAAAATATTCTCTTTATCTCTTGCATGAATCAACTCTCTTGTCATATTAAATGTGTCTTGGTTTCAGCCTATGGCACCAAAGTTTTAGATAAGTTTGAGTGATGAAAATCTTACCCCTTGTCATGCTGAATAAAAATCCTGTACAGATTTGCTTTAAAATTAAGGGACTGACACCACTGGAATGTCTTATTGAGGGTCAATATTTCTTTTGAAAATTGATCATTTAAACATTTTTGGTTTAAAGGGGACAAACAGGATGTGTAGACTAAGATAAGACTTCACTTATGTGCAGGCTGGTCTTTGTCTATACCGCCTGCCAAAACAGGAAATATCCTGGGTTCAGCATGATAAGGGGTTAATCTTTCATTTTTCTTCCAGACCATATTCTTTCGAACTCATTGGACGATTGTTGATGAGATGATTTCAATGAGTACCCACAACAGAGGGTTTTGAAATAAGGATATATTACATTTAATCCATTGCCACAAATCTGGTATTTTTGCATGCTTGGGAAAAATCACTATGGAAAAAATTGTGAGAAAAGGAAGAATTGTTGGTCACAAGCATTTTTGTGTGTTCTTTCAATGTTTTCTACTCTTTTTGGCACCATTTCTCCAAGTTACATAAACTTCTATGAATTTAGACCAGTCTAGAATTTTCTTTTCTTGTAATGGATTAAAAACAAAAATTAATCTGCGGTATCTTGACCACCACCCTCATGGAGCTTTAAAATTCAAGTTATATGGAGAACTGCACCAAACTCATTTTGCCAGAAAAAATTTGTATTTATATTTTCATTTAATCTAAGTACAATTTGAGTACATGTTGTGGAATAATAGATGTTATCATCTTACAGGATGATAGAGAGAGAAGAAGAATGGAAAGAAGGAAGGATAGAGAATCTAAAGAGGTCTCTTCTCTTCATTGCTTCTTATTCATGTTCAAGCACGGAGAAAAATCATGAAATTTACACTGAAATAAATTTTCATTTATTTAAACCATTTCCATTACAATGCTGCTTATAGATGCCCTGAGAAAAAAAGATTATTGAAAATTTTGTGGGAAAAGGAGAAATTGCTTGTAACAAACAATTTCTTCGTTTCTTATAATGTTTTCTACCCTATTTTACACTGCTTTGCCAAATTAATATCAATTAGTATTGTCGTCTGCAACTTCTTTCAATTCGGACCAATTGGAAATCATGTCACTTGACACTGGGTGAAATAAATCTGTGAAATATTTGGTCTACTGACTTAACCCTTTCCTGTTTTTGGAAATTTTAGACTAGTCGAAATTGAAAGAGGTTGCTATGTCATTTGAGAAACCATCCTATGTGGTAGAAAATATTGTGGTAAAAGGAGGAATTGCTTGTTACAAGCAATTTCTTCTTTTTCCACGATTATTTCTTGAGTATAAAATCACAGGAACGTAAAATCCGGTATTGAATGGGAAAGGGTTAAAGAAAAGTTCATGTAAACATAAAAATCAAGCTTGACTAATGCCAAAACTAAAATGTTTAAATGTTGTCAAAGCTTTAGGTTTCTATGTTGTAAATGTCTTAACCCTTATACAGTAGTGGCGTATACTACCTAATTAACAATTTCTCCAATGTGTGTATTCTTTAACCCATAACCACATGCTAAAAATTTTAGACTGGTCCACACTCTAAGAAGTTGCAGATGCATAGTAAATAAAATTCTAAAAAAATTTTTTTTGGACGGAAAACATCATGGATAATGAAGCAATTGCTTGTAACTTTCAGTCAATAATTGATTGACCAAGCAATTTGTTCATTTACACCCTAAGTGAAAATTGAAGTACCACCTGTTGGTCCCTGCAAGCCAGTTTATGTTTGTAAAATTAAATTTCAAAGGAAATTTTTATTGATAATGAGCACATTCAGTGCTTGCAGTACTTGATTTTAATTCAGTTGTGAAAAGGATTTTATTACATACCTATCAATATTTCCAGTAAGATAATTTATTATATACCGATAAAAGATATGGAGTAAAACCTGGCTGTCAAATACAACTCGACAGAAAAAAAATCAATATTCGGCGTGTAGCAAAAAACCGTTTTCAAGATATATTTGAAATACATTGTACTTTTGAAAGTGGGGTCTAGCAAAATAAACAATTAATGACCAAACTGAATAATCATTGGTGAATAAGGTAAGAATTTTGACATACTTTGATAAATTATGAATTCAATTGTTTGCAAGATCTTATGATATGATCAATTGTATGTACAGGAAGAGGAAAGGAGAAGACGGCATGAAGAGAAAAAGGAAAGAAGAAGGCAGGAAGAAGAGAAAGAGAGAAGGAAACAGGAGGAAGAGAAGGAACGAAGATCTGACAGACCAAAAGACAGGTAGATACATTAAACCTTTAACCCTTGTCATACTATTTCAAATCCTATTTTAGAATTGCAACTTAAGATAAGGACTGGAAGGCCCTACTGGGAGTCAATATTTCTTTCAAAAATGTTTTATTTCTTTAATCCATTCCCAAATAATCAAGCTTTTTTACGCACCTATTTAGGAAAACATTGTGGAAAATGAAGAAATTTCTTCATTATCCACAATGTTTTCTATCCTAAAATCCAAACATTTTTAAAATTCCACCAACTTGCTTTTTAAAGTTGTTGTCTGCATCTTCATTGAATTTGGACCAGTCTGAAATTTTATTAAGTGGGAATGGGATAAATAACTCCAGGTTAAAAGGGACAACCAGGAGGCGTAGACTAAGATCAGACTGCACATATGTGCCAGCTGATCATTGTCTATACCTTCTGCCAAAACAGGAATATTTCAGATTTAGCATAACAATATTTTATACCTGAAAGCCCTCGTGACACATCACCAAAAGAATAATTAAAAAAGGAGAAAAAAATGGGCCCTTCGTTTTTTAAGTCATTACAACAAAATTTTATCAAAATCTACCCCCCCCCCCAAAAAAAAAAATCTTTTTGAATTTAAAGACATGAAAACTCATGTGATCTTACTCCAATGATGTATAGACATTAACTGATTAGATTAAACTATTCCAACTCAACAAAATTTTAGACTGGTCCAAATTGAAAGGAGCTGCAGACGACAATTTCAAGTTGATGGAATTTAAATTTTCTTTGTCTTTTCAGATAGAAAACATTGTGGATAATGAAGAAATTGCTTGATACAAGCAATTTTTTCATTTTCCACAATGTTTTCCAAAGCTTTTTTCTTGAGGGGCGTAAAAAGGAGGGCTTGAGTGGGAATGGGTTAAACTATTATTTTAAAATGTTGAAAAAAATGAATTTAAAACTGAATGAAACAGATTTTACATTGCTGTAATTTTATACTCTAGAAAACAAACATTGTGGAAAAAGGAGAAATGGCTTGTCACAAGCTAAATTCTCCTTTCCCCACAAGATTTTCTACCACATAGGATGGTTTCCTTTCAAATAGCATCCAATTTTCATTGTCGTCTGCAACCTCTTTCAATTTGGAACAGTCTAAATTTGAAAAACAAACAAAAAACAAAATGAAAAAGGGTTAAAGACCAAATTCAAGGCATGTGGAAGAACAGTTTCACAAGAGAAATCAAGACTGAAGATCAATCATCTTTTAGTTATTTATGATCAAGTAAGATTTGATAGATGACAGATATAATAAAGCAATTACACAGGTCAGATATCGTTAGAAATATTTGGCTTCAAAGGACTGAAACTGTTATGTATCAAATTCTTGTCCGGAGCATATCTTTTACATGAACTGATGAACTTCAAAAGAACTTAGAGGAGTTGTTCCCTTTAACCCTTTCCCGTTTTTGGAAATTTTAGACCTGTCCAAATTCAAAGGTTTTGCAGACGATATTTTAAATTGGATTTAATTTGAATAATAACCATTCAATAGGGTAGAAAACATTGTGGAAAAAGAAGAAATTGCTTGTTACAAGCACAAGTATAAAAACACAGGAACGTAAAATCCCGTATTTGAACGGGAAAGGGTTAATGAGTACAAGTGTCATGCATAAAGTCCTGTTGGATAATTCCAAGTTCAAGGTCACAAAGGGAGGTCATGTGACATGCACTTCAGCTGGGACATACCTCTGTGACACAATTCTAGTTTGCTATGATGTTTTTCATCCAAGAAGATGCGTTTTCCAAGTTTGTCTCCCCTGAATTGTCAATCTGCAAACTTGTTTATTTGGACCAGTTCACAATTTTGCCTTCTGGTCAAGGTAAAATGACCATCTGCTGGCCTGCCCACATATTTTGTTTGCCTTGCCCACCGATTCCAGCAGGAAGTTCCTCGGTGTATTTTTGCAAAATTTATGGCCTGTAATATGTAACAACAAAGTAAAAATGTTGGTTTGCAACCTAAAGGTTGTAACTTTAGCTAATAAGCTGTAGATACAATATTTAAGTCACCAAACCAACAAAAATGTTTGACACAAATGGTATGCATAATTTGATTGGTCATTGATCATTGATTGACACCCAAGATTGGTCAGTTATGTCAGTTAAAATACAAACAAGAAGTTATGATCATTTACTAGTCATGTTTCTGAGAATATGATTCCCGAGTTACAAACATATCTTGTTTATTTAGAAAAGACAGAGATCGAGATAAAGGAAGGAGCAGGGATGAAGAGAGGGATGAAAGAAGAAGAGAGAAGGAAAGGGAAGAAAGAAGGAGGGAAAGGGAGGACAGACACAAAGAGAAAGACGACCGTAAACATAAAAATAAACAAGAGGAAGAAAAACAGGAGGTACAGGAGTTTTTTGTTAGTTTGTTTTGCTGAATTGTTTTCCAAGAAAAAGTATTGCTAAAACCCTTATATCATTGTTCACATGGTCTTCAAAAGATATATTTATGTTTTATAATCATAGATATGTTGTTTATTTGAAAACCTGGGGTATTGCTATAGTCCTGATGTTGTCCATGGCTGCCTCATCGTCCAAAAAACTGAGATTTTCCTATATCTTTACTATTGCTATATTTCACATGTCTGTGACAAGACCTCTCAAGGTCATTGGTCTAGGTCAAATGTCAGCTGGTCCAAAAACATACATATTCAAGTTATATAGCACCTGCAGCCAAGTGTTGGCATTCGCATGCGGAGCTTTTGTTATATATCATGTCTTGACAGGCTGTATCAACCTATTCCTATGCAATCACGCTTTTTTATACCCCTCAAGAAAAAGATGTGGAAATATTTGGAAAATGTAGTAATTGCTTCTCCAAAACAATTTCCTTCATTATCCACAGTAGTTTGTATCTGAAAAGACAAATAGTTTAAAATTTCATCAACTTATGCCCTCTGCATCTTCTGTGAATTTGGACCAGTCTTAAATGTTGCCATCTGGTAATAGATTACGGGATCTTCAATCGGTCAAGTTAGGGGCGAAGGATGCAGTGTCCATTATTTTGTCCAGGGTATAACTTTGACATTGCAAGTCCAATTGACTGGAAACTTGGAATTTGTGTATTGGATTGATATCAAGTAAAGAAGGGAAGAACTATAACTCTAACACTCTTGCCTTTGTAATTATTTCCCCTGGGTGACTGGCTAATTTATGCGTGCACCGTCATTTCTTGTAATAATTTGCTGCTCTTGTTTCTTAAAGGTCTTTACTTGCACTCCATTAACAGATATGACAAATTTTAGTTGATGAAATTTTGGATTTATTTTTACTTTTTTGAGTTGAAAACATTGTGGATAATGAAAAAGCTGTCAATCAGATACTCTTATCCTTTGGTTGAGCAATTCAGGAACTCTGAACTTTTTTGGCTTGACACATGTATCACACACAAAAAAAAACAAACTGTACTTTGAAATTTGTTTGTGTAAATGTTAGATACAATTTAACCAAATCAGTGATTTTGATAACTTTACTGTTATTATCTTTGTATTTGGATGTGAGTTTTGTTGTCTGGTAATGGTTTGACCCATTCCCAAACGATCCTGGTCTTTAATGCTCTCATAGAAAACAATTTCGGAAAACATTGTTGAAAATGAATAAATTTGCTTATTATAAGCAACTTCTTCTTTCTCAAAATGGTTTTCTATACAATAAGACAAAGATTTTAAAAGATTCATCTACTTGAAATTGTCGTCTGCATCTTCTTTCAATATGGATTAGTCTAAAATCTTGTCGTCTGTAAATCGGTCAAAGACAAAAAGTGTTGTTCCACTTGTAGGAAGAGGAGGAAGCTGATGACTACAATTATGAAGAAGATTTTGAGGTAGTTATTTTTTACACAAAAAAAGTTTCATAAATGACAAAATGATTCAAAATTCAATGTCAAGTCAAGCATTAAATGTATCAATTTGAGGATATGGCTAACGGCCCTTGAAATGAGTTTGTTATAGACTTAGGATTTTAAACCCTAACAAAATACTTAAACCAAAAACTTTAACCATGCACATACTTTCTGAATGCTTACACCTAGGGCCATCATAATTCATATCTACACTCAGTGATCAGAGGTGTTCGAAACTAGGGGACAATATTTCCATGATCTTAAAAAGGGGGGACATTTTACAAAATCAATGGATCACACTCACAATCTAGCTAACAGGGCTTTGTAACTTCGGAGTCAGTGTTCCCATGGTCTCAAAATTGGTGACATTAACAATTTTTTTTTGGAGGGGGCGGGGGAAGGAATCGTGCAGAAATGCAGCCTTGGCATTTCATTCTACCTAGGTGATAGGCTTTCACTTGTTACAAAGGTCTTTGACATGGTAACCTTGACCTTTGACCTACTTCAATGATTATATTTTCATAATGTGTGAAATTAATTCAGATTAACAACCCCTCCTCCCCCTTAAAATAAAAATGAATAAAAATAAAAAGTATCAACTTTATAATCCAATTCTCTCTTCAATAGATCCTCAAAGGCTTTTTGAACCTCATTCAGCATTAGGGCAAGCTATGTTGACTTCCGGTAAAAGGGTTAAGATGTTGTTTGTATTCTAGGATTATGAAGAAGATTTTGAAGATGATGATGATGATGACGATGGTGCCGATGACAATGGGCAGGTAAGTTATTTCTCATTAATTTGCTTCCCCTGTCACTGAGGCCTTGGATTGATTTCTATTGTTTAGTGTTTTGGAAAATAGAGGAGGCTTTGTAAGATGAACCAGCTATTGCAATATAACCAATATTTTTTTTTAGCCAATTAGCAGATGACAAAATTTTAGACTGCTTTAAATTGAATGAAGCTGCAGGCAACATTTCCAAGTACAATTGAATTGAAAATATTGTCAAACATGATAGAAAATATTGTATGAAAAGGATAAATTTATTGTAACTAGCAATTTTTAGCTCTACTGGCCGAAGGCCACTAGAGCTAAAGTGATGGCTTTTTCCCTTCCGATATCCGTGCGTCCGTCGTCCATCCATTAAACTTTTCCTTGTTTACGCGATAAAGTCCACAGTTTTCATCGGATTCCCTTCGAACTTTCACAGAATGATTGTACCATCAAAAGGATTGTTCCTTTCAAAATTTGGTCAGATCCGTCAAGAAACATGGGAAAAGGGGCCTAATTAAAACTTAATTAAAAAATCCTCGTTTACGCTATAGAGTCCACAGTTTTCATCAGATTCTCTTCAAACTTTACAGAATGATTGTACCATCATAAGGATCGTTCCTTTCGAAAATGGGTATGATCCGTCAAGAAACACAGGAAAAGGGGCCTTATGAAAATTTAATTAAAAATTCCATTAAAAATCCTCGTTTACGCGATAGAGTCCACAGTTTTCACCGGATTCTCTTCAAATTTTCTCAGAATGATTGTACCATCATAAGGATCGTTCCTTTCGAAAATGGGTATTATCCATCAAGAAACATGGGAAAAGGGGCCTTATGAAACACAGTTTTCATCAGATTGTATTTAACCTTTAACAGAATGATTGTGCCAACATAAGGATCGTTCTTTTGGAAATTTGGTATGATCTGTCAAGAGACATTAGAAAAGGGGCCTTATTAAAACTTAATTAAAAATTCCTCGTTTACGTGATAGAGTAAACGATAGAGTCCACAGTTTTCATCAGATTCTCTTCAAACATTCCCAGAATGATTATTACATTAAATGGATTGTTCCTTTCGGAAGTAGGTTTGATCCATCAAGTTTCATGGGAAAAGGGGGCCTATGAAAATTTAATAAAAAATCTTAGTTAACACATCATGGCCCTAGATTTCACCTGATTGACTTCAAACTTTCAAATAATGATTGTACCATCATAAGGATTGTTCCTTTCAAATTGGGTCTGATCCATTGAGAAACATAGGAAAAGGGGCCTTAGGAAAATTCAATTAAAAAAATCTTAATTAATGCTTGTAAGTCCACAGATGAGATGGGGTTGTCTTTATACTCAAACAGAATAATTATACTTTTGTAAGAAGAGTTCCCTTTGGAATTGGTACAGATCCATCAAGTAACATGGGAAAAGGGGCTAAATGAAAATTCAATTAATAAAACCCTTTTAACACAATGAAGCCCACAGCTTTGATCAGATTTTGTTGAAACTTTTACGGATTGATTGGAAGGTCATAACTATCATTCTTTTCATAACAGGGTTCGAACTGTCAAGAAACACAGGAAAAGGGGCCATATGAAAATTTCATTTATAAATCCTTGTTACCAAGTCCAGAGCTTTCATTGGATTTTCTTCAAACATTCACAGAATAATTGTACAATAATAATGATTGTTGATGTTTGCATTAGACCTGATCCGTCAAGTATCACAGGAATAGGAGCATTATAATTTAATTTTGAAATCATTATACCACAATAAAGTCAACAGTTTTCATCAGATTCTGTTAAGACTTTCACAGAATGATTATTCCATCATGAGGATTCTTTCTTTTCAAATTACGCGTGATCTGTCCAGTATCATGGGAAAAGGGGCCTTTTGAGAATCTTATCTATAATCCTTGTTACCAAGTCCAGAGCTTTCATTTGATTTTATTCAAACCTTCACAGAATCATTGTACAATAATCACAATTGTTGATGCTGACATGAGACCTGATCCTTCAAGGATCACAGGAAAAGGAGCCTTATGAAAATTTTATTTTAAAAATTTGACACCAAGATAAAGTCTGCAGTTTTCATCAGATTCTGTTCAAACTTTCACAGAATGTTTGTACCATCATAAGGATTGTTTCTTTCCAAATTGGGCCTGATCTGTCTAGTATCATAGGAAAAGGGGCTGTATGAAAAATTATTACCAAATCCTCATAAACACAACAATGCCCTCAGTCTTTATCAGAATCTCTTCAAACTTTAATAGAATGATTGTACCATCATTTGGATTGTTCCTTTGTAAATTAGGTCTGATTGGTTAAGTGACACAAGAAAAGGGACCTTATAAAAATTTTATTACAAAACATCATTATTACAATAAAGTCCTCAGTCTTTATCATTTTCTTCAAACTATCATTAGGATTGTTCCTTTGTACATTGGGCCTGATTTGTTAAGTTTCACGGAAAAAGGGGCCTTATGAAAATTTAGTTACAAAAATTCTTGACACAATTTAGTCCACTGTTTTCATTGATTCTCTTTAACTTTTAAAGAATGATTCTACCTTCATTAGAATTGTTCCTTTTGAAATTTGGTTTGTTCTGTAAAGTATCATGAGAAAAGGGGCCCTATGAAGATTTCTCTATAAACTCATAAACACAATAAATTCCACAGAATACACAGATTGATTGTACCATCATTCCAATTGTTGATTTTGACAGTGGATCTGATTATGGCAAGTGTCACATAAAAAGGGGCCTTATGAAAAACTTTTTTGAATATTCTGATTTCACTGGATTCACTTCAAAATTTCACAGAATGATTGTACAATCACTTAAATGGTTCTTTTCAGTTCTGGGTACAGTCCATCAAGTATCATGTAAAAAGGGGCCATATGATTTTTATGCCCCCGCATAACATAGGGGGCATATTGTTTTACCGGTGTCCGTCTGTATGTCTGTCCGTCTGTCTGTCTGTCTGTCTGCAAAACTTAACCTGCCAATTAAACATTTTCCTATAACTTCAACCCTGATTAAGTTACAATGCTAATATTTGGTATGTAGATAGGTCTCAACAAGGCGCAACTGGGGAAGGTCATTTCATCAAGGTCAAGGTCAAAATTTTAACCCTTTACCCGTTTCTAAAGAATTCCCGTTTCGGTGGCATAGTGTTTCACAAACACATCTTGTTTTTTTTAAAATATTCTAGTAAACATATTGAATTCCCAATATTTCATAGAATTCACTTTTAACTTTCACAGAATGATAAAACCAACAGTAAAATATCACGGGAAAAGGGGCCTTATGAGAACTTGAATTTAATATCTTTGTTAACACAATAAAGTCAACAGTTTTATTGGATTCTCTTCAAAGATGCATAATTGTGGCATTCAAAACACAGGAAAAGGGGCCTTACAGATTATCATTCGAAACATTCTTGTGTATGTGATGAAGATCACAATCATTATCAAATTGTCTTTTAAATTTCACAGGACAATTGTAGGGTTGTAAGAAAAGTTCCTTTTGGAATGAAATAGATCCATCAGAAAACACAGGAAAAGGGGCCTTATTGATTTTCATTCAAAACAATCCTGTTTATGTGATAAAGTCCACAATTATTGTCAGATTCTGATGAAATATTCACAGAATGATTGTAGGGTCATAAGGTAACTTTCTTTTGGAAATGGAGTGGATCCGTCATGAAACATGGGGAAAGGGGCCTTGAGGATTTTACTTAAAATGATAAAGGGGATAAAGCCCTTTTTCTTTTCTTTATGCATCCTTCTTTGAGCAGTTAACTTCCTTAAATATCAGATTTCTTTAACGGAAAACTTGATAACCAGTAGAGCGTCTCAGGCCCTCATGGGCCTCTTGTTTTCCTTTTTTCATGATGTTTTCCTAAATATAGTATAAAGTTTGGAGTGTGTGTTAATGCGTTGAAGCTTCATAAAGTCGACAAGTCTGACTACAGTATTTGTGGCACAAGTCTATCATTACAAGAAGATTCTCTGTAAAAGAAAAATTCAGTCCTTTAGTAATGTACAGTTGTTTGAATGATAAAAGTTCTAATTTTGTAATGCTCTGTATCCTTCAAGGTTCCAGTTAATACCAAGAAACTTACAGTGAGAACTGCTAATGTAATTCTTATTTATATTCTTTGTTTAAAGTTTATAATCACTTTCAATTCTCCTGGTTTTTATTAAAACCTGAAATATTTGCTATGGTGTTGGCGCTATCATTGTCATTGTTCTTAAAAAAAATTGACATTTGTGGTATACAGTCAAACTTCATTTACTCGAACACGGGAATTCTCAAACATAATGGAAATTTCGAACAAGAAACTTGGTTCCCGCAAAAAGTATTCATTATTCATAGTGTTCGACCTCGGAAAACTTGTACACCTCTAATGTCGAACTTTCAAACTCTTTTCAAAGTCCCGAACTATAAATCACTATATATTTCATCTCAAACAGTCGAACAAAGGGTTGGTTGACAATCATAAGCTGCTATGTTTAATGAATTTTCACACATTCGACATGTTAATCTGTTTATGAAACCTTATTGTCAAACGATGCACCGTATGTCATAATATCCTGTTCCATGAAAAATACATTTTTTCTACCATTTAGGAATAATTATACCTGGTATTTGACTGTTTGCATATTCATCAACAAAAAAATCTAATAAGGTTATTTAATTGGAGAATTGTTCGTACCCATTCCCAAACATCTTCGGAATCTGATGATGAAGTTATTTTACGCCGAGGACTGCAACTATCGACGGCTGCCGATACTTTGAAAAGAAACTTTATGGCACTTGTCGCGCTTGAAACGCATTCTGCCCTTTTTCAGCTATAGATAAAATAACTTGTTGACAAAATAGGTTTAGTATTTTTAATGTTTAAGTTAAAGAACTGAAATTTGCAAATGAAGCCGCGTATGTAACCGCGATCATTGAAAACGAAGCGAACCTATTATGCTTGTTAAGTGCAATTAATTTTTCAAATTATATTATTTCTTACCAAAAGCGTCAGTAAATTTCTTATGTTAAGGTTTCAAAACATTTTTACACATTGTATGAAACTCAAAACAGGTCTAGCAAGTAAGTGACCGTATTTTTGGACACTACGTTCCTCCAACAAATGATATTGCCTTATCTGATTTTCGGATCAGTTGAACTTCCGAAATCTCGAACAAATTAGCCAGTCCGCGACGTGTTCGAGCCACTGAAGTTTAACTGTATGTTATCACTAAATGCAACCATTTTGAATGGGAATATACGTTCACCATCAGAAAAGTCTAAAGTATCAAGAGAGGTAACTCTAAATGCATTTTTGTCAAAATTTTTAACCCTTTCCTGTTCAATCCCTGGTTTTTATGTACCTGTGATTTTTATAATTGTGAAAACATTTTAGAAAAAGAAGAAATTGCTTGTAACATGCAATTTCTTCCTTTTCCACAATGATTTCTGTCCTAAATGGTTATTTTTCAAATTGAATCCACTTTAAATTTTCGTCTGCCAAATCTTTGAATTTGGACAGTTCTAAAATTTTGCAAAACAGGATAGGGTTAACTTAGATTTTAAAAGCTATCTGATACCCCATGGCCGAGTGTTGAGTATCTGATGCAATGCCCATTTCTGTTGTTTCTTTGTTTTATTTCTTAACATACATAATAGTGGTATTTGGGTATTAATTCTTTTTCTGGATATACTAGATAGTGAGATGGATTTTAATATCAGAATTTTAAACATTCATTAATTGTCTCTCAAACCCTTTGCTGTGGGTACTTATTGGAATTACCTGCAACAAAGACATTGGATAAGATATAACACATTCAGAATTTCATCTTTCTCTGTTTTTGAAAGAAAATGATAATATCTTAACCCTTTTAAAGGCTGAACTTTGAATATTCCTTTTTTGACATTAGATATTGACAAAGATAAGACAGATATGTGTGGTCTCATTTCAGTCTACAATACCAGTTTGTCCTTGTTATGCCAGGGTTGTTTACAAAATTAATCATAACCCCTTCCCCCCTCCCCCCCCCCCACACACACCTACAAAGAAGAGGGGGTGTATTGGTTTCACCATGTCTGTCTGTCTGTAGCCTTTTTTTTGTTTCCATGCTCTTACTCTAGACATGATGTCGTAAAACCAGTAAATTTCATATAATTGTTGCCAATGATCTAATGGAGTGCCGTATTGTTTTATGGCTCATAGGTAAAGGTCAAGGTCATCACAGAAGCTTGAATAAAATCAGTTAACATGCTCTGATTCTAGAACCAATTGGCCTACAGCCCTGAAACTTCATACAATTCTTACCGATGATCCAGGAAAGTACCCTCTTGTTTTCGGTCACTTAGGTCAAAGGTTAAGGTCACAAATGAACTTTGAAAAGTGCTTATATGCTGCAACTCATTAGCCATTTGACCTTGGACCTTGAAACTTTATACATATGTCATCCATGACTGAAGGAGGTGCCATATTGTTTTATACAGTTGTTCAATGTACAACTGTGATACTTTAATGACAAAGTGCTTGTTGGGGATATCAGTCCACTTTGAAACAATTCTAGTTTTTGAAAGAAATTTTGATCCACAAGTAGTTTTTAGCTCACCTGAGCACGTAGTGCTCAAGTGAGCTATTGTGATCCCCTTTCGTCCGGCGTCCGGCCGGCGTCCGTTGTGCGTCGTCTGTCAACAATTTCTTTAAACGACATCTCCTCCCAAACCACTGGGCCAATTTGAACCAAATTTGGCAAAAATGTTCCTTAGGTGGTCCCCTTCAAAAATAGCTAAAAGAATTGAAATCTGTTAAAAACTCTGGTTGCCATGGCAACAAAACAGAAATGTTAAAATCTTCTCCTGACCCAGAAGGTGTAGAGCCTTGATATTTTGCATGAAGCATCAGTATATTGACCTCTTTCAAAATAGCTAAAATAATGATCCTCGGGTTCCCAATGGCGGAGCCCCAGGGGGGGGGGGTTATAATGAAATAAAGAATAATTTTTTAAATGACATCTCCTCCCAAACCACTGGGGTTTATAATGAAATAAAGAATAATTTTTTAAATGACATCTCCTCCCAAACCACTGGGCCGATTTGAACAAAATTTGTCAGAAATGTTGCTTAGGTGGTCCCTTTCAAAAATAGCTAAAAGAATTGAAGTCTTTGAAAAATTCTGGTTGCCATGGCAACAAAAGTGAAATTTTAAAATAATCTTTAAAAATCTTCTCCTCCTGACCCAGAAGGTGTATAGCCTTGATATTTTTTGCATGAAGCATCAGTATATTGACCTCTTTCAGAATAGCTAGAATCATGATCCTCGGGTCCCCAGGGGCAGAGCCCCAGGGGGGTGGGGTTTATATAGAAATAAAGAACGATTTTTTAAATGACATCTCCTCCCAAACCACTGGGCTGATTTGAACCAGAAATGTTCCTTAAAAACTCTGGTTGCCATGGCAACAAAAGTGAAATTTTAAAATAATCTTTAAGAATCTTCTCCTACTGACCCAGAAGGGGTAGAGCCTTAATATTTAGCATGAAATATCAGTTTATTGATCTCTTACAAAATAGCTAAAATCATGATCCTCGGGTCTCCAGGGGCGGAGCCGGGGGAGGGGGGGGTATAGGCATGAAGCAATAGTTCACAGACTTCTTTCTTATTTCTGAAATTATAACCCATGGATGCAGAGGGAGGAAAAAGTTTTTTCTTTCTTTCAAATCAGCACTACAGCCTTGGAATTTGTAATTTAGACATTTGGATCCCCAGGTTCATAGTCTTTATATGTAAGTGTGGCCCACTTGTTTCATAATCCTAACCTTAACATGAAATTAGACTGTTGAAAGAAAAAGAGCCTTTATCTCAGGTGAGGGCCCCAGGGCCAACGGCCCTCTTGTTTCAGTGCCTACAGTGCTATGATTATAGTTTGTGTCTGAACTAGATTTTATTTAGCTTGATGTGGGTTAATAATGATCGAAAAATTAGTAAGTGGCTACAAATAGTGGGTGAAAATTCTTTCTAATTGATGATAGGATTCATTTAGGGTAATTTCATTATAACAACTATATTTCACATATATTCTCTCCCATTTACTCTCCTTGATTACAATGTTATGGCCTTTGACATGTTATTTTGATAAAGTGCGGCTGCACAATACCTTTTGCAGCTATAAAGTGTGCCTAAGAGTTACAGCTTCCACATAATCCCGCATTTTGATACCCTGAAGAAATATAGCTATGGAGAACATAGTGGGAAAAGGAGAAATTGCTTGTAACAAGCAATTTCTTCTTTTCACACAATTTTTTCCACATTATTTTTGCACTCATTCGCCAATTTCAGTGCACTCTTATATATTATCTGAAACTTCTTTCAATTTGGACCAGTCTAAAATTTTGTTGTCTGGAAATGGGTTATAAAACAGAAAATACAGGAAATCTGCAAACAACAAAATGGTATGACATGGGTCAACCTGTGCAGTCCATGGCAGTCTGACCAGGCTCAGTTGATGGATTGCTGGCAAACCCACTAACTCCATTGTTCACGCCCTCTTTCTCCAACAGGAAGTTCCACTTTGATATTAAACTGCATATTTTGCAAAATTTGTGGCAAGTAACATGTCACAAAAAAGTCAAGATGCTGCTTTGGGACTTAGAAATTTTAATACAACTTGAATAAACTGTAGTTATGGTGCAGCGATGTACTAGGCTGTCACAGTTTTTTAAAAGCTTATCACAGTTTTACAAAGAGTCTAAAACTTTCAGAATCCCAATACTTTTAATGATCCACCATCATCATTTTTTCTTATCTAATTGCTGTCATCCTTTCTAATTCTATTTTCAAGATTTTTTCTTCAAAATTAGCCTGTGAGACTTAAACTTCGCAATGAAAATGAAACAAGTATCCATCACAAATGAATGGTTACACATGTCCCAAGCGCATTGTTTTGGTTGATTTAGCCCTGTTTTCATTCTTTGCGTGCTTCTGAGCGTCGTCTAAGGGAGACCAAGGACACTGGTGGTGTCATCAGGTTGTCTCGATCTAACATGCTAAATGATACGCTTTTTAGGAATTTACTCCAAAAGATCTTATTTTGACTATTTTTGCATTAGGGACATAAAATAATTGTTTGTTTTTCATGTAGTATCAACTTATCTTTCATTTTGTGAACAACTAAAGCATATTTTCACTTGTGGCTCTACTGTTCACTCAATGAAAGATAAATTGATCATTGACTGAAACAAATGTCACAAATACATGTAGATTTCCCTGTTCTTTTTATGTAGGAATCAATTCATAGAAAGAAGAGAGATGGGACTGAGCTTGACTATTCAGTAAATATTCTAATTATTTTCCTGTGTTGTGTAACCCTGAACCCAGCTTCAATTATATAGCAGGAGCTGTGTTGTTATTCCTTACTGTTTAAGGTATAGGCATATTGTTTTAGTATTTCCTGTCAACTTGTCTGCCCGTCCAGCATTCATCAAAGCTTGTCCTCAGCACAATTCTTATATTTATGGATGGGTTTAAAAAAATTGGCATTTTTTTGTCCTCCCTTAACAGTAGATTTGCTGCGGCCAAAGCACAGTTGGTAGCATGTCAGGCTCACAATCATAAGGTCAAGGGTTTGATCCATGGTCACAACAAATATCCTTTCCGACATTTATCTTCCACCAATGGGTGATTTTTTGTAAACCTAAGCTTTAGGCTCAGAAAGGATGTAGTGGTAGCACTGGTGTGAGAAATACCAGGAATCCATGATAAGGTATGCCATTTGAAAAGGAAAAAGATTTCCTCACTTTGAGGTCCCAGGAAAAGTTCATATGTTAACATTGGGCTGCTCTGCAGTTCATATATCCATGGATCAATTTAAAAAAAAATGATATGTTTTTTTCTTTTTCATGAGTAAATGTATCCTTTCAAACAAAGTAGTTTTGGCAGAGAATTAATAATACTTTTTCTGAAAGTCTGGGTTTTGTCTAACGTTTGATGTGAAATCCTCAAGTATGAATATAGTGTGAAATCAATACCCAGAAAAACTACACAAAATGCAATGTTTCTGCACCACCCTGTTTACAATTTATTCTACCCCCACAAAACAAATGTCTTTTGGGGGTATACTGGAATCAGCCTGTCTGTCCATGTGTCCGTCCCGTCTGTCTGTGTACAAAATACTACCAATTTTGTGTTGTAAACTCCTCCTTCAATTTTGCTTCAATACCATTGAAATTTTATACAAAGATTAACCACATTTTGATGTTTTGCAAGACGCAATTTCAATTAATTTCTTAATTCCCCCAGGTTCAAGAATAATCTCCCCTCTAACTTATACATTATTTATGCATTGTAGACATATACAGCTAATTATACTACCAATTTTGTGACATGAACTCCTCCTTTCTAGAAAAGCAAAGTCAGTAGCTATGTCCTTGTATTGTTAAAGCTCTCATTACACTGAAAGCACTTGCTTGGGTATTAAGTCACATACTGTGACAAATTATAGTTTGTTATACGTACTGATTAGTTGACGGACAACTGGCCACGCCTTCAGACCTCCAACATGACAGTTTGATTTATCAAATTAGATTAGATTGCGAAATGTATGGTCAGGGGCATAAAGCAAAAAGTTGATTGTTTATGGGTGACCTAAACGTCATAACTACAGCTTGAAAAAGCTGTAGTTATAATGTTTAAGTAGCCAACTAATCAAAATGTGTTACATAATTGTCTGAGATCTAATGTTCACTTTTGGTTTAAATGAATATTTTGATAGGTCAAACTATATTTTGAGTGACAGAGTGATCTGTCAGTTTGACTCATCATTTATCCTTTTTACGCCCCTCAAGAAAAAAGCTTTGGAAAATATTGGGGACAATGAAGAAATTGCTTGTAACAAGCAATTTCTTCATTATCCACAATGTTTTTTAACCAAAAGACAAAAAAAAAAAATCCATCAACTTGAAATTGTCGTTTGTAATTTTTTGTTGTGTTGGAATGGGTTAAGTTATATTTGATTCTTAAGCACTACTGTCTAAAGGCAAGCAAACTAATGTCATAGTGGCATGTCCATTGTGTGTCCTGATATCTGTTTACTCTTAAACTTTTTATGACCCCCAATCATGTGATGTCGAAGGACATATGAGCCCATGCGTGACATTTCCAATCTTTACACATCCCCACATTCTGATCAGAGTCTTCACTCTGCGCTCTGTAGACAGATACTGACCCAAAGCTTCTTTAAACAATCAGCGAATATTCTAATTGTCCCGAATGGCTGTCCAGGGTGCTAAATGTGTGCGTGTCACACACATGCGAAATGGTTGGAAATGTCACGCTTGGGCCCATAGAGAGTAACCTCTGTCCTCTAATCTCTGTGTGTGAGTGTCCAATTCATGTGTTAAATACTCTCTAGTTCAAGGTCACGACTGAAGGTCATGTGACAAGAATTATGCAGGGGTCTCGATGTCTCTCCAAAGTAACTATTGGGAGGATTGCAACCAGATTTCGTTGGAATGGTCCTTGATTGACCCTTTCTGAGATTTTATACAGACATTTGTTGATATGAAAAACATAGCTTTTATAGGTGGGACTGATGGGAAGGACTATTTTCCATATGTTGTGTAAAATGAATATTCCAAAATTTTTCATGGATAATTCTTAGGATGTCTATAACTATTTATCACACAAAAAAATATACTAGTCAAAATTGAATCTGGTCGCTGATAACAATGTAAAGTTCATTGAATTTTTTAAAAAATCTATTATCATGTTTGTGTAATAAGAACATTCAGACCTTTGGAGCAATACAAGCACCTCTAGTTTAGGAATATTATAACCTTGTATAAATTGAACAGGTTCATGTTCTGAGTGTGATTAATTTAGTTAACCCATTGTATTATTATTGTGTATTATTTTGATTATTTTGAAATGTATGTATCTAATGAAATTTTCATACTTTGATTGAATCTGTGCTTTATTTCATAATAGTTTCATGTAGATATCATTCTTTGTTGACATAAAACAAGAAATGATAAAGAATACAGTAAATAAAAATATTGCTTAATATTATTATTCATTTATCATGAAGTTGTTGTCATAGACCCTTATGGTAATTTCATCAGAATAGTCATTAGATTTAACAATAATTTGGTGTAACAATACATTTCCTTTGGTGCCTTGAAAATTGTTATGACAATAATGAACTACATTCTATACACACTATTTGAAGCTGGTATTTTAAAATTTATTAATTAACCAATTCCCACACAATGAAGCTTTTAGACGCCCCTCAAGAAAAGTAATTTGGACAAGCAATTTCTTCAAATTTCCACAATGTTTTCTACCCATAAAGTTGAAAAAAACTAAAATTTTATGAACTTTAAATTCTCATCAGCAACTTCTTTTAATTTGAATCAGTGTAAAAGTTTGATGTCTGGTAATGGGTTAATTGATATATAGTGTAAAGTCGTTTTAACCCTTTCCTGTTTTGCAAAATTTTAGACCTGTCCAAATTCTAAGGTCTTTTTCTACAATGTTTTCTCTATTATAAAATCACAGGGACATAAAAACCAGCGTTAAACCAGGAAAGGGTTAATACGCTAGGCGTAGATAAAAATTTATAAACCAAAAAATTTTAACTTTGATATGTAACACTTATACAGATAATTTTGTCCTAGAAAAGTTCCTCTTACCATAGAGTTGACCTAGGCCTAATCACACAACAAAACTTAAGACTGGTCCAAATTGAAGATGCAGACAACATTTTAAAGTGTTTTTCATTTGAAAAATAAGTGTTATACTGGGTCGAGACCATTTTGAGAAAATGAGAAACAAGTAATTTCTCCTTTTGTCATGATGTTTTCCTATTTGAAATTGACACAAAATACTATTGTTACAAACAATTTCTTTCTTTCACACAATGTTTTCCATTGCTATACTAATTCAATTTGTAAAATGCAGGATTGTGTGGTAATGGGTTAAAGGACACTATCTGTTCTATGAATCTAATATTTGTGCATAAAGCCAGATGCAGTTGGTCAGTGAATTGCTATTAAGAGGGTTGCAATTAAGGGAAATGGTGTTTATTCTAGGGTTCGAAAAATATAGGGGATTTCAGAGCAAAATCAACACAATTGAGAAATATTTGGTTTTTCATGCTGTATGAATATATAGAGAATAATAAACTGGTTATTCCAGATATGAAAAAATATTTCACGAGGATGTGTTGTTAGGGGTTGAAAAAACCAGTGCCCAGCACGAAGTTTTTTAACTCCAAACAACGCATCCGATCGAAATATTTTTTCATATCTGGAATAACCACTTGATTATTCTGTATATTATATACCTTATTTTCTTATTTTTTCATTAAATATCGAAACAAATCTTTTTGATAGAGAGGTCTTTTGAAAAAGTGCGGATGAATACACAATTAAAGACTAGAGCGAAGCCCACAAAACTGAAGAAGTCGCAATTTTTATACTCTCATACACTCTTTATAATGTCACACGGTTTGGAAAAATGTAGTTCCTAAATTACGGCAGAGAGTGAAACTGAAAAATGTTATCATCACTCCAGTGATGATATCAAAATTTATTACACTGAGAAATCCCAAGATTTCACAGCAAGGTATTTAATAAAGAAGAAATCCCTTACCAATGTTGAAAATTTGAAGGATCTGTAAAGGAAAGTAGGGACACCTCCCCGACACCCCTGCTTAGAATAAACACTAGAGGATTCTACTGTTTTAAATCAATCTGTCTTATGCAGTTATTTTCTCTGTATGCAGGATTCTGAAGTCAGTGCTGTTCTTAAAGCTTTAGATGCAGAAAATGATAGACTTATCAGAGAGTCGTCCTGTAGCCCTATGGTCCCCAACCAAGTAAGTTTATTTGTACTTTCTTCATTGTTTTTTAAAAAAGTTTAAAAGATAAATCCCATATTGAAAGATAGTTTCACACGTAATCGGATATTAACCCTTGCCATGCTGATCTCGGAATACTCCTGTTTTGGCTATTGCTTTATCAGGTGTATAGACTGAGATCAGCCTGCACAGATGTGCAGTCTGATCTTGGCCTACACTACCTGCTTATCCTTGACGTGTTGAGAAAATCTTGGAACTCATCATAGATTTAATTACGTAAGTATACATGGTGTGAGGGTGCATAGATGAGTGAGAAAGAAGGTGTGGGTGTGTCCAATTCTTATGCAAGCCACCGTCATATCGCAGTCAGTAGAGCACCAGACCCCTAATCTTCAATCATGGGATGTCTTGGGTTCGATCCCTAGTGGTGGCATATATCCTTTCTGACATTTGTCTCCAACCAATGGGTGGATAACCGTAAACCTAAGTGGGATAGCAGCTGGAGGCTAGGAAAGGATGTATTGGTAGTACTGATGTGAGAAATACGAGGATTCCATTGTTAGGTGCTCCAGCCGCCATTGTTTGACTGAAATACTGTTAAAAGTGGCGTTAAACCCCATTCAATCAATCAACAAATTCTTATGCGGAACATACCTTCTACATAGATTAATGGATTTCAAATAACATTGCATAGTTGTTCCCCTTGATTATTACTAGTGTTAGGTATAAAGATGAGTTGGATACTCTTAAGTTCAAGGTCACAACTGAAAGTATTGTGTTGTCTAGCAATTATGTGGGCCCATCCATGTCTGTGACACATTTTTAGTTTTTTTAAAAACTTAACCTGAAATAGATATACCTGTAGTTCAAGATTGTTGAGAAAAAGTTCTAATATTATGTATGCAAATACATTTTTTTATTAACCTCTAAATGATTTTAATAGATAGATCATCTGGTATGGTCATGCAATGTTCATATTTGGTATAAATGAATCTTCATAGATTCTCATCTTCTGAAAAAAATGGTCAATAGTATTCGTTAACCCATTGCCAAACAACCCCACTTTTTGATGAAGAAATATAGCTATGGAAAACTTTGTGGGGAAAAAAGAAAACTTTGTTTGTGACAAAAAATTTCTCCTTTTCTCACAATTTTTTCCACCTTATTTAGCACTTAGTTTCTAAGTTTAGCATACTTAAAAATGTAGTCTGAAACTTTGAATTTCAACCAGTCTAAATTTTTACACAATGCTGAAGGAGGAAGTATATTAGTATTATCATCTTCGTCTGTCCATCCAACCGTCCTGACACCTGTCTGTCCATACATTCAAATCTTGTTTATCCATTGCATCCTACGTTTATGGACAGATTTCAATGAAATGTTTGAAGAATGTTCCTACTTATCTTACCTTGGGCATGTTGTTTGAAATTTTCTATTTTAGGCTGGGTAGAAAACATTGTGGAAAGTGAAGAAATTATTTGTTATAAGCAATTTCTTCATTTTCCACAATGTTTTTCCAATAGATTGTATTGAGGGGCATCAGAAAGCATCACTTTGTGGGAATAGGCTAATGGATGGATACCTCCTGAAAAATCAATTAGCTGACTGTGTATATTGAGACCGTGACACTCTTGTTGTGTTGTAACAGGTGAATGTCATTGTCATTTATCAAGGTCTTTCAAATGGCCATTTCAGGAGTATTTGTGTTTCTGCAAAACATGTCTCAACTTCTTTAGAAATTGTTGTACCTGAACCTGTTTCTCATTTTAGCTCATCTTATCAGGAAGTGCTCAAGTGTGCTATTGTGATCACCTTTTTGTCCGGCTTCTGTTGTGCGTTCTCCATCAACAATTTCTTTAATCAACATATCCTCCAAAACCATAGGGTCAATTTGAACCAAATTTGGCAGAAATGTTCCTTAAGTGGTCCCCTCTAAAAATGGCTGAAAGAATTGAGATCTGTTGAAAACTCTGGTTGCAGTGGCAACAAAATAATCTTTAAAAATCTTCTCCTCCTGACCCAGTGGGCGTAGAACTTTGATATTTGTAATGAAACATCAGTATATTGACCTCTTTCAAAATATCTAAAATCATGACCCTCAGATCCCCAAAAATCTTCTCCTGACCCTCAGAGCATATAGCCTGGATATTTTGCATGAAGCAACAGTGCATTTACTTCTTTCTTATATCAGAAATTATAACTATTGGATCAAGAGGGAGGAAAAAGCTTACTCCTTTGTCCAAATTAGCCCTAAAGCCTTTGAATAGGTAAGGAGACTATATATCTATAAAGTATCGCCCACTTGTATCATAATCCTAACCCTAAGATGAAATTAGACTGGTGAAAGAAAAATAGCCTTTATCTCAGGTGAGCGCCCAAGGGCCAATAGCCCTCTTGTTGTTTTATGGTATTTATTTTCTTGCTTTAAAACAACGAGAGGGTTTATTATGAACAAGAAACAAGAGACAGCTAATACGTAATCTCTTTTTGACTTCTGCTTGATCCTGATATCTTTTAACCCTTCACTGTTTTTCAAAATTTTGGACTTTTCCAAATATAAAAGGGTATCAGACGACAAAAAAGTAAGTACAGTAGAATAAAATGGACATCCTATATGATATGAAATATTGTGGAAAAGCAATATCTTCTTTTTCCACAATGTTTTCTCAAGTGTAATGTACAAGCAATTTCTTCATTTTCCACAATGTTTTCTAAAGTATGATATCACAGGATGAAAATACTTGGGACTGTATGGGAAAGTGTTAAAAGTATTTGTTACACTGAATATCCCAATTGGCTCATTTCATATGTCAAGTGACAACTATCATTTTGCAGTATGGCTACCAAAGACGTGATGATGATGACGACAGTGATGATAGGTATGAAAAATCGTACCAAACACGAGCGGAGAGACCCAAAACTGCTATTAACTTTGTATCGGCCAAACAGCGAGCGATGAATCAGAAAACAGCGAGTAAGACCATGCAGCGTGGGGCAGACCTTCTGAAAATGCTGGAATTGGATTACATCAGTTTTGATATATTAGATATGCCTCCAGTCAATGAATACGATCTGTATATACGGACCTTTGGTGGGACCAATACTAGACAGGTGAGGTGACATGTTTGACTCTACTTTGAGCCATACCTACACAATTGCGCTTTTATGAAGGGTATCAAGAAAAAAGCTTTTGAAAACATTGTTGAAAATGAAGAAATTGCTATTATCAAGCAATTTCTTCATTGTCCACAATATTTTCTACCCTAAAGATAAATAAAACCCAAAATTTCATAAGCTTTAAATTGTCTTCTGCTAATCCTTTCTATTTTGACCAGTCTAAAATTTTGATTACTTATATTAACAATTTCTCACAATCTTTTCTTTCATGAAAGATTTTATTCTTGTAACCCTTACCATGTTGGTCCCGATCTTAGTCTACATCCCCTGTTTGTCCCTTTCAAGCAAGAATTGTTCATAAAGACAGTTTCAAATAAAATATTGACCTGCAACTAGTGCTCTCAGTGATTTCAGTCCTTTGTTTTTGGTGCAATTCTAAACAGGATTTTTATACAACTTCAAAAAGGGTTAATCTTTAATCAAATTTTAATTGTTGTTAGCAACCTCTTATACAAAGATGGTTTGTCAGGTGTGTTCATCATTTTTGTATTCTCAATAATATCTTATACAGGCCTATGTACAGACAAATGATGACAATGTGGATAGAGAGTTACAGACAGAAGAGATAGATTCTAGACAAAAATGGACCCAGCATCCACCAGAAGATTTTACTGGTTGTGGACGTAAGTGTTTGATTTTCCAGATTGTTCACAGAATTGATTCAAGCACAGAATTATAGATGGAGATATAATGGATTGACTTATCTAATTTTTCAAAAAGAACGGAAATAAATGTTAAAATCCTGACTTTTATATCATGCAATTTTTTTGGGTTTACGAAAATAATCATTATAACTACAGCTTATTCAACCTGTAGTCACAACATTTAAGTCGCCAACGAAATATTAGCTTTTCGTTGTGTCTTCCCAACGATAAATTTTACAAACTAACAAAATTTGATATCTTGAGTTGAACTTCCATGTCAGAAGGTCAGTGAATGTGGTCAGAAACCCACCAATTTGCTTATAAAACACATAATTATGATCTTAATTATATTTTAATAAGCATTTGAATTTTCTATTAACGCTGTTGAGTTTTTTTTGATTTATAAAAAATTCACTTATAGTAGATTAGGACCACATTGTCACACAAGACTGAAAAAAGATCAGTGTAATTATTCAGTGTTAAACACACTTGCTGATGATTAAATATATCAATTCAAACATTATATTAACCCTTGTCACGCTGAATAAAATCCTTGTTCAAAACGGCTAGAAAATCAAGGCGCTGAAAGCAATGAAAGCACTATTTGAAGGTCTTTATTTTTTTATACCCCCCACAACGAAGTTATGGGGGGGTATACTGGAATCAGGTTGTCCGTCCATCTGTCTGTCCGTCCGTCCGTCCGTCCGTGGACATAATTTTGTGTCCTCTTCTCCTCCCACATTTTTTGACCAATTTTGCTGAAATTTTATCAGGTTGTTTCCTATCATATTAAGTTGTGCACCTGCAATTTTCATCTTGATCCAGTCGTTAGTTTCAGAGTTATGCCATTTTTAACTTTTTAATGGGGGGGGGGGAGTAGTCAAAATTTAAAATTGCAAAACTCAGTAACCATAAGGGGAGTTACCAAATTTGGTAAGTAACATCATCTTGTTGACCTTTACAAAATATAGAACGGTTTATTTCCTGAGGTCAAATTTGACCCCTCCCCCCGGGGGTCAAAAATTTAACATAGGCTCATATTGACTTTTCGTGGATATAATTTTGTGTCATCATCTCCTCACACAGTTTTCTTTAACATAGGCTCATATTGACCAACCTTTCCTAATCAGTCAACTCTAGTAACAAACACAAAATCAGAAAGAGGTGGAGGGTTGGCAATGTTCATCCACCATGACATGCATGTGATTAAACAGCTTCAAACTCCACTCCTTCATAGAAAAGCCTTTTTAGCGGTGTGGGGGGTATTCTCGTCAGCCCTTGAGGGCAACAGCTCTAGTTGAAAATTGATTTTCATGAACAATCCTAACTTAAACGGGACAGGTGGTGTAGACAAAGATCAGACTGCACTTATGTGCAGGCTGATCTTTGTCTATACCTCCAGCAAAAACAGGAATATTCTGGACTCAGCATGACAAGGGTTAATTCAATTGGGAAATGAAGAAAATAATTTTTGTCTTCATAGAGGTAGGACACATGGAATGTATGGAACTATAAAAGTTTGTTCATGTAGTAATGTGACTCAGGTCTAAATTTCATCACTCAATGAAAACAGAAAATATTCTCTTTATTTCTCACAGTTTAACCCAAACCCAGTATTTTACACTGCATAACTTGTATACTTTAGAAAACATTGTGGAAAAAGGAGAAATTGCTTATAGCAAGCAATTTCTCCCTTTCCCGCAATAGGATGGTTTCATTTCAAATTGCATTCAATTTTCACTGTTGTCTACAACCTCTTTCAATTTGGACCAGTCTACAATTTAAAAAAGTGGGAAAGGATTGATACCATCAAGGTATATGTGATTAAAAGATAACAAATTAGCAAATATTTAACAAGTTTTTGACAGATTTCAAAGACACTTATTTGTACACAATCATACAAAATTGTTGGGTAATCAAAATTATTCTCATAGAGGTATGAAATGAATTTTTCAGTCAATCACAGTGCATGAATTTTGGCAGATACATTAAAAAAGTTATTGCAAAATAAAGTGGTAAAGTAATTGAATGTCTAGGATCTTAATTGTTTAAATTAAAATAAGTATTGCAAGTCGGAATCTCAATCATGAGGCCCAGGGTTAGATCCCAAGTTGCGGCATATATCCTTTCTGACATTTTTCTGCCACCAATGAGCGGATAATCATTTACCTAAGTGGGATGAGAAGCTGGAGGCTCGGAAAGGATGTAGTGGTAGTACTGGTGTGAGAACTACCACAATCCCATGGGTAGGTGCTCCAGCCTCCATGATATACTGTTAAAAGTTGCGTTAAACCCCATACAAACAAACAAGTAAGTTTTCATGTATTATTTATTGAAGGGGTGATGGACAGAAAGACTTTGAAGAAGAACTGTTAAGAGTTGCTTTGAACCCCATTCAAACAAACAAACAATAAAAGTAATTCTTTAATGCTTTCAGATGGATTATCGAGAAATAACGGTAGATTATAATTTGATAAACTCACCGCCTATCCAGTGAAATTATCAAAAACTTATGCCTATCCTTCATTTCAACCTATCTGACGTCATCTAAGCAGAGCCAAATAGTTGACGTCATCATAAGCGTTGCATAGCAGTCACGAGCAAAATGATGCGCTTTCAGAAAATTTGTCATATAATTTTCGCATTTTGTCTAATTTTTGCATTAAAGAAATAGAACAATCGTTTGTTTTACAAGTAAGATCGATTTATATTTCATTTCGTGAACAACAAAAGCTATATTTTCACTCATGGCTTCGCCACTCGTGAAAATAAAGCTTTTGTTGTTCACTCAATGAAATATAAATCGATCTTACACTGAAACAAACGATTATCCTCTATGTATTTCTGTATCATTTATTATAGGAGGTGATGAAGAGAAGGACTTTGAAGAAGAAGAAGAATCTCAATCTAAACAAAATAAAGAACAAGATACAACTAGGCTGAACTCTTTCTTAGAAAAAGCTGGACAGGTAATTTTTTCTTTCAAGTTTGTGCTGCATTGCTTCAATAGGCCTGAATAGATTTCATATTCAGCTGAAAGTGTGTCAATTTTGCTGTACAAAGGAGGTCTAAAATTGGTTCATGGTCATGTGATAGAGAATGAATTTTGCCATGAAAAGATTGTTATACAGAGATATATAAGTTGTTATACATTGGTATCTTTGTTGTTATACAGTGGTATCTTTGTTGTTATACAGTGATATGTAGGTTGTTATACAGTGATATGTAGGTTGTTATACAGTGATATGTAGGTTGTTATACAGTGAATTATAGGTTATTATACAGTGAATAGCCATGTAGTAGTTGACCAATTTGGCGCTACAAAGGCCTGAAAGGAGTTCATAGTCTTGTGGCAGTGTGTTATTTTTGCCTCACAGAGGGCTGAGTAGAAATCACAGTCTTTCAGTCATTTGTCAGTTTTGCTTTAACAGAGGTTATTATACAGTTCATGGTCATGTAGTAATGTGTCAATTTCATCCTACAAAGGCATGAATAGAACTCATGGTAACATGATAATATGTCAATTTCCTCATACAAATGCCTGGATCGAGTTCATTGTTATTTAGTATAGGGATGAGTGTATTTTTCATTGCGTTTATTGGAGTATAAAGTGCTATTGCCGTAGCACATGGCAAATAACGCCCGTAGGGCGTTATGTTTAAGCCATGTGCTAAGGCAATTGCACTTTATACTCCAATAAACGCAGTGAAAAATACACTCGGCCCATATAATTGCAATACGTCTATTTTCAAATCCGAAACGGATAGAGAGATTAAAATAAAAACAAATAAACGAACTGTGGGCGGAGTTACTTTTCTTTGACAGGCGTATGGGTACATTGACACAGTTTATCGCGTTGTAACGGCGGACATTTTATTTCGTCGCTTGGGTTTTTTGAAATGGAAATTCGAACGTACGTTGGATTTATTTGGAATTATTATGAGGAAATACTAACTTTAAACTCTGTAAATTATGATATCTGGGTCGATAACAGTTAGAATTATGAATAGATATTTGTAATAGACAAGAAATATAAACCTACCACATCGACACGATGCATGCTGATGTGGCGAAGCCGATTCGACATCTCGGATTTTCGGCTAATAAAGGTGAGTTTTTCGAAATCTTCATGTTTAAAACGAACATTATAATTGTTATAAGGACACTGTTTGTTTATCTATTTATTGAAAATCCATGGAAGTATAAAGGAATTCGAGGAAATCGAAATTCAAAAGGTGATGACTATAAATAGTAACAAAACAAGTTTGGTATTTCTTGGAAGTGAACTCCCAATATCGGAAATCCCTGACCTTGTTTGTTTCTATTTTTGTCGAAAATAGTTCTGCCTTTTATCGAGGTATAAAGTGCAATTAATTTGGTCATGTGATACAATTTGGGCCAATGAAAATACTCTATTTTGAAGTATTGCAATTATTTATGTGGTGAATTCATGTTATAAATCTCTGAATAGAGTTCATAGTTATGTTGAAGTGTGTTAATTTTGCCTTGCCTTGTCCATAGCTACGTTTCTGGGAGTAGTTCTTTGACTATTGATTATTGAACTATTTATGGGTTATGGGTTAGAAATGGTGTGATCTCCAGGATTACACAATCAGTGAAGGAAAATGTTTTGATATAATTTGGATTAGTTTATAAAATGTTGAACCGGGAGTTAACCCATTCCCACTCAATGTCGCTTTTAGATGTCCCCACGAAAAAAAGCTTTTGAAAATATTGTGGAAAACAAAGAGATTGCTTGCAACAAGCTATTTCTTCAGTATCAACAATGTTTGCTACCCGAAAGCTTAGAATGATCCAAAATTTCATATGTTTTAAAATGTCATCTGCAACTCCTTTCAATTTGCACCGGGTTAAGGCTTAAAAAGCTTTGTTGATATGTATCACATTTCTTTACTAAGAAAACAAAATTGCCCTTGGTATCCATAGTTTTATTGAGTTTTCAGTTTAAAGACTTTTTCCATAATTTACTGACTTCAAGACCTTGATGAAGCTTCTATTGTAGCATTTTTCATGCCCCCAGCATTGAAAAAATTTGGCATATTTTTCACAATTGAATCTGTCTGATGAAAACTTATCTTGAACCCTTTGCATAAATTGACTTAATGTCAAGGTCATCTGACAAAGTAAATGTTATCTTTTATTGTCAAATTGAAAAATAGGTAATTTTCGGACAAATGTGTTTCACAAAGAAATCTTGGGCCTCTCATTGGATGTCAAGGTCATTTGTAATTGTTAAAGTCAACATCGAGGTCATATTTCAAAATATATATTCCTTTAATGACGGCACATATCCTTTCCAACATTTGTCGCTCACCAGTGGTTGGATAATGGTAAACCTAAGTGAGATAAGAAGCTGGAGTCTAGGAAAGGATGTAGTGGTAGTATTGTAGTGAGAAATACCAGGAATCCATTTTTAGGTGAACCAGTTGCTGCCATATGACTTAAATACTAAAAATTGGTTTTATGTGTTTCAGGTGATTGCTATTTTGTTAGAAGAAAGCAAAGAAGATGAGGGTGAATCTATGGGAAAGCATAAATCACAGCTGTCTATAAGTGAGGGGTACACTGAATTGGAGCTATTACCTATATTAGCTGGTAGGTTATTACACTTTGTATGTAATAGATAACAGCTGGCTATAATTGAGGGATACACTAAATTGGAGCTATTACTAATATTAGCGGGTAGGTTATCATACATTGCATGTAATAAATAACAGCTGGCTATAAGTGAGGGGTTCACTGAATTGGAGCTATTACTAATATAAGCTGGTAGGTTATTACACTTTGTATGTAATAGATAACACCTGGCTATAAGTGAGGGGTACACTGCATTTGAGCTATTGCCTATATTAGCTGGTAGGTTATTACACTTTGTATGTAATAAATAACAGCTGGCTGTAAGTGAGATGAACACTGTATTGTAGCCATCACCTATATTAGCTGCTAAATCACAGTTGGGTATAAATGAGGAGTATATCTTGTAGGTTATTACATTTTTAGCTCGGCTGTTTTCGGAGAAAACCCGAGATATTGCTATAGCCTTTGTGTCGTTGTCGTCACTTTTGTGGTCGTTGTTGTGCCAAAACTTAAACATTCATTGATATCTCTGGTTCTACTTAAGGCATTCACTTGAAATTTGGTACACTTGTTCACTATCAAAAGATCAACCTATAATACTATCAAGGGGGATAATTGGGATAACCTGCATTTTGTCCACTATCCAGCACCCAACAGACGAGCATAGGCACTAGTAGGCGGTGCTCTTGATATGAGATTAATCACAGCTGTCTATAAGTGCAGTGAATACAGTATTTGAGTTATTACCAACAATACCTTGTAGGCATATTTGGATCCATATCAAAATAATATCAAGGGGTGTAAAAAAATTTCTAACGCATTCCCACACACTTAAAAAAATTAGTCTAGTTCAAATTGAAAGAAGCTGCAGACTACAATTTCAACTTGATGGAAATTTAAATTTGTTCACCTCTTTCGATAGAAAACATTGTGGATAATGAAGAAATTGCTTGAAACCAGTAATTTCTTCATTTTCCACAATGTTTTCTAAAGCTTTTTTCTTGAGGGGCATAAAAAGGATGGGTTGGTGGGAATAGGATATATCATTCTAATACCTGATTATGATTGGGTTCATTGAACTTTCTTGTAATTTCAATAAAACATCACAAATATAATTATTTTGCCCTTCTTTCGAAAGATGGGGGTGATTGGGGCAAAGTGTTTCTTCAAAGTCCCTCCATTTGTTCATCTGTTTGTCTGTTGTTGGTTTGTAATTTCCACATTGCTTTTTACCTAAAATGATTGAGATGTTTGAAAACTTACCTACTTAAAAACTGCCATTGGCAACTTCTTTGAATTCAGGCCACTGTAGGATTTTGTCTTCATGTGATGGAATAAAAGATGGTGAAAAGTTACTTATCATTCCTTTACAGGTCGACATGTAGTGTACTCTCATTTCTCTCCTGTACAACCAAACTTGTTACTGACAGTTTACAGTCAGGCCTCAGATGTAAGTTTATACCTATATACATTTATATCTTGGTTTTAATGCACTGAAGAAATGATGATATTAAAAGCATTGTGGATAAAGAAGATAAATCTGATAACATGAATTTCTGATTTTCCCACATTTTTTTTTTTGACTAGGTTGTTTTCGGAGAAAACTCAAGGTATTGCTATAGCCAGATTGTTGTCTGTGTTGTCTGAAACATCGACATTTTGTAATATTGGTTCACAGAACACATTCACTAAGAACTCCCAATATATGTTCACTATAAAACGCTTTAAAACCAGCTGTCTAAACTAATAAGGGAAAAAACTCTAAATGCACTTTTGAACAAATTATGCCTCTTTATCAACTTAGAAGTTTTACTCACTATTTAGCACTTGAATAGCCAAGCATGGATATCCACATGGGGTGCTCTTGTTTATCCCTTCTGAAAATATTGATCAATTTGGTCTGGTGTCAAATGTTGTCTGCTAGCTTTTAATTAGCACCAGTTGAAGGCATATATTCTAGATTTATTAATGGATTTCAAGTAACTTGGCTTTATTGTTCTCCATCATGAGAAAATGTACTATTTGTAACAAATTTTTGGATAACCCAAAGATCGAGGTCATGGCTCAAGGTCAAATGTTGAGAATTAGCTTTTCTAGTGCCTTTCTCATACATTTATGGATTGATTTCAAAATAATATAATTGTTCTCAAGCATGAGTATATTAGACATTTGAAACAATTGTTGCATAGCTCCAAGGTCAAGGTCTCAGCTCAAGGTCAAATATTTGCAGGTTTGACATTTTGTCCGTGGATGACTTCCTAGATCTTAGCTTAATGTCACTTAACCCTTTCCTGTTTTTCAAAATTTTAGACTTCTCCAATTTGAGAGAAGTTGCAGACGACAACTAAAAATGAGTGCAATTTAAAAAGTAACCAATCTACAGGGTAGAAAATATTGTGGGAAAAGATGAAATTGCTTGTTTCAAGCAATATCTTCATTTCCTACAATGTTTTCTCAAGTATAAATTTCACATGGGCCAAAAAAACAAGCAAAAAAAACCCCAAAATACAAAAAACCCAGGGATTGAACAGGAAAGGGTTAATTAAGCCTTTCAACAATTTCAGGTGATGGGTGATAATCCAGCCTCCAAGAGAGGAATCATCTGTGTATGGAATACCAATGAACCAACCTATCCACAAAAGTAAGATTTTTTCCCCCTTAGTTTGAAAGTTTCCTGATTTCATTACATCTGCTTTTCTATGATGCTTCTGTTGTTTTATCAAAAATCACAAAGTGAAGACCCTACAGGCTATTTCAATGTTCCATTGTATTCAAATTTGACAAATATCTGATTTTAGCTGCTTTTGAATTGAGAAGGGGGAATTTGATTTAATGGCGTGTGTGTTTGGTTATAGAACTCTGCATGATGCCAGAAACTGACATATAGTAGCTTTCAGTTAGAAAAAGGTGGACCAATTAAATTGTCCATTTAGACAAGAAATGAATTGTGAACTCCAGCATTCTTAACCCTTGTCATGCTATATAAAATCCCTTAAGAAATTGCATTAAAATCAAAGGGCTGAAAGCACTGATAGCACTTATTGTTCAATAATCAATACTTCTTTTGAAAATCAATTTCATAAACAACTCTGGTAGGAAAAGTACAAGCAGGAGATGTAGGTCAAGATCAGACTGCACTTATGTGCAGGCTGATCTTGGTCTATACCTCCTGCCAAAACCGGAATATTCTTGGTTCAGCATGACAAGGGTTAAGAGCTTTTGCTGATAGAAATCCAGTAAAACTATACCTTCTTCAAATAGTCATTATGCGGTTTAGATTGGCAACCAACAATTTGCCTTTTATGTCACTGATCATTGATGTCTGGTTTGATCCCTGGTGACAGCAAATGTCCTTTCCAACATTGTCTCTAACAACAGGAAAGGGTTTATTATTTCCTGTTCAATCCCACCATTTGGTTGATAATCATAAAGTGAGATGAGCAGCTGGTGGCTTGGAAATGATGTAGTGGTAGTACTGGTGTGAGAAATACCAGGAATCTTTTGATAGGTGCTCCAAATACTATGATATCACTGTAATATAAATTAAAAGTGGGATTAACCCATTTCCACTCAGTGACGCCTTTAGATGCCCCTAAGGAAAAAAGCTTTGGAAAATAATGTTGAAAATGAAGAAATTGCTTGTTACAAGCAATTTTTTCATTTTCCACATTGTTTTCTACCCAGAGAGCTGAAAAAATCCAAAATTTCATTCACTTTGAATTGTCGTCTGTAACTTCTTTCAATTTGGGCCAGTCTAGAATTTTGCCATCTGGTAATAGGTTAAACCCTATTCAATCAGTCAATCAATTACAAAACAAGGTTTTTCATTTTGTTTCCATGTCAAAAGACAGTGGGTGTTGCCAGTGATCAGTGAATTCTACAGATCACAGCACCCCCTTGAAAGATATTTATGTCTGGTTTCAACTGTACTTGTAATGTGCGCTTGGTTATTATCCAAATACCATTTCTTTAACCCATTCCCAAATGACAAAGCTTTAAACTGGTCTAAATTGAAACGGATTGTGGACGACAAAACAAAAATGGTTTGAATTGAAAAAAAAGGGCCATATGAGGCAGAAAATAATTTGGGAAAGAAGAAATTGCTTCTTACAAGCAATTTCTTCTTTACTCACCATGTTTTCCATACTTATGTTTCTTTTGCGTGTTTGTGTGGGAATCGGTTAAATTTCAAATTCATTTAGCCTTTGATTAAAGCAGTATTGTTAACATGTCAAACAACTATTGTGTGAAAGAGCTTATCATTTACATTTATTTTCCATTTTCAGAATATTAGCATGTGCTAGCCAGCCTCGTTGTTGTTGTTTTAGTCCTGTTAAACCGTCACTGGTGTTTGCGGGGATGCAGGATGGATCTATAGCCATGTGGGATTTACGAGAGGCTGCTTCCCTACACAGACCCACTCAAATACAGGACCAGTCTTATGCTTTACGATATCCAACATATGATACAGGTAATAGATTGTGTTCAAAATCAATACCAAGGTCAGAATTTAGACTTTGTTGTTGCAACTACATAACTGTTTTGGAAATACATTTAGTTTTGCATGAAATATTTGTAATTTATTAGCTTGGCTGTTTTTGAAGAAAACTTGAGGTAATGCTATAGCTTTGTCGTCTGCTTCTTTTCTTTGATAAAATCATTTGACATTTTGATTTATCTCTTTAACCTATGATTAAATTTTTATAATATTTCACATATACATGTACAAATCATTTCTGGTCTAAATGAATGGTTTCATTGGTCGCCTGGTAATTTGATTCACAGCTGCGATTGGTCAATTCACTTGTGAAAAGATATGCTTTGGCGAATTTAAAAAAAAATGTCATATTTCTTTTGGCATTAAAGAAAGAGAATAATTGTTCGCTTTTTGTGCAAAATCTTTTTTTACCATGAAGACCTATTGTACATTACCACTTGTAACCAGCCACTCATGAAAATATAGATTTACTTGTTCACTCAGTGAAAGATAAATCGATCTTACACCGAAACAAATAATTATCCTCTACGTGCTCTGTATTACAGCTGCTGTATTATCAGAGGAGAACCATCACAGTCCAGTGACATGTATTAGTCCTATCTACTCTTATATCAACAGGTAACTTTCTTATGCTGTATAATAGGTTTTCTTAACCGATTACCAGAAGACGAATTCGTAGACTTTTGAATTCAATGAAGTTAAGGCTACAATTTTAAGTTGAAATTGTAAGAATCTTATTAGTCTTTCTGGTTAGAAAACATTGTTGGAAATGAAGGAATTGATTATTACAAGCAATATCTTCAATTTCCACAATTTTTTCAAAGCTTATCTCTTGAGGGTTTAACCCACTCCCACACAATGACACTTTTTGACACCCCTAAAGAAAAACAATCAGGAAAACATTGTGTAAAATGAAGAAATTGCTTGAAACAAGCAATTTCTTCATTTTACATAATGTTTTCTACCTGGAAAGTTGAAAAAATCTAAAACTTCACAAACTTTAAAATGTTGTCTGCAACTCCTTTCAATTTGGACCAGTCTAAAATTTTAATGGGTGGGCATGGGTTAAAGAATTAGATGGTGTGGGATTTGGTTAATTAATGTTTCAGAAGAGAAAAAGATAAAAAACGAAACTACAGCTTTTTTATTATTGGTATTTATCAGTCTGGTAAAGTATAAATTCTCTTTTGATTTAAAAACAAGTGACTTTAATATCAGCAGATTTCAGCTCAACCTGTTTGTGGAGCAGGCTATCTTTGTAAAATAGGGCCCATTTTCACAGACCAGTCTACATGATCTATTTGTCCTTTGAATTTAATATCAAGATTTGTTATAGACCTAGACATGTCTTGTCAAATCAGAGTCCTCGTTAAGAATTATTTATGTTTACTGATAAATGAGACCGGTGAATAAAATGACTTGGTTTATATATAAAGGCCAAGGGTCCTGAATGGTAGCGTAACTTATATTTTTTTGTTTTTCACAAACATTTCATGAACCAAGGCGGTATATGTGTGTTACTGCATCAATACATCCAAAATTATCCAGGGCATAACTCCTGTTTTTATGGAAGTATTTCAGAATAACTTGGCACAGTTTGAGACAGTTGTTCTACATTATGAGTTTATGTGCCATTTGAAGTAAATTTTCACATAGCTCTAAGGTCAATGACTAAAGCTCAAGGTCAAAAATTCAAATTGAGCTTGTCCAGAACATAATTATTATTATGTACAATTGTCCTCCATCATGAGTCGATATGCCATTTGAAGATTTTTTTAAGATAGTTCCAACATCAAAGTCACAGCTTAAGGTCAAATATTAAGCAGGCTTGTTATGTTGTCCCTGGACAACTTTCTAACAAATTTTAGTATGGCAGCTGTGAGAGAGCTGTTTCTGGCATTGCGTTGCATGAGAACACATTTCTTGCTATATAACTGCTATACAACTGCTGTATAACTGCTATATAAATAGAACTATTTCACTGCAAAATTCCCATAATTATTTGCCTTTATAAAAATCATTTGTTTACCTTTGCATAATTATAATTATACATGTATAATCCATGATTTATTAGGGAAAAAAACATATTTGAGCCATTGAATGACTCCAATGACATTTCCCATCAAATCACATGTGCATTAAGTAAAGACTCAGATCAGCTGATACAGCGCAGTCTTACCAGAGTTTTTGATCTGTGCTTTGTTGTTAACTACTGATTCTAAGTTTCTTTAGATAATCAGAAATATTTTACATACACTCTGTGGATGTCCAGGCTGCTCAATGCGTGAGCGCCACCATTATAGCGCAGTCAGTAGCGCATCAGACTCCTAATCTTGATCATGGGATGTCATGGGTTTGATCCCCGGCGGCGGCTCATATCCTTTCCGACATTTGTCTCTCACCAATGGGTTGATAATCATAAAGATAAGAGGGATAGCAGCTGGAGGCTAGGAAAGGATGTTATTGTAGTACTGGTGTGAGAAATTCCAGAAATCCATCGTTAGGTACTCCATCCGCAATATGACTGAAATACTGTTAAAAGTGGCATTAAACTCCGTTCAATCAATTAATCAAGCACATGTGAAATGGCTGGAAATTTCATGCATAGGTTCATGAGCAATGTTTTGTTCCACAGTGGTTTTGTTCCATTGAGTCTACTACATAGGTAAAAGTTTATTAAGATTTGTACCATCAACACTTGTCATGCTAAAATATCCCTTCATAGTATTGAATTAAAATCAAAGGGCTGAAAGAACTGAAATGCCCTGATTGTGGGACAAGATTTCTTTAACTTGTAGATTCTATTAATCTATATCCACACAGTGATCCTTTTTGACACTCCCACAAGGCTTTGGAAAACATTGTGGACAATGAAGAAATTGCTTGTAACAAGTAATTTCTTCAGTGTCCACTATGCTTTCAACCCTAAAAGGCCAAAATTTCCTAAATACCACCAAAATAATTTGCCACCTGCATCTTCTTTCAGTTTGGACAAGTTTAAATTTTGTTGCATAGTAATATGTAAAGAACTTTTGCTTAAAACATCAAATGTGGATGTGGACTAAGATCATACAGCACATATCTTCAGGCTTATCTTAAGTCTATACCTCCAGCCAAAGCAGAAATATTCTGGGTTCAGCATGACAAGGCCTAACTTAAAAATCAGACTATCAACTACATTTTTGTATCAAAGAATTTTATGTCATATCTAATGTTGTTCATTACAAAATGTATCAAAGTTTACCGTCCTAAGCACCTAAAGAAACATATTGCTTAAACATTATTACAAAATTATGATAATGCATCCCAAAAAGCTATGCTCAGAATTTAACCCCATTGTGTAATCATGTACGCCCAGACTAATCTTGTATTTTGCTATCAGCTCTTCATTCTAAATGACAGATTATTGCTATCAATCAATTATAGATTGACCAATCAAATAACTTATTTAGGTCAGAAATTAATTGTTGATCTTTGACTTGTATGTGGCATTTTTGTTGGTCGGAAATTTTCATTTTCTCTGGTAGCTGTCTTGAACCTTTCCTGTACAAACCTGGGATTTACATTGCTGTGATTATATGATTAAGAAAACATTGTGGAAAAAGAAGAAATTGCTTGTAACAAGCAATTTCTTCTTTTCCCGCAATATTTTCTACCACCTAGGATGGATTCATTTCAAATTGCATCCAGTTTTCAATATGTCTGCATCTCTTTCATTTTGGACCAGTCTAAAATTTCATAAATGGGAAAGGGTTAGACTTTGTAACTACAGCTTATCAATGACTTTCTTTTCCTCTTATATCCCTGGCCACAATGTTTTCAAACTTTTTTAGCTCACCTGAGCACAACGTGCTCAAGGTGAGCTTTTGGTATCACCTTTTGTCCGTCGTGCGTCTGAAGTCGTCAACAATTCTTTAAACATCTTCTCCTCAGTAACCACTGGGCGGAATTCAACCAAACTTGGTAGGAATGTTCCTTGGGTGACCCTTCTCAAAAGTTGTTCGCGGATTTTTGATTGACCCCCAAATATGGGCGTGGCAGGGCGTGGCAGTTTTTAACTTAGAAATCTTTAAACATCTTCTCCTCAGTAACCATTGGGCCAATTTCAACCAAATTTGGTATGAATGTTCCTTGGGTCACCCTTTTCAAAAGTTGTTCGTGGAATTTTGATTTATGCCCAAATATGGGCGTGGCAGGGCGTTGCAGTTTTTGACTTAGAAATCTTTAAACATCTTCTCCTCAGTAACCATTGGGCCAATTTCAACCAAACTTGGCATGAATGTTCCTTGGGTGACCCTTTTCAAAAGTTGTTCATGGAATTTTGATTTATGCCCAAATATGGGCGTGGCAGGGCGTGGCAGTTTTTTACTTAGAAATCTTTAAACATCTTCTCCTCAGTTACCATTGGGCCAATTTCATCCAAACTTGGCATGAATGTTCCTTGGATGACCCTTTTTAAAAGTTGTTTGCAGAATTTTGATTTTATGCCCAAATATGGGCGTGGCCGGGCGTGGCAGTTTTTGACTTTGAAATCTTTAAACATCTACACCTCAGGAACCATTGGGCCAATTTCAACCAAACTTGGTATGAATGTTCCTTGGGTGACCTTTTTCAAAAGTTGTTTGGCAGAATTTCGTTTCACGCCCAAATATGGGCGTGGCAGTTTTTGACTTTGAAATCTTTAAACATCTTCTCCTCAGTAACTATTGGGCCAATTACAACCAAATTTGGTATGAATGTTCCTTGGGTGACCCTTTTCAAAAGTTGTTCGCAGAATTTTGATTTATGCCCAAATATGGGCGTGGCAGTTTTTTTAACATTACAATCTTAAAAAACATCTTAACCTCAGTAACAGTTGGGTCAATTTCAACCAAACTTTGCATGAATGTTCCTTTGGTGACCCTTTTCAAAAGTTGTTCCTGGAATTTTGATTTATGCCCAAATATGGGCGTGGCAGGGTCAGGCACTTTTTTGACTTTGAAATCTTTAAACATCTTCTCCTCAGTAACTATAGGGCCAATTTCAACCAAATTTGGTATGAATGTTCCTTGAGTGACCCTTTTCAAAAGTTGTTCTAGAATTTTGATTGATGACCAAATAAGGGCTTGGAAGGGTAGGGCAGTTTTTGACTTTGAAATCTTTAAACATCTTCTCCTCAGTAACCATTGGGCCAATTTCAATTTTGAATCATCTTACATTAGTCAGGTGAGCGATTTTAGGGCCGTTCTGGCCCTCTTGTGTGTCAAAAAGCAATTGTGTGGGAAAGGGTTAATATTGGAAATCCAAATATATTTATCAGAGAAATTGTCAAATTACAATCAAATAAATTGTGCTCATATGCACAGCTTGTCTTTAAATTCAATATCATGTGTCAGAAATCTGATTTTTAAATGTTGATACATTAATTCTTCTTGAGAGAGCCATTTTCAACAATTTCACAAAGCGTGTGGAGGGCAGACTTTGAGCAGTCTGGACGGTCACATGGTGCGTTAGAAATATTTGCTGACCATCTAAAGAAACTGAGGAAGCTGTCTACATAGCACATAGTGAAGGCTCTGATCAGATTGTGCAGATGCAGAGGCCTTAACTTTGCGCACTTGTGATGTCTCGCACTGGTTCAATTGTATTTTGTTTACTTTTTCTTTGACATGCTGTTCTCTTAATGATATAGTTGAAGAAATAGAGAATGTTGAATGAATAGTCATCATTTTAAGAGTTGTAGAGAATATTTTTTGTTTTTGTTGAAGTATGAACCAAAAAATCTCATCACATCTTATGAATACGTGAAAGCAAGTCTAGAAATTAAATTTTAAATGGATAAAAACGAGGCTACTGGCCAGTTTTGTCTGTTTAAAGATGAGTTCAGTATTTAATGAGCATGAACTTGATATTCTATTTCTAACTTGATATGAATCTTAGGGACAAATCAATAAAATTAGTGTATTTTATTTATTCAAAATAGTCCGTAAAGACGCCATTTGTAAAATGATGTCATTACATTCATTTCGAAAGAATAAAAATATTCAACATGTTTATTTCACTCCCAAGATGTAAGGTCATGTTATTAGTAAGATGATTACCAAAGTTTTTGTTTTTGCATTCCTGTTGGTGTTAGTAAAACTGTTTTTAAGTTTCAAGTTCAATGTTGCCTCATTGTGAGATGATGTTAGGGGCTAACCCATTACCAAACAACAAATTTTGGACAGGTCCAAATTGAAAGAAGTTGCAGACATAGTTTCAAAGTGTGTGTAATTTGAGAAATAAGGACTGAATATGATAGAAATCATTTTGGAAAAAGGAGAAATAGCTTGTTACAAGCCATTTCTCCTTTTCCCACAATGTTTTCCTATTTATTATATTACATGGACATCAAATGGCGTTATTATTTATATCCAGGAAACAAACAAATTTTGGACAGGTCCAAATTGAATGAAGTTGCAGACAACGTTTCAAAGTGTGTGTAATTTGAGAAATGAGGACTGAATTTGGTAAAAAACATTTTGGAAAAAGGAGAAAAAGCTTGTGACAAACCATTTCTCCTTTTCCCACAATGTTTTCTTTTTTATTGTATTACAAGGGCATCAAATGGTGTTATTATTATTCATATCCAGACAACAAAATAGCAGACTTGTCCATATTGAAATGAAGTCAAATACAACAATCCGAAGCCCATAAATATTGCAAAAGATTTGCCACATAGGCTAGAAAACATTCAGAGAAAAGAAGAAATTGCGCTTCACAAGCAAATGCTTCTTTTCTATCAATGTTTTCCTAAGCAATTTTCTTCTGTGTCAAAATGTGAGATTGTTTGGTAATCGACAGAATGTTGGCAATGTCCACTGAGATCCTACAGTAATTTCCAATTAGATAGTAACCCATTCCCACACAACAAATTTTTAGACTTGTCCAAATTGAAAGGAGTTGCAGACGACAATTTAAAGTTTATGAAATGTTAGATTTTTTCATCTTTATAGGCAGAAAACATTGTGTAAAATGAAGAAATTGCTTGTCACAAGTAATTTCTTCATTTTACACAATGTTTTCCCTATTGCTTTTCTTGAAGGGCGTCAAAAGGCGTCACTGTGAGGAAATGGGTTGACTCATTCCATTACAACAACAAAATTTTAGACTTGTCCAAATTGAAAGAAGATGCAGACGACAAATTTAGGTCGATGGAATTTTAAATTTGTCGTTTTTTTGGATAGAAAACATTGTGGATAATGAAGAAATTGTTTGATACAAGCAATTTCTTCATTTTCCACAATGTTTTCCTCAGCTTTTTTCGTAAGGGGTGGAGAAAGGAGGGAGTGTGTGGGAATGGGTTAAACAGAATGGTTTTGAAAATCTATGGTCAGTAAAATATAATTGAAAAGTTGAATGGTTGGTTTGTGACTTAACGCTGTAACTACAGCATGAATGAGCTGCAGTTACAACATTTTAAGTTGCCAACAAACAAAAAAAGCTCATGAATGTTCATTTCAGGTTCTAAAGGAATGATTTGATTGATTGATTGAATCTTTGATTTACAGCTGCAATCCGCCAATTTCGGAAGCTATTAAAAAATGTTGCAACTTTTGTAATAAGACTTTAGGGGTTAAACGCATGATATGATGAAGACTTGGTTGGATTGCATATTACAATGTATATCTCAAGACAATGAACGTCTTTCAACATCAAAGCAGAACTCCTTTTCTGAGTCAGTGGGCGGGGCCAGTGAATTCTGTGTGCTAGGGCCAGCTATCTGTTAACCCTTTCCCGTTTTTTTTGAAATTTTAGACTAGTCCAAATTGAAAGAGGTTGCAGGCGTCAATGAAAACTGGATGCCATTTGAAAAGAAACCATCCTATGTGGTAGAAAATATTGTGGAAAAAGGAGAAATCGCTTGTTACAAGCAATTTCTTCTTTTTCCACAATGTTTTCTTGAGTATAAAATTACAGGAACGTAAAATCCCGTATTTGAGCGGGAAAGGGTTAACCTATTTCCACACTATGATGCTTCTTGATGACCCTCAAGAAAAAACCATTGGAAAAACATGGTGTAAAATGAAGAAGTTGCTTTTAACAAGAAATTTCTTCATTTTCACAATGTTTTCTATCCAGAAAATTGAAAAAATCTAAAATTACAAAAAAAGTGGTAATGGTTAAGTATTAATAAAATAACTATTAATGTTTCCTGTTTTATTTTACAGCTCAAAATCTGGTTCTTCAGTGACAACACAGACCAGCTCAGCATCCGAAGGTGAGAAAACGTTAAAAAATAATTGAGACATATTTCCAAAACCAAAATGTAGTTTTCCTAGGTCCATATTTATTGAATACCCAAAAAGTAATGAAATGAAAGTTTGAATTTTTGCCATGAAGTTTTTTAAATCAGTTACTTTTTTATGATAAAAATTTTGCCAATAGCAACCATTACTTAACAAATTCCCACACAATGATGCTTTTTTGACTCTCCAAAAGAAAAAGAATTGGGAAAACATTGTGTAAAATGAAGAGATTGCTTGTAACAAGCAATTTTTTCAATATTAAGAATGTTTTCTACCAAAAAAATTGAAAAATCTAAGATTTCATTTACCTTAAATTGTCGTCTGCAACTCCTTACAATTTGGACAAGTCTAAAATTTTGCTGATTGGTAATGGGTTAAGAAAAGCTGTTTGTTTTATTGTCTTAGTTCAGTGTTTTGTGTAACTGTTAAATTGGCTTAAATTTAAAAAGAATTTATTGTTTAAGTGTTGAAAATTCTGATTTCAGAGAGCACATCTGGTTTGTCATTCCAACTGGTGACCACTGAGGAGACTGGATTGATGCATTTCTGGGTGAGAAACCTTAGATATCGTCTAAAACAAGGCCGGTCTCTAAAAAAGTCTTTTACAATACAGTTTAACTGGTTTTAACCCTTTCCTGTTTTTCAAAATTGTATACCTGTCCAAATTCAAGGATTTTGCAGATGAAAGTATAAAGGTGATTTTATATGAAAAATAACTATTCAGTAGGTTAGAAAATATTGTGGAAAAAGAAGAAATTGCTTCTCACAAGCAATTTCTTCTTTTTCCACAATGTTTTCCTAGATATAAAAAACACGGGGACATGAAACCAAGGGATTGAACGGGAGAGGGTTAAGCAACCACTCAAGGGACGGCCAAGTTGTGGTCGGTTAAGAGAATGGTCACTTAACCTATTCCAACACAACAAAATTTTAGACTGGTCCAAATTGAAAGAAGCTGCAGACGACAATTTCAAGTGGATGGAATTTTAAATTGTTTTTGTCTTTTTGGATAGAAAACATTGTGGATAATGAAGAAATTGCTTGATACAAGCAATTTCTTCATTTTCCACAATGTTTTCCAAACCTTTTTTCTTGAGGGGCGTAAAAAGGAGGGATTATGTTGGAATGGGTTAACACACTTTTGGTGGCATATACGAGTGATTGATCCGGCAGCGTAAATGAACTATTACAGGGTTTTCACTTAACCATATGTTGATGGAACTTGTAAGAATCGTCTCATTGAGATAATTCTAATGAAATCCACCAACAAAGGATCTAGTTTTGATCATTTTATTCGTAAAAGCGTCCAATTATGAAGATCCTTTGTTTTTGGAAAGGGAAATTTGATGATTGTCGCTTAAGAAAAGTGGGTGCTTAATAGAGGTGGTAGCTTGAATAAGATTGATAGTATATGATTAATGAAAATTGTAAATGCTGACCTAGGAAGTAGAGCGGTCATATTTGTTTCATCATCTCTGTTTATCAATCCATCCATTCGTCTGTCTGTAGATGTTTTGTTTCTGTGCTCTAACTCCAGAAGCAATTGACCTACAACCATAAAACTTCAGAAATTTTTTGCCAATGATCCAAGGAAGTGCCCTATAGTTTTGGGGTCAAGTAGGTCAAAGGTCAAGGTCAAAATTGAACATTGGTTGAAACCTATTTCTGTGCTCTTACTCATAAGCCATTTGACTTTGGGCCTTGAAACTTTATTCAAATGTTGTCTTTGACCCAAGAAGGTGCCCTATTTTGGGGGGTAATGTAGGTCAAAGGTCAACTTTGCAATTTAAATGACAAAATGCTGGTGGGGGTATAAGTCTGCTTTACAACAATTAGTTTGAAAAAGTTAGAGTACTAGCTTTGTGTTCTCTTTTCCTGTCTTGCTCTGCAATGTCTTCTGTTCCATCAAAGTATCACAGGTTTTGAAAAGTCTTTGATTGTATGAACAGAGGTAATTTATTTCAGTTTAGTTGGTAAGGAAAAAAAAATCAAGCTAATTTTGAGAAAAGGAGTAATTGCTTGAAACATTTTCCTCAATGTTTTCCAACCAGAAAAATTGAGGCAACTTCCCCTTTCTCTCATTATTTTCTATGCTGTATGACATGTTTTTCAATTTCATTGCACATCCAAATGTTGTCAGCAACTTTGTTCAAGTTGGATAAGACTAAAATTTGTCATTTGGTAATGAGTTAAAGACAAAATCCTTGAATAAGGAATAGTTATTTTGTTGCACTTTATCATTGTTGTCGGCAATCACTTTTTGGATTATCATCAGTATTGCAAGGCTTGATTTTCTCATTTATATTGTTCTTTGACCATGAAAAAATATTTTGCCTGAACTAAATTTAAGAGTAATATTTAATTATTTTTTAGGTTGTTGCTGAGCTTGGCACAAGTGACCTTTCAGGGTCAATGAATGACCTTGGCCTTGCACCAGGAGGAAATGTTAAACTGATAAAAAGTTCTTCATTGTCACCAGAAAGCTCAAATAAGTATGTTATATAGATATTGTGCGTTTTCTGCCTTTTTTTTTAACAGGGTTTTTAATAAAAAATCTAATAAAGTTAACTCCCCCTGTAGCAACATGGCTTATCCCATTCCCATACAATGACGCTTTTAGACACCTCCAAGGAGAAAAGCTTTATAAAATATTTTGGAAAATGAAGAAATTGCTTATTAAAAGCAATTTCTTTATTATCCACAATTTTTTCTACCCCATAAGGCAAAACTTCTTCAAATTTTAACCACAAAAATTTCCGTCTGCAACTTCTTTGAATTTGGACTGGTTCTTAAATTTTGCTGTCTGATAACGGATTAATAGGATAAATTACTGTTGAAGAAGTTGATTCTGTGGATTTAATGTGGATTTTGTGTAGATATAGTCATCAGGCATAATGAAAATACATTTTCTTTGTTCCTTTGAGTATAGTAATAACTAGAGTCAATTGATTTTTATACCCCTTCATCAAAAGATTGGGGCATATTGTTTTACCATTGACCATCTGTCCATCTGTCTGTCTGCAAAACTTGACTAAAAAACTCTTAACATTTACAATTACTTTAAGCCTATTCAAGATACATTGCTCATATTTGGTATGAAGATAGATCATATGCATCAGCATATACCAAAGTTGAGGTCATATGACAAGGTCATGGTCTTTTGTCATGGTCAAACTTCTGCGAAACTTAACCCAAAACTTAACATTTACAAGTTTTTTACTGGGACATGGTGTTTCACATCTTGTTTATTGTTTATCTTTAAGGCCCTACTGTATAATCCTTCATTTTTACATACTGAAGACATAGAGCTGAGCAAAACATCATTGAAAAATAAGTTTTCCAACAATGTTTTTAACCCTTTCTGATGCAAATTATAATGTTTTTTACCTTTGAAATGTTGTCTGCAAACCGCTTTGAATTTGGGCATATCTAAGATGTTGTTACTTGGTGATGGACAAAATGTCCTGTGTGCTGTATTTCCTTAAAATACTTCCAATCTTTTTAACAAGCCTTAAAAAAGAAAAGGATATCTCTAAAAAAAAAAGTGAAAAATTATGAAAGTTGTCGGCTTCAACTCCTTTCATGTTTTCTTCTGGTAATGGGTTAAAGATATTGTTTTAGCAAAGATGTTTATCTATTTTGATTATACATGTATATGGTATTTCATATGGTATGAAACAAAGTACATGGCTTTTTAGTGTATGCTTTCATTAGGCTTCATTACAACACATACTGGCGAAAAAGATTCTAATTATATCTTGAAAATCAGGGCTGTAGAGGACCCCTTATTCTTCCTTTTTGATTGAACTAAAATATAACAATATGATTTTCATTCACCAGACTTTCAGAGGAATTGATGTAAGGTTTGGTGTTGTTGTTTGTAAAGCTATAGAATTTATCAAATCATAATGATTCTTTTTATATCACCGATCTTTCGATGCGGGGGCATATTGTTTTACCGTTGTCCATCTGTCTGTTTGTCTTTCCACCTGTCGGTCTGTTTGTTTGTAATGTTTCTGGTATTATTGTAGGGAATCATTTGAAACTTGGAAGATATGATTATTATCAAAGGAGTAACCCTTTCTATCAAAAGAGGTAACTCTAAATGCATTTCAATAAGAATTATGCCACTTTCTGATTTGATTTTTTTTAACCCTTGTTTGCACCCAACAGTCATGCATCAGGCACCTGGAGATGGTGCTCTTTTTATTCTAAATTTTAGAAATGAGTAGAATATTTTAAGTTTTCATTGAGGTATGAAACTTAATCACATTTCTGTTTGAATTGGAAAGCTTTGCAGATTCATAAGGAAGTGAGATCAGTTTTTTCATTCATTACCTCAATGAAACAGAAAAATAATTTGTTTATCTCTTAATTAGTAAGTTTGAGTAACTAAAAGATGACTGATATATTGTTGAGCTGTATTTATCCTGTTCCCACACAGTGACACTTTTTTAGGCGCCTCAAGAAAAACAATTTGGAAAACATTGTGTAAAATGAAAAAAATTATTTACAACAAGCAAGTTCTTCAAATTATACTTTCTATCCAAAGGGTTGAAAAGAAGGTAAGTTTCATAAACTCTTAATTGTTGTCTGCAACTCCTTTCAATTTTGACCAGTCTAAAATTTTGTTGCCTGGATATGGGTTAACAGTGTAAAATGATGTAAATGGGTTAAAGTCAAAATCATTTATGAACTACTAACCTATATATTTAGGCTTTCCAGTGTTTTCAGTCCTTTGATCTATTCCAATTCTAAAATAGGATTTTATTCCTCAGGACATGTAATTCACATTATCATGACATGTAATACTGTTTCATGTACATCTGTAAAATTTATTGTATGTTACATCATGATGTGCTTGACCCATTTATTAGCTCCCCTGAGCACAAAGTGTGATGTGAGCTGTTGTGATCAGTCAACGTTGGTCGTCTGTCTGTCCATCCACCCACAATTTCTTTAAAAATCTTCTCCTCTAAAATTAGTAGGCTGATCAAGCTGAAACTTTGCAGGGATGTTCCTTGGGTGAATCCAAGATAAAAGAATTCCATTCCATGGTTGCTACCATTTGAAAATGGGAAATTTAAGTAAATCTTTGGAATTCTTTTTTTTCAGAAACTACAAGACTCGTGGCTTTTATATTTCATACATATCGTAATTATTTTGAAAATGAGAAATTTAAGTAAATCTTTGGAATTATTTATTTTCAGAAACTACAAGGCCAAGGGCATTTAGATTTCATACGTAGCTTAATCACATGACTCTCTACCAAGTTTTCAAAAATTAAACCCCTAGGGTAAAAAATGTTACTGTTAAAATTATTTGGCTCCAGTTGCAAATTCTTCATACCAAAAAGTACTTTTACTAACAGATAACTCAGGTGAGCGATTTAGGGCCATCATAGTCCTCTTGTTGTATGTCACATAGCAAAGTATTTGACTATCAAGCCTGTATCATTCTAGAGACTCAAGACTGAAGGCTGGAGGTATAAAAGCATTGGATATGAAGTTACTCCCAGGAGACCCTAACCAATATTACATAGCTACAGACTCGGTAAGATTAGATTTTCTGGTCATTGGTCTTTGTTTCAATGAACCTTCTTATCATGCCCTCAATTGACCAATTGCGGCTGACAATCAAATCATCAGACAACCAATGAAATCATTCATTTATACTCGAAGTTCAGTTTGAACTCCAACATTGGCGACCATCTTTGTGAACTATTTTTGTTTGTTTGACAACTTAAGCTTATCTACAGCATATTCAAGCTGTACATACAACATTTAGGTCGCCAACCAACCTTTTTTCTTTTTTGTCACATGCTAGTGGCCATAAATTTAGTAAAATAACGTCATAAAAAATCGAAAGGAAACTTCCTGTCGGAGTCAATGGGCGGAGCAAGCCATTAGTCAATTGGCAGTTAGATGATGTTCATATGTGTGTTAATTATATTTCTTTGATTGACAGTGTTGATACTTCATTATTATACCCCCGAAATTATATTTGGGGTGTATATAGGCGTCAGCTTGTTGGTCGGTCAGTCGGTCCGTTGGTCGGTCTTTCTGTCTGTAGCTTTTTCGTGTCCGCTCAATTTCTCGGCAACCATTGGACAGCTTTGATTCAAACTTCACTGATATAATCAGTATCAAGCATATTCCATTACAGGCTTCCAAGGATGAGTGCCAGTGTCTAGGGAAAAGTTTTCTTTCTAAAATACTTGAGTATTCCTTTTAGACACATCCCAGAACAAAAAAAAAATGGGAAAAATTGTGTAAAATGAAGAAATGGCTTGTGACAAGCTATTTCTTCAATTTCCACAATGTTTTCTTCCCAGTCGTCTGCAAGTCCTTTCAATTAGGACCAGTGTAAAATTTTGTTGTCTGGTAATGGGTTTATTGGAAGTGTGCTCACTTCACAAAATATTCTCTGTTTTCTTTCATTGCCAGGGTTGTGTGCTACATGGAGTCAGATTTGGTAAAAGGGCGTATCCTAGAGCTCATTCACCTGTGATAGGTAAGTGGATATTTAACCCAAACCCACATAATTCTGCTTTTTGACGCCCCTCAAGTGCACCCTATGCTAATCCATTCCCATGCCTTTTTAACGTCCCTTCCCCCAATGCCCACACAAGAAAATTTTAGACTGGCCCAAATTGAAAGGAGTTGCAGACGAAAAGTTCAAGTTGATGGAATTTTGATAATCTTCATCTTTTTGGATAGAAAACATTGTGGATAATGTGGATAATGATACAAGCAATTTCTTCATTTTCCACAATGTTTTCCAAAGCCTTTTTCTTGAGGGGCGTAAAAAGGAGGGATTGTGTGGGAATGGGTTAAGGAAAACAACTGGGGAAAAAATTGTGTAAAATGAAGAAATTGTTTGTTACCAGTAATTTCTTCATCAACACAATGTTTTCTATACTGAAAGTTAAAAAAATCTAAAATTTCATAAGCTTTAAATTTAAGTCTGCAATTTCTTTCAATTTGGACCAGTTTGAAACTTTGTTGTCTCGAAACAGGTTATTTGCAGCTGAATATACAAATGCGTAGAAAAAAATTGTAAACCAATACATTTTTTGTAGAAGAAAGTGGACCTTGGTCTATGTGGCTGGTTAGTTTTAACCATTATTAATCTAATGTCATTTCAGAATCTATTGTTGATGTTTCGTCGATTGATTTTTCACCGTTTGAAAGACCCTGCTTCTTGGTAAGTAAATAAAATGCAGTTGAATTTATATAATAATCATGCAGTCCTATTTTAGAGCTATTCTTTAACCCTTTCCTGTTTTTAGAAATTTTAGACTGGACCAAATTGAAAGAGGTTGCAGATGACAATGTATATTGGATACAATTTGAAACAAAACCATCCTATGTGGTAGAAAATATTGTGGAAAAAGAAGAAATTGCTTGTCACAAGCAATTTCTTCTTTTTCCACAATGTTTTCTCAAGTACAAAGTTATAGCAACGTAAAATCCTGTGTTTGTCCAGGAAAGGGTTAAACTCATTACTCATTACAAGAGAAAAAAATGAAGTCTAGTCAAAACTGAAAGATGTTGTAGACAACAATTATGTTAATCAATCTTAAAAAAATCTTTTTCTTTTGGGGTAGAAAACATTATAGGACAAGAAGAAATTGGTTATTACCAAAAAAATTTCTATGTTTTCCAAAGATCTTTTTCTTTCAAGGCACAGAAAAAAGCCTTTTTGTGTTGGAATGAGTTGAACTTGAACTACCTTGTGACAAACGAAATTCACCTTTGATCTGTAACTGTCATTGCAATGTGCCTATTGTGTGCATCTGTTATTTCTCCCAAAAAAAATTTTCCTCAGAAAGTTTTAAGTCGATTTCAACCAAATTTTACTAAAATTCCTTGATGATCAGTTTAAGAAATTTTAATAGTTGAGAAATCATTGGTTATTGTGGGTAGGCTTAATGCAATTATATACATGTAATGCACAGTGGAATCCTTTAATTATACACACATGATTGTATTATGTTATGGCCCTGTCTGTCTGTCTAACCGCCTCTCTGAATTCAAACTTGTCATAATAAATCTCTTTAATTTCTTCAGGTGGGTTGTTCAGATGGTTCATTTTCTCTTTATCATACTAAGTCAGGTGAGTGCGTGTAGTAAGGTTTTGTATAAATGTTCTGTCATATAAAAAAGTCAAAACAAAATTCGTTAACCCATTACCAGACGGCAAAATTCTAGACTGGTCCATATTGAAAGGAGTTTTGACGACAATTTAAATTTGGTGAAATTGTAGATTTTTTCAACTTCCAGGGTAGAAGACACTGTTGATAATGAAGACATTGCTTGTGACGAGCAACTTTTAATTTTCCACAATATTTTCCTCTTGTTTTTCTTGAGGGATGTCAAAAGGCCTCATTGTGTGGGAATAGGTTAAAGTAAATGAGAACTGTCAATTGAAAATAGATCTCATTGGTGTTCTGTAAAACAAGTATGAGCCTATGCGTGACATTTTCCACCATTTCGCATGTCTGTGGCTCGCACACATTGAGCACCCGGGACAGCCATTTGGGGCAATTAGAATATTTGCTGATTGTTTAAAGAAGCTTTGGGTCAGTATATTTATACAGAGCACAGAGTGAAGACTTTGATCAGACTGTGCGGATGCACAGGCTGATCTGAGTCTTTACTTGGCGCACATGTGTAATGGTTGGAAAATGTCAAGCATGCACTCATATGTGACAAAACAATCTGACCTAGCAGAGGCCAAGCAAGGATTGCATTCTGATAATAATTATAAAGTATGGTAGAATGGCCAATCTAGGTTCAGAAAATCATCAAAGAGCAAAAAGTTTGGCCCTTGTCAGTCTTCACAGTCTGACCAGGGTTGTTACTTTTTGCATCACCAAAGAGGTTCATTTTTACTTGACATGTCACAAATATAGACCCTGAATAGATTTGTCACTTTGGATATTTTGAAAATGAATGTATAGTGTGGTTGCTTAGCAGACTACAATAACTTAAACTGGTCAAAATTGGACAAATATGCAGATTACAACAGTTTAAATTCAGAAAGTTTTATTCTTTTTATATGTTTTTGAGGAAAGAAAACATCGTGGGAAATAAAGAAATTGCTTGAAACAACCAATTTCTTCCATTTCACACTATGTTTTCCAGAGCTTTTCCTTCAGGGTCGTAAAAATTAGGATTTTGTGGATATTGTTGATAGAGCATCTGTTTGAAGTACAAAGTGTTGGCGCTGATAAATTTATGCATGTCATTAGTCTGATCAAGGTCAAGTCATTTTCTAACTTTGTAGATGACTTTCTTCTATCTTAGGGGAAAATACTGTATTCTTTACAGTAACCCATTACCAGATGACAAAATTTTAGACTGATCCAAATTTTAAGAAGTTGCAGACCACAACTTTTAGGAACATTTGTCTTTGGGAGTAGAAAACATTGTGGATAATGAAGAAACTGTTTGTCTCAAGCAATTTTTTCTTGTCCACAATGTTTTCCGAAGCTTTTTTAGAGGGTGTTAAAAAGCGTTAGTGAGTGGGAATGGGCTAACCCAATACTAGAAGACAAAAAATTTAGATCTGTTTAAATTTAAAGAGCAATCAAGTGTGTCACAAAGATATGCTCTTTTATAAGACAGTTGGCAGGAGAGTAAAACAAACCAGTTGAATTCTTTTACACTGCCAAAGGTAGCTGTATATTGGTATCATCTGGTCTATCCATCACTATGTCTACATATTCTCCTTCATTTATGGCAAATTTTAATGAAATTTTAACAGATTGTTTGTAGTCACCTGATTGTGTCGGCTTTGCCATTTTAGGCAGCATCACTGAAAAGGGGGGCTACAGAAAAAGTAGGCTAAATGCAAACTATGTGGTGGCGTGACTATGGGATTCTTGTTTTTATATTACACGGGTGATATTCCAAAAACTCTAGTGTAATGAATATGCAGAAGCCTATGAAATGTTTTTGTTACTAAAATGAAGGCATAATATTTGACAGGAGGCCATTTTATAATCAGCATTATATGTTTTGTGGACTATTGCTAATTGATGAATCTGTTATAAAAAGAAAAAAAAGGTTTAGCCTAAAGAAATAGGTCATATCGCAAAAATACGGAATGTATTAAAATGGTCATCTACAATGCAAGACAACTCAGTAAAGCCTCGTTTTTATCAATATATAGAGGATAATCAACTGGTTATTCCAGATTTGAAAAAAAAAAATTCATGGGGATGCGTTGTTAGGCGTTGAAAAAATGAGTGCGCTGTGAAATAATTATTCATATCTGGAATATCCAGTTGATTATTCTATTTATTATATACCTTATTATTTTATGTTTTATTAAAATATTGAAACAAATCTTTTTGATAGAAAGAAGGTCTATTAAAAAAGTGCGGATGAATACACGATTTAAGACCAAAGTGACACCCACAAAACTGAAGAAGTCGCCATTTTTATACTCATATTGTCTCTTTCAAATGTTACTGGGTTGGAAAAAAAGTAGATCCTAAATTACGACAGAGAGTGAATCTGAAAAGTGTTATCGTCACTCCAGTGACGATTTCAAAATTTATTATACTGAGAAATCCCAAGATTTCACAGCATTATATACCTTATTATTTTATGTTTTATTAAAATATCGAAACAAATCTTTTTGATAGAAAGAAGGTCTATTAAAAAAGTGCGGATGAATACACGATTTAAGACCAAAGCGACACCCACAAAACTGAAGAAGTCGCCATTTTTATACTCATATAGTCTCTTTCAAATGTTACTGGGTTGGAAAAAAAGTAGATCCTAAATTATGACAGAGAGTGAATCTGAAAAGTGTTATCGTCACTCCAGTGACGATTTCAAAATTAATTATACTGAGAAATCCCAAGATTTCACAGCAAGGTATATAATAGATAGATGAATCATTTAACCCATTTCCACTCAGCGACGCTTTAAAACGATCCCAAGAAAAAAAGCTTTGGAAACATTGTGGAAAATGAAGAAATTGCTTGTTACAAGCAATTTTTCCATTATCCACAATATTTTCTACCCCAAAAGTAAAACCAATCCAAAATTTCTTAAGCTTTAAATTGTCGTCTGCAACTCCTTTCAGTTTAGACTAGTCTAAAACTTTGCCATCTGGTAATGGGTTAATGAATTTGGTATTTCATGACGATCAATCAACTATCGTCTATATTAACCCACTCCCACATGGGCCCTCATTTTTACGCCCTGCCCCCTCTCCCCCCCTCAAGAAAAAAGCTTTGGAAAACACTGTAGAAAATGAAGAAACTTGCTTGTTACAAGCAATTTCTTCATTATTCACAATTTTTGCCATCCAAAAGACAAAAAAATAAATTTCAATCAACTTGAAATTGTTGTCTGCATCTTTTTTCAATTTAGACCAGTCTAATATTTTGTATTTTTGGAAGGAGTCAAAGTATGTTGTCTATTCAATCTTTCAGCAAATCCCCTCATTACCTGGCCAACTGTTACTAAAGGGAAAGCTGTAACCTGTGTTAGATGGTCTCAGAGTCGTCCCTGTGTGTTTTATATTCTCGATACCTCGTCGACAATCCATGTGTTTGACCTTCTGGAGGGTGATATGGGACCAAAGTACACTGAACAAATATCAAAAGACAGGTAAATCAAACTTATATAATATTTTATTAGTAATTCTTTTTACTAAAGCTAAAGCTGCAAAGTGATAAAAAAAATTTTGTGCAGTGCGCTTTGAAATGTAAAATGAAATAAGAAAAATGTGGCGCAATAATGGACGATTTATCTTTGAATAGAGAAAATAATTCAAACTTAAAAAAAAGAAAAAAATGATTTTTATTCTTTTTATTCTGCAAACCTGTGCAGGTTTAGCTGACCCTCATGATTATCTAACATGGTTGTATATAGACTATTAACTAAAATTTGTTAATGTATAATTTGATTGTTTCAGAGTTGTAGCATTTACCATGACAACAGACTACAAAGCCAATGGTTTAGGAACACCAGGGAAAGATCCACAGATTGTAAGTGTTGCAAAACAAACCATTATTTTGATAACAAAAGACTTATGCTTGTATTGTTCAGCTGCCATGATGTTTCAAATTCTATTTAACTTAATAAAAATGTTTGGACTATTTACTCAAGTTATCGAGACAAGAGTTGTATTTCTCCCAGTTATATCATGAGACGTCTACACTAGATAAAACAGACAGCAAATTTAATCACATTTATGAGGTCTTTAACATTTAAAGAGACTAACAATTGGTTTAGCATTGAAGCATTTTTAAGGTTTTTTTTTACAATTTACGACAAAGCAAATATGAAATGAAGCTGTTATTGAATGAAAAACAAAAACAGAAGTAGTTAGTCAATCAAAGAGAGCAAAAGAAAAGATTTACAACTAGCTGAAAACATACTGAACTTTCTGGGGCCATAAGAAAATCAGAAAAATATCATTATTCATTGTGCAGCCATTATTGTTTACATTACTTGAAAGTCATACTAAAAAATTTTCGAGAGAAAGGAATTAACATTTTTAATTATCCTTTTTATTATTGATGCATATTGATTTTCTTGTGCTTCCTACTTATCAATCCATGAATTTTTCAATATTGTACATTAAGATTGGATCAAGAAAATCAACATTAATCCATTCCCACACGATAAAATTTAAGACCAGTCCAAATTCAAAGAAGTTGCAGAGGAAAATCTTAAGTTGATGATATCTTTAAAATCTTTGTCTTTTTGGGGGTAGAAAACATTGTTGATAATGAAGAAATTGCTTGTTACAAGCAATTTCTTCATTTTCCACAATCTTTTCCAAAGCTTTCATATTGAGGGGCTTTTAAAAGCGTCACTGTGTGGGAATGGGTTAAGTAACTTTTGCTTTGGAAGGAGAAAATTATTTCAGATTGCTAATTCACCTATTCCCATACAATGTTGCTTTTGGAAGCCCCTAAAGAAAAAACAATTTATAAAACATTGTGTAAAATGAGGAAATTGCTTGCAACAAGCAATTTCTTCATTTTACCCAATGTTTTCTTCATGGAAAGATGAAAAAATCTATAATTTCATAAACATTAAATTGTTGTCTGCAACTCCTTTCTATTTGGTCCAGTCTGAAATTTTGCCATGTTGGAATGGGTTAAGTAACTTTTTGCCTTTGGAAGGAGAATTGCTGATTAAAAGAAGTTACTTAATTGAATTAGATGCATGAACAAGATCAAGTGTAATAAATAATACTCTATATTTCAGCTGTTTGGTATGGAGAGTGGGAAAACAGAGATCCACACAGTGAATAAACAGTTACGGAAAGCTGAAGATCTTGAGACTGATTATTTAAACAGCTACCTACAGCGATTCTGATTGATTCTAAATGTTTAATTCTACATTTTTCTAGTGTCCTTTTTGACCTGTATATCTGCAACATGTGCTTTCATTTAGGCTTGATCATCCACCAGTTGAGGAATAACGGCTGCCAGTCAAAAAAGTAATTGATCAAATAAATTATTCTTTTAGACTGGAAGACCTCTGACATTTACAACTTACTTGTTGTAGCTACAGGGTACAGAAGTTGCAATTACAGTGTTTACAACATCAGCCAAAGATGCTTTTTAATTTAGGTCCTGACTTTATGGTTAACCAACATCATTTGATATCTGAGTTGAACTGCCTTAAAGGAGGTCAGTGGGCATAGCCAGTGACCAACTTATTCCCACTCAACAGAATTTTGGACTTGTCCAAATTGAAGGAAAATGCAGACAATATTTTCAAGCTAATTTGGTCGAAGAAAACATTGTGGGAAATGAAGAAATTGCTTGTTTCAAGCAATTTCTAAATTTCCCACAATGTTTTCAAAAGCTCTTTTCATGAGGGTTTGTACAAAAATAGGATTGAGTGGAAATGGGCTATTACATTACTATTATCAAACAATGATGCTCATTTAGACTTGTCTTCATTGAACTTTGTGATATGATAGTACTGTTAATGTTTGATCTATTTATTTGAATAATTTGTCAAACCATTGCTGTAAGGTCGTAAATTTGTACAGTGTATAGATATGACATTTAAGCCTTTACTAGGCAACAAAATTACATACAGTCCATTGTGAAAGGATGCTTTTCTTGAAGGGTCCAAAAAAGATGGATCACATTGGAAGGGGTTAACCCATTCCAACACGAGAAAATGTTAAACTGGTCCAAATTGAAAGGAGTGGCAGATGACAATTTAAAGTTTATGAAATTCTAAATTTTTTCAACTTTTTGGGTAAGAAACATTGAGTAAAATGAAGAAATTGCTTGTTACAAGCAATTTCTTCATTTTACACAATGTTTTCCAAAGCTTTTCTTTCTGGGGGGCGTCCAAAAACGTCACTGTGTGGGAATGGGTTAAGCACTGTGACTTTACAAATAAAGAATCACTAGCTATGCTTCATGACCTGGTTCACTTAGACATTGAACTGTGTTATATTGCATAAAATACGGACAGTAGAATGTATCAAAAAGTAAATGATTAGTTGATGGCCTAAGCTGTAGTTATAACATTTGAGTCACCAAACCAACAAAAGATCTTTAACATAAATGTTTACCAATGTTGGAGTTAAAATTATTTCTGGTCAAACTGAATGATTTGATTTCGTTTGATCGATAGCCATGACTTGTCTATTACTCTTTGAACAAAATCATCTGAGAATGTAAAAGGGAATTTAGCTAACCTGTTGTGCGCAGAAAAGTCCATAATTGAGAGTAGAACAACATATAATGCTTACATTCATGAGCCATCATATCAGATAAACAAGAAAATGGATTATCTAGCATTTTCTTTTTTCAATAAAAGTTCTAGAGGCTTTCTTTACTTTGATTATTATATTTGTTTTTTATTAATTGGTAAAAATTCAGGGTTTTCAAAGGTATGGATCATTGCAGAATTATTAAACTGGTGTCAGTAATTGACCATTAGCTAGCCCTTCCCACTTACTCTGTTGGCATCGCCCATGGACTCTGACAGGAAGTTTGCTTCGATTTTGAAGTGTTTTATTTTATGAGAGTTATAGCCATTAGCATGAAACAAAAAAGCAAATGGTTGGTGTCCTAAATGTCGTAACTACAGCTACAATAAACTGTAGTTACAATGTTTGGGTTGCCAAACCAACAAAAAACTTAACGAAATTGGCTGTCAATGTCAGAGTTCAAAACTGATTTCTGCTCAATATAGACAATTTCATTGGTTGACTAAGTATTTGATTGACAACTCCATTGAGTCAATTGTTGGCCAAGCCTGTTATTCTCCGGCACTACAGTTTGAGATATCAAACAATGATTCGATAATCTATTCCAGTAACATCAAACAAAACTAAACAGTTGGTGGACAACCTTGACGTATTAACTATAGCTTGAATAAACCAAACTGACAAAAGTACTCTAAATAAATGTGTACTGTCTCCATTCACTTCCAGTCTAAAAGAAAAATCTAATAGGTCAAATAATATTTTGATTGACAGCAGTGATTGCTCAACTGACCAATCGTGGCTGTCAATCATATAATTCATCAACCAATGAAACAATGATAGAGACAGGAAGATCACTTTAAACTCTACCATTGGATTATTCAAGCTGTAGTTAAGATGATTAGGTCACCAATCAATCACTCTACTCTTTTGTTACATGCCACTGGCCACAAATTTTGCAAAATATTTTGCTGTATAAAACCGAAGTTGAACTTTCTATCGGAGTCAGAGGGTGGGGCGATAGGAGTAAGTGGGCGGGGGGGGGGGGGGGCAGCAATCAGTCTATTGTGTATGCACTGACAATATTTTGCACTGCAGCTTTATCAAAGTTCTGGCTCAATTTAAGTCAATTACTTGTTATTTATTATTAGAAATATAGTTTTTGTAGAGTCTAAGTAAATGATTGAACTGTGATAAATTATGTAAAATAAACTGTACATATTCTCTGAATCCACTATCACTGATTCATACACTTTCACATGATAAAGGAAAATTAATAAGAAAAAACATAATTGCAAAAAGAAGAAATTGCTTGTAAGAAACAATTACTTCTTTTCCCAAAATGTTTTCCACCCTACATGATATTTATTTTCCACATTAAACACACTCTAAAATGTCATCTGAAACCTCTTTAAATTGATGCAGTCAGCATTTTTTGTCAGGTATTTAGTTAAAATGCAAAGTACATTCTGGAAGATATCAAATTGGGTCCATGTTAGTCTGTATATATGGTGTCCATTTAATTACAATTCTGATGATAGCAACAGACTGCTTCATTACTACTTTCAATACAAACAAAAATTACTTTTATAGAATATATAAGTCCTTTGATGGCAAATTGTTTTTAATTGCAACAAAAAGGTTCAAAAATCAAGCAGGACATAATAGCTTTTTTACTTGGGCTGTTTTCATAGAAAGCCGTTGATATTATCGTAGTCTTGTTGTTGCCATCATCGAATCTTTCATGTTTTATGATATCTATGGTATTGAAGACATTCATTTGAAACTTGGAACCTATGTTTACTGTCATAAGAGCAACATAGACTATCAAGGGAGATAGCTCATACTGCAATTTTGTAAGAATTATGCCCCTTTTTATCCAATTTTTTATGCCCCCTTCCCTCAAAAGATCGGGGGCATATTGTTTTACTGTTGACCTTCTGTTTGTCAATCATTCATTCTTTCCGTATACTGCCTGCAAAACTTTACCCAAAAGCTTAATGTTACCAATTACTACAAGCCTATTCCAGATACAATGCTCATATTTGGCATGATGATACATCTTCATGATACACATCTCCTAATGTCAAGGTCAAGGTTATGTGATAAGATCGAGGTCACATACCAAGGTCAAACGCAAAAAATATTTCCTTGTCGCTTTCACTTAAATACTCTATTAAAACTCATGTACAAGTCAACAACACTCCTGTTTGCAGGGGCATTGTGTTTCACAAACACATCTTGTTTTGGTCTACTATTCAGCATCAAAAAGTCGAGTGATAGACATCCTTAGGTCGTGCTTTTGTTGTAAATAGATGATATATTACAAATCATATGGTGATAAAGCGTTCTATTGTAGATTCCGTCCAATCATATTTATTTATTAACCCCTTACCAGATGACGAATTTTTTGACTTGTTCAAATTAAAAGGATTTGCAGACGGCAGTTTTTTGTATATATATAATTATTTTTCATTTTTCTGGATAGAAAATATTGTGCAAAATGAAGAAAGTGCTTGTTATTTGTTGATTTGGGAACCTAAATGTCGTAACTACAGGCTGTATTTATGGTATTTAGATCGCCAACCAACAAATTAGGAGTCATTAGAAAAAATCTTATAACAAGCAATTTCTTCATATCACACAATGTTTTCTTCATTGAAAGACAAAATGAAATAAATTTCATGATGTTAATATTGTCAACTTTATAAACTACATGTATATTAATTTGGACCTATCTTAAGTTTCATCGTCAGGTGAGTTCTTAACTCTTTGCTGTTTTTCGAGAATTTAAAATGGTCCAATTTGAAAGAGGTTGCAGAGGACAATAAAAATTGGATGCAATTGAAATAAAATATTCCTACGTGGTATAAAATATTGCAGAGAAAGGAAAAATTGATTGCTTTAAGGAATTTCTTCTTTTTCCACAACGGTAGCGCGCCAGACTCCTAATCTTCAATCATGGGTGTCATGGGTTCGATCCCCGGCGGCGGCAAATATTCTTTCCGACAATTGTCTCTCACCAATGGGTGGATAATCGTAAACCTAAGTGAGATAGCAGCTGGAGGCTAGGAAAGGATGTAGTGGTAGTACTGGTGTGAGATATACCAGGAATCCATAGGTGCTCCAGCCGCCGCGATATGACTGAAATACTGTTAAAAGCGGCGTTAAACCCCATTCAACCAATCAATCAATCAATCTTTTTCCACAATGTTTTCTCAAGTATGAAATCGCATCGATGTTTACTCTAGGGTTGTACAGGAAAGACGTAGCCCTCTTGTTACCAGAACTATGTGTATGTTTAGAAAATGCTCCTTGAATTATATTTAACATATCGACGTGGTATTGCCAAGCATAGCTTTCTCCTACTGGAAGTCTGTTATTTCTAATAAATTTTGATTACGAGATTGTCTTCACTTACTTGCCCATTACCCTATAACCAAATGCAAAGTGTTCAAAATGTGTCACGTGTTCAACACTCACACAGGTATTACAAATTGGGTGCACGATACCCAGTCAGACAATTTCTTGGATTACTCGCCCTTAAAACGAGAATTACCGGGTTTAAGCACAGAACTGGCTGCATGTTCGGTCCTAACGTGGGTCCGAAATAAATTTCCAGTAAGCAGGAATGAATACCGCGGGGTGAACTAGCACGAAATTACATGTATTGTAAACAGCTTGAATACGCAATAGTTACGACATTTTAATTGCCAAACCCACAAAAATGCTTCACATGAATGTCGGAGTTCAAAGCTCCCATTCGGTCTTAATGAATAATTTGACTGGTTAATTGGTTCTTTGATTGACCTTCGCGGTTGGTCATTAGTTCAGGGTTTGGTGCTAGAATTTGTAAGATTACCAGGACTTTTACAGATAGGTACTGACTCCGTGCTTCTTAGGACAATTAGCAAATATTCTACACGTCCCACGTTAATTTATAGGCTGCTCCGTGTTAACCCTTTCCCGTTTTGCAAAATTTTAGACCCGTCCAAATTTAAAGGTTTTGGACAAAATTTAAAATTGATTTTATTTGAAAAATAACCATTGAGTAGGGTAGAAAAGATTGTGGTAAAAAGGAGAAATTGCTTGTTACAAGCAATTTCTTCTTTTTCTACAATCTTTTCTTAGTTATAAAATCACAGGGACGTAAAAACCAGGAAAGGGTTTAAATTATAATGCACTAAATGGGTAAAAAGTCTACTCTATGTCGTATATATATATATGTAGAAAAATAACCAATTTATCTCTGTAATAAAGCTTCATGAAGTCTCAGGCTTTTACATATAATATTGAGAGGGCATTGTGAAACATAATTGCTTGTAATAAGCGATTTCTCCTTTTCCAAAATATATATCCGTCGTACTGAATGGTTATCTTTCAAATTAAGCCCACTATAAATTTTCGTTTGGAAAACCTTTGAATTTCGATTGGTCTAAAATTTTCCTAAACAGAAACGGATAAATAGACGGGGTATGCTAATAGCTAGAAGGACATATTTGCTGAATGGCATTTCCTTGCCCTGACTTGCTCTGATTATAATCAATCTTAGTTGATTATAAAAAATAAACATTATTTGAAAAAAAAACAAAGGCCAGTTTTGACAATAGTGCTGTGTGCAATTTTGTATTTAAGTTTCTTTACCAATTTACTACATAAATTACTGAACTAGTAACCATGGGGGGAAATCTGACATTGCATCCCTAATAAGCTGTAATCACGATACTCCAGTGTATTAATGACGGCGCATGCCGTATGATTTAAATGTGTGTGTGTTTGAGACAGGACGAGGAGCCGTCGTAATTTAATTGTTCCATATATTAAGTTTGTTGGCGACCTAAACGTCGTAACTACAGCTTGAATAAGTTGTATTGGCGACGTTTAAGTCACCAAACCAATAAAAAATCTAACTACGGGATCGTAAGGGGTGGGGCGGGGCTTAGCCACCACTCAATAATTTGAAAGCGATGGTAATTACAGAACTTATTTGTTAACAACATAATTATGGTCCACAAACTGAAGAAAAATAAACGAGGAAAAGTGGCAAAAGGAGAGCGTTTATTATTATTTTTTGTTATGTCACTGTGATTTTTACCCTATCTGACTCTTTAGTTTTAATTCAAAACACCGTGAAGCAATGTCTGTCGTGTTGGACTATACTTAAGTTTTTGTTATCTTGTAGATCCCATATGGGCTGAAACTGCCCATTATGATTCCTTATTTGTCCTACATTGGAAATTTAGCCCATATTGGGCCCATAAGAGGCCATTCTGGTTAAAATGCTAAAATGTGGAAAGATAAAAATTCTGAATTGAAATCTTTGTCAAGCTGTTTTTTCTCCAAGGGATAATACTAGTGGCCCATAGCATATGCAAACATGTTATTAATCATCATTTAGGGACTTCTATGGGCCCAATGTTGTTACCAAACCAAGCGGAAATAAACTAATAAAATGCATCTGATAGTAAAATCAAACGTTGTAAACAGCAAAGTGTGAAATGTGGATTTGGATTTAATTAGTTATAGGTTGCTAGTATTTAGATAATTTGTGACTTAACTGAGGTGTAATACAAAGGGAAAATTATGTTACGATAGCGATCCAACATCTTGTATTTGCTTCGGTCGAGTGGAATATCAATGTTTTTCTTCCGCAGCTCAAAGCAAATACAAGATGTGTTATATTCAATTTATCATATACCTACAATCCAACATTGAGCTGCGGAAGAAAAATTTGATATTTCACGAGACTTTCGGTTTAGTGGAATACCAAGTTTTCCTCCGCAGCTCAAAGCAAATACAAGATGTTGTATCACTATCGTAATGTTATATTCATTTTATTACATACCTACAATCCAACATCTTGTATTTGCTTTGAGCTGCGGAGGAAAAAATTGATATTTCACGAGACTTTCAGTTGGGTGGAATATCAAATTTTTCTTCCGCAGCTCAAAGCAAATACAAGAAGTTGTAACACTATCGTAATTTAATATTCCGTTTTTTATATACCCACATTCTTTCCATAAAATCGAGGAAACTGGAAAAAATTGTATAATCTGTACACGCATTTCCATTCTGATAACGTTTATTCGCATCATGACGTCATCTACAGAATGAAAATGACGTCATCTTAGACTACCTTAAATGGAATCGAATAAATTTGACACTGTCAGATAGTCAGCCCGATTAGCTCAGTTGGTAGAGCACTTGACTTCAAACCTCAAGATCACGGGTTCGAGCCCTGGGCTGACCATATCAACTAACTCAACTAATTGTCTTTCGGATGAGACGTTAAACCGAGGACCCGTGTGACGATGCTATCCATCGAGCACGTTAAAGAACCAGGTGGAGCTCTCAGCAGTTTCGTCCTGTATCCTCGCACTATCCCCCGTAACAACTAACCGTCTTCTGGGGGCGTCGCTCATATGGGCAAGTGCTACGGTAGCGACGATAAATAAACGGAAATACACACACACTGTCAGATACGGATTTTTAGCTAGCAAAGCGTCAGCTTTGATAGCTTAAACCATTCCAACTCAACAAAATTTTAGACTGATCCAAATTCAAAGAAGCTGCAGACGACAATTTCATGTTGATGGAATTTTGAATTTTTTGGTCTTTTTAGATAGAAAACATTGTGGATAATGAAGAAAAGCAATTTCTTCATTTTCCACAATGTTTTTCAATGCTTTTTTCTAGAGGGGCGTTAAAAGGAGGGATTGAGTTGGAATGGGTTAAGTAAACAGACGAAATTTTGAGGTCGTCTCAAAGTTCAACGAGTGCAAACTACCACTGGAGGCTTAACCACTAAATCCGTTAAATGCCTACGCCATTAAAAGTAGTTCTGAATGTATTTCAGGAATATTGCAAACTCTATTCAAATTGTAGTGAACTGTGTCAAACGCACGCTATTTAACCCATTCCCAGTCAATTCCGCTTTTTAAGCACTTTAAAAAAAAAGCTTTAGAAAACATTGTGGACAATGAAGAAATTGCGTGTACAGGCAATTTCTTCAATGTTCATGATGTTTTCTACCCAACAAGGAAAAGTTTCCTAAATTCAACCATGCTTTGCTAGCTTACAGTGCTTTCAGCACTTTGATTTTCTGACGTGCCCGAATTTGTCCGTGTGGAATGTATATTCCCTAGATATGTTTATGGGTATATGATAAAAAAAAAACACCCTTTTTTATAGAACAAAACTGCCGCGTCTTTTATTTCGTTTATTCTGTATGTAATCGTATATTTGTTTTCATGCTCAGTTTTTATACGCCGCCGAAGGTAGACGTATATTTGTATCATCTTGTCCGCCGGTCCCGATGTTCTTCCGACTAGCATCTGCTGCATTTCTGGACAAATTTGAATGAAATTTTCACAAAATGTCCCTCATCACATAACCGTCCGCGTATCGTCGGGGTTTTGCCATTTTAGGTTGCGACACAGAAAAAGGGGGCTTAAGGAAAAACTTCTTGTTAACGTAGCTCCCCTTCCATTTCCCAGATACCTATTCCAACGGGGTCCCAGATGGGCAGCCCATATTAGACCTATATATGTTCCAAAATGAATCCTAATTGGTCAAGTGAATTTTGCGAGCCTGGGAGCCAAGTTTAATCTAATCCCCATCCCCCTCGCAAAAAAAAAAAAACAAAAAAAAAAAACAAAAAAAAAAAAAAACCGACAACAAAAATCATTATCATTTTATCATGCGATCGACCCCCCCCCCCCTCCGGGCTGACGATAAACCGATACCCCGTGTTACGGTAATGTACACCGAGCACTTTAAGAGACTTGGCGGAGTCCTTTCTTCCTGTGTCCATGTATTTATCTCCCGTAACAACTTGCCGTCTCCGGGGCGTCGCCCATATTGGGTGCGGTAGCGACAATGAATAAACGAAACTATTCTATAATTGTCGTTTAGTTATGAGCGACCCCCACCCCCTAGGATGGCTAGATGTTACGGGGATGGATCAAGGATACAGTTTGAAATTGCCAGGATCTCCGCCGGGTTCTTTAACATGATCGGTGTAAAGCACCGTCTCACGGGGCCGCGGTTTAGTTTCTCATCCGACACACGATTAGTTTATTAGTTTGCTCAGTCAAGGGCTCGAATCCGTGATCTTAGCGTTCGAAGTCAATTGTTCTACCTTCTCAACAAATAGAGCTGACTATCGCGCGAAGCATACACGTGATAACGTTTACGTTCTCAATATAACAATCATGATATGACGTCATAAATGATAATTTGTACGCCCGAGGCTATAACCTGTGTTTATGGCGTAATACAGTCACCTCGTCAGTATGTACATGTCGTATTGTTTAACATCGAGGTGATTATTGATGTACGAGTTATAGTGAGTGATCAAAGGTCAATTTTGTCTATACAGGTATAGACAAAATTGACCTTTGTTCACTCACTATAACATGTACATCTATATGCGTGTTGATATTTTAAATCAAGGGTTTTTTCTTGTTAACTAGGATTATTAAAAGGTATGTCCGATTTTAATTATCTATCTTCTGAGATCCTAACCAAGGCTTGTGGCTTCAAATACGGCGTCATTTCGGCCACCAACAACGTAACCACTGCGTGTCTTATTCACTATTTATCCAGTGGTGTCTATGCTTTTTGTAAAAGAAAAGAAAACCAGTGACATTGATCGATCCACTCCCATTGTTTTCTGTTTGATCATTACTGTCCAACGTTGCACAATGGACTGATCGCGACTTGCAATCAAAGAATCCATTGACCAACTAAATCATTTATTTAATTGTTTTAATTATTCTTTCCAAGATTTTTCTCTAATCAATGGATGTATAATTGTAAACCTAATTTGAATGAACAGCTGGAGGCATTGAAAGGGTGTTGTGGTAGTACTGATATAAGAAATGCCCGGAATCCATAGTTAGGTGCTCTAACCGCTGAGACATGACTGAAAAACTGTCAATAGAGGCGTTATTTCCCATTCAATCAATCAACCATTTTTGTCCATAAGTGATTTAAGTTTAAGTACGTTTCGTGAACGCGAAAACGTGCAGTTGTGTAAGTAAAGGGTTAATTTAGCTACGTAGTTATGCATTTATTCAAATCATTGGATGCGAGATCCGGTTAAACAGTCCTGTTTCGAAAACAAACAACCATCTGTCATTTGGTATTTTTGTATTTGTTTCATTGAGTATCGAGGTAAATTTGCTAGGTGGTTGGGTGAAGGTCCAAGATTTTGAGTTTTCACGACATTTTCTATGCAGACCCCGGCGATTATTTAAATTTAACCTTGAAATCGTATGTGGGCGACAAAAATTGTCGTAAATACAACTTGATTGTGTTGTTAACGATTTACCCCTTTCTTGTTTTACAAAGTTTTGGACTGGTCCAGTTTCAAAGGTTTTACAAAGGAAAATTTTAAAGATGATTTTCATTTGAAAAATAATCATTCAGTAAGGTAGAAAATATTGTAGAAAAAAATTAAGATGCTTGTCGAAAGCAATTTCAACTTTTTCAACAATGTTTTCCATGGTATAAAAACCCAGGGACGTAAAAACCAGTGATTGAACAAGGGTTATATCATATTATGTTAATCACTTCGAGTGAGATCCTGTTAAACATTCCTTAGCCGAAAACAAACTTATGACATTTCGGTCTATATTATTTTTGTTCAATGAATACCGAGGTTACGTTGCTGAGTGATCGCTCTAGATCTGACATTTTCTATGCAGACCCAAACGATTGTTTTTCAACCTGAAAGTTTATATGTATACTATATAAATCTCTGAAAGAGGCTCGCTAGGTGCCGAATGCTTCAAAAATGTTTCCTGGCCCTTCCCTGCGACCATCAACGGAGGCAACTAAAAGCAGAGACGCACGGCTAATTTCCTCATCGATTGTAACGGGTTTGTATGTCTATTTCAAAGGCCTATTTCTTATGGAGATGCAGAAATGTTTCTGGAGGAAAAAGACTTATAATTATATCAATCAATCAATCAATCAACCAATCGTTCGTTCGTTCGTTCGATCGATCGATCAATCAATCAATCAATCTGTCAATCAACCAATCAATCAATCATTCATTCAATAGATCGATCAATCAATCGATAGGTCGATCAATCAATCAATCGATCCATCAATCGATTCTTTTTTTCTACAACAGCACTACACACAGGGAATCAAATACACTACATTATTGCTTGAATTGCGCTATTTGTTTTTTTCATTAATTCTTTCTCTCATTCACTCGATTATTCCATGTGTGTTTCCATCTTTTAATAGATCGAGAAACATACCTACATGACTGATGATGTATAAACAAGCCTTATCGAGAAGCATTTGCTCGCCTATGGTCTATCTGCTGTTTTGTATCCTACAGACCACGAGGGCAGGTAATAACGGGCTTTAAGAATCCTAACTTCTTCCCGTTTGTTCGAAATATTGGACTTTTTTTGTTTGAAAAAAGTTGCAGACGATAATTTAAACTGGGTGAAGTTTGGAAAAACAACAACAACAACAACAACAAATTAACATGGTAAACAATATTGATAGAAAAGAAGAAATTGCTTGTAAGAAGCAATTTCTCATTTTCCAAAAATATTTTTCTCGAGTATTAAACGTCTTTGTCGTAAAAACCAGAAATTGTCCAGAAAGGGGCTAATAACGAATTCAGGGCGGAATGAAGGTTGACCAAGAAATTGACGGATCGCTGGCAACGCCCACTAATCTCCGACATGGCAGTTCGTCTTAGATTTCATACTCGTTAATTCGTATAATTCGTGCACAGGAATATAAGAATAAAAGGATATATTGGTTTGGCAACCTAAACGTCTTAATTAAAACTTGAATAAGCTGTAGTTAAGATCTTTAAAATTGTTAACGGACGACAAATGTCTTGAATAAATTTCGGGGATAAAATTGAACTTCCGGTCTAAATTAACGATTTGATTGGTTATCCGATTGTTTGTTGACGACGGTTATCTATCTATCAATCAAACTTTCATTCAAGACGTATCAGCAATGTTTATATACCAAAAATTCGTGAAAAAAATTTGGTTGGCGGGCGAGCTAATCGTCGTAGCTACAGCGTTTTTTTTGTTTTTTTTGTTTGTTTGTTTTTTTTTAACCTCAGATAAACTGGTCTGTCGTTAGATTTTCGTTATAATTTCCCTTTGAATGAGACTGGTTTGTCTTCAATAATGTTTTCCAACGTTTTTAGCTAGCAAAGCGTCAGCTTTTATATCTTAAGTTAACAGTCAAAATTTGAGATCTTCTCAAAGTTAAACAAGTTCAAACTGCCACTGGAGGCTTAACCACCAAATTCATGGAATGCTTACGCCATAGAAAATAGTTCTTATGTATTTCAAGAATATTGCAATCGCTTTTCAAATTGTAAAGAACTTTGTCAAGACATGCTATTTAACATATTCCCGCTCAACTCCGCTTTTAAGCATCCAAAGAAAAGGGCTTTGGAAAACAATGTGGACAATGAAGAATTTGCTTGTAACAAGCAATTTCTTCAATGTCCACAATGTTTTCTACCCAACAAGGGAAATATTTCCTAAATTCGACCATGCCTTGCTAGCTTACAATATTTAAAGTACTTTGATTTTCTAAAGGGCCTCTAAAAGCGTCAATGTGTGGGGATGGGTTTAACCGAGGCCCCGTCTCTATATGGCATCCATTGTTGAGAGTGACGTTAAACCCATTACAATCAACTATATGTTTCAGTTCGATTTGACTGCTATGTGTGCAGCTACACTCGCTCCTCCGATCCTACAGTAGATTATGACTGTGTATCTAAAGGGAATACGTCCACCATTGGAGCCTGCCAGGAACCTTACATGTGTAAAACGCTAGCCCTCTTTAATCAAGGTAAATGTTGTATCATTTATCACTATTCGACCGTGACGTCATTAATTAGATAGATAAATAAAAAGAGGGAAAAGTGAATGGTACTCGAATACTGAATTACTTTTATTCTTATATACGACCCGTGACGTCATTGACATAAATAGATAAATAAAAAGAGGGTAAATGAATGGTGCTCGAATCTTGAATTATTCTTATTCTTAAAGAGGACCCGCAACGTCTTCACATAGATAGATAAATAAAAATAGATAAATAAAAAGAGGGAAAGGTGAATGGTTCTCGAATCTTGAATTACGTTTATTCTCGTACGACCCGTGACGTCATTTACATAAATAGTTGAATAAAAAAGAGGGAACAGTGAATGGTACTCGAATCTTGAATAACTTTTACTCTTACACGACATGTGACGTCATTGACATCAATAAATAAATGAGTAAAAAGAGGGAAAGTGAATGGCACTCGAGTCTTGAACTACTTTACTTTCTATACGACCCGTGACGTCACTGATATAAAAAAAATAAATATAATGAAAGGTGCTCGAATCTTGAATTATATGATTCACCTGACTAAATGGCGTTAATTTACGATTTTGAAGAATTTCGATGTTTTTATAACGTCCTAATTGTCTGATTATTGGTGCGCCCATAAGATACTTTGGAAAATATAGTGGTAATGAAGAAATTGCTTGTTACAAGCAATTTTTTTCATTATCCACAACATTTTTACCCAAAAATACAATGTCACCAATAAACAAATTGTCGTCTGTAATTTTCGACCAGTTTATGATTTTGTCGTCTTGCAATGGTTTAATGTACGAAATAGTGGTAACTTTGCCAGTTTTTAAGATCTTTACATTTTTTAACTTTGTAATTCAGACAAATAGTTTATTCAAAAAGTTGAAAAAAAATAATAAAAAAAATCATTAAGACACGTTTTGCCTGGATAAGGGACCACATATCGCTCGCTCTGTGGATATTTGCCACAATAAAAGTTCCCAGCAAGCATTGGGATACAAGTCCAATGTGGTAAAAAACTGGGCACAATGCCATCCTGATGAGTATACAAGTTCTGTCCGTGATAAATTAACTATGATTTCTTCGTTAGAGTGCATATGCAAAAGCTTGTCGAGTTCTAACCCTCAACCGACGATGGGTGAATTGATTGGTCGGTTGATTCTTTGATTGACAATTGCGATCGTTAAATTGACCAATCGCTGGCCCCACCGACTTACACAGTTGACCACCCCCATTGACTCCAGCGGGAAGTCCCGCTTCGATTTTTAAAGGTGTTATTACGCAATATTTATCCCAAGTAGCCTGCAACAAAATGAGCATTTTTGGTTAGCGACCTAAACGTCATAAGTCGTCATTGAATAAGCTGTAGTTACGACCATTAAGTCGCCAAACCAACGAAAAAGGTTAACCAAAATGGCAGCCAATGTTGGCGATCAAAACACATTTCTGATCAAAATGAATAGTTTCATTGGTCGACTGGTTATCTGAGTCACAGCCGCGATTGGCCAATTGTCTAAACCTGAGGCATTAATAGGCTTGTATACATGTCCCACAACTTCCCATATCGGTCTCATATGGAAGACGTATAGGTCCTTGATGGGCATGCTAATTCTCATCTCGGAACCATATTGGCCTTGGCTAGCGTGCTACTGTTAGTATGAGTCGACAGTAAACGAGTCCCAAATTTTTACCCTTTCTATACGTGATTCGCACAGCATTGCCCATAATGGTCCCATATATTTCCAAGTTGGCACCCATATAGGCTACCAACGTGGGTCCCAAGAATTCTCGGTAGAATATTCCATCTAGATCCCAGATTTGCACCACAAGTTTGTTAATGTATGGGTCCTAAATGGGTCCCATATCTTTTTGAACCTTCGTTACTCCATCAATCTATAATATTATTACGCACTGAAGAAAAAAGCTGTTGAAAACGTTGTTGTTTTTTAAGAAGAAATTTCGTGTAACATTACATTTTTCCTCTACTCTTTTTTCTTTACTTATTGGCATTTTTTTACAATTATGATTCACCTTGAACTGTTGTCTGCAACTTCTTTCACTTTGGACTCCTCTGAAAAATCTTGAAATCGGTTAGTCTAGCCTTCATGTGCTTCCTTGAGATATTACTATACGAACAGATTTCAGAATGGCCTTAACTGAAGGAAGTGGCAGACGATCAAATTCTAAGTCAGTGGCGTAGCTAAGACACAATTCATGTAGAAGCTCGCTTTCCTTGTGATCAATATCTGCAGAGAGGTTTTGTGGAAAAGATAGTGGAAAAAGGAGAAACTGACGGTCACAAACCTTTCCTTCTTTTCCCGACACGTTTTCTCCCTTATTGCGCCATGATTTAGCGATTTTCTTAATAATCTTTTCTATATATTGAAATGGCAGATATTATTCCTTTATCAAACTTCAATGAAGTAAGATTTCGTTGTGTAACAGTGTAATAATTCTTAACTTATTTCAATATTTGCGAAACGTGGCAAAGGAGGCTCGGAAATTTTATGATTGTAGAAAGTGGGTTTAATGAATATCTAAAACATCTATCAAATTGTTTGTATCTACTTGTGCATGGCTTGGAACGCCTGCCAAATTTAGATTGATATCAGATAAATATTATGATATTTATGCATGAATGCTTCGATAAATATGCGTATTGACAGAAAACAATCAGAACATTGTGTATTTCCGTTCATCTATATTTTTGTAGCACATGCCCATACGAGCGAAGCCGAGGCCATAGCGCAGTTGATGGGGCGTCAGACTCTCAATCATGAGGTCCGGGGTTCGATCCCGGTCGCGGCAAAATCCTTTCCAACTCTTGTCTCCCACTAATAGTTGGATAATCGTTAACCTTAGTGGGTTGAACAGCTGGGGGCACGCAAAATGGTGTGGTGGTAGTACTGGTGTGAGAAATACCAGGAATCCATGATTAGGAGGTCGAGCAGCGCGATATGACTGAAATACTGTTGTTTTAGCGTTAAACCCCGTTCAAACAAACATTATTATACTACAAAGAAAATTGTCGAGATTTGATTGGTTAATAAAGACCTGACATAAACGTATACATAATGCGCTGCAGTGATACATCGCGTATTTTCCCTAAGGAGCCTTGCCGGTGATAGAACCCAATTTTTTAATGGCGGTCATTTTGACTCTCGCTTCGTCAGTTCTATTGACGAGTTACACACAATAAAGCGAGTAATCGTTTACATATCAATTTCAATTTGTAATATAAAGTTCTTGTATTGATAAGACAGCGGTTTCCTGTTAATTGTTTTCTGAAATGTGCGATTTTTATATGAATGTAGTTTGCGTGTAACTGAAGGTCAAAGGTCACTAGTATAAGCTATGTACATGTTTTGCTTACAAACACAATTTGCATACGATCGATGTCAAAATTCCGTGAAACTGATTTCTGCTACAGAATAGACATAATTTGATTAATATTTAATCCCGCTCGTCATCGCGAGTATTCAAAATGTATTACTGTGACTGCAAAATATGTTGCTGTTTTTTTTAAAAAAGGATCATGTTTTTGTTCTAGACTAGCAATACTATGTAATTACGGCTGTTCATCACAGGAGATCCAATCTTTTGGGACATTTACACACGATGACTTTTAAGAGGAAATGTTCTTTAAACTAGAGAATATTTTTGTTTTATTTCCTAGTTGGTGCCTGCATTAGGGAGAGTGAACTTTTTAGCAAAAATTGATTTGAAAACTGGAATGCACACGGATAAATGCACTATTTTTTCCATGTAGCTCTTAATCATTTTTTAAATAAATGGTGGGTTATATGAATAGATAAAGGAAACCTTAAAATCAGGCGTTTAATCAATCACTTCTATTAATTGTCTTTCTAATTTTCAAATGAAAAATTTTTTTTTTTTCATTCAGGTACATTTATTTTCTACATTTTTGTTTGTTTCTTTCAAAATCATGTGGGACCGCCAGACAATTTATCCCTATATGCACCAGCTATTTGTTATGTCTGGGGAGGGAATCGAACCCCCATACATGATCTTGAGTAGGAAGGGGGCGTGAATTCCATGGCCCTGACTTTTAAATTAAAAATCAGCAAAACAGTTAAAAAAGCAACATTAATAACCTCCAATTAGAATAAGAAGTGATTGATTACTGTAATTTTGAGATCCTGCAGGGTGTACTTCTTAAAGCATTGCCATATTTATTCATGGAAAATCAAGAAAGTCCAAGTAGATCCAACACTTGAAAATTGTAAAAAAAAAAAATAAAGACTGTGGTCGCCGAATGATTACTTCGTTTTGACTTATTCCCACCTTTTTAACCCCTTGTAAAGTTCTTGGCAAAACGTTTTGGAAAATGAAGAAGTGGCTTGTTCACTCAATATTTTATGAGTTAAAATGTTTGAATTATTGATCTTTCGTAGAATACATAGTGTTGATATAGAAATGTGTAAAGCGTTATTTGTGGTGTACAGCAAAAGTTTCTGCAATTAAGTGTTAATCATATGAAGCAGCAAACCATACAAGGGTAGGGCCTATATTCCTTTTCCCTGATATTATTCACATTTTCTTTGACTTTGTCAATGTAAAACACAGTTGTTCAATAGTAGAAAATTTCAAATGTAATGATTGGTTCTTGATAAATTCTAAATTATTTTAAAGTAAGATGTTTATAAATATACATTTAAATACACAAATGAAATGGTTACCTATCATTTTATAGTTTTAAATCCATTTAAAATTCCAAGTTTTAAAATCACTTTCCCGAAACGTTAAACATATTTCGTGGAAGTCACGGCGTGACGTCACAACCTTTCATTTGGGGCGCCTTAGGGGAAAAAGGGGAGATAGATAACAATCGTTAACTTTGGTAGCTATGAAGGTCCTACATGGCCCAAGTGTAAAAATTTAGTTTCAAACTTTGTAGTATAATAAATTCGTTATACGGTTTCTTGCCTGGATATATGACGATTTATTCCCGGCTGGAAAAAACGATGTCAACCCTCGCCTGCGGCTCGGGTGACATCGTTTTCTCCAGCCGGGAATAAATCGTCATATATCCTGGCAAGAAACCGTATAACTAATAATGTAACCATATGAGCGACGTTGGTGATGTGCTGGGAGCATTGATGTTACACGCCAGTGTTTCATTGAAACGTATTTGTAATCGCATATTTTTTCCACATAGATGGTCGGTGCAAGAATGTTCCAAGTCTCTCTCTTTGCATTATTTCGACACTTTTTAGGCCTACATTCTTTCACTCAACCTTTGATATACTAAAACATCCTTCACATAACCTCATTTACCTTATAACTACCAAATATCCTTATAATGTAAGCTCATTGCATGCCGACATTAACGCCAAAATTAACGTTATAAAGAATATAAATTATATTTTAAAAGAGTTGATTTTAGAAAAGTTCATTGAGGTTTTTAGCTTTATAACCAAAATTCTTTGGTATATATTAAATGGAATGCAATGATCTAGTTTAAATTTGGTTCTTGTCGCGTAGGAAAATGTGATATCCATCCAATTTCCTATACGGCTCGAACCAAATGCAGGGGTTTGTATCACATAACTTAATTAACCTTTTTTATTTCCCAGGTATGACCCATGTCCGATCTGTAACCAGGAACTGTTTACCTCAGACAGACAATTGTGCCGGGGATAAATGTTGTAACAAGGATGGACTGTACCCGTTATGTGAACAAAAATGTCGAGGAGACCGATGTAATGATTATAGCGCAGAGGGTTGGTTGAAACGGGGAAATGGGGGGAAATCTGAAAAGGACAATGATCCGAATACTGGGACTAGTGTAAAACGGACAGTGTGGCTTGTTTTACCTTTAACGTGGACGTTTATGATGGTATTATCATAAGCTCTAAAAGTAAATGGATAATAAATAAATGAATAAACTAAACTAAACTGAACTAATCCAAAATGATTTTAACTAAATAAATGATAGCTTATTTTATTATTATACATATAGATTAAAAGAAAATAAATCAAATAAGAAAATAGTATGTTATTGATCATTCACCTAGCTTAATATTGCTAGAAAATGATAAATAAATAACTCGTCGTTGGCGTTAAAAAAGTCGTAACTACAGCTTTATTCAAGCTGTAGTTACGACATTTTGCACTCCCAACGAAATCATGTAGCCTTATCAACGTGACTCGTTAGGTAAAGAGGGATCTCCTACGCGTTTTAAGAAGAGATTTCAGCTTCCTCGGTAGTGCGCTGAAAATTATCGACCCTGGTCAGGCTGCGCGGCTTGTGCAAGCTGACCGGGGTCTAAATTCTTTTTCTCATAGACGGGTTTTCTAAATTTACATTGAAAATTCTACAATACCGTATGGTTTTTTTTCGGACTGCGATCTCTTATTTGCCCGGTTGATTTGTTGGTTTGTACGAAGATTGACTGATTAAACTATCGATTGAATAATAGAATCATTCTGTAAAAAGAATCAATTGATCACATTCAATCAACAAACCATTAGAACATTCAATCAACGAGCAATTTATCAACCATAGATAAAATAAAAAAAAAAAAATAATAAAATAAATAAAAAAACGGTGCTTTACTTCAAAGCTTTCGTGATTTTGATTTCTTTTATTTGTCTGTGCAACTTTCGATATCTGGTTTTCTTTTTTCATGATTTTAGGTTGACTTTCGAGTTCTTTGTGGTCCCCTTTGGCTCCTTTGGACTACCTGCCCTTGTGTTTATGGGCTAGGCCCTTCCCGGTCCAGTATAAAATGAATCGTGCTGGGATGGTTTACCCAATATCAGACCATAATTTTAGACCTGTCCGAAAATTGTTAGTCCATTATCAAACTATATCACGTGCTTTCGCCTTGATGAAACTTCTTTCAGAAAAAGATCTCGCACTATTTCATGTTACATTATATCGCAATAATCGTTTTCATTAAAAAAAAAAAAAAAAAAAAAAACAACAACAACAAAAAACAAGAAAGCTGTGAATATGTGTTTACCCTTTCAAGGCTTTCAATTTTGACTACACTAGAACGTTGTCGTTTATTCATAGGTTAGTTGGTCATTTATATTGACCAAACGCGGCCTTCAGTTTAAAAAACAATCGACCAATGAAGTCATTCATTTACACCAGAAAAAAGTTTTTTAAACTCCGACATTGGCCGCCATTTTTGTCACATTTATTTTGAATTGGCGACTTAAACGTCGTAACTATAGCTTTTTCAAGCTGTAGTTACGACCTTTAGGTCACCAACGAAATATTCTACTTTTTTTGTTGCATGCTACTGGCCATAAATTTGGCAAAATAACGCCGGTAGATATAGAAGTAGAACTTCTTGTCGGAGACATTAGGCGGGGACAATGGAATACGTGGGCGGGATCCAGCGATGTCTCGTCTAATACAGACGGGGTTCTTTTTGTGTTACCAGCAGCGGAACTTGACCTACTGATCGCCTCTTAGCGATTACGGTGTCAAAAATCTATAAAGCTGAAATATTACGTCTCAGACTATAAAGATACGTTTGTATTATTCTTCCTGTCTTTATCCCTGTACAGTTTTGCAGAATTTAGGCATGCCCTAATTCAAAGGTTTCGCAAATGATAATATAAAATCGAAATAATAATTCAGTATTGTGTCACAAGCAGTTTCCTCTTTTTCCACAATGTTTTTTCAAATATAAAAACACAGAGACGTAGAAATTAGGTATTAAACAGGGAAAGGTTAAATGCTCTACGGTTCTTGTAGGGATACAATTTCTCACAAAAAGGAATCCTAAAGCCTTCTGTAAATTGTTTACAGACCCGTCTATCAATAATTTCAGAATAGGTCACAAACTCGGTCTCTGAAAAGCGCTGCCCAATTGAAAACGAAAATAAATTTCAAAATTATTTTAATGTTGACAAAATAAAACAAGTTTGATTTTTTTTTTCGTTTTCTGTTCGGCAAAGTTTGTTCACTTTAAATAAGATGTTGCTACAGCCATGTCGACGTCTGCGTCGTCGTCGTCGTCCAAAAACCTCGATATATTGTTTAACATCTCTCACTCTGGTATTACTTGACACATTCACTTGAACTCGGAATATATTCATTCATTCATTCATGTAGCGAATTGTCGGGGAGCGTCTAGGACCTAGTAATTACAGTTTGAAAAAGCTGTAGTTTCTTGGTTTTGCTCGCCAACCGACAGCATAGGCAAAGAGAAATAAATCATGAAGATAAGTAAATGTTGAAATTGAGTAATATCCCTTATGTCATTGGCTATACGTTTTTCGTAACTTGAGAGAGGACGATTGTCCGAGACACTTGCTGGTCTTGATTTATAAATTACTCAAGTTATGTTATTGAAAGGGATATTTTCTAAAGAACAAAAGCTGAATATCGACTTGAATAGGATTAAACAATATGTTAAACGGATTAGTAAATTGTCATCTGCAGACTATTTCACATTCTAGTCTCAAGAAATTTTCTCTCGTTAAGGTTTTGAAAACAACAACTACAACAACAACATAAACGTAGAGTGAGATAGAATTATATCCTTCAAACTATTTATCCATCATTGACAACGATTTCTTGAAATCTTATTATGTATGTGGTGTGATAGGCAAACTTGTCTTTATTTCTTGAATAAGACTTATTATTATATATTCCCCATCAAAAGAGCAATCAATTCCAACATGGGATATCTCTAAATTCATCCTTGAACGAGTTGTGCCCCTTCTTCAACTTAAAAGTATTGTCCATCGTCAAGCACCTGTACAGCCGAGCATTGGAATTAGCATGCGATGCTCTTGGTTTTTGTCAAGAGTCATTAACCCATGTCATGCTGAACCCGGAATATTCCTGTTTTGTCAGTAGGTATAGACTAAGATCAGCCTGCACATAAGTGCAGTCTGATCTTAGTCTACACCTCCTGTTTGTCTCCTTCAACCCAGAGGTGTTTTAAAATTAATTTTCAAAATACATTTTCACCCTTAGCTATTGCTCCCAGTACTTTCAGGCCTTTGATTTTAATGCAAATTCAGATACGGATTTTATTCTGCATGACAAGGGTTTAAAAGCGGGATTGTGTGTGGGGAAGGTTTAAGTAGTTGTGTCCGACCTTTTGTTCAGTTACACTTTGATAGTTATAACTTGCTGTTGAGGCATTCCATAGGCTTTTATACCCCAGAACACCAAATTATACAATGACAAAGGGCCAAGACAGAATAACAGTTGAACGAGTACAACAAGAAAAGGACCTTGGAGTTACAGTGGATGCCCAATTTACAATTACAGCTCATATAAACAGTAAAATAAATCTAGCAAACAGAGGCATCGATCTTATAATCGCCTATACAAATCGATTGAAAGACCTCACTTAGAGAACGCCAGCTATGTATGGACAACCTACCACAAAAAAGATAGCATCTCATTTGAAATGTTCTAGGGCAAGCTAAAAAAATATTCAAGCACCTATCATATATAGAAAGGCTAAAGAAACTAGGATTATACTACCACTCGTGTATCATAGACTGAGATCATATACTATGCTGGTACATAAAATATCAAGCAACATTGAAGATGTTGATACAAGTTCTGCCAAATGGCTTTTCATGCAAAACCCCCAGGAAACTCACTGAAACTATTCAAATCTAGATTACGAAAAGAATTTCGAATAAAATTATTTAGAAACCGTCTCGGAAAACAGACAATCTTGTCAGGGCATATACTTTGTTAACAGAAAACTGTTTAAAAAACCAACCCAATAAATTTTGGAAATATCACCATTCAAAATTCAATCCATCATGTTCCCGGTAAGAAGAATGAAGAAATCTACAGAACAAGGCCGCAAGAAAGACATGCTTTGCCTACATACGATGTCTAGAATTGTTAAGAACGAAAGGAAATTGAATAAAGCCTGCTCTCTGGCGCCTGTATCCCAAAGAAAGTAGTCCTAGATGAAGAAGTATGTACTGCAATTGGCCAATCGCGGCTGTCAATCAAATAGTCAGTCGACCAATGAAATCATTCATTTACACTGAAATCTCATTTTGAAATCCGACATTGGCCACCATTTCGCTGGATCTTTTTTGTTGGTTTGGCGACTTAAACGTCATAGCTACAGCTTATTCAAGCTGTAGCTATGACGTTTAGGTCGCCAACCGACCATTCTACTCATTTATAAGTATTCTACTGACCGTAAATTTTGCAAAATAACGCCGGTAAAATCGAAGCAGGACTTCCTGTCGGGGTCAATGGGCGGGACCAAAGGGTCCAATGGGCGGGGCTACCGATTGGCCAATTTAGATGACTGATCAACGGTAGGAACTTAATACTTAATCCTTTTCTTGCTTTGTGCATTTTCAATGGCGATTGTGTGGGTTTCTCGTTTTGTTTTATTTTTATTTTTAAATAGGGTGGATCCGATGTATGTAGGATGTGTAGGAATCCGTTTCTCTCTTAAATTAGTTTTATCACGCAAAGTTCATTGTTTTTTTTTTTTTTTTTTTACCTGAACCTTTTTTACAGTTGCGTTTATGGTCTCTTTCTACGCTTTAGAATTTTCAACCGATCTTAAACAGTAACACCCCGACCCGGTCATTGGATCGCAAGTCGGCTGTTTATATATGACCCACCTGGCACCATCACAGTTATCCGTTGACAAACCTATACCGGGAGGGGAAAAACGTTGAGTTGGTTGTTTGTTTTTGCTTTTTCAGCCTCGAGTCGGATTCGAGCCCGGACCTGAGTTCTGCGTCTAATCATTAGACCACGTACTTCACTGCAAATGAAACAATAAGTAAACACGAGACCTTTAATCCTTTCCTCTTCAATCCCCGTTTTTACGTCGCTGTGATTTTATAATTGAGAAAACATTGTAGAAAAAGAAGAAATTGCTTGTTACAAGCAATTTTTTCCTTTTCCCATAATATGGGATGGTTTGATTTCAAATTGCAACCACTTTCCATTGTCGTTCACAACCTCTTTCAATTTGGACAAGTCTAAAGAAAACAACAACAACAACAACAAAAACAACAACAAAACCCCCAAAAAACAAAAACCGGGAAGTGATTATACTAACTGATTTCGTTAAAACCCTAGAATTTAATATGCAAGGTCTAAAATATGTCAACAAAATATATAACTTTTCATATGAACATACCATATAACTGATTAAATATGAACACGTGAAAATCAATTAAAAAAACACCCACACCGATACAACCAAGCAACAAAACAACCAAGCAACCAACAAACAACAGCAGCAACCAATCGATTAATCGATCAATCAATCAATGAATAAACCCATCAATCAATAAATCAATGAATCAATGAATGAATCAATAAATAAATCAATCAATCAATCAACCGACGAATCAATCAATCAATCAATCAAAGAAAGAAACCCCTTAACACACATTAAAAAAAAAATCCGCTCGACATTTCGAAACGAACAAATAAGCAAGCTGTACATAATCGTGTTTTTTCTCTGTATTCTCGCTTTTTTGCAAAATAAATGGAGAATTTTATGTTTTGATATTTCTCTAAAACTGATACAATCTGTTCGATAAATGTTTTTCGCTATGTACTTGCCGACTGTAAATTTTTTGATCTCTTGAAAATGATCTAAATAAAAATTTAAACAGAGAAAAATGATTCAAGCATCATTTGGCCACTTTCTACATTTTCAGGACGTAATTCTTGTGTAAATTAATTATTAGTTATAGACTTCCAAATAGTATAAAAATTGCCAGACTAAAGACCCGTTAGGTATTCCAGACTAAGTTGTGATTCGCGAAGCGTTCCGCACATTAAACCATTTTGGTACAGTGAACGGACGAAGCAAGATGTTGACAGCTCGCGTCGTTGGTTTTAAAAGTGCGCCTTACCAAGTAAGAAAAAACTTATCAATTAAAGAAAAGAATTTTTATCAATGGTCACAAAGTGATTCATTTATTTTGGTTTTGTAAAGTATTTTATAAGCGTAAATGCTATACATTATGTAACCTATTTTACCATGAACTGTCTGTTTAGCCTATTCTTCTATGCGGCAATAATGATGCAATTATTCACCGTTATCTTCTTGCATAAACCCTTTCTTGCTTTGCAAAATTTTAGACCTGTCCAAATTCAAAGGTTTTGCAGCCGAAAATTGAAAGCGGATTGAATTTGATAAATAGCCATTCATTATGGCAGAAAATATTGTTGAAAAAGAAGGTGCTTATTACAAGCAATTTCTAATTTTTCAACAATGTTTTCTCAATTTTAATTGAACGGGGTCGTAAAATCCAGGGATTGAATAGGAAAGGGTTAATATAGGTAGTTTATGTATCCTAATGTATAAGTTTATATATTTGAACCAACTTAGATTTATCGTCTGCACATTTTTGTATTTTCAATTCCTGACATCAAAATTTAAGACTGGTTCAAATCTAAGAAAATAGCATCGAAATTCTCGAAAAAGTTCCAAATTTATATAATAGAAAACTTATATTAAAAAGGAGACAGTGCTTATCTGAAGCAATTTCTCCTTTCCCCATTTTCTGTGACCAAATTGCTAGAGGAAGTAAAAAATGTCCATATGTATTTATGGATTGAGATTGATTATGAGGGTTCAGGGGTACACAGGTTCCCAGGGGAAAGTTTGAAGTTCAAGAAGATGGATTGGTACCATTAACTTAGACTGATCCAAATTTTAAAAAAGTCTGAAAACAACTATACAAAGTTTGTTTTATTTCTTGTCATTTAGAAATGAGTTGTAACAAGCAATTTCTTGATGTCCACACTATATTCAAATTCTTGCTTTTTGTGTGGAAATGGCTGTGGTAGCACTTTCACTTGTGTTTGCAATATTAGGAACAAGTGGTCAGGTGCTCCAGTGGCCCTGAACTGCAATGAATTAACAAACCCAACATTTTAAACCTATATGAACTGTACATTGTATATGTTGAAGCCGTATTTAGAAACAACTGTTGATCTTTTGAATATTTACAGTCTCTATCATCTCACATTAAGAAAGTTGTGAGTCGTACAGCCTGGACTGGGCGTACACCTCTTTCCGAGGACGATCCTGAGATAGATGGCATCATCAAAAAGGAAAAACACAGACAGAAACATGGACTTGAGCTGATAGCATCAGAGGTATTTATATCATTAAACCTAGATTAACTCGTAAGCACACAATTTAGTGACAATCCCTTTATTTAATAGTGTGAAAATAAATATAGTAGGTAAAACTGTTTACTGAAGCAAGTATGCGCCGCCAAATCTCTTATTTAATCCTTTTCATGCTACAAAAATTTTTGTTCAGAATTTGCATTGAAATCAAAGGGCTGAAAGCACAAGAAACACTAGTGTTTGGTCAGTACTTCTTTAAGAAATTGATTTCATAAGCAATTCTTGATTCTGAGTGACAAACAGGAGGTGTAGATTAAGATCAGACTGCACATATGTGCAGGCTGATCTTTGTCTCTACCTCCAGCTAAAATGGCAATACTCTAGGTTCAGCATGACGAGGGTTAAGATATGAAATAAATAACTGATTCAAGGCTTTTGCAAGCATTTGCAATGCAACACTCCTGGGTTACCTAAACCTCGTTTATTTATCATGATAACTTTAGCAAAGAAGATTACTTTAACAAGACTATGCTTTGCTAGCTTACAGTACTTTGATTTATGACTGATTAGACTGGTACCACTGTCGACAATATTAATTAAGCCGATAGGTAAACACCGATTTTCAGTACATACAGGGAAAGCCTGGCCCGTAAGGTTTTTCCTCCTTACTAAAATCGAAAACGAGGCTTACGCATGCGCAGCAAATTTTGTTGAGAAATTTGGACATGCCGCGGGATTTCCATCCAAAACTATAAAAACCATACTTTTGTAGTTCTAAAGTAGTCAGTTTTAATATTCAAACAATCAGGGCTCACGCTGGCGATCGCCATTTTCGCCAATGGCTAAAATTTTGAGAAAATGGCTAAAAAAATTATGAATTGGCGAAAATGCTGGCTAAAGGGAGGGAAAGTGTTATCAGATAATAAAACTGTAAACAACTAAATATAAGATAAGGGACTGATGGGTAAAGTAATTATCGGATTGGCATCATAAAATCCCTTTCACGCATCAACACCTTTGTTTATTACCTTGATTGACAGGTAAAAGATCGTCGCCCAATGCATGTCTGCTTTGCTGATATTGTGTCATGCATCCCATAATCAGGCCACTAGTGTTGAATATGAACCTCAAAATATGACTTCCCCATTTAATTCATTTATTCAAACCACTGACGAGTAGGAAAATGGAAAGGGAAATCTAGTTTATTTGTTACTAAAAATAGATTTTGAATCGTGAGAATGGCTTACTGTAAAAGATACCAAATGCCCCCGCTTTAATTGGACTATTTCAAAATCAATTTTTATTTTTTCCAACATACTTAAGAAATTATAATAAACCCATTACCTGACAAAATTCAAGACTGGTCCAAATCAATAGAATTTGCATACAACAATTTAAGTTGGTTGAATTTTAGAATGGTACAAAACATGTTGTGTCACAAGCAATTTCTTCATTGTCCACAATGTTTTCTACTTTTTTTTCTAACAGGAGCTCAAAATCAGGATTGTGTGGGAATGGGTTGAATTAATTTACATGATATTAAAAAAAACAAAAAAAATAAAAGAAAATGAAAGAATTTATTATATTTTATAGAAAATTTGAAAAAAAAATTCTTTTTAAATTTCAAAAAGTTCTACAACGGCTGAGAAGTTGGCTACAGTTTAGCCAAATTGGCTAAAGAATTTTCAGATTGGCTAAAAGGTTGGCTAAAAGAAATTTCAGTCCAGAGTATGCCCTGAACATTTCTCACATGAACAATCGAAATTGTGTGTGAGAAAAACCTAGATGTAATCCTTTTCATGTAAAATATATGTGGAACTCTGCGTCCCGCTTCCGCCATATTGTTATAAACAATTCGTCACCCAATCAGATTCGATGTTTGGGTATACATCATTAAATGCCCATCAGCCAACCTTTTGATGCAGTCGTTTGGGATCTACCTGTCGGCTTTGTTAAAGTCAACGGCGGTACCGGTCTAATGACTGATTAGAGATGGCAGATCATTCTACAGTTGCTAATGACCCTATGCTTCCTGTAACTCAGTTGGATACTATACCAAGCTTAACCTTTTCCTGTTCAATCCCTGGTTTTTACGTTCCTGTGATTTCATACTTGAGAAAACATTGTGGGAAAGAAGAAATTGCTTGTAACAAGCAATTTCTTCTTTTCCCACAATGTTTTCTACCCTGTAGGTTGATTACTTTTCAAACTGCACTCGCTTTTATTTGTCATCTGCAACTTCTTTCAAATTGGATTAGTCTTAATTTTGAAAAACAGGAAAGGGATAATTGAAAACAAACAGTTTGAATGACTGCCATCAAATATCGCTCTCTGAGAAAATAAATTCAGAAAAAAGGTTAAGTTAGGATAAAGGGCTTGTATCAAGAAATTTCTTCATCTCCCACAATTCTCTCTGTCCCAAAAGACAATGTTTTTTTTTATTCTTCTGACTAATAGTTTTCTGCAATTTATTTGAATTAGGGCCAGTCCAAAATTTTGTTGCGTGATAATGGGTTTAAGAAAGCTCAATCACCTATCTGATCACCTTTATCCAAACACTTTGGTCCCCAGTGGTATTGTCCTAAGTCAGAGTATTTCCAGATAAGAAAATATGTATATATATATCCGACCAAATGTGCTTTTGTATTATATAGCACAGGTATGAAAAAAAAAACATCACAACGATTATGATGGTAGTGGACAATAAGGACATTTTTACATTTCTCTGTAATCATAGTTTGTTGTTGCATTCGAATTAAAAAAAGTAATTGTCTACCTGCTGTGTGATTAAACAATCCATTTGATTGTTTTGTGAAATATATCAGTAATTTAAGAAAGTTCAGACAGCTGATTAAATCATAGTAAATTTATCCAGATATTGACCAAATAAAGGCAAGGGTAAGTATTCCCAAAGGGAATGTGTCTTACACATGTCAACCCTGGAAACTTTTCCAAACATAACTTAAACATCTGGCGGAGGCGCCTTGATCAACTTTCCTAATCCTACCTGTAGTAAAATAAATTGCATCAAAAATCCATTATTTCATATGACTTGATTTAATTCATTTCCTTTGATCGTTTGATCAGACAGTCTTGGATTGATTTTTTAATTGTCAGGTAACAAGCTTTTATTACTCTAAAAAGAGCTGTTTAACTGTTTTATTTCATTGGATAAGCTTTCAAACTTGCTGGTGACAATTTGGAAGCAAACAAGTGGCGACATTTTCTAGTGTTGCCTTAGGAAGTGCTGGTTTTGATTTTTCGAGGAAAAATAAAGGATAAATGACACTGGAAGATCAAATTTAAAAAATAGCACAATAGGTATTGACACACAGAATATTAGTTGTCATGTAGTCACCTCAGCAAGTCTCCCATGTGTTTGCTCTAAACTTTGACCAGATGAACACAGTTTATTCACATGTGTCAGTGGTCTAATTTGAAAAATACATTCAGATGGTCAAGGCTTTATATGGATAATTAAATCATATGGATTTAGATTTTTAAGATTTTGTTCCGATCATTTCTGTCCAGTTCTGGAATGTTAATCTCTGGATTATAAGATACAATATATGAACAGAAAATCCATTCCAATTGAAAGTTTTCTGGATTGCGAATAATATGGTTTAACAACTTCTTTATAAGGCATCCTGACTATATACAATACTTGACAGAAACTTTTTACTGCTTTGTGATTACCGTAATTTGTCCATATATTGGGACACAATTAAATAATTATTTTTTTTCTTGTCCGAATACATAGATAATTACTCAAGCCAGTGTCCGAATTTATAGATAAATCGTTGTGCGGCCGGGAACAACCATTGCCGATTTTCATGAGTCACTAACTGTTTTGCTCAGACACTGAATTCATTTCAACAGTAAATAAACTTGATATGTGTTACGCATTACGTTCGTTTATTTATTCATTATTATTTTATTTTTTCAGATTGTTTTAAGATACCGGCGAAGACGACGTGAATTTAATGATCATTCACTGATTAAAAACCTTAATAAACGATTTACTTTTCTAAACTGTTGTTTTTCTTCGTTTTAACGGTTGATAGAATCCCACATATCACCGTAAGAATATGACAAGATCGTAACTGCAGCATGTTCATGCAAAATTGTTACGACGTTTTGGTAGTCAAAGTCTGATTTTGAGAGTATGGTAAATTCTTTTTCTGTCATTTATATACAAGCATCGTCGGTTGAATTGAAAAAAAGGGATATTGATATGGAGAGCTAAACAAAATCTTTGCATGTCAATTGTTCATGTTTTAAAGTCACCAGGAAATAAGAAGTAATTTGTCAGCATAAAATCACGGCATCGGTCAATTACGACAGTTTTTCTCTGATCTGCTTCACATAAATCATCGCGTAATATTCCCGGCAAATTTAAAGTAAATGCGGTGGCCTACCTGTGAGAAAAAATCCTTTTTTTAAAATTATATCCGTAATGTTTGAAGAGTATTCAGACAGTCGATTAAACCATGTAAACTTTCGGCATAATGACAAGGGTAAAAATTCAGTCACCAAGAATTCTCACGGGGTACGCATCTGGCACGTGCCAACTCCGGAAACTCTCCCAAATATAGCTGAACATCTGGCGGCGGAGACTTTGATCACCTTTCCTCCCTCGTAGTAAAATCAACTTTACCCGAAAACCTTTACTTTATATTTGTCGAACCGAGCCGCCCTCATAGCGCAGTTGGTAGCGCATCGGAGTATCAATCTAGAGGTCCCGGGTTCGATCCCCGACGGCGGCACTCATCCTTTCCGACTATTTGTCTCTCACCAATGGGTCAATAATCGTAAACCTATGTGGGATAGCAGCTGGAGGCTAGGAAAGGATGTAATGGTAGTACTGGTGTGAGAAATACCAGGATTCCATTGTTAGGTGCTCCAGCCGCCGCGATATAACTGAAAGATTGTTGAAAGCGGCGTAAAACCCCATTCAAACAAACAAATCAAATATTTGTCGAACGAGACTTGTTACGTGTGTTTTATTGAACAGTATGAGATTAAATTTTCGGATTATTAAAAGAAGCGGGGATAAAAAAAAGGTAATTTATTTTAATCTACCAATATTATATATCGGATGAGAAGTTAATAATTTTGTGACAAATTAACAAGTAAAATTCTCGTATTTTCCGTATTTAGGGAAAACGTCGTTGCTACGACTGATTCTTCTCAATTATCATTGCATTTTTTTTCCTTGATTTGATACGGCCGATGACAATACCCTCGATGAGCTCCGGATACGAGGAAAGTGTAGTAAAATCGAAAGTAGGTTCAGGTCAATTTGACTAATTTCATAGGGTCGCACATGTTAATCGTAGCCATCCTTTCAGAGTAGGTCCTGTCGGGGATAGAAAATTAGGAAATCAGAGAGAGAAACCAAGCGTGATATTTTAATTGCATCACCTTCACGGTTCGTAGCTTAAGCATATTGAGGTGCGTGCCTATTCTCGGTCACTGTTATAAACAATATACACCTGTTGACATTTAACCCAGACAGTTTTGAGATACCGATCGCCAAGATTCCAAATTACCGATAATGGATGCGGTATTTGTTAACCTGATATTTTATGTACGTAAATTCTGTGTCCGAATTTATAGATAAATTCCAGACACCATTTGTCCGAAATTAGAGGCACAAAATTAATTATTTCATGAAATAAGTAATGGTGTCCGAATTCTTGGAGTGTCCGAATATATGGACAAATTACGGTAGTTGCCATGGTAACACATACCTTTATTTTGACACTAGAGTGCACCTACAAAAAACTATTTCACCTGACAAGTGTCTAAAACAGCAATAAAGATTTATAAAATAAAAGTACATCTTCCAAATCAACTACTTAACAGAATATACTAGATTTTCATAAAAACATGATGTAGTTACCATAAGAACACCTGCACAATATGTGATAGAAATTATTTGTTGTATAATGCAGGATGAAAATTTATGACTGTGGAAGTGGTAATTGTGAACCAAATTTTATTTAGTATCGAAATTTGATGAAAACAGGTATTATTGAACAGTCAACGTTTGTGACTGCCATGACAATGCATGGACTTTAACATTATATAGACCTTGTATAATCAAACCCTTGTCATGCTGTATAATTTACCTTACTTGATTGCTGTAAAATCAAAGGACTGAAAGCACTGATAGAACTTGCTGTTCAAAAATAAATATTTTTCACAAATGAATTTCATAAACAGCTATTGCAGGGAAATTACAACATGGGAGGTGTAGACTAAGATCAGACTGCACCTATGTGCAGGCTGATCTTGGTCTACACCTCCTGCCAAAACTGGAATATTCCAAGTTTAGTATGACAAGGGTTAATAATGATAACTTTTATCATAAAACATAATATGACCAAAAGTAGAATTTGGTGAGGGTATCCCTTATTTTTGATGTGATAATAATTCAAAGACGATCAAGATTGCAATATACCTCTGCAATGTTGTTCAATATAGAGAAAACCAAAACTTCAGGAACTAACCCTTGTAATACTGAACCTGGAATATTCCCGTTTTTGCAGGAGGCATAAACAAAGAACAGTCTGCACATAAGTACAGTCTGATCCTAGTCTAAGCCATCTGTTTGTCCCTTTCAAGACAGGTCTGTTAGTGAAATTTAATTTATAACAGAAATGTTGATCTACAATTAGTAGTTTCAGTGCTTTCAGCCTTTTGATGTTTATATAGTTCTAAAAAAGAATTCTTATTCAGAAGAACAAGGGTTAAGAAAATGTTAAACATGTAATTGGCTGATTCTAAAATTCTGTAACAACAGAGCAGAATAGAAAAAAGATTTTGATAATCCTGTAGAAAAGTCTATGATACTATATCCAGGTGTAACACATAGATTTTGAAGTAATTTATTGTAATAAATTGAAATTGTAAATGTTTGTATTTTGTAGGCATTGGTGTGCAATGTACCCAGTAAGAGCTTTTTGTTGGATTTATAAATTGATTTCACTGTATATTTTAGCTCAATTGAGTTTGTGGTTAAGTAATTTCCATTGTGTGAAGTCAACATTGACCTTACAGACCCTCCAGGGGCCACAGTTTTTGCTCTGTCAAGCTGAAAATTGGTCAGAATGTTAGTCTTGATGGAGTCTTCGACAAGTCAGAAATTGGGTTACTTTTGGTCAAAAGAAGGTCACAAGGATAACCTTGAAGTCAATCTAGTAGAGTTTGCAATTACTGCTCAATCAATCTGAAATTTGATCGGAATTTTTTGTGTGAGGCAGTCTTGAACAAGGTCTGGATTTTGTGACTAGGAGTCAAAAATAGGTCATGGGGGTCATTTCATAGAAAAATCGTTGTAGAGTCTCAACAGTATATTGATGGATCAGGTGAAATAGTTGTAACTGCGCATCAACTTATAGGCAGTTACAACTGTTTTGCACTGACCTATCAATAAGCTCTTGCAACCTGAAAACTGGCCAGAGTCTTTGTCTCGATAAAACCTACTCAAATTTGATATGGGCTGTTATGGGTAAAAAAACTATGCCATAAGGAAAACAATGTAGGCAATTTGTAGGCCACAATTTCTTCTTATTCAACATGAAAATTGGTCAGAATGTTTACCTTGATGAAATGTTGGAAGATTTGAAATCATGCCTCTACTAATAAATGGGTAGAGATTTTGGTCATGTAGGGTCAAAAACTAGGTAATTAGATCAGACCTTAAAAATAATCTTGTATGCACTCTAGAGGCCATGATTTTGGCTAAAATTTCTTTAAACTTGGTCAGACAGTTTTGGTTTAGTGAAAAATTTGGTCACATGAGATAAAAAAAAAAAGCTTGATAGTCAAATCTTAGAAAAACCTTTTGTGGATTCTAGAGGGCAAATTTTAGGCTCAAATATCTGGATATTAAGTGTGAATATTTGTCTGCATTATATCTCAAAGTCAATATTGGGTCAGAACTAGGTCACAAGGTCAAATCTTAGAAAAATCTTGTGTGTACTCTAGAGGTCAGTTGTTTGCTTCAAATGTCTTGATATTTAGTAAGAATGTTTGTCTGCATCTCTCTTTGTCATGTTAGATATTGGATCATATGGAGTCAAAAACTAGGTCAAATCTTAGAAATAACCTTGTTTGCAAACTTGAGAGCATATGTTTGACTTGATATTTGTTCAGCCTGTTTGTTTCCATAAAAATCTCTTGTTAAGTTTCATATAGGTACCCATTGGGTATAAAACTAAGTCACTAGGTCTAATTAAAAGAAATTCTTTTGCAAATTACATGCTTTTTACCTGGCACAAATACCTTGAAACTTAGTAAGAATGTTTGTTCTTCATTTCTCAGACAAAATTTGATAGTTTGTATTCCTACAACTCCAGTGAGAGCTTTAAGACCAATGACCCTCTTGTTTTGTATTGTCTCCATTGTGTTGTAAATTACATGGATGTTTTGATGTGGGCCAATGGCCTTAATATGAATTTGAAAAATGACCAGAGGTTTATGTTTTGTATTTGACAAAGTCTAGTGACCCTTTAAATAGAATTGTCCCTGGGGTCTCATTTGGGCTCCTCCAGTGTTCACTCTTATACAAAGATACAAAGGAGGACATTCTTGGATATTTTTTTATGACAAACCATAGTGCTTTGAGTTTTTAGCTCATGTGAGCTATTGTAATCACCTTTTGTCCAGTGTGTGTTCTTTGTGCGTCTTTGTGCAAACAATTTCTTTAAATGACATCTCCTCCCAAACAATATGGCAAATTTCAACCAAATTTGGCAGAAGAGTAAAATATGCAATCCCCTTTGAAAATTTCTAAAAGAATTGAAATCTGTTGAAAACTCGGGTTGCCAGGGTAACAAAAGAGGGGTTTATATAGAAATAAAGAAGAATTTAAAGACGTCATGTCCTCCAAACCATCAGGCCAATTTGAATTGAATTTGGCTGAAATGTTCCTTAGAAATGTGGCTATCTATAAAAATTGCTGTAAGAATTAGACTCTGTTGAAAACTGTGGTTGCAATTGCAACAAAAGTGAAATTCTAAAGTAATCTTTAAAAGTCTTCTTATCTTGACCCAGAAAGCACAGAGCCTCAACATTTGGCATGAAACATCATTATTTTGACCTGTTTCAAAATTGCTAAATTCATGACCCTTGGTTCCCCAGGAGCGAAGCCACAGGGAGGTAAGTTATGTTTATGGAAAAATAAAGAAGGATTTTTAAATGTCATCTACTCCCAAACCATTGGACCAATTTAAACCAAATTTGGCAGAAATGTTCCTTAAGTGGCACTCTTTCACAATAACTTAAAGTGCTCTGGTTGCCATGGCAGCAAAAGTTTACTCTTTGGTCATCAGACTTGATATTTAGCATGAACTATCAGTTTATTGATTTCTTTTATTATCAACTCACCTTAGTGCAAATTGCGAGGTGAACCAATGTGATTGGTCATTATCTGTCTGTCCGACAGAAATTCTTTGAAAATCATCTCCAAAACCAGTTGGCAAATCAAGCTGAAACTTTGCAGGGATGTTCCTTGGGTGAAGCTGTACAAAAGCTGTTGAAAATTTTTTATTCAATGAAAACTAGTTGTTTTGGCACTTGAAAAGGGGAATTAATAGTAATTCTTTGGAAACCTTTTTTCAGAAACTACAAGGCCAACAGCATTTATATTTTAAAGCATAATCACATTGTTCTATAGTAAGTTTCCAAAAATTATATCCTTGTGGTCAAAATGGCCCTGCCCCTGGGGTCAAAAGACTCTCAATTAAAGCAAGATCAAAAGTATTCTCCTCCTTAACTATATGACCTAGGATATTTATATTTGCCATGTATTATAACAGTATGTTATTTAAAATCATGCCACAAATGTCATGTCATGTTACATGTCATGTAAAAAGTTGCCCTGCCAAGGAGGTCCAAAGTTCGAAAAAAATACTTAAGTAGAGCAAGTTCAATAGTCTTCTCCTCCTTAACCCTTTCCTGTACAAACCCGGGATTTTTTGTTGATGTGAATTTATTCTTGAGAAGACATTGTGGAAAAAGAATGAATTGCTAGTGATGGCAATTTCTTCTTTACCGAAAATACTTTCTGCCACATAGGAACATTTCATTTCAAATTGCATCCAATTTTCATTGTCATCTGCAACCTCTTTCAATTTGGACTAGTCTGAAATTTAAAAAAATGGGTTAACTATATGGCCAAGGACATTCATATTTGGCATGTAACATTACTAGTCAAATTTGTAGTATTTTATTAAAATTCATGCCCCTTCTGTCAAAAAAGCCCTGCAGCTGGGGTCAAAAATTTTGGAATTCTGCTCAATATGAGCAAGTTAAAAAGAATCTTCCTATTAGCTATAAGGCCTTAAGCATTCATATTTGGAATGTAGCATAACCCAATAGTTATCTACCATGTTTCTAGGGATTATGCTTTGTCCCTGGGGTGCAATGTTTGGAAAAAGGCTCAATTACAACATTTTCAAATCAGTTCCTCCCAGTGAATAATGCTATAACACATTCATGGATTTCTACCAAGTTCTCCAAAATTATACCCCTGGTGTTGAAAATATCCCAACCCAAGAGGTGAAAATTTTGGAATAATGCTTACTTAGAGCAAGTTCAAAAGTCTTGTCCTCCTAAAATATAAGACCCAAGGCATTCATATTTGCTATGAAGCATTCCTAGATGATTTTGTACTATGCTGCGAGAAATTATGCACATAGGGTAAAAAATCTTCCTAGCCAGGTAAAAGGTGTAATGCATTCAATTTTGGTAGATTTCATATCCGGATGGTCTACCAAGGATGTCAAAAAAGTACCAAATGGCTCAAAAATGGCCCTGCACCAGAAGTGCAAAATTTGGAAGAATGCTCAATAAACGCAATTTTAAATTCTCCTTAAACCCATGAACAGATGCAAAATTTAAGACTGGTCCAAACTGAAAGAATTTGTGTTGGCAATTCAAACTTTATTGAAACTAAAATATAAGTAGCTTATAGGGTAGAAAAAATTGTATGAAAAGGAGAATTCGCTTGTAAAAAGCAAGTTTTCCTTTTCTGACATTTTCCCAAACAATTTCCTTGCCCTATTGTTTACTAATGGATTGAATGATAATGCTCAATGCATTTATCCCAGGAATCTTACATTTGTTACATTTATTTGTCTCCAGTTTTATCATTTTTACAAAAAAAGTACCTTAACCCATTCCCACACAAGCCCTCCTTTTTACGCCCCTGGAGAAAAAAGCTTTGAAAAACATTGTGGAAAATGAAGAAATTGCTTGTATCAAGCAATTTCTTCATTATCCACAATGTTTTCTATCTAAAAAGACAAAGAAAATTTAAATTCCACAATTTTGAAAATATCGTCTGCAGCTTCTTTCAATTTGGACCAGTCTAAAATTTTGTTGAGTTGGAATGGGTTAATTAGCAGATGACTCAGGTGAGCAATATAGGACCATCATGGTCCTCTTGTTAATCTTGCATTTGAGATTGTCTGGGGATGCTCTACAAAGGTTATCAGAAAATTGCTCACAGGGGCTCATATGGACTGTGTGTGGGTGAAATCTAATTTACACAGAAACATACAACATTTTCAAATATCCTCTTTTGACAAACAGCAAGGTTTAGAAATAATGGACATACAAGAAATTATTCTGTATACAAAAATCAAGTAATTTCTACAATTTCTTCTACAATTTTGATTTAAAAGTAATCAAACTTTATAAATGCATTGATCACATGTTGATGTTTGGCAACACACCTTTTTTTGAAGTCTCAAAGCCCCCTACTTCAAAAATCACCCCCCTGAACATAAATGCTTTTTCATTTTTTATCATCGAAAGATCAAGAACACATTATTTTACTGTTGTCCATCTGTCCGTCATTCAGTCCGTCTGCCTGTCTGCAAAACTCAACAAAAAAACTTAACATTGCCAAATATTACCAGTCTATTTAAGATACAGTGCTCATACTTTTTACACGTGTATAAGCAGGGTTCTTGCAAGGGTAATAAGTCACCTCCTGTGACAAATTTAGTTTACATAGGAACAGAGAAGGAAATTCTTAAAATTGCATCTTGAAACAATTTTGCAACCCATGATGGTCCTGTTAATACTGATATATTGTAAGAGTAATGGCCCTTGTTTTTAATTTTGCATCACCAGGATGCTACAATTCACAGAGAAACAAAGTATTAAATATTTTCAAATTTTTCAAAAAAAATTTTGCCCCACTTGTACATTTTTGTGTGGGAAAATTGCTTTTATTCCCAAAGTGACCTAGATGAGCAATTAAGGGCTGTTTTGGTCTTCTCGATTACCATATAGATTTGTGAGGTGAGGGATTTAAAGCAAATATCTTTCTCTTTGTAATTTCAGACATAGATTTTGGTTTGAACATCTTTCGCAATATATTGTCTAAATGTGATTACATGGTATGATATGTGTTTTTTCATTCACAGCTGCTTTTATAATCATCTTTTCATGTTAGATAATTTATCATAAGTACATTCAAATGTATAAACAGTGGCTTATGAATTATCTAATACCAAACAACAACACTTTGAAATGATCCAAATTCAAGAAAGTTGCAGGTGACAAATCTAAGTTGATGAAGTTTTAAAAAACTGTTTTGGAACAGCAAACATTTTAGTTAACCCATTTCCTCAGAGTGATGCTTTTTGAGGCCAGTGTTGTTGGTTAATCCATTAAGCCCTCCTTTTACGCCCTTCAAGTAAAAAGCTTTGAAAAACATTGTGGAAAATGAAGAAATTGCTTGTATCAAGCAATTTCTTCATTATTCACAAGTTTTTCTACCACAAAAGACAAAGAATTAAAATATTTCATAAACTTCAAATTCTTGTCTTCAACTTCTTCGAATTTGGACCAGTCTAAGATTTCACTGTGTGGGAATTGGTTAAACAGAGATCCAGATAAGAAGGAGTGATGGCTAGCTAAGTCATGTTTCTCATTTGAACCCTATGGTATGGGTAGTCATTGTGGTAAAGGTTTTGCTGGTACATCGGCTAATTCACATGGAAAGATTTGTCTCTCACCAATGGGTGGATAATTGTAAACCTAAGTGGGATAGCAGCTGCAGGCTAGGAAAGGATGTAGTGGTAGTACTGGTATGTGAAATACCAGAAATCCATTGTTAAGTGCTCCAGCCACGGAGATATGACTGAAATACTGTTAAAAGCGGCATTAAACCCCATTCATTCAATCAATCTCATGGAAAGAGAATCAGTCATTTCAAATCCAAACCCTTAGAATGTTGTGGATACTCATTAGAATTGTATTAACCCTTTCCTGATTTTTGAAATTCTAGACTGGTCCAAATTGAAAGAAGTTGCAGATGACTGTGAAAATTGGATGTTTTTTTAAATGATACTATGATATGTGGTAGAAAATGTTTGAAAAGGAGAAATTGCTTGTTACAAGCAATCTCTCCTTTTTCCACAATGTTTTCTCAACTGTTAAAACACAATCCCTGGGTTCATACAGGAAAGGGTTAACCAGACAATTCCTATGGGTACCTGCAACTAAGGGTTTGACAATGTTATATTCTGAAGTTTACTTTAATTTTTTTTTTAAATACATACTCCCTCTATTAGGGCCTTGTCACTCTTACAATGGTAGTAGATTTGACAAAAGTAGGACTGGTATAAAAACTAGTCAGATGGAATGGTTACAAGCCAGTAGGTATGATGTTTTTATTTATGTTTTTAATGATATATATATCATTTTGACCTAGTTTTTAGTAAATAGATCATTTTACAAATTTGATTATATCTGAGCCAGTGACCTGTGAATAGTCATATAATACTTGATAGAAGTCATTAACCCATTACCAGATGATAAAATTGTATGATGGTCCAAATGAAAAAGAGTTGCAGAAAAAGTAAACTTTTTAGCTAACCTGAGCACGAGGTGCTCTGGGTGAGCTATTGTGATCGGTCATTGTCCGTCGTCAGTCCGTCCATCCGTTCACAATAACAAAAAAATCTTCTCCTCCTTAACTAATCATGGAATTTCAACAAACCTTCACAGAAATATTCCTTAGGTCATGCTCTTTCAAAATACTTCAAAGAATTGAAATCCATGAAGAACTCTGGTTGCCATGGCAACAGAGTGAAAAAAATTTAAAAAAATCTTCACCTCCCAAGCCGTAAGGCCTAGAGCTTTGACACTTGGAACAAATCATCATATATTGACCCTTTACCAAAATACTACAAAGAATTACCGTACTCTGAAAATTAGCTCTTTTCTATGCAATCCCTGATTTTACATAGAAATAAAGAAGGAAAACTTAAAATATTCTCTTAAACCATAAGGTTAAGAGCTGTAATATTTGGTATACATCATCATCAATTGACCCTCTACCAAAATACTTCAAATTTACGTATTTTGAAAATTAGCCCTTTTCTGGGCGATCCTTGATTTTACATAGAAAAAAAAAAGAAGGAAATCTTAAAAAAACTTCTTCACCAAAACCATAAGGCCATAAGGCCAAGAGCATTGATATTTGATATAAATTATCATCTATTGACCCTCAACGAAAATACTTCATATCTTTACCATATTTTAAAAATTAGCCCTTTTCTATGTGATCCCTGAAATAAAGAAGGAAAACTTAAAATATTCTTCTCTTAAACCATAAGGTCTAGAATTTTGATATTTTGTACAAATCATCATCCATTGACCCTCTACAAAAAAACCCCTACTCTGAAATAACCCTACTCTGAAAATTAGCCCTTTTCTATGCCATCCCTGCTTTTACATGAAAATAAGAAGGAAAACTTTAAAAACCCTCTTCTCCCAAACCAAAATACTTCATAGAATTACCCAATGTATTAATGCCTATTGACCCTCTACTTAAGTGTTTCATAGAATTACTGTAATTTTGAAATTAGCTCAATATAGTTGGATCTTTACTATATGATGGTCCTCTTGTTTGAAATTCTAGATTTTTCAACTTTTTGGGTAGATAACATTGTAAAAAATGAAGAAATTGCTTGTTGCAAGCAATTTTTCCCAAATCAGATTTCTTGAGGGTCATCAAAAAGCATGATTGTTTGGAAATTGGTTCAACCTACCCCTACCCCTAAAAACAGGTTGCCAAATTTAACTAGTAATTATTTCGCCTATCCTGCAAATGGGACATTCTTGGAATAGAGTCAATTTTAAACAGCACTCGACCCTGTTCCATCTGCCCCCATGCGATACCTCTGATAGTTGGAAGGTTCTTTGGGATGTAGAACCTGGCCATACTTTAACCACTTCCCACAGAATCCTGCTTTTTAACCCCCCTTTAGAAAACATTGTGGACATTGAGTATATTGCCTGAAACCAACTTTTTCTTCATTGTTCATAATGGTTTCTACCCTAAAAGGCGAAAATGTTTTAAATTCCACTAACTTTAAATAGTCTTTGCAACTTCTTGCAGTTTGGACTGGTCTCAAAAAGAAATTGTAGTAAATTGATTTTTTTCAGCCAAAGAACTTTGGAAAGAAAAAAAAAATCAGTTATCTTGGCCATACATTAATTGTGGTTGATGTTAAGAGTTTAAGTTATAAATTTGTTCTCTATTTTCAGAATTTTGCTAGCCGATCTGTAATAGAGGCTTTAGGTTCATGTCTTACCAACAAATACTCGGAGGGTTACCCTGGGGCTAGGTATGTAGTTTCAAATTATTACCACGGCAGTGCCATATATCTTTTCTGAAATTTGTCTCCCACCAATCGGGTGATAAGCGTAAACCTAAGTGGGATAGCAGCTCGAGGCTAGGAAAGGATGCAGTGGTAGTACTGGTGGGAGAAATACCAGGAATCCATTGTTAGGTGCTCCAGCTGCTGCGATATGACTGAAATACTGTTTAAAGTGGCATAAACCCCATTCAATCGATCAATCAAATTATAACCAATACCAGATTGCAAAAATTTAGACAGGATCAAAGTAAAAGAAGTTCCATAAGCCTTTTCAGGCTGAACTTTGGTAGAAAAAAAGTGTAGACATTGTTACAAACAATTGTATTACTGTAAATCAGTTAGCTAGGATTTACTTTTGCTAATATTCGCAAGACAACGAGCTCGCAAGTATGTCCATACGTCCGTCCGTACGTATGTCCACTTTTCTTGTGAGCACAACTCCTCCTAAGTTTCTTGTTGGATCTTTATGAAACTTGGTTAATGTTATCACCTTAATTGGTAGATGTGCATGAAGAAAGGTTTTTATGGTTCATTGATTTTTTGACTCAGTTATGTCCCCTTAAAACTTAGTCTCTTGGGCTTATTAAATTTGCAGCCTTGTGAATGCCACTCCTCTTAAGTTTCTGTCTGGATCTAAATGAAACGTGGTGGATGTTGTAACCTAAATTGGTCAATATACATGAAGTAAGGATTTTATGGTTCATTAATTTTTCCCTGAATTATGCCCCCTTAAAACTTAGTATCTGGGGCTGTATGAAATTGCAGCGTTGTGAATGCAACTCCTAACTTTTTGTCTCGAATTAATTTAAACTTGGTCAATGTCATCACCATAATTTGTAGGTGTACATGGATCAAGGATTTTAAAGTTCATTAATTTTTGGAAGAGTTGTGCCCCTTGACACTTAGTCTCTGGGTTTTTGAGTGTTTGGTAATTTTTCCCTAAATTATGCCCCCTTAAAACTTAGTATCTGGGGTTTATTGAAATTGCAGCCTTGTGAATGCAACTCCTCCTAATTTAAAAAGGTAGTCTGCAAATGTTTTGAATTTGGTTCTGTCAAAATAAGTAGTGTCCACAATTATTTTCGTGAAACAGCAGCAAAGTGACGGCGTATATTGTGACTATGGAACTCTTGTTCATCTCTTTCCAAACTTCAATCAAAATTTGAATACACAATTTGCCATCCTGCAACGATTTAAGAAGAGAAATTGTATTCCACGAGAATAGAGAATAGGTAAATGTTCTTAAAATGAATTACTAGTAATCATTCTATTCACAGGTCGGTATCGAATCGGGATGTAAGGTTTATCGATTTTTTCTTTGCTGGTGCATTCCCGGAGATAATTACGGAAAGTACTGAAAAATTATACAGCTGCTCACAAATTTATGAGCTCTCTAATAAGTCTTGAGGTCCTGCTCACCCGAAAATAAGAGGACGCGAAAATTACCTGATTTACAGTATTGTCTACAATGTTTTCCAAATTTATTTATTATTTTTTTTGGATGGGCAGCAAAAAGTGACATTGTATGGAATTGGGTTAAGCTTTAATAATTGTATCAAACAAATAATTCCCACTTGGTGTTGCTTTTGGACGCCCTTCACGAACAAAAAATTCTGAAAACATTCTGTTTATCGAAGAAATTGCTTGTTACAAGAAATTTCTTCGACCAATAAAGTTGAAAAAAATCAAGAGTTTCATCATCTTTAATTTTTCATATGCAACCCATTTGAATGTGGATGATTCTAAAATTTTGTTGTATGGTAATGGGTTAAGCTTTAACAATGATTGATAATAGCAATCTGCTTTAATTTTTATTGCCCTTTTGAGCTTACATAACATAATATTTGATGTATCACCATGAGGCATACAATTTAAAGTTTTATTTGCAAAATTCAGAAGGTATGCATGACAGATATTTAACCCTTTCCTGTTCAAACCCGGGATTTTACGTGGTGTGATTTTATATTTAAAAAAAACGTGAGAAAAGAAGAAATTGCTTGTGAAAAGCAACTTCTTCTTTTTCCACAATGTTTTCTACCACATAGGGTGGTTTCATTTTAAATTGCATCCAATTTTTATAGTCGTCTGCAACCTCTTTCAATTTGGACCAGTCTAAATTTCAAAATACAGGAAAGGGTTAAGTGAAACTGAACTGAAATTTTGTTAACCCATTACCAGACGATAAATCAATCATTAAAGTAGCTATTGAATAGATTACTGATGAAATATTTTTGATTTCATTTGCCAAAACTTCAATACAATTGAAAGGTGGGGATTAACCCTTTCCCGCACAATCTCGCTTTTTTTACGCCCCTGAAGAATCATATTAAAGAAAACATTGTGAGAAAAGGAGAAATTGAGACAGCAACTTCTCCTTTTACCAGAATGTTTACTAACTGATTTGGGCCTAAATTTCAAACCATTTGAATTTTCTGCAACTTCTTTTAATTTTGACCTGTCCAAAATTTTGTCATATGGGAATGGGTTAAGCTGATTTTATAATGAAAATGACTATTTGTACTTTAACCCATTCCCACACGACAAAATTTTAGACTGGTCCAAATTGAAAGAAGCTGCAGACGACAATTTCAAATTGATGGAATTTTGATTTTTTTTTTGTCTTTTTGGATAGAAAACATTGTGGATAATGAAGAAATTGCTTGATACAAGCAATTTCTTCAGTTTCCACAATGTTTTCCAAAGCTTTTTTCTTAACCCTTGTCATGCTGAACCTGGAATATTCCTGTTTTGGCAGGAGGTGTAGACCAAGATCAGCCTGCAGTCTGATCTTGGTCTATACCTCCTGCTTGTACTGTTCTTGCCAGAGTTGTTTATGAAAATTGATTTCTAAAAGAAATATTGATTTTTGAACAACAAGTTCTATCAGTGCTTTCAGCCCTTTGATTTGACAGTATTTCAGTAAGGAAATTTATTCAGCATGACAAGGGTTAAGACTAGTCCAAATTGGAAGGAGTTGCAGACGAGAATTTAAAGCTGATTACTTTTGAGGTAGAAAACATTGTGAATTTCAAATTTTTTTCAAAAACCTTTTATCTTGGGGGGCATCTAAAAGCGTCTCTGAGTGGGAATGGGTTAAAAAAAAAGAGGAGAAATCATTAAAAAAAATGCGTTATGTAACACCAAATAAGTCAACGAAGTACACCTCGAATGGAAACGGAACTCATATGTTGAATACATTTTTTTCTTCACCAAACATTGCCTTATTTGTAATTTCATTGACATATGGTTTACATCACTTGCTTCTGCTAGTTATTTAGTTGTTACCATCATCACCTGAAGACATATACCCTCACCTGAAAAATTCTGATGTTTTAAAGTAGGGCATAAGAAATATACTTCATTAAATTAAATTTATAGGCAATTCATTAGATATAACATGTAAAAAGAACATTCATCATGAAATTGACATTAATTACTGTAAGAAAACAGAAACTTTTCCTCTATGGAGTTTTCATGAAAATCTGTTCAGAGCCACTGTAAAGTTACCTACAACAACTTTGACTCTCTGAAATTTTGAATATCTCTGTCCTCCTGGGTAGAAAACATGAAAGAAAATTAGATCATTACTTGTGACCAGTGATTATACGCCCGTCGAAGACGGGACGTATTATGGGATCACCGGTGGTGTCCGGGCGTCCGGGCGTCCGGTCGTCCGGTCGTCCGGGCTTCCGGGCGGTGTCCACTTCTTTGTCCGGAGCATAACTCTGTCACCGTAAGTCCGATTGACTTTAAACTTGGCAGTTATATTCTTCTCATCAATACGGAGTGCAGTGCACAAGAACCATAACTCTACCTGGCCTATTTTTTGAGTTATTGCCCTTTGTTGTTTTTCATACTTGAATCTTGTCCGGAGTATATCTCTTAAAGTATTATAGCTAGGATCATGAAACTTTATGGGTGAATAGATCTCACCAAGGGGGAGTGCAGTGCACAAGAACCATAACTCTACCTGGCCTTTTTTTTGAGTTATTGCCCTTTGTTGTTTTTCATACTTGAATCTTGTCCGGAGTATATCTCTAAAAGTATTATAGCTAGGATCATCAAACTTTATGGGTGTATAGATCTCACCAAGGGGGAGTGCAGTGCACAAGAACCATAACTCTACCTGGCCTACTTTTTGAGTTATTGCCCTTTGTTGTTTTTCATACTTGAATCTTGTCCGGAGTATATCTCTAAAAGTATAATAGCTAGGATCATGAAACTTTATGGGTGTATAGATCTCACCAAGGGGGAGTGCAGTGCACAAGAACCATAACTCTACCTGGCCTATTTTTTGAGTTATTGCCCTTTGTTGTTTTTCATACTTGAATCTTTTCCGGAGTATATCTCTAAAAGTATTATAGCTAGGATCATGAAACTTTATGGGTGTATAGATCTCACCAAGGGGGAGTGCAGTGCACAAGAACCATAACTCTACCTGGTCTACTTTTTGAGTTATTGCCCTTTGTTGTTTTTCATACTTTAATCTTGTTCGGAGTATATCTCTAAAAGTATTATAGCTAGGATCATCAAACTTTATGGGTGTATAGATCTCACCAAGGGGGAGTGCAGTGCACAAGAACCATAACTCTACCTGGCCTACTTTTTGAGTTATTGCCCTTTGTTGTTTTTCATACTTGAATCTTGTCCGGAGTATATCTCTAAAAGTATAATAGCTAGAATCATGAAATTTCATGGATGGATAGAGCTCACCAAGTGGGAGTGCAGTGTACAAGAACCATAACTCTACCTTGCCTATTTTTTGAGTTCTTTCCCTTTGTTGTTTTTCATACTTGAATCTTGTCCGGAGTATATCTCTAAAAGTTTTATAGCTAGGATCATGAAACTTCATCGATGTATAGATCTCACCAAGGGGGTGGGTGCAGTACACAAGAACCATAACTCTACCTGGCCTACTTTTTGAGTTATTGCCCTTTGTTGTTTTTCATACTTGAATCTTGTCCAGAGTATATCTCTAAAAGTATAATAGCTAGAATCATGAAACTTCATAGATGGATAGAGCTCACCAAGTAGGAATGCATGGCATAAGAACCATAACTCTATCTGGCCTATTTTTTTAGTTATTGCCCTTTGTTGTTTTTCATACTTGAATCTTGTCCAGAGTATATCTCTAAAAGTATAATAGCTAGAATCATGAAATTTCATGGATGGATAGATCTCACCAAGTGGGAGTGCAGTGTAAAGAACCATAACTCTACCTAGCCTATTTTTTGAGTTATTGCCCTTTTTTGTTTTTCATACTTAGTTTGACAAAAAAAATTCATTCAAAATAACCTCAGTTCTATTCAAACCCCCAGTTAATATTAAGCAGTGTGACGGGCGTATCTTGTGACAATTTGGCACCTTGTTTTCATATTCTACTTACATGCCACTAACATGTAACAAAAAAGTAAAATGCTTGGCTTGCGACCTAAATGGCATAACTACAGCTTGAACAAGCTGTAGTGATGACATTTAGGCTGCAAAACCATCAATAATGCTTCTTATTAATGCCAGCCAATGTGGAAGTCCAAAAAGTTCACCTCCAGTGTAAATGAATTATTAGATTGGCTGGCTGATTCTATGCTGCTGTCAGTCAAACCTGAATAGTTTAAGTCATACACCATCAATTTGCCCTTTGTGTAGTCTGAAGCACAGCATCCTTGTCTAAATACTTGTATCTCATTTGTTACGTCTGACAAACTGCTCATTTACAGCCGATTTTTCATGCCCCTCAAGAAAAAAGTTATAAAAAATATTCTGGAAACTAAAGAAATTATTTGTTAAAACAACGACTATGTTTTCAACCTTACGAGACAAAGAAATTTAGATCCCCATCAACTTTGAGTTGTTGCCACCTGTTTTGGGAGCATGGTGTTCACAAGCAAATCTTTTTGTTTTATGACCTAGGCCATAGATTTGTTATCTAATGTCCTTTGATATCTTAGTGGAATTCCCTGGTTAGGGAGGTCACAGAATGACCTACATGATACGGTTGATACCTATGATGAAATTTTCTTGTTTTAGAATTATGAACCTAAAAGCTATATGCAATTATTGAAGGACAAATAAAATGTCTGTGTTTTACAGGTATTATGGAGGAAACGAGTTTATAGATGAAGTGGAGAGACTGTGCCAAAAGAGAACGCTGGAAACATTCAGATTGGACCCGCAGAAATGGGGTGTGAATGTACAGCCATATTCAGGCTCACCTGCCAACTTTGAAGTGTTCACTGGTTTATTGAATCCTCATGATAGGATTATGGGGCTAGACTTGCCAGATGGGGGACAGTAAGTGTACAGTCATATTCTAAAGTATTCACCCTCTTACTTCTAAAATTAATCCATCTCCAGCCAAGCCCTCCTTTTTACGCCCCTCATGAAAAAAGGTTTGGAAAACATTGTGGAAAATAAAGAAATTGCTTGTATCAAGCAATTTCTTCATTATCTACAATGTTTTCTATCCAAGTAGACAAAAAAATTTAAAATTCCATCAACTTGAAAGTGTTGTCTGCAGCTTCTATGAATTTGGACCAGTCTAAAATTTTGTCGTCTGGTAATGGGTTAAGGGGCTAGTAAATGCACAGCAATATTTTAAAGTGTTCAACAGCTAACTTTGAATCATTCACTAGCCCACTGAATCCATTGTTGATTGGTACGATTAAAATTTTCAGACTTGTGAGAAAGGCATGGTTAACATTGGTTAGGATGGTAGACTTCTAATCTGAGGCGCTCACGTCACTTGTTTGAGTAATAAATGTGCAGCTGGTTAAGATGCCAAGGGTTAATTGGGTTTGTTCTTGGAAAAGGCATTCAAAGCCAATTTCATTGTTTACACTCTAGTGGCCACAATTTTGGCTCAATATTCATGAAACAGGATAATTATTGGGGCCGCCGTCATAGTGCAAATGGTAGCTCGTCAGACTGTCAATCTAGAGGTCCCTGATTCAATTCCCCGACAGCGGCACTCATCCTTTCCGACTATTTGTCTCTCACCAATGGGTCGATAATCGTAGAACTTTATGGGATAGCATCAGGAGGCTAGGAAAGGATGTAATGGTAGTACCTATGTGAGAAATACCAGGAATCCATTGTTAGGTTCTCCAGCCGCTGCAATATAACTGAAAGATTGATGAAAGCGGCGTAAATTCCCATTCAAACAAACAAACAGAATAATTATTAGATCCTAAGGATGACTCCTATTGATAATGGGAAGGTTCTTGTAAAAAATATGGGAAAAGGGGTCTTGGTGACAATTTCTTTCTTTACACTACAGAGATCACAGTCTTGGCTCCATCTTCATGAACCTTTGCCAGAATAAATGCTAGGTCATAACAATGAACCCTATATATTATGGGAATATTTGAAGAAAAAAAAAGAATCAGGAAAAATGGGCCTTATAGACAATATCTTTGTTTACACTCTGATTTTTTATGCCCCAGCATCAAAAGATCAGGGGGCATATTGTTTAACCGTTGTCCGTCTGTCCGCCTGCCTACTAAACATTTTCCTATAACTTCAACCCTGATTTAGTTACAATGCTAATATTTGGTATGTAGATAGGTCTGAACAAGGAGCAACTGGGGAAGGTTATTTCATCAAGGTCAATGTCAAGTTTTTTAACCCTTTTCCCAAAAACAAAGAAAAAAAATTCACCTGTTTCTAAAGAATTCCTGTTTCAGGGGCATAGTGTTTCACAAACACATCATGTTATATTATGTAATTTATTCATGCTGTAGTTATAATATTTTGGTCAACTACCAACATGCCTTTTATCTTTGACACAATATTACAAACCCATATATTTTTATCACTTCGAATTTTACATAAAATAGAAATCCCTTACTTGTTTTTAACACCCTAAATGACCTGTTAGCTGCTGATGTGCCATAAAACCCCATTCATTCCTCTATCAATGATTACCATTTTGTATTTTGTCCCTTACCACAGTTTTTACAAACTTATGTCATTTTGATATCTCCGACCAACGGCCTTGTCAGGATCTGTGTGCAGGACCAGCAGTCCATCAATTCCCATATATGCCGTCTTTTTTATGCATCTCAATAAAAGGCTTATGAAAATATTTTGGATAAAGAAGAAATTGCTTGTGACAAGCAATATCTTCTTTTTCCTACAAGATTTTTAACCCTAAAAGGATTTTCAACCTTAATGGGATTTTTAAAAATTCCATCAACATTTAATTGTTGTCTGCAACTTTTTCATTTAAGACCAGTAAAATTTATTAACACTTCTTTATAGGACATTACCCATTCCCACTTTTTGACACCTCTTAAGAAAACAAGCTTTGGGGAAACCATTATGGATAATGAAGAAATTTCTTCAATGTCCACAATTTTTTTACCCTTAAAGGTAAATATTTTCTAAATACCACAGAGGAGTCTAAAATTTGGTCTGCTGGTAATGAGTTAAAGGTTTGACTAGCCTTTATAATTTCTAAAGAATGAGAATGGCATGTATTTTATATTTCAGTCTAACCCATGGATTTATGACAGACACCAAAAGAATATCGGCAACTTCCATCTTTTTTGAGTCAATGCCGTATAGACTGAATGTATGTATTATTTATCTTAACCTCTTCCCACACACAGATGCTTTTTGATGCCCCTCAAGAAAACCATTTTGAAAAACATGGTGTAAAATGAAGGAATTGCTTGCAACAAGCAATTTCATCATGTAACACAATGTTTCCATCCAGAAAGTTGAAAAAATATAAAATTTCACAAACTTAATAATGTTGTCTGCATTTCCTTTGAGTTTGGACAAGTCTTAAATTTTTTTGCATGAGAATAAGTTTAACTATTACCAGATGACAGAATTTTAGACTGGTCCAAATTCCAAGAAAGTGCAGAAACCAATTCTGAATTGGTGGAGTTTTCAAAATCTTTGTCTTTTAGGGTAGAACACTTGGTGGATAAACAGGGTTTATAATGCCTCAGTTTCAAAACAATTGACCCTTATAAGATTTTAATGTGTCATTTAGGAGTTTTAAAATCTACAAAATAATGTAAACCATCCTTTGTTAGCTTGAGATACAACAGTTTGATTGCTGATCGTCAATAGTCAGGTTTTTAAATATTGATCGTTAATAGGTTGTGACTTGTTCTATATTTAGATAGCACATGTGCAAATAGGTTATAGTAATTAAAATTTCTATGGACCCAATTTCTTTGAATTTGGACTGGTCTAAAATCTTATAGTGTGGGAATGGGTTAAGACTTGACACTTAGAGCGGAGTAAGTAAGCTTGACACAAGATGCACACATGTATTTCATTTTGAATTCTTGCCTTCAAGTTATTTTGAATTGAGCAAAAAAACAGGTAACCCAGGTTATAATGATACTAAGGATACCAACGAATTGTATGGTTTTACATTGTTGCAAAAAATACCAGTTAAATGGTTTATGAGCAACTGTAGAAATTCCGTTCCATGTATTATACTATAGTTTTCTTCCCTATTTTTCAGCCAAAGACAGGATATATAGACTATGATAAACTCAGAGAGACAGCTAAACTATTCAGGCCAAAATTAATCATAGCTGGAACAACAGCCTACTCCAGATTACTGGATTATCAAGCTTATAGAGATGTAAGTTTTAACAACTTAAATCTTTAAAATCCACATCCACAGATTCTTTTTCCAGAATACTTGATTATCAAGCTTATAGAGATGTAAGTTTTATCAACCTTAATCTTTAAAATCCAGATCTATAGATTCTTATTCCAGATTACTGGTTTATTGAGCTTAATCCATTACCATATAACTAAATTTTAGACTGGTCCAAATAGGAGGAATTTGCCGAAGACGATTCAAATTTATTTGAAATTAAAAAACTAAAGTCAAAATCTGGAAGAAAATATGATAAAAGGAGAAATTGCTTGAAGTAAATAATTTTTCCTTTCATCACTTTAACCCTTGTCATGCTGTATTAATTACCTTACCGAATTTCTGTCAAATCAAAGGGCTGAAAGCATTGATTGAACTTGTTGTTCAAAAATCAATATTCTTTTTAAAAATCAATTTCATAAACAAATCTGGCAGGAAAAGTACAAGCAGGAGGTGTAGACTAAGATCAGCCTGCACATAAGTGCAGTCTGATCTTAGTCTACACCTCCTGCCAAAACTGGAATATTCCGGGTTCAGCATGACAAGGGTTAATATAATTCTTCAGAGGTGTAAAGAAACATGGTGTGTGTGAGTGGTTGTTTAGTGTCTACTGTGCTTACTGTAGAGTACATTATTTTCTAGCTTAATGTTCAGACATGAAATTCATTAGAAATGGTGTTAAAACCCAATAAAAAATCACATGTTGGTACTTTAGAAGGAAAAACTGCCTACTCATGAATACTTATTTATCAAGCTGATAGAGATGCTTATTCCTTTAACATTTTCTAGTGGAATATTGAAATTTTTTGTAGGATTATCACTCGATATAAACTTGAAAACTAGTGTAATTATCAAAATTACAAACATACCTTTTTAGCTCACCTGAGCACAAAGTGCGAGGTGAGCAATTGTGATCGGTCGTTGTCCGTCGTCCGTCCGTCCGTCTGTCAGTCTGTCCGTCTGTCCGTCTGTCCGTCTGTCCGTCCGTCCACAATTTCTTTAAAAATCTTCTCCTCCTAAACCAGTAGGCCAATCAAGCTGAAACTTTGCAGGGATGTTCCTTGGGTGAAGTTCTACAAAAGTTGTTAAAAGAATTTGATTCCGTCAAAAACTCTGGCTGCCGCGGCATGTGAAAATGGGAATCTTTAGTAAATCTGTAAAAATCTTTAAAAATCTTCTCCTCCTAAACCAGTAGGCCAATCAAGCTGAAACTTTGCAGGGATGTTCCTTAGGTGTAGTTCTACAAAAGTTGTTAAAAGAATTTAATTCTGTCAAAAACTCTGTCTGTCGCGGCATGTGAAAATGGGAATCTTAAGTAAATCTGTTAAAATCTTTAAAAATCTTCTCCTCCTAAACCAGTAGGCCAATCAAGCTGAAACTTTGCAGGGATGTTCCTTGGGTGAAGTTCTACAAAAGTTGTTAAAAGAATTTGATTCCGTCAAAAACTCTAGCTGCCACGGCATGTGAAAATGGGAATCTTTAGTAAATCTGTAAAAATCTTTAAAAATCTTCTCCTCCTAAATCAGTAGGCCAATCAAGCTGAAACTTTGCAGGGATGTTCCTTGGGTGAAGTTCTACAAAAGTTGTTAAAAGAATTTAATTCCCTCAAAAACTCTGGCTGCCGCGGCATGTGAAAATGGGAATCTTTAGTAAATCTGTAAAAATCTTTAAAAATCTTCTCCTCCTAAACCAGTAGGCCAATCAAGCTGAAACTTTGCAGGGATGTTCCTTGGGTGAAGTTCTACAAAAGTTGTTAAAAGAATTTGATTCCGTCAAAAACTCTGGTTGCAGCGGCATGTGAAAATGGGAATCTTTAGTAAATCTGTAAAAATCTTTAAAAATCTTCTCCTCCTAAACCAGTAGGCCAATCAAGCTGAAACTTTGCAAGGATGTTCCTTGGTTGAAGCTCTTCAAAAGTTGTTAAAAGAATTTAATTCTGTGAAAAACTCTTGTAACCATGGCATATGAAAATGGGAAATTTTAGTAAATCTTCGTTGTTGGTTTTTTCATAGACTACAAGGCCAAAGGCATTTATATTTTATATAGAGCTTAATCATATGGTTCTCTACCAAGTTTTTAAATATTTCATCTCTGGGGTCTAAAATGGCCCCGCCCTAGAGGTCGGAAGTTTGGAAAAATGCTTACTTAGAGCAATTTCAAAATACTTCTCCTCTTAAATTATAAAGTCTAGGATATTCATATTTGGTATGGAGCATAACTAGATGGTTTTGTACTATATCACTAAAAGTTGTCTTCCTCAGGTCAAAAACGGCCCTGCACTAGGGGTCAAAAATTGGGAAAAACGCAAAATTTGAGTATGTTAAAAAAAAAATCTTCATTTTAAGGAGAAGTCTAAAGCATTTGTATTTTGTATATAGCATAACCAGATGGTTCTCTACCATGTTAGCTAAAATGTTAGCCCTGGGATAAAACATGGCACTGCCCAAGAGGTCAAAAATTTTTGAAAACGCTCAATTAGAGCAACATCAAAAGTCTTCTCCTTCTGAAATATAAGGTGAAGGGCATACATATTTGGTATGTAGCATGACTAAATAATTTTGCACTATATAACAGGAAAATATGCTCTTAGGATAAAAAATGTCTTTGCTCCTAGGGTAGAAAATTGTGTAAATTGCATTTAAAGAAATCTTCTTAAATATAGGCTCTAGAGCATTTACATTAAAAACAAAGGATAACATTATTGTTCTCTACCATGTTTATATCCTTTGTACAAACATGGCCCTTCCCAAGGCATCCAAAGATATGAAAAACGCTCAATAAGAGCATGTTCAAATATCTTCCACTCCTCATGTATAAGTTGTAATGCATTCATATTTTGATGTATAGTACATCCAGATTGCTCTCGACCAAGGTTGCTAAAATTACATCCATTGAAGTTGCAGACAGTAATTAGAGTTTGATTGAAATCTAAATACAAAGAATTTCAGGTAGTTAACACTGTGAGAAATGGATAAATTGCTTGTCACTCCCTTTCTCACTATGTATTTTTCAAACCTATTTTCCCTGAGGGTGAAAAATTCTTGGATAGTTTGGTAATGGATTAAATTATAAAGCCAAAGGCATTCATTATTATTGTAAAACATTACTGGATTGTTTTGTACAAAGCCCAAAATCTCATATATCTTTTTTAAGTTGTGCCTTTTTTATACTAAAAAGTACTGTAATTTGGAGATGCCTCAGGTGAGCGATTTAGGACCATCATGGTCCTCTTGTTGATAGATTTAGCCCTGCCTTCATTTATTTCGCACTTCTGAATACCAACTCAGCAGGACTACATTTATGATGATGTCATGATGTGAAGCACTTTCGGAGATCAGTCCAAATAGAATCATGTTTTGTCTCTTTGGTCTCCTGAAATATCAATTTTTTTCCCCACAGCTTAGAGCAAATAAAAGATACAGTATCACTATTGTAACCTGTATATTATACTACCTGTATATTACCTGTATATTTTACTATGTGTAATGACAGATCTGTGATGAGGTTGGTGCAATAATGTTGGCAGATATGTCCCATATATCAGGGCTGGTTGCAGGGGATGTGATTCCTTCACCTTTTGACCTGTCTGATATTGTCACTTCCACAACACATAAAACTCTTAGAGGACCAAGGTAAGAAAAGACTAGTCATGGCTTTGTAGGTTTCATTAGCAGATTGGTAGATTACAAGATTTGTCCCGCATATCAAACTGTGTATTCTTGTAGAAAAAACTACAATTAAATAAACTGGTTCTGAAAAGTACTAATCTACTAATACTTGTTACGATTTCTTTGATAAGGTTAATCAATCTCAGACAAAGACCTCTATCAAGCAAACCACTTTCATTAAGTGACTATATTAAAGTTCCTTTTTGAAAAACAAAAACTTTCCATAAATGCAGGTTTTAGCTAAAATGTATAATAGACTGAATCCTATGGTGTTTAAACTTATTAAAATCATCTCAAGCAGGTGATTCTAATGACATTAAATTAGTTGAGTATCCTGCAGGTTTATGTACACAGTTGAATGGATCCTTCATATATCTAACAAGAAAGTGCATTAAGCAACGTTTCTTTTAAGTGGCCATCATTTGGTCATCTGTTGAGTGGTCACTTGATACAAGTTTTCCACACTGTTTTCTTCCTTAAAAGATGAATTTAGATAAAAAGATAAAACACTAGAAATTGTTGTCTGCAACTTTGTATACCCCCTCATTAATTAGATTGGGGTCATATGGTTATATTGATGTCTGTCTGTCTGCTAGCAGAAAACTTACCATATATGAATAGATGTATACGTCTATAACTTAAGATAAATTCAGCCATTACCGGAGACAAAATTTTAGACTGGTCCAAATTAAAAGAAGTTGCAGAGGACACGTTTAAGTAGATGAACTTAAAGATTTTTTGTTGAAAACACAGTAAAAAAAAAAAAAAAACACAGTGAGAAAATCAAGAAATTGCGTGCAACAAGTAAATTTAAAGAACTATGCTTACTGAGCTTAATTCTTTAGGGTAAAAAAGCAGTTTTGTTGTTTCAAAAGGAATGTGTTCTTTAAGTGTTCTTCTGATTACAGAGCTGGAATGATATTTTTCCGTAAAGGAGTTAAAGGTGTAGATAAAAAGACTGGAAAAGAGATAATGTATGATTACGAGAAGAAAATTAATGGTGCTGTATTCCCGGCCCTTCAGGGTGGGCCTCATGAACATCAAATTGGAGCCTTGGCGGTGGCCATGAAACAGGTAGGTATACATGTGAGCGTAACATATATATGGACTGACTGTTCCCAATTGCCTCTAACCGAATACCGCTCAAAAAATATTTAGGCTGTCCAAATTCAAAGAAGTCCTTTAAAGAATGTTGGTCAATGAAAGGACCTCCGATTTATCTTACTTGTAAGATCACCTTAGCACAGCATGCTCATGGTGAGCTTTTGAGATTCTTGATTGTCCATCATCATCAATTCAATATTACTACCCTAAAGGTCACAAGTTCGGCTCAATCTTGTTCAAATTTGCGGAAGATGTTTGAAACGTCACAAGGAAGAACCCTATTGAATGTTGTGATATTCTGATCAATATCAAGGGAAACAAGACCTTATTGACTATTTTCTTTTTACCAATTCATAATTCACTGCTTTGGTTCATTCTTTCTTATACTTGCTGAAAATGTTTATAGGTTATGTAGGTCATGAATATAGTGATATTCTGACTTATATCAAGGAAAAAGGGGCCTTATTGACAATTTTCTTGTTGCAACTCCAGAGGTCAGGAGTTTTGGCTCAATCTTTTCCTTACTTGCTGAAAATGTTTGTTTGGTCACAAGGAAGGTCTCTATTGAACATGGGGACATTCTGACCAATATCAAGGGAAAAAGGGCCTAATTCACAGTTTCCTTGTTACCACCCTAGAGGTCTAGAATTTGGCTCAGTCTTTCTCATACTTGCTGAAATGTTTGTATGATCATAAGAAGTACGTTATTGAATATGATGAACTTCTTGGTAATATTTTGGGAAAGCTGGCCTAAATTATAATTACTTAGTGACCTCTCCAGAAGTAACAAATTTGGACATATAAAGTAAAATCGGGTCTTAGTATCAGTTATCAAATTATAACATTTGGCCTTTATATCCATTTAGTCTTGTGAAAATACAGTGTTCTGTCAAGGATTTTCAGAAGAGGGAACAATTGTCCCCTTAGCCCTTAATTTTTGGAGACATTTTCAAAATGAAAATGACAATTCCATTTCCATGAAACCATGATATGTAATATCGTAGCATAATTTCAAATTCAGGTTAAATCATAAATAAACCTTGTTCTGCTGATTACAACCATTTTCTACAAATATGCAGCATATTTTAATTCTTTTGTCATTTAAATGTATTGATGAATTATTAACTACTTAGGTTGTGTGGATTAAGATGAGACTGTACAGCTTTGGAACATTTGGACAGTTTAATTCTCCAAACAATTCAAGGAAACTCAACAAATTTAGGAATTGCCAGGCCATCTCAAGCAATCCAAAATGCTTCAGTTTTACTACAACCATTTTACTGATTCATAACTCTTTCAACTGACTCTTTCATGTAGATTTTCAAATTTGTGGGTTTTTATTTGGTCACAGCACTATGGAGTTATTGTATGTATGCATTTAATCCGATCCATGATTGACAAATCATAAAACTTTCCTCCCTATTGTAATGTTACCTGGTATAATCTCAAAGCCAACTACACTGAAAAATTCTTCCTTTTATTTAGAACTTATGGCTGAGACAAGGCTGGTCAAACTGCTCCTATGCTGATTTTAACGCCACATCTACAAAGTTTGAGAAAGTAAATTTAGTTGAGGATGCTAGGGCTGTGTAACACCTCTCAAGAAAAATATTCAAGGAAACAATGTGGATAATGAAGAAATTACTTGTTACAAAGAAATTGTAAAAAAGTTAACCGTTCAGACAAAAAGAGATTTGAAAGAAACAATGGCTTGTATGGGGTTTAGCATCACTTTGAATATTTATTACTACAAAGATGTCTAATTTGTGTGTTTGCTTGCAATGGTTTTGAGCTCATGGACCTCGGCTGCTCTCCAGTCATAAGCCAGCCACCCTAACTACTGACCAAAACAGGATCCCTGAAATAAATTAACCCATTACCAAACAACAAAATTTAGATTAAAGTGGTAGAAAGCAACGAAAATCGCACTAAAATTAGAAAATAAAGGCCAAATAAGGTAGAAAACATTGTGACAAGCAATTTCTCCTTTGCTCACAAAGTTTTCCATGATTGTTTTTCTTAAGGGTGTCAGAAAGCAACATTATGTGGTAATGGGTTTAAAACAACACAAGAGCCACAATGCAATGAGATAGACCCAAAATATACAACATTGATGCATGCATACTTGCATCAGGGATAGGGCTACAACCATAGTGCATAGGTTTCCCAGTCGTTGGATCCCAGGTTTGATCCCTAGGTGAGTCAAATATCCCTTCCGACATTTGTATCCCACTAGTTAATGGATAATCATGAACTTGAGTTAAGATTAGCAATTGGAGGCTCAGAAAGGATTTAGTACCGCCGTGAGAAAATGCAAGGAAACCATGGTTAGTTTTTTAGCTACCACAATATTGCTGACCTACTGTATGCATCAGGACCCCCCCCCTTTCAAACAAAACTTGCACCATTGATATGTTTTGATTGTTTGCAGGCTAACAGCCCTGAATTTAAAGAATATCAGATACAAGTATTGAAGAATGCCAAGGTGATGGCAGAGGAATTACTGAAAAAGGAATATAGTGTTGTGTCAGGTATGACGAAATATATCAAACTCCTTGTTAAATTTATCATGGGAAATAATGTCAGGCTGTTTAGATTCATTTGTTGTAACTATTGATAGGCTACACCCACTGCCCTCTGACAAGGTAATTTGATTGAGGTAGTAAATAATTAAGAGATGAGGAGAATATCTTTTGTTTTCATGGAGGTATGAACTGAAAAAACTAATCGCACTATATGAATATGTGAAGCAGATTCATACATAAGTGTGCTTAGGTTTTCGGTTCATACCTCCATGAAAACAAAAAATGTTCTCTTCATTTCTTATGATTTAATAGTATCGAGCAAAAAAGGCAAAAACTTCACAATTTTTGATACCTATTTAGCTCACCTGAGCACAACGTGCTCAAGGTGAGCTTTTGGTATCACCTTTTGTGCGTCGTGCGTCGTGCCTCGGAAGTCGTCAACAATTCTTTAAACATCTTCTCCTCAGTAACCATTGGGCGGAATTCAACCAAACTTGGTAGGAATGTTCCTTGGGTGACCCTTCTCAAAAGTTGTTCGCGGATTTTTGATTGACCCCCAAATATGGGCGTGGCAGGGCGTGGCAGTTTTTAACTTAGAAATCTTTAAACATCTTCTCCTCAGTAACCATTGGGCCAATTTCAACCAAATTTGGTATGAATGTTCCTTGGGTCACCCTTTTCAAAAGTTGTTCGCGGATTTTTGATTTATGCCCAAATATGGGCGTGGCAGGGCGTGGCAGTTTTTGACTTAGGAATCTTTAAACATCTTCTCCTCAGTAACCATTGGGCCAATTTCAACCAAATTTGGCATGAATGTTCCTTTGGTGACCCTTTTCAAAAGTTGTTCCTGGAATTTTGATTTATGCCCAAATATGGGCGTGGCAGGGCGTGGCAGTTTTTGACTTTGAAATCTTTAAACATCTTCTCCTCAGTAACAATTGGGCCAATTCAACCAAATTTGGTATGAATGTTCCTTGGATGACCCTTTTTTAAAGTTGTTCTAGAATTTTGATTGATGACCAAATAAGGGCTTGGAAAGTTAGGGCAGTTTTTACTTTGAAATCTTTAAACATCTTCTCCTCAGTAACCATTGGGCCAATTTCAATTTTGAATCATCTTACATTAGTCAGGTGAGCGATTTTAGGGCCATTCTGGCCCTCTTGTTTATGGAACTATTTCGCGCGGAAGCATTCACAATTGCCGTGTGCTCAAAATTTTGTTCATGGATTTATGAATAATTTTGTTGACCAATCAGAACGCCTGTTTTTAATACACGAAACTAAAAATTAAATTATTTAGTAATGGTGTCATTAAATCTCAGACACAACCCCCCCCCAGCTAATTGTTGATCAAGGATCTAAATGTTGTAATTACAGTTTAATCCTTTGGAGTTTTTCAAAATTTTAGCCTTGTCCAAATTCAAAGAGATAGCAGGTAGTATCATAAGTATAATTAAAAAAATAACCATCCTGTATGACAGAAAAGAATATTTGGGGAAAATAAGAAATTACTTGTAACAAGCAACTTCTTCTTTATCTAAAATGTTTTCTCAAGTATAATATCGCAGGAATGTAAAAATCGGGAATTGTGTAGGATAAGGTTAAATGAGTTTTCAAATCTAAACCCTTGTCATGCTGAACCCGGAATATTCCTGTTTTGGCAGGAGGTGTAGACTAAGATCAGACTGCACTTATGTGCAGGTTGATCTTAGTCTATACCTCCTGCTTGTACTTTTCCTGCCAGAGTTGCTTATGAAGTTGATTTCTAAAAAAAGATATTGAATTTTGAACAACAAGTTATATCAGTGCTTTCAGCCCTTTGATTTGACAGCAATTCAGTAATGTAATTTATACAGCATGACAAGGGTTAAGTGTCTATCCAAAGTGAAGAAGTAAGCGTATTCAAACAATATCAAAAAATATTAGGTGAAATATAAAGATATACAACTAAAACTTGTATGCCTGAGCCTTACTAAATTATTGAGAAAAGTACTTATTCCATTCCCTCAAAATTCCTCTTTTATTAAGATCCCTAAGAAAACTCTTTTGAGAACATTCTTGGAAATGAAAAAACAGCATTTTAAAAAACAAGTTTTTCTTTTTCCTCTATGTTTTAATCCCCAAAAGACAAAGATTTTTGAAATTTTATGAGCCTAAAAAGTGTCGTCTGCAGCATCTTTGAATTTGGACAAGTTTAAAAGGTTAAAGTTTAAGTAGTAAATGTGTTGTATATATATTTCTCAGGTGGTACAGACAATCATTTAGTATTAGTTGATCTCAAACCTAAAGGAACAGACGGAACTCGTGTGGAGAGGGTGCTTGAGTTGTCTTCCATTACTGTAAATAAAAACACAACATCAGGCGATAAAAGTGCTTTTACCCCAGGAGGGCTTAGATTAGGTGAGTATGGGTCTAGCCCTATGTTATGTCTTTGTGGAGAGACCTGGTATATAGTATAGAGTCCTGCCCCACAATCAGTCAGGCACCTTGAGCCCTTTGTCCAGGGGTGTGGAATTCCCATGCCTGACTTGTCTGACATGGGCTTTTCTACTTAGGGACATTTTTCAACACAACTTCTACCAGGACAAAACTTGGAATGGTACAAAATACATCTTAAAGATAACTTATTATATACTGGGTTCCAGCATTTTCTTCATTCACAACATTGTTTTCTCAAAATTTGTCTCATCGCTGTATTTGCAGGTCATTTTAATTCAGGACAAGTACAAAATCATGTTTTACTTATTCTTTGACAAGTGGAGAAAATCTGTTTTTCCACACCACTCTTTTGTCTTCCCAATCAAAATTTTTGTGACCAAAATACACATTTCCCGAAACGAATTTTTTTTATATATTTAGATAGTTCTAATGCAAAAGAAGCTACATATCCAATACAGTTAAAATATGTTTTTTTTAACCCTTTCCTGTTTTTAAATTTTTAGACCTGTCCAAATTCAAGGGTTTTGCAGACCAAAATATAAAGTGGATTGAATTTGAAAAATAACCATTCAGGGTAGAAAATATTGTAGAAAAATAAGAAATTGCTTGTAACAAGCAGTTTCTTCTTTTTCTACAATATCTCCAAAAATAAAATAAAAGGGACGTAAAAACAAGTGATTGAACACAAAATAACAAGTTTACACCCACAATATTGCTGTAGCCAGCTTATAGTCTGTTTTCATGTCTGTGCCTTCCTCCCAAAACTTTAGCATTTTGTAATACCTCTGGTATTACAGAACACTTTTGCTTGTTTTTCAAAATTTATCAACTAAAAATCATTCTGTGTTTCTTTTAAGCTCACCTGAGAACGAATTGCTCGTGGTGAGCTTTTGCTATCATTGAATGTCTGCTTCCATTGTGTGGCTTCAACAGTTGAAGGGTTTACACTCTAGAGGCTACAGTTATGACCCTTTTTTCATGAAACTTGGCCAGAATAATTGTTAGGTCGTAAGGATTAACCCTATTGATTGTGGAAGGTTCTATCAAAAACACAGGAAAAGGGGCCTTAATGACAATTTCTTTGTTTACACTCTAGAGTCCACAATCTTTGCCCAGTCTTCATGAAACTTGGCCAGAATAATTGTTAGGTCAAAAGGATGAACCCTATTTGTTATGGGAAGGTTCTATTGGAAAACACAGGAAAAGGGGCCTTAATGACAATTTCTTTGTTCACACTCTAGATGGTTCAATCTTCATGAAACTTGGCCAGAATAATTGTTAGGTCATAAGGATGAACCCTATTGATTATTGGAATTTTCTATCTGAAAACACAGAAAAGGGGCCTTATTGACAATTTCTTTGTTTACACTCTTGAGGCTACAATTTAGGCTCAATCTTCATGAAACTTGACCAAGATATTTGTTAGGTCATGACTACACTGTGAAGGCCACAGTTTTGGATAAATCTTCATGAAACTGGTTATAATTATCTGGCTCCAGTTACAGCGTTCAGGTGAGCGATTTAGGACCATTATGGTCCTCTTGTTTGAAAGTGGACCAGTCTAAACTTTTCTCATCTGGTAATGCGTTAAATGTTTTTTTCATGTTCAGGTTCCCCAGCCCTGACTTCTCGAGGTTTTGCTGAGGAGGATTTCAGAAAGGTTGTTGATCTCTTAGATAAAGGTGTTCAAATTACTTTGGAAATACAACAGAAAACTAGTAAGTATAAATTTTTAGGACATCATTCCCCCCCCTCCCAAAAGTAGAAAGGGGATTGGTATATTTGTTCAAACATACCTGCCTGTCCTTTCCTTCTGTTTATTCATCGGTCTAAAAAATAGACTTTTTCATATCAATTATTTAACTAGAACAAATTGACCTATAACCATGAAACTTTAAAACAATTATTAGGAATGATCAAAGGAAGTGTCCATTTGTGTTTGGATTACCTTGGTTAGAGGTTACTTTTGCTACTTGAGTGACAAACTATTGGTAATGATTATAAGTCCACTTTGCTACAATTCTAGTTTGTCTGGGTAATGTTGCAGATCACTGATGACTTTCCTATTTTACTTAAGTAATGCATTGTTAACAATAGGTTAATGATGAGAGTAAGTGACAGATACTTAAAGCACAAAGGTTAAAACATATGAAATGGAGTGAGGGAGTGTCACTACCGCTACAAGACGTTTGATTTAGCTAGTAAATGTCATTGTTCTGCAAAATTTATGGTCAGTAACATGCTTGAATAAGCTATAAGCTGTAGTAATCATGTTTATTTGCTTGCTTCACATAACTTTTGACCAATGTCACAGACCAACTAGTGAAATTATCAAAATGATAAATTGACTAGTCAGTAACATGTTGCTTCAATAAGCTGAAGTAATGACGTTTGAATTGCATAATCAACAAAAATGCTTCACATAAATGGCAACCAATGTCCCAGACAAACATGTGAAATTATTATAATGATAGACTGACTGCTTTCATTATTTGAACCTTTGAATATCATCTCAGGGGTACTAAAGGCAGGGAGCTGCTATCATAGAGCAGTCGGTAGCGCATAAGACTCCCAATATTCAATAATTGGATGTAATTGGTTCAATCCATGGCGGCACATATCCTTTCCAACATCTGTCTCTCACAAATTGGTGGATAATCACATACTTAAGTGGGATAGCAACTGGAGGCTAGGAAAGGATGTAGTGGTGGTACTGGTGTGAGAAAGACCAGGAATCCATTATCGGGTGCTCCAGCCACCGTGACATGACTGAAATACTGTTAAAAGTGGTGTTAAGCCCAATTCGATCAATCAACTAAAGGCAGTGATGATGTCTTCAGTTTGCCATGTAATTCTCACAGGAAATTACAGGCTTTTTGAAATTTAAAAAAAATGAAATAAAAAAAACCCCAACAAAGCCCCCTGTAAAAACTCATTTTTGCTATCTTTATGCATTAACCAATTGCAATACAATCCGCCCCTCAAAAAAGACTGGAGGAAAACAAGTTTGAAAAATGAAGAATTTGCTGGTCACATGCAATTTCTTCATATACAACCATGTTTTCTACCCAAAATAATAGAGTTACTCAAAATTCTCTCGACTTGAAATTGTCTTCTACAGCTTCTTTGAATATAGACCTCTCTAAACGGGTTAAAGAAATACAATAATTGTTTATGTAAAATCAATAACTCATTTCATGAACAACCAAATTCTTTATTTTACGAATGAAAATAAAACTTTTGTTGTTCTTTATTATTTTGTTGTTTTCTCAAACATTTATCTACTGCATTTCATTTAACATAAGCACTTGTATCATCATACTTATTTAACACTTTTCTTATTAATGTTACTTTCTTTTCTTTCAGAAACAATTAAAGAATTCAAAGCCTATGTTTTAGAGGACAACGCAGAAACAGCTAAGATTAAAGCACTCAAAGCTGAAGTTCAGGCGTATGCTGGTACATTTAACATGCCTGGATTTGATAACCATTAATGACAAGATAACAGATTTCGATAAACAATGTGGAAAATCATGGATTTTGAAGCCATTAATGTTACAGTTAATGAGTTCAATAACCATATTTGATGGAAAATTTGGATTTGATAACAATTAATACCAGATGAGCAGATTTTGACAACTATTACTATAAGACAACCTGGACTCCACAACCCATATTAACTGATGACTTGGATTTGATAACCAGTACTGTTGGACAAAAATGTATTTGATAACCATTTATGTCACAATAGCCTAACCGTTGTCTTGCTGGATAAATCCTCTCCAAAATTACCTTAAAATCAAAGGACAGAAAACACTTTTTTTGGGTTGGTAATTATTTAGAAAATAAACAAGGCTTTTAAGGAATTCTAGACAGATCAGACTGCACATATGTGCATAGTATTTTTATTCAGAAAATCAAAGAGAGAAAAAAAACCAACCAGATTTTAGAAAATATTGACCGTTTAAAACCCATTACTACATAATTCCAATCTTTTACAACTCACATGAAAAGGGTTAAGGAAGCAATTTCTGCATTTTCCACTTTGTTTTCTAACCAGAAAGATAGGGATAACTGAAATTAGATTTCCTTCAATTTGTCATCTGCTATTTCTTTAAATTTGAACCAGTCTTAAATTTTGTTGAGTGATAACGGATCAGTGAAAAAAGTAATCTAAAAGCATTATGAAATAACAATTACTCTTCTCTGATTCATTTGAAGTCATTGCTTGTGTGAGGGAAATGGATATGTATATTTATCCTTATTTGCTGAATATTATATTTTTATGCCCCTGTGTCAAAATATAGGGGGCATATCGTACTAACAGTTGTTCGTCTGTCTGTCTATTTTTCGTACTTAACAAAAAAACGTAACATTTACAACTACTTTAAGCCAATTCAAGATACAATGATCATATTTATGATGATAGATTTCATGGATACCCATTTTCTGTTACCATAGTCGAGGTCACGTGACAAGATCAAGGTCATTTATCAAGGTCACATATCTGTAATAAGGCTGTTATGAGGGCATATTGTTTCACTTTAATATCTTGTTTCAGAATGATATTGCAATCAAAGGAATGAAAGCACTTGTGTGCCTTTAATTGGGTCAATTTTACATTTGGAAAAATAAGGTTACAAATGAATCTGGCTTAAAAGGGATAAACAGGTGCAGGCTGATCTTTGTCCACACACCTCCTGCTGAAATAGCAAATATACCAGGTTTAGCATGTCAAGGGTTTAGAATTGCATCATTGTTTTAGCTTGCTTTACTAAAGCTAATGTTTGGCTTGCTTGCTTACAAGCCTGCACAGGCCTATTTTACAATGCAAAATTGTGCTTATTGATTTAGCGTAAAATGTAATTCCCTAAAGTTTCCTTTCTCTTAGCTATTAATTTGCTGAGTATATTACTTCCTCTTTAATACGGCTGTTTTTGGAAAAAGCCCTAAACTTTCCCTTCTCTTAGCTATAAATTTGCTTAGTATACTAAGCCCTATTTAGTTTGGCTGTTTTTGAAGAAATCCCAAGTTGCTGCCATAGCCTCATCTGTGTCATGGTCGGCAACACGTAATAAACCTTTGTAAAGTCTCTGGTATCACTTAACCCTTTCCTGTACAATCCTTGGTTTTTACATCTCTGAGATTTTATATTTAAGGAAATATTGTGGGAAAAAGAGAAATTGCTTGTTACAAGCAATTTCTTCTTTTCCCTCAATATTATCTATCATATATGTTTTTTTAATTGTACTTATTTCACAATGTTTTCTGCTACCCCTTTGAATTTTGAGGGGTCCAGAATTTCGAAAAACTTTAAAGTGTTAAGGCATTCATATTTAGCTCGGCAAGGTATTGGCATAAGGTTGTCGTTGACATTGTCTCTGTATTTGTTGTGCAAAATCTTAGAAACTTTGTAATATCTCTGGTATTACTGAAGACATTTATTCTCTGAAACTTGGAATGTATGTTTATGTTCACCTTTAGAGAGCAATTTATACTATCAAGGGAGGTAAGTCTAAAAGTATTTTGGTTAGAATTATGCCCCCTTTACTTATGTTTATTCACTATCCAACACCAGACGGTCAGGCATCTGGCATCTTAGGGCAGCACTCTTGTTATATTTTCATTTAAAAAAAAAGGGATGAGAAACACAATGCAAAGAAAGAAATACAAAAATAAAGCACAAACTGGTCATCATATTCTAGACTTCTTGTTTCAGTCTATTTACCATGCAAATCTATTTTTGTACGGACTCACTGATGAGCTGTTTTAAAAAAGTAGTCCCAAATGAAAGGATGACAATCAGTACGTGTTGATGTTGTCTTGTTATGAATCAGGCATGAATATTTTCTATTCTTGACACTGATAAGTCAATTTAACCCATTCCCACATGAGAAAATTTTAGACTGGTCTAAATTGAATGAAGATTCAGACATAAAGTTAAAGTTGATGAAATTTTAGAATTTTTTCATTGTGTGGGAATGTGTTAAGTAATAAGTAATAATTTATCTGAAATAAATTTATTATTCATACATCTATGTTAACCCATTACCAGATGGCAAAATTTTAGACTGGTCCACATTGAAAGGAGTTGCAGACAATGATTTAAAGTTGATGAAATTTTAGATTTGTTCAACTTTCTTGGTAGAAAACATTGCGTAAAATGAAGAAATTGCTTGGGTCAAGCTTTTTCTTTATTTCAAACAATGCTTTCCTTAGAAAATAAGCTATGGAATACATTGTTTTAAAAGGAAACATTGCTTGTTTTTTCCTTTTCCACAATGTTTTCTTCCTTAATTGCACTTTTTTTCAATTATGGAGATCTTTGAAGTGTTTTCTGCAACATCTTTCAATTTTTATCAGTCTTTAAGTTTGTTCTCTTGAAATGGATAAAGAGTCGAACAGACTCCAAATATGATTTAATGAGTGTATAGATGTACAAGTTACAGGTATAGACAAAGTTAACCTTTTATCACTCACTATAACTTGTACATCTATACCTAATGCCTGCCAGTAAGGTTGGTTTTGATATACTTTGGACTCATGTTCTATTCTATGAAATTTCTAATCTCACTTTAGTCCTTGTCAGCTGTCAATCAAACCATGGATTGCCAATAATATTGTTCATTTATATTGGAAGTGAACTTTGAATTCTTACGTTTATGTTGACCTTTTTAGTTATTTTGACGACCAATACATTGTGACTATAACTTATTGAAGTGGTAGTTGCAATGTTAAGGTCGCCAATTAACAATCTGTGTTTTATTAGATTGTTTGTAACCTCAGTTTAACCCATTCCCACACAGTGATGCTTTTGAATGCCCCTCAGGAGGAAACATTGTGAAAACATTGTGTAAAATGAAGAAATAGCTTGTAACAAGCATCTTCTTCATTTTATACAATATTTTCTACCCAGAAAGTTAAAAAATCCAGTTTCATAAACTTTAAATTGTCGTCTGCAACTTTTTTCAAATTGGATCAGTTTAAAATTCTGCAAGGTGATAAAGGATTAACTGGAATATCAGAGTTCCCAAGTTCAGTCGGTTTGACCAATGATCTGTCAAATGACCCAGTACGTCTGTCAATCAAAGAAAAGGTTGACCAATGAAATCATTCATTTAGACCAGAAATAAGTTTGCACTCCGACATTGGTGGCATTTTCTGTAAACGTTTTTTGTGGCAACTTAAAACAACGTAGATATAGCTTTTACAAGCTGTAGCACCAACCAACTATTTTACATTTTGGTTCCATGCTACTTGCCATAAATTTTGCAAAATGATGCCTTTTAAAATCGCAGCGGGACTTCCAGTCGGAATTGATGGGCATGGCAAATGGAGTAAGTGTGCAGGGCTAGCAATTGGTCAATTGTTTAGTTTTACAAATGTTTATATCTTAATTAGAATTTTAACTCTGATGTTTAAGAGAAAACCCAAGGTATTGCTTTAATCTTTGCATTGTCATTTGATTTTTGTTGTCTTTATGCAAAACTTTTGACATTTTGTGATATTTCTGAACACATCCTCTTGTAACTTGTAATGTATATTCACTATGAACGGAGTAATCTATACTGTTAAGGGGTAACTCTAATTGCATTTTTAGCTCACCTGAGCACGTAGTGCTCAAGTGAGCTATTGTGATCTCCTTTTGTCCGGCGTCCGTCCGTCGTCCGTCGTGCGTCGTGCGTCGTGTGTCGTGCGTCGTGCGTCGTCCGTCAACAATTTCTTTAAACAACATCTCCTCCTAAACTACTGGGCCAATTTGAACCAAATTTGGCAGAAATGTTCCTTAGGTGGTCCCCTTCAAAAATAGCTAAAAGAATTGAAATCTGTTAAAAACTCTGGTTGCCATGGCAACAAAAGTGAAATTTTAAAATAATCTTTAAAAATCTTCTCCTCCTGACCCAGAAGGCGTAGAGCCTTGATATTTTGCATGAAGCATCAGTATATTGACCTCTTTCAAAATAGCTAAAATCATGATCCTCGGGTCCCCAGGGGCGGAGCCCCAGGGGGGTGGGGTTTATATAGAAATAAAGAACGATTTTTTAAATGACATCTCCTCTCAAACCACTGGGCCGATTTGAACCAAATTTGGCAGAGATGTTGCTTAGGTGGTCCCCTTCAAAAATAGCTAAAAGAATTGAAATCCGTTAAAAACTCTGGTTGCCATGGCAACAAAAGTGAAATTTTAAAGTAATCTTTAAAAATCTTCTCCTCCTGACCCAGAAGGCGTAGAGCCTTGATATTTTGCATGAAGCATCAGTATATTGACCTCTTTCAAAATAGCTAAAATCATGATCCTCGGGTCCCCAGGGGCGGAGCCCCAGGGGGGTGGGGTTTATATAGAAATAAAGAACGATTTTTTAAATGACATCTCCTCTCAAACCACTGGGCCGATTTGAACCAAATTTGGCAGAGATGTTGCTTAGATGGTCCCCTTCAAAAATAGCTAAAAGAATTGAAATCCGTTAAAAACTCTGGTTGCCATGGTAACAAAAGTGAATTTTTAAAATAATCCTTAAGAAACTTCTCCTCCTGACCCAGAAGGCGTACAGTCTTGATATTTTGCATGAAGCATAAGTATATTGACCTCTTACAAAATAGCTAAAATCATGATCCTCGGGTCTATTTGGGCAGACCCAGGGGGGGGGGTGGGGGATGTATAGGCATGAAGCATCAGTTCACAGACTTCTTTCTTATTTCTGAAATTATAACCCATGGAAAAAGCCTTGGAATTTGTAATTCAGACTTTTGGATTCCCAGGTTCATAGTCTTTATATGTAATTGTGGCCCACTTGTTTCATAATCCTAACCTTAACATGAAACTAGACTGTTGAAAGAAAAAGAGCCTTTATCTCAGGTGAGCGCCCCAGGGCCAACGGCCCTCTTGTTGTTCAAGTTATATTCTTATTTGCTTATTTTTGCATAAGATTCCCAATCTTCAATCATGGGATGTCATGTGTTCAATCCCTGGCGGCCGCACTTATCCTTTCCGACATTTGCCTCTTACCAACGGGTGGATAGTCATAAACCTAAGTGTGATAGCAGTTTGAGGCTAGGAAAGGATGTAGTGGTAGTAATGGTGTTAGAAATACCAGGAATCCATGTTATGTGCTCAAGCCGCCGCAATATGACTGAAATAATGTTAAAAGTGGCATTAAACCCTATTCTACCAATCAATCAAATGGCTTATTTTTAAAATCATTATCCAGCACCAAAGAGCTGAGCGTATGACATTCATATGTCATGCTCTTGATATAATCTATAGTAGACATTACTGAATATCTAACCAGAAAATTATGCATTACATGAACCCAATTATTGTAAATCATTGTAAATTTGTGTGAACTGAAAGAATGTTTTTCTCTTTATTCTTAAAATTCCAATTTTTATTCCCCCGCATTGATAAGATCAGGGGCATATTGTTTTACTGTCAGTCTGTCTGTCTGTCCGTCTGTCTGTCTGTCTGCAAAACTTAACCTGCCAACTAAACATTTCTTATAACTTTAATCCTGATTAAGTTACAATGCTAATATTTGGTATGTAGATAGGTCTCAACAAGGCGCAACTGGGGAAGGTCATTTCGTCAAGGTCAAAATTTTAACCCTTTACCCGTTTCTAAAGAATTCCCGTTTCGGGGCATAGTGTTTCACAAACACATCTTTTTTTTTTTTTAAAATCTTGCATGTTTTTATTTGTATTGAAGAAAAACAACAAAAAAAAATGCATTGTCTTTTCAGTGAAGTCTGTCCCCCCCTTTGATGGTCCTGAAAATATCATCCCTCCAAGGAATTTCAGGAAAAAGTAAAAGTTTTGTATAACTTGCAATTTCTCATTTTACTCCAAAGTTCCCTGTGTTTCAGAATATTTTATTTCTTTTGTTTTCTCTTATTTTGTCACATATTTGCAACATCCTGGGAAATTTGAAAGTTTATATATCAGTTAACCCTTTCCTTTACAAACAAGGAATTTTTCGTAGCTGTGATTTTATACTTGAGTAAACATTGTGGAAAAAGATGAATTTGCTTGTAAAAAGCAATTTCTTCTTTTCCCCACAATATTTTCTACCACAAAGGATTATTTCATTTCAAATCCAATTTTCATTGTTTTCTGTAACATCTTTGAATTTGGACCAGTCTAAAATTTAAAAAAAACAGGATATGATTAAATTGTTACAGTTTGTGTGATGAGATGCATATATGATATATTTTTGAAAAAAAAGGAGAAAAAAATACCTCAACCTTCGCAGCATTATTGAATTGAACATTGTATCACAAGATGAATCAGTTTTTTAACATATAAAAGTAAATCATGAAATTTATCATGGATATAATGGAATGTTTGAGTGAAAAAAAGAGATATAATTGAATGTTTGATTTAAAAAAAAATGGATATAATTGAATGTTTGAGTAAAATAAAATGGATATGTTTGAATTTTTGAGTGAAATTGCAAAAAAAAGAAAAAAAGAGAGAAATGAATGAATGGATATAACTTATGTGATAATGATGATATAGTAAACCCATTACCAGACAGCAAATTTTAGACTGGTCCAAATTGAAAGGAGTTGCAGATAACAATTTAATGTTTATGAAATTTGAGATTTTTTCAAATTTCTGTGTAGGAAACTTTATGGAAAATGAAGAAATTGCTTGTTATAGGCAATTTCTTCATTTTACTCAATGTTTTCTAGATTGTTTATCTGGATTGGCATCCAAAAACAACACTGTGTGAGCATATATTAATGTGGAACTGCTAGAAAAAAAGGAAAAGAAATGAAAATGAAATTGAATCTATTCCCTCACATTGCTGCTATTTGACACCTCTCAAAAAACAACCTTTCCAAACATCGTGAAAAAGAAGAAATTGCTTGAGACAAGCAATTACTGTATTTCCCATTATGTTTTCCTTTCCACAATTTCCCATTATGTTTTCCTTTCCTGAAAGACAAGAGCTGCTGTCCAAAAGTCTTTCAGTTTAGAACAAATCTAAATTTTTGCTCTCTGTTAATGGGTTAACCCATTCCCACACAAGGACGATTTTGGACACCCCCTCAAGAAAATAATTGGGAAAAAAATTGTGTAAAATGACGAAATTGCTTGTGACAAACAATTTCTTCATTTCACACAATCTTTTCTACCAATAAAGTTGAAAATATCTTTAACTTCATACATCTTTAACTTCATATACTTTGTACTGTCATCTGCAGCTCCTTTCAATTGAGACCATTCTAGAATTTTGCTCTCTGGTAATGAGCGAAGGCATATAATATCGCTTTGAAAAAGACATTTCAACCTTTGTCATTTGACACTGAATGAAGAAACTGTTCAAGTGCGATATTTGTTACTTTTCTGTGATGGCCCGGATTACATGTGACAATCTTTGATTTAATCACGGATCTTGTAACTATGGCCCTAGTTTGGGTCACCCACCAAAGATTTTATGATTCTGGCTGATTCTTTTGCAAAGTTTGTTGCATATCTCATTCAAACCATCTTGTCAGAGGTCACTTCAGGGGGTAACAAGCGATCAAGAATTTGTAGATTTGTCATAACCAGGCTCATTTAACCTTTTCCTGTTTTGCCAAACTTTAGACCTGTCCAAATTCAAAGGTTTTGCAGACAAAAATTCAAAGTGGATTTAATTTGAAAAATAACCATTCAGTAGGGTAGAAATATTGCGGAAAAAGAAAAAAAAAAGCTTTTTGCAAGCAATTTCTTCTTTTTCTATAATTTTTTCTCAATCATAATTCACATGGGTGTAAAAACTAGGGATTGAACAAAATAGGGATAATTTATTATGAGAAGTAAGCTCTTTACCTTTAATGATTATTTCTTTGGACTTGCTGAAACTACTTCTATTCGCTTTTCCCTTTTTTAGGCCCAACATCAGTAGATCAGGGGTATCATCAGTAAGATGATTTTAATGAGACTGCACAAGATAGGATTTAACGAGAGTTCTGTATCAATCTATGAATGCAATCAAATCAATCCGTCATACATTTCTTGAAAAATGTATTTTAAGCGACCACTGTTTGGTCGCCCCATGAATGATAGCTTCATACAAGATTTCCTGTAGTATCAATGACACATTCTAATGAGTCAGAGCAACATTGGTTTTAACGAAAATTCTGCAATGATCATTGTATGCAATCAAATCTATCTTTCGTACATTTCATAAAAGTGTGTTTTTAGCGACCAGCCTCTTATGCAACTAATTTTTGGTCATTCCATGAGTGGTCGCTTAACCCTTTCCCGTTTATGGAAAAATTTAGACTAGTCCAAATTGAGAAAGGTTGCAGACGACAATGAAAACTGGATGCCATTTGAAATAAAACCATCCTATGTGGTAGAAAATATTGTGAGAAAAGGAGAAATTGCTTGTTACAAGCAATTTCTTCTTTTTCCACAATGTTTTCTCAAGTATAAAATCATAGGAACGTAAAATCCCGTGTTTGAACAGGAAAGGGTTAATACAAGATTTCCTGTGGCCTCATTTATATGATGTCATCATTGTTTTGTTGATGAGCTAATAATTTTCATCTAGTAAGTGCCATATCTTTCACAAACCATTATGGTACAAAATTCTACAGAAGTATGTTTATACAGGGTATGTCACAAGTTCAAGTAATGATTAATTGTGGAGGGAGCTATTATCTTGGCTTTATATTGTTAAATCAGTTCAAATGAGGAGTTTAACCTGTTACTAAATATCAAAATTTTAGATTCGACCAAATTGAAATGAGTTGCAGACAATATTTCAAAGAGTGCAAAATAAGGTAGAAAGTGTTGCGAGTTATGGAGAAATTGCTTGTTATAGGCAATTTCTCCTTTTGCCACTAAGGTTTTCATAACCATATTTCTTCAGGGCAAAAAAAGTGGGATTGTGTATTAACCCTTTCCCGTTCAAATACGGGATTTTACGTAGGTGTGATTTTATACTTGAGAAACCATTGTGGAAAAAGAAGAAAGTGCTTGTGACAAGCAATTTCTTCTTTTTCCACAATATTTTCTACCACATAGGACGGTTTCATTTCAAATTGCATCAAAATTTCATTGTCATCTGCAACCTCTATCAGTTTGGACCAGTCTAAATTGTCAAAAAACCGGAAAGGGTTAATGGGTTAAACCTGTACAAGACGTTATTCTAGACTGTCTACACTTGAAAAAGTTTCCAACAAAAATATAAAGTGTGATATATTTGCAAAATGACAATCATACAGGAAGAAAAAAATGTTGCAAAAGTAAAATCTGCTTGTCGCAATCATTTTCTCCCTTTGTCACAATTTTAATCTTAGTTATTTTCTTCACTGTTTTAGAATGTGGGATTGAGTCAAAATGGATTTAAATGTAATTTGTCACACAAAAGGGACCATGGGGAATTTCTAGATATATTGATCCATGTCAGACAGTGAGACTGCACGGGATGATCAAGGTCTAATATTTTCCCTTCATGTGGATTTTCTGAATGCAGAATGGTCATTCTACCCCAGTATCTAATCATTCTTAAAATAATTCTGATTGACCCCTGATGCATTCATATGAAATAGCCGCCGTCATAGCGCAGTTGGTAGTGCGTTGGACTGTCAATCTAGAGGTCCCAGGTTCGATCCCTGACGAGGCACCCATCCTTTCCAACTATTTGTCTGTCACCAATGGGTCAATAATTGTCCACCTATGTGGGATAGCAGCTGGAGGCTAGGAAAGGGTGTAATGGTAGTACTGGTGTGAGAAATACCAGGAATCCATTGTTAGGTGCTCCAACCGCAGCGGTATAACTGAAAGATTGTTGAAAGCGGAGTAAAACCCCATTCAAACAAACAAAGCATTGATATGAAATCATTACTTTGAAAAATACTCGAATGGTTTATATTTGTGTGATTTTATATATTTGATTTCTAAAACATGAATGTTTAGTTGTGAATACCATTTGATTTGAACAATTTTAGAATCAGTAACATAAAATGATGTTAATGATAGGAATTTTTGACCCATTATGATACAACCCAGCTTTTTGACACCTATTAAGTAAAAGATTCAAGAAAAAAAATCTGAAAATATAGAAATTGCTTGTTATAAGCATTTTTTTCATTTCCACATTGTTTTCTACCAAAAAGACAGAGATATATGAAATGATATTAAATTGAAATTGTCATCTGATTCTTCTTTGGTTTTGGACCAGTCTAAATTTTTGTTGTCTAGTTATGAGTCAATTCACAATGACTGGACACAGTGAGTCAAAAATTTATCTGTAGCCAGAATATCATTCTGATATTTGTGATTCTTGAGGTGCATAAAAAAGCGGGATAATGTGGGAATGAGTTAAACAAGTTATGACCATCTTTATTATTATGTTATTCTTTTGTGTGAAAGATAGTTGAACAGTATATGATTTTGACAAGATATTATATTTGATACATTTGTACAGATAAAAATATGAAACTATGATTACGTGCAACAGTCACCATAACATACATTAACCCTTTCCCGTTCAAATACGGGATTTTACGATCCTTTGATTTTATACTAGAGAAAACATTGTGGAAAAAGAAGAAATTGCTTGTAACAAGCAATTTCTCCTTTTTCCACAATATTTTCTAACACATAGGATGTTTTCATTTCAAATGGCATCTAGTTTTCATTGTCGTCTGCAAACTCTTTCAATTTGGACTAGTCTAAAATTTCTAAAACGGGAAAGGGTTAAATAGGGTAAAGATTATTTCTACTCCATAGATTTCCATTTTCGGTATTTAAAGATGAATCAGATTCTTCAAACAGATTTATTACTAGATCTAGCCCTAAAAATCTTTTTTTAGTCTGTTTTTATGAGCCCAAGAAAAACCGGGAGAACCCTTTGTAATCGGTTTATATGAGTTATTTAGCCTTTCCACTAAAGTCTTAACATTGTATATTTTATCCCCGGATTTTCGTTAAAGATTGTAATTTTCTTGAGCTCAAAATTACCGTGTACAACTTCTTTGGACCACACTAAAATTTGGTAATGTGATAATGGGTTTAAATGACGTCACCAAGAGGACACCTAAAGACGCTGTATAGCGGCATTTTCTTGTCCTCGGATTCCAAGAATAGGGTCTCAAAGTCTAAGACTTAGAAAAAGTGTCTATTACCCAATTTTCTTTGATTAAAGCCTCTCTTAACCTTCTCTAGATTAGGAAAATATTTAAGCTTGCTAAGGTTCGCTGAATAACTTTTACGTTTGCTATTCTAGACGAAAATCGGCCAATCTAAAAGATCTCGTGTAAAACCCCCTATACATGTTTCTCCTTTATTCCCCTCTTTATCCATACCTACACAATCCCAGACTTTCACAATCCCACCTTTTTATGCCTTTCCAGAAAAAGGGCATTTTGAAAACACTGTCGAGAATGAGGAAATTGCTTTTGACGAGCGATTTCCTCTTACTCCACAATGTATTCTACACCAAAAGACAAATATTTAAAAAAAAATCATCAACATGAAATTGCGGTTTGCAATTGTAGCTTTATAACTTGACCAGTCTAAATTTTCGTGATCTTGTAATGGGTTAATGTTAAAAAGTTTAAACCAGACAAACACATTGTTATAGTAGTTTATAATTTTGAAAGCACCTGTAAACAAATCAACTGAATAGAATTTTGAATTAGGATTTAACGTATTTAGGATATAAAACAAGAAATGAAGAAATTCCTAGTGACTTGAAATTTTCATGTGATGCATTTCAACATAAGATATATGGTAAATGATTGAGTTAGAAAGGGTAAAGTAGTTCTCATTATTGACTCATAACTACACATTACCTCATTTTGACGTGCTGAACAAATTTAGCTTTGAATTTTTTCATACGCCGCCGAAGATGGACGTGTATTGGTACAATCTTCTACGTCCGTCCGTCCGTCCAAATCTTGTTAAAAAATCTCCTCAAACATTTATAGACGTATTTAAACGAAATTTTCACAAAATGTTCTTTTCACCTGATCTTGCTCATACGGTCGGGATTTTGCCATTCTAGGCTGCGTCATAGAAAAGGGTAGCCTAATGCAAAATTTCTTGTTTTTCTGGACAGATTTGCTTGAAATGTTTTCAGAATGCTCCTGGTCACCTAACCTTGTGAGTATAACCAGGTTTTTATCATTCAATGCTGCGTCACAGAAATAGACCTTAATGTTAAAGTATTTTTTTAATGCAACTCCTCTTACATTTATGGATAGCTACCTATCTTAAAAAAATAATTATGTGGTGGAGTATTTTGTGACTATGGCATTCTTGTTTTAAAATTTAGTATTATTTCTTGTATTTCTAAAGGTATTCACTTGAAATTTGGAAATTATCCTCACCACCGAAAGGGCATTTTTTGTCAAGAAAGATGACTCTAGATGCATTTTTCAAAAAATATGCCCAAATTTTACTTGATTCTTTTTATCCACCTAGAGTGCCAGGCATACCGTATGGCGGTGCTTTGCTTATTTGCGAGTTTTTCGTTAACCCATTGCCAAACGACTTTTGACACCGCACAAGAAAATAAAATGGGAAAACATTGTGAAAAAAAAAGGAAATTGCTTGCAACGAGCAATTTCTTCATTTTTCACAATGTTTTCTACCCGGAAAGCTGAAAAATCCAGAAATTTCAGAAACTTTAAATTGTCGTCTACAACTCATTTCAATTTTGACCAGTCTGAAACTTGCCGTTTGGTAATGGGTTAATACACATCTCAAAAACGGTTCCATAAAGACTGAGCCTCTTTGTGTTCTAATTTAGCGTATTTTAGCTTACTTGTCTGAAATAGGATTATGCCCTTTATTTTGCGTTTTTTGGTTTAGTATGATCTTTGTGATAAATCGTTATTTTATGTTTCACGTGCTTTTAGTAAAAATAATTTTAAATGAATTTCAATAGTTAACTTGTTATTTTATGTTACCCAAAGAATTTTGATCACGTGCATGTGTGCCTTTGTCCGTTTGCAAGTGTGATTTTTAGCTCCACTGGCTGAAAGCCAGACAGCTATTGTCATGGCGGGGTGGCCGTCGTACGTGCGTCCATCCGCCAATCTGTAAACTTTTCCTTTAAAAATCTTCTCCTCGGAAAGTACTGAACAGATTTCAAACAAATTTCACAGAAATGATCCTTGGGTGACCCTCTATCAGATTCCTTCAAAGAATTCTGATCAAATGAAAAAAACATGGCTTTAATGGGTGGGGCTAATTTCCATATTTGGTAAAAGTTTTGAAATCCTTTGTCTCGGAAACCATTTGGGTGGATTTTAACCAATTTTTTACCAAATTGATCGTTTACTGACTCCTTATCAGATTATCAAAAAGAATTTTGATCGTAAGAAAATATGGCTTAAATGGCAAGGGCTTATTTCCATATATGGTATACACTGAAAATGGACTGTTGATGGATTTCAAACAAATAATCCTCAGATGACTGTTGGATACCTTGATATGATTTTGCTTTGTTGAAAAGCTTGCCTATTATGGTTGTGGCTTATGTCCTTTATGGCATACAATGAAATTTGTTAAATTTGTTAATACCTTTTCATATTCCCCAGTGAATGAATTATACATAACTTGACTGTGGTAAAAACAATGAAAAAATTGAAATGCTTCTCTAGAACTGTTTCCAAGATTTCAATTTCTTAATCAGTACATTCATGCCTGTGGAGCGATACAGGCGCTCATGCGCCTTTAGTTTATCCAGTCCGTCTCTCCGTCTTTCTGTTAGAAAGATTTATAGCTATATACCGTCCTTGTCATTCTAAATCCTCGTAACTACAGCTTATATCAAGCTGTAGTTACGAGATTTTAGAACGACAACGACGATATATTTCTTCAAAATTGTTAAAGGTTTTATTTTTCCTGATAAACGTGTCCTGGTGACAGATAAGGGAAAAAGTCAAGTCAAGTTCGCCCACACATTCTGTTTCTCTATGAACTATATGCTACTCATTACTTACAAATGGGCCGTCATAGCGCAGACGGTAGCGGGTCAGACTCCTTATCTTCAATCATGGGATGTCACCGGTTCGATCCCCGGCGGCGGCACATATCCTTTCCGACATTTGTCTCTCACCAATGGGTGATAATCGTTAACCTAAGTGGGATAGCAGATGGAGGCTAGGAAAGAATGTAGCGGTAGTGCTGGTGTGAGAAATACCAGGATTCCGTTATTATGGATTATGCACAAATTCTGTTTCACAAATATTTATGCCCCCGAAATGTGATGGCTACGGGGATGTAAAGTTACCTCAGTCCGTAGGCGAGTGGGTAAGTGGATGTCCATTACATTAATCGATGGATTTCAAAATAACCTGACACAGTTGTCCCCCTTTATATGTACTAGTGGCCGGTCTCCCAGGCAATCAGTAAGTGTTGGTTTGAAGGTAAGTAAGGTAGATCAACCATGCAAATATATTTCATTCCTTGATAATTACCTCCCTTACGTCTTACTCACTGATTAGCAAAACTTTGAGAAAACAGCTAGACAATATAGAGACTTTTCAACTGGAATATATAAATCAGTGAGACTGGGGCCGAGTCTAGAATACTCGTGTCATGCGTTAAGTTGGATACTCCCAAGTTCAAGGTCACGACTGAAGGTTATTTGATAAGCCCTTAAGCGGAGGCATCCGTGTCTGTGATACACTTCCAATGTGAAAAGGAGATTGGAACAATCAGGTTTTCCTGGACCAAAAATGGATATCACCGGGGAGCAACCATAACCTCGTAGCTACAGCTGGCTTAAGGCTGTAATTACCCGGTTTGGGCTGCCCATTGACGAAGTTATCAAGATTTGATTCTACATGCCATAATAATCATCAAAAGTCAAAGGGCTCAGACTTTGTTCAGCTTGTGCAGACTGACTAAGGTCGTCACTTTTGCCCTTTTAGACGGGGGCCTCAAATTTTGTGGTCACCTACTATTGCAAAGAATCATGAAAAAAAAATGTTTCGAGTGTTCAGGTCTATTATCCCCATCCTGTTTCGCAAAAGTTTAGACCTGTCCAAATTCAAAGATTTGTAGACGACAATTTAAAGTCGATTTCATTTAAAAAAAAATAATTTAGAAGGGTAGAAAATATTGTAACAAGCAATTTCTTCTTCTTCCACAATGTTTTCTCAAGTATAAAACCACAGGGACGTAAAAACAGGGATTGAAATGAAAGGGTTAACCAGTTAATCCGACAAAAACTAGACCCCAAGCGTCATTGTGTGGGAATGGGTTAAGTCTACCCCCTTACAGTAGAAATATCCCCCCCATTTAACTAGACACATGAAAAGGGCTCTAGCGGGGGTTGTAGTAGCAATATGCTTTATAAATTCAAGTAAAAAGCTCAAGTAAAAAGCTTTGGAGAATTTTGTGGGAAATGAAGAAATTGCTTGCATCAAGCAATTTCTTCCTTATCCACAATGTTTTCTACCAAAATGACGAAAAATATTAAAATTCCATCAACTTGAAATTGCTGTCTGCGGCTTCTTTGAATTTGGACCAGTCTAAATATTTATTGTGTGGGAATGGGTTAAAGTGAAACCTAATTCATGTAAATTATGATACATTTGTTATATAAATACTTTCAAATGTCATGTATTACCAAGCCATGTAGGTCACCTCCTATAGCAAGTACTAGCTTATCTAGGTGAGGACGCAGATCAGTTTTAATCTGGTGACACATTTTTGCCGCCGTCTGCAAACTGTTTTCTATCACTAAGTAAAAAACAAATAACAAAAAAAACACACTTGAATTTCGAGGATTCAGGACAACCATCCCCTTTTCGCGTAACATGTTGTCGTTGGGAGACCAAATTGTCGTAGCTGCAGCTTGAATAAGCTGAAGTTACAACATTTTATCGCCCCACCAACTAAATACTGTATTCAGGACCACCACTCCTTTTTCGCGTAACATATTGTTATCAATGGGCGACAACATTGTCGTAACTACAGCTTGAATAAGCTGTAGTTACGACATTTTGCTCGTCTCACCGACAAATATACCGTATTATTTATTACGGCGGGGAGTAATTGTTTGGCGAGGGAGAACTGTCTAATCAGGAACAGGTAATTACATCAACATACCTGATAATTTGTCATGGATGGAACACAGATGTCGGTGGCTTGTATCTAGAAGGTACTCCTACAACACATGTATCCACAAGTAAAGAACGTCGTGGATAAAGGGGATACCTGTATTGTGGGGTACAAATTTGTCGTGTGTCGGGCTTTCAGTCATTAGGCCCAGGGTTTGATCCCCAGGCGCGAAAAATATCCTCTTCAAAATTTGTCTCCCACAAATGGGTGTATATCGTAAACATAAGTGGGATGAGCAGCTGGAGGCTCGGAAAGGATGTAGTGGTGGTACTTGTGTAAGATATACCAGAAAATTATGGTTAGGTGCTCCAACTTCCGCGATTTGACTGAAATAATGTTAACAGTGGCGTTAACCACAATTCAAACAAATCAAACAAATCGAAATTTGTCATGGATATAAGATATTCGTCGATGCTTGTATCTTCATGGAACTAAAACAACACATTTATCCTTGTCATTGAAAAAGGTGCCCCTTCGTCTTTTATGGTACTAAAATATTTCGTAAACAGAACATAGGTAGTATTGCTTGTATCTAGACAGTAATCTTTCCACAATTAACCCTTTCCCGCATAAACCCGGGATTTTACGTTGCTGTAATTCAATACTTGAGAAAACATTGTGGAAAAAGAAGAAATTGCTTATTATAAGCAATTTCTTCTTTTATCACAATATTTTCTACCCTACTTTTTTTCAAATTTAACCCACTCTAAATTTTCGTACATGCAAAGCCTTTGAATTTGGACAGATCTAAGTTTTGTAAAACAGGAAAAGGTTAACCCATTCCCACAACGATAAAAAAAATCCAAATTTTCATCAACTAGAATTTGTCATATGCAACATCTTTCAACCAACTTTTGACCCGGTCTAAAACTTTGTCATCTTGTAAAGTGTTAAAAGATGCAACGGGGAAAACTTTTTAAGATACATATTTGTTAAGAATTGAACACAGATGTCGATGTTTGCATCTAGTACTTCTTCAACACAAATATCCACAAAGAAAGTCATGGTAAAAAGGGGAGATTTGTCTTTTAGGTTGCAAATTTGTCTTGAATAGAATATATATGCTGTTGCTTGTATTTAGACGGTAAATAAAGTGATGGGGAAAAGGGGACACTTGTCTTTTAGGTTACAAATTTTCTTAGATAGACTACAAATATATTGCTTGTATGTAGACGGCATGCTCGGGCCCAGAGAGGGGCGGTTGGGTCTAGATCCTCTCCCCCTGAACTTTCGGCAGAATTATAGTAATGGGATTGGGGAAATCTTGAAATCAATGTATCATATTTTCAGTGGAAAACCAAAATGTCGTAACGTAAGAGCTTGGGACGAATGTTATATACTTTAGAACGAGTACATTTTCGGTTGTACTTATTCAAGATGTAGTTACGCCGTTTACGACGATGTCGTCATTGGTATCTTGTTATGCCTGATAAAAATATATGAGTTGCCAATTATGGGGAAAAAAGGACAACTTTGGAAGTGCGAAGTGGATTGACCCAGGTCAGGTCCGTTTTATATTTTTTTTTGTTAATCCGCGATCTCTGGTTGACCTCTGCTTGATCAAATCTTCTTTGAGCCTATGCGTGACATTTCAAACAATTTCGCATGTGCGTGACTCGCACACATTGAGCACCCTGGACAGCCGTTCGGGGCAATAAGAACATTTGCTGAGTTTAAAGAAGCTTTGGGTCAGTATCTTTCTACAGAGCGCAGAGTGAAGACTCTGATCAGACTGTGCGGATTCACAGGCTGATCTGTGTCTTTATTTGGCGCACATGTGTTATGGTTGGAAATGTCATGCATGGGTTCATTTTCAAGCATTGTAGTATGGACCATCCGAAAGGACCAGCCCCCAACAGATCCGGTATACGTAGCCCATCACGCGAAAGAGGACTATCAGAGGATTTGAATTACAAAAAGCGAGCTCGGTTAAAATAAAAGTCAACCGGTGACGCTAATTTAATACGACGATACAGTAAGGTAGAATGACTAATCTATCTTACAAAATAATCTGCCAACTGCGAAAAGTTTCGACCTAAGCCATCCTTTGCTATCTGATCAGGGACAATACTTTTCGCACATCTCCAATCGCTCCTTTTTATGCTTCTCGGGTCGTAAATACAGAGTGTTACGGGGAAAGGTACGTGCGCCATTGACCCATTACCAAACGGTACAGTTTTATATTGGTCCAAAATTCAAAGAGATTGCAGGCGACCATTTTTAGTTGAAATTTTAAATTCCTTTGCCTTTTTGGATAGACAACATTGTGTAAAATGAAGAAATTGCTTGAATCAAGCAATTTCTTCATTTTCCACAACGTTTTCCTGATTTATTTTTCTTGTACGCGTCAAAAAGCTTTATTGTGTCGGAATGGGTTAGAGGAATCTTCGTGGAAAAAGGAAGTGTGTTAAACCATGACAAAAACCAGGCTATATTCGAACAGGTGCCATAACTCTCGATAATTAAAGCAATATTTCCGTAACTTTTTTGAGTCGGGTTCCTAACCTATTTTGTATTTTCAGTCAAGAAAGACACCCTTTCAAAATTATCTTTAAGAATGTGTAGATAGAAATGAAGTAAAAAAAAAAATGCGGATGTTGTTACAGTCACGGACATAGTGTGAAGTTGGACCGATTGTGGTACGTCTGACTTCCCATCCGATACCAGGCGGAATTTTAGTTATTGCGTAGGGTCACATTACTATTGGCACACTGTATTTTGTCTTGATGAGGACGTATTTATCGTGTAGGCACAGTATTGGAAGAGACCGTCTGCGAGTGTCTCTGTGACGGAATATAGGCAATATATATATGTATGGCAGAGATTTTTGGAATGACGAATTTCTAATCGTGTTGTATGTATGTTGTTTATACGACACATTATTGTGACTTTATTGGATTTCTTCTTTCAAGGTTTCGTCTTTGTGTTTAGAGATTTTTGATGTGCAGGAATTTAAACTGACTCTATTGTTCGTGAAGTTGGGAATTTGAAATGCCACTGTGGATCGTTTTATTAACTTCTTTTTCTGAAACTGTGGGAACTGGCAAGAATGGGATAAAAGTAGTAGACAATAAATTTCCCTTAAGTTTTGGAGAGAGATTATGTTTATGTTCCCCGGTTTAAGGATCGTATAATTTTACTCTTAGTAAACATTTCCATGTATATGTATATTTAGGAAATCGGCGAAGAATTTGCACTTCATCAGAGAAAAATGAATTATGAAATGTGCCGTGAAGAATGTGTTTACTTGTTTAATAAAGTGACCAAGCATAATGTCACTGGGCGATCAAATCCTCGTAACTACAGCTCGAATATTGGACAACGAGGACACGTGACCCGTCACACTTAAAGGGACCTTTTCGGGATTACAAAAGGTACCGACCACTATTGAAACTTTTCGCTTTTGTCATTTTTTATACCGAGTGGCCATTCTACCTGACTGTACATTCATTTTTGAAAGAAAAACAACCACCCCCCCCCAGCATTTAGAGTGCTGTATCCTGAATGTTTTCTCCCAAATCTTTATTTCACAGGAAATTCTACAGGGCTTTTCTGCAAGTCCAACTCACATATTTGCCTTTATAAATTAGACATTTCCAGCGGTTTCACGGAAGCACATAAATTGGGCATTTTGGGTATCCACATGGTCCGTGAAAAATATTCACCGATCGTCTAAAGAAACTGGGTTAGTTTCTCTCTGCAAACCGCATACTCAGATCAGACTGCACGGATGCACGTTACGGTCATAGACTTTGCATGACACATCCGCAAAACTTCGAGCCAGTAGCTAATATGATGGTGCGTGTGTGTGTGTGGGGGGGGGGGATTTGCAGTGAGATATGCAAATAAGGCTCCCAGTAGTTGCATCATGTATCCCTGCACTATCCTCCGTAACAATGAGTTAACCCATTACCAGATAACGATTTTTTTAGGCTGGTCCAAATCAATAAGGGGTTCAGACTACAATATAAATTTTATGAAAGTTTAGATTTCATGGCACAAACTAAAAGTTGTTAGAAATGTCACACATTTTTGATGACACACATGTGAAATATTTGCAAATGCCACACAAATTTTCATGGCGCACACAATAATTTGTTGGAAATGTCACGCAAACTTAACATAGATCACATGTTAAATTGATTAAAATGTCACGAAAACTTTACATGACACATGTAAATTTGTTTGAAATGTCACGCAAATATTTCATTGCACAAAAGTGAAGTTGTTGTAAATTTCACGCAAACTTTAGATGATACACATGTTTTTTTTTTTTTTTTGCAAATCTTACATCAACTTTACATCGTACACAAGTTAAAATGTTGGAAATGTCACGCAAAGTTTACATGTCGCACACATTAATTTGTTTGAATGTCACGTAAACTTAACATTGCACTCATATGCAATTGTTGGAAATGTGAAGCAAATGTTTCATGGCACAATAGTGAAGTTGTTTTAAATTTCACGCAAATTCAAGATGACACATATTTGTGATTTTTTTTCCAATCGTCACGCAAACTTTACATCTCACACGTGTGAATTGTTTGAATTGTCACGCAAACTTTACATGGCGCACATATGAAAATGATGGAAATTTGACGCAAACTTTACATGACACATGTAAATGTGTTGGAAATGTCACGCAAATTTTTCATCGTACATATGTGAAGTTAGTAGAAATGGCATTCAATCTTTAGATGACACATACGTGAATTTTTTGCAATTGTCATGCAAACCTTACATCGCACAGAGAAATTGTTGGAAATTGTATGCAAACTATACATAACGCACATGTAAATTTGTTGGAAATATCAGGCAAATATTTCATGGCACATATGTGAAGTTGTTGGAAAAGTCACGCAAATTTTACTAGGAACACATGTGAAGTTGTTGGAAATGTCACGCAATCTTTAGATAGTGCATGATAGGAAGTTTTGAAGCTTGAGGCTGGAAAAGGATAAAGTGGTAGTACTTGTTTGAGAAATACAAGCAATTCATTGTTAGATACTCGAGCCGACGCGATATGACTGAGATACTGTTAAAACTGGCGTTAAATCCCAACAAACCAAAATAATTGACTAAAATTCTTCTCGGGTAATACGTCCGCCTCAGAGGGAAGATTGGGTAAATGTTCATTTGAAGAAATTAAAGTCGACGAATTCGCCACATTGGTATAAAAGTATCCCAAGTCTATTTCCGAAGAAAAAGTAAATGTGTGCACCGTTTGACGTGCATCGAAGAGCTCTGTTCCCGCCTAAAATAAGTTTTGAAATATATAAACTAATTCAAGAATTTTCAGTATTTACTTTTTGTACCTAAATCTTTTGAGTTCACCGGAGCACATCTTGTTCTAGCCGAGCTTTGGTGACAAAGCTGTGTAGCCTAAGGCTTCCGGCTTCGTCCGTAAATATCTTGAGTGCACTCTAGTATGGCGCATTAAATGGGTCAAAAGTCCACCGTAACCGAGTCGTTTCTGCTAAAGAATGTATGAACAGGTACTAATACAGTTGCATTCTTAAAACCCGGGCATATGCGCGAATAAACTGCTGGAGTACTGCATGCATAAAATGAGGCGTCTTCCCCTTCAGCGTGCGCCCTCAAAAATCTTGTGCGGATTTCCAAGATAGTCTATTTCTGCGTGTCATGTCACGATGTATTGTATCACTTTGATCTTAGCTAAAAGACCAAGAAGTGATCTCCATAGGACCGTTTATAACCCCGATTTATCGCTGTTCTTGTCGATTTTATGTAATTTCGCGATTGCGCAACCTGGCCTATCACCACGTGTATCGGCGCGGGGATAAGAGTCAGTATGTGACTAAATTATCGTATCTGTAGATTTATTAAGGGGTGGTTACGATTTTTTGCCCGCTCCCCTGACGATAACTCGGTAGGTTATGTTAATATTACTGTTATATACCATAGAGCCGTCTAGAGATAATATCTCACGCGCGATCAACATGCTTATCTCTCTTTTGCTTAGGTCACATTTGACCCCACTTTGGACTGGTACCGCCGTCGACTTTAACACGACTTCGACTTACAAGTCGATAGCTTTACCAGTCTAGTCCTAGACTGCAATCGCTATCGACTTTAACTAAGGCTTTTTTAAAGGCGACGGCGGGATTAGTCTAGTCTAGTCCCTTAGTATGTACCATGAAATAAATTCGGTATAATTTCTTGTTTGTCATTCTGGTGTAGCGTTTTCGAGTCTAGACGACAGCTAGAAGACTAATCTCTTGGTCTGCAAAATGGCAGACCACTGCTGCACTGTATTCATGTCTGAAAATAGGTTTTATATGCAATTACTTTTTTTCTCACAATGTTTTCCATAGCTATATTTCTACGATGCAATGCGTAGACCCACGGATTTGTGCGGGAAAGGGTTAAGATCGAAATGTTCAAAACGCTGTCTTTTGCAAACGTTTCTTTATTTCTTTGATTGCGTAATCGTGTCTGGATGAATAGAAATGGTATCCACGCAGCGGGTCAAAAACATATCGGTATAATATGATTACCTATTGTCTATCTAGATTGAGATATTACACTGTTTTGTAATGTCTTAACCTTTTTCTCTTTTATCTTCGAACTTTGGCGAAATTCAAATATTGTCTAAATTAGGCGTAAGGGCTGAAATTATATAAAGAAAAGGTGTATTTTTATGAAAAAATAGAAGACTTAAAATGAACAATCGGAATAGAAACGAAAATAATAATAACAACAACAATAATAATAGTGATAATAATAGTAAAGCAAATAATACAATACTATTACAAGTACTAATAATAACTTATTATTCACAAGACTCCTTCTTAAAAATAAATTGCCAATGCTAATTTGCAAAACTTTAAAACATTTGTTACCGGTCACTCGAAAGGAATCATCTGAATGATGATAATAAAAAATTAAAAAAAAAGTTTATAAATTAATAAATAAATAATAATTAAAAATAGATGAAAAATCATAGTATTGAGCCTTTGACAGGTTAGGAAGATTGGTTGTATTGGGTTTAACGCCTTTTTCAACAGTATTTCTGTTATACCGCGGCGTCTGGTGCACCTAAACATGCCTTCTTGTTTCTCACGCCAGTAGTATAACATTCGATCCGAACCACCAGCCGTTTATCCCACTTACGCGCACTGCTTATCATTAGTACATTGAAGAGAAACAAATGACGCTTGTCTAGGTGACTTCTGTCAAACGTCGGAAGGAAAACTGGTCGGGCCGGAGTTCGAACTCACGACCCCAGGATTTAGAACCGTTTCCGCCTGAGCTTACCTGAAAAGGCTGCATAGGCCAATTAAAGTTATCAATGTATTATAATTTTCATTCGGGAAATCTTTTTTGAAAAAGAAAGTCGGAATAGTTTCAAACCTGGTCAGACTGCGAAGTCCGTGTGGCCTGAACAGCATCGATACCTTCATCACTTTCCGGACATAAACCATCCCGTTTATCGCGACGGGTGACATTTTAAATTTGTTACCGAACTGCAAATCGAAAAGTGGCCTCCTAGGTATAGCGAAAAGTATCGACCCCGGATAGTCTGCGCAATCCGCGCAGACTGACTCGGGTCAACACTTTTCACTCTTTGACTGTTTTCTGAATCTAGTATGATCATACTACCTCATTGTATTATAATTTTTCTTAAATGACTCATCTGATTGATCTCTGATGTAAAGAATCAGTTTTTTCCAAGTATTTCTTATACCGAACACCTAGGAGGAGGTATTTTTAGCCTTACGAGTAACTTATGGTACGAATCTGATTATATCGATCTGCGTGAAGGGTTGCACTGATAAATGCATGATAATGATACTAGGATTTCTGCTTTTGGGATAAAGGATAGATACATCAGTAAAGTGTGGGCCAGAGAAGAAACGCTGCCAAATCGTAATATAGAGCTATTGTGGATTATATAGGACGTCTCTTTATATTGTACAACACTCGCCAGAGGTTTTGGAAACTTGTCAACAGTCATCTCTCGGTGAAATAAACAGAAATCGTGTGTGAAATAAACAGCGATTTTCTTGTGAAATTAACAGTCTTTTATGTGAAATAAACATTAAACAAAAGTCGATTCTGTAATGGAATAAGACCGCGAAATTGTGCTTTGTGTATATTGAGTGTGATTAATGAACAGTCTCTGGAAGTTGTCGCAAGGTGTGCAAGACAATCGTCGGTCGAAAAAGTTATATTATAGACGTTATTTGATATAAACAGAATAAATACGGTGATGCTAATCCGGAACTGTGGCTTTCAAAAATCCCGAAGATTTGGTCCCTCGGCTACTGTCCTATTTTATCTCGAACGGCTATCGGGTGTGATCGGAATTATTCGACCATTCATAGAATTTCCGATCGCCCTCGAAAGTATTCGGTTCATCTTTTGGGTCGGTTTTCGACTGATTCAAAAACTTGTCCCGGTATCAACCAAGATGCTAGCGAAAGTAAACCCTTGTCATGCTGAACCCAGAATATTCCTGTTTTGGCAGGAGGCATAGACAAAGATCAGCCTGCACATGAGTGCAGTCTGATCTTTGTCTACACCACCTGTTTGTCCCTTTTAAATCAGGATTAAGTTTTCAAAATAAATATAGGCATAGAAATAGTACTTTGATTTTCATGTTGTTTTGAAAAAATGATTTTATCTAGCATGACAAGGGTTAATAAGTCTCTGTTTTATCAATGAAAAAATCCAAACCAAGTCTAATTAATCAGTAACGCGACAAGAATCTGTGAACTCTGCGAAGTGACCACCTGGGAATTTGGAAATACAAATATTTGGAAAAGAGGAAATCTCAAGCAGTGGTTGATACGAGTTGTTATTTCGAACAAATAAATTAAGTGAAGAGTGCCGACCCTTTTCAGCCTGCACAGCTCGCGACTCGGGGTCGGTTTCTTTTCGCACAGGCAAGATGGTCCCTAATTTTACAAAATTCATGGACAGTAACATTTAACAAAAGTAATGGAATGGTTGGTTGTAAATGTTATTAAATCTGTAGTTACGACGTTTAGGTCGCCAAACAACCATTTAATCATTTTTGTCGCCAAACCAAGAAAATTGCTTCACATAAATGTCGCCCCAAAATCGGATTTCGAAGTTCACTGTCAGTTTAAATGAATAGTTTTTAACATGTAACAAAACATGTTAAACTTTTGGTTGGTGACATGAACGTCATATCTACAGCTTGAATAAGCTGTAGTTACTACGTTTAACTCGCCAAACCAACAAACAAGGTTTCACATAAATGTCAACTAATGGCGAAGCTCTAAGTTCACTTCCGGTCTAACGGAATGATTTGATTGCTCGATTAAATTCTTCGATTAACAACCGCGATTGGTCGATCCCAAATTCAGAATATTTTTCAAGTCAGTCGGAATGAATATATGACAACGTAGAAAGTCCTTTCAAGATGAAAAATGTCGACCCTGGTCTGCATGCGCATTCAGCGCAACCAGACAAGGTTGATATTATTATCTCCCCCAGAACACTCTACGCGTAACTAGACGCAATTTCTTGTATACGCAACTAATTGACCAATGGCTAGCCCCGCCAATTGACTCCGACAGTAAGTTCCGCTTCGATTTCTAACGGCGTTATTTTGGAAAAATTTATAGCCAGTAGCATGATACAAAAAAGTAAAATGGTTGGTTGGTGACCTAAACGTCGTAACTGCAGTTTGAATAGGTTATAGTTACGATGTTTAAGTCGCCAAACCAACAGTAAACGTTAACAAAAATGGCGACCAATTTGAAGTTGATAAGCTCACGTCCGGGCTGAATAAATTATTTGATTGGTTGGTTTATTCCTTGATTGACGGTCGCGATTGGTCAATCATCCGTGCTTATGTTTTTTCAGGTTTGGCGAGTTTCTAATGGATGATTGCGTAAATAAAACGGTGTCATAAACCACTAATCCGGAAAAGTGTGATGGATTATTTCATTTCGGCTTGCCCGGATCAACTTATATCAGACTAACCATACGATTAAATGGGTTTAACAATGTTAATAAGGGATTAAATCACGTTTTGGTACGATTAAAAAGCTGTGTGGTTGTGTTTAAGACGTTTTTCTATTATCGTGCATTAAATTCCTATTCTGAAAAAATAAATAAGGATTTTACTTCGAAATGGTTTGATATACACTAAAAAGAGACTGGAGTTTCGAATTATGAATGGAGCGAAACCGGCTTCGAATGACATTCAAAAGTGATGGAAATTTTAAGACGTGAACTTATCGCTTATCCCTTGTTAATCATGATGTCTTTGCTGGTTTGGAGTGCGTCCGGGCAAGATGATTTCTCAGGTATGTATCAAAGCGTCGGTGGGCGAACGAAATGTCTGTAAATACAGCTATATAAAAGCTGTATTTTAAGACAATTTTGTCGTCCATCGACAATTGTACTGTGTGGAAAGGGATTTTAATTTGTATATGTTTCGTATCATTTGCTGACAGTATTTAACCCTTATCATACTGAGCCCTGAATATTCATGTTTTGATAGGTGGTATAGACCAAGATCTTGATCTACATAACATGCCTGTCCTTTTTAAGCTAGAGTTGTTTATATAATACTTTTCCAAAACTCATTACAAACTTGGTGCTTACAGTGCTTTTAGCCATTTGATTTTTATGCAATTCTGCAGAGGATTTTATTCAGCATGACAAGGGTTAAGATTATAAATAAGATATCAGAAATATAAGAAATTACATGAATGGTTACAATTGGTGATTGGAAAGAAACCCAATTTCATGTAACACGGTAAAAAGCTTTCTAAGTCCGTTATGCTAGGGCTACACTGTTTAATACTTTCAGGGGGAAAGGTTAGACTTTATTATTTAAAGAGATAGACTTGGTTATATTGTGTGGGGGGCTGGACTTTTTACCACGATAAGGTATGTGTGTGTATTTCCGTTAACTCATCGTCGCTACCGTGGGACATGCCCATTTGAGAGTGTGTGTATTTCCGTTTATTTATCGTCGCTACCATAGCACATGCCAATATGGGCGACGCCCCCAGAAGACGGTTAGTTGTTACGGGGAAAAGTGCAAGGATACAGGACGAGCCTGCTGAGAGCTCCGCCTGGTTCTTTAACGTGCCCGATTGATAGCACCGTCACACGGGGCCTCGGTTTTACGTCTGATCCGAAAGACAATTAGTTTGTTAGTTAATATCGTCATGTCAGGGCTCGAACCCGTGTTCTTGAGGTTTGAAGTCAAGTGCTCTACCAACTGAGCTAATCGGGGTGACAAAGTTTGAGAGGCACCCCAGAAGTTAGTTGTTATCAGGGATAGTGCAAGGATAGACGAAACTGCTGAGAGCCCCGCGTAGTTCTTTAACTTGATCGATGGATAGCATCGTCACACAGGGCATCCGTTCAACGTCGCAATCGAAAAACAATGAGTTTAGTTAGCCCAGGGCTCGAACCCGTGATATTGAATTTTGACGTGCTCTACGAATTGAGCTAATCGGACTGACATGCGGTAAGGTATAGGCTATGGCTATGGCTAAACTTTATACTGTATGGATTAAATAAGGACTAGACCGTATACTGCATGAGTTAGATTGAGACTAGGCCGTATACTGTATGGGTTAGATTGGGACTAGACTGTATACTGTATGGGTGAGATTAGGATTAGACTTTATACTGTATGGATTAATTTGAGCCTAGTCTGTATCCTGTATTGGTTAAATTGGGGTTAGAATGTATACTATATGGAAAAGCTTGGATTTAGACTATATGGGTTAGATTAGGACTAGACTGTTTACTGCAGAGGTTAGAGTAGGGCGAGACTGTATACTGTGTAGGTTAGATTGAGGCTAGGCTGTACACTGTATGGGTTAGATAGGGGCTATACTGTATAAGTAAGATTATGGCTAGACTGTTTACTGCAGAGGTAAGAGAAGGACGAGAATGTGTACTGTATGGGTTAGATTTTGGGCTAGACTGTATACCGTATGGGTTAGATTGAGGCTAGGCTGTATACTGTATGGGTTAGATTGGGGTTAGACTGTATACTGTATGGGTAAGATTGGAGCTAGACTCTATACTGCAGGGGTATGAGTAGGGCGAGACAGTTTACTGAATGGGTTAGATTGTGGCTAGACTGTATACTGTACATGTTGGATTGGGGCTTGATTGTTTACTGTTGAGGTTAGAGTAAGGCGAGACTATATACTTTTGAGGTTTCATTTGGACAAGGCTATATACAATTGGATTTAGTTTGGAGATAGAATGTTAGAGGCTTGATTGTATACTATAGTGCGTAGATTTGGCTAGACTGTATACTGTAGGAGTAAGATTGGGACAATACTATACGCTGTAAAGGTTACATTGGGACTAATCTATATTCTGTAGGGGCTAGATTTGGTTGACTGTATGCTGTAGGGGTTGGATTTGGGCTTGACTGTATACTGTATGGGTAAAACTAGAGTTAGACTGTATACCGTGTGGTTTAGATTGGTTTGACAGTATGTTGTAGGGGTTAGATTTGGGCTAGTCTGTATACTGTAGGGATTGGATTGGGACAAGACCGTATACTGTATGGTTTAGATTGGTTTGACTGTATACTATAGGGGTTAAATTGGGGATAGACTGTATACTGTATTGTTTAGAGTGCTTTGACAGTATGCTGTAGGGGTAATATTGGGGCTAGATTGTATACTTTAAGGATTAGATTGGTCTGACAGTATGCTGTTGGGGTTAAATTGGGGCTAGATTGTATGCTATATGATTTAGATTGGTTTGACTGTATGCTGTAGATGTTAGATTGGGGCTAGACTGTATACATGTATATGTATGGTTTAGAATGGTTTGACAGTATGCTGTATGTTAGATTGGGACTAGATTGTTTACTGTATTGTTTAGATTGGTTTGACTGTATGCTGTAGGGGTTAGATTTCGGGCTAGATTGTATACTGTATGGTTTAGATTGGTTTGACTGTTTGCTGTATGGGTTAGATTGGGGCTAGACTGTATACTGTATGGTTTAGATTGGTTTGACTGTATGCTGTGGGGGTTAGATTAGGGCTAGATTGTATACTGTATTGTTTAGATTGGTAAGGCACTATGCTGTAGGGGTTAGATTTCGGGCTAGATTGTATACTGTATGGTTTAGATTGGTTTGACTGTTTGCTGTATGGGTTAGATTGGGGCTAGACTGTATACTGTATGGTTTAGATTGGTTTGACTGTATGCTGTGGGGGTTAGATTAGGGCTAGATTGTATACAGTATGGTTTAGATTGGTAAGGCAGTATGCTGTAGGGGTTAGATTCGGGCTAGATTGTATTCTGTAGGGGTTAGATTGGTTTGACTGTATGCTGTAGGGGTTAGATTTGGGCTAGACTTTATACTGTTAATCCACCCAGGATAGTCCTCATTACTACTGGAATGTAGTCAATTTATGTAATTAAAGTATCGTGGGTAACTGAGGGGGGGGGGCTTTAAGGCACACCGATACAGGAATATACCGACATCAGCTTGAAAGGGTTAGCAACGTGAATGTAATTTTTCATTGAACCTTTTAGACCACCGAATGCGGAGTCGTTTACGAGGCTATAGAAAGTGCTATTTACAGTCGAGATTTTTGTTTACACATCAAATTAGCCAGTGAGACCGCCGCCATCGATCAATCCTCACTACAGAAGTACACTGTACTGCAATCAAATAATTGTGTCACTAAACCAATACGAGAATCTGATGTCGCATCGATCTACTGGAATGTTGGGAGTGGAGAGACAGAGAGACAAAGAGAGAGGGCGATAGAGAAAGAAGGGGAAAGAGAGAAAGAAGGAGAGAGAGAGAGAGAGAGAGAGAGAGAGAGAGAGAGAGAGAGAGAGAGAGAGAGAGAGAGAGAGAGAGAGAGAGAGAGAGAGAGAGAGAGAGAGAGAGAGAGAGAGAGAGAGAGAGAGATAGAGATCTGATACTGTTCTGTTACGTACTATAGTTGAAAAATATACTGCCAGAGACACAAATAGCAAATTGTTGAATGGCGATCAAAACGTAAAGATGTAGTTATGGCGTTCGATTCACACAACGAACCCATATAATGAACCGAAATGCCAGACATTCAACAATCACTAGCGTTTTAAATGAATGTTGTGACTGGTCAATTGATTTTTGAGAGAGATTGTCGATTCTTCAATCGATCTCATAAATCAACACTTCTTCATACTAGTTTACAGAAGAACTTCCAGTTCAAATCAAAGGTTTGAAAGTACTGTAAGTGTCTTTGTTGCAGTAAGTGGTTTTAAAAATAAAGAAAATCTGATAAAGCAATGCACAAGGATTCAGGCCTTTAGCTGTAAAGCCTGCCATTGGCAGTAATTTTGATAAATTAAAAGTTTGGTTTGTTAACAGAAGCTAGCTAAACAGTACTTGGTTCCGTTAAAATAGTGTGAAATTGCATGTTTAGGGAAAAGCACACTCGCGTATGTAAGCCATTATCTCTGACATGGTATTATCGTATAATGATGTGTGATATGGTGAAATGTACATCTTGTTATTACAGTTGTCAATTATTATGAATGAAGACAGATGTCAGGATGTAATATATATGTATTCCACGCCGTATAAATGAAACAATGTAGGCAGATAATCATTGTGATTCTGTACAAATCATGTTATGCAGATTGTCAATTCTAATTGCCGTGATAGACAGTTTGTCTATTCTAATTGCCATTGAAAACAAATTGCCAATCATAATTGTAATTGCAGACTGATGCCAGAACGCAAAATCTTCATATTTTTATCACATTTCTTTTAAACACGAAAAGTTACTTATATATTTCTCGATATGTCCGACGAAAAAGTTTCTTTTCTGCTAAGTCTGATTTTTTAACCAGACTAGTGATATGGTTGTAGTATTGGTGTGAGAAATACCAGGAATCCATTGTTTGGTGCTGCAGCCGCCGCGATAAGACTGATATACCATTAAAAGTGGCGTTAAACCCCAATCAATCAATCAATCAATCAATCAACCAACCAATCAATCAATCAATCAATCAATCAATCAATCAATCAATCAATCAATCAATCAATCAATCAATCAATCAATCAATCAATCAATCAATCAATCAATCAATCAATCAATCAATCAATCAATCAATCAATCAATCAATCAATCAATCAAGTATTTGTTTTACGAGACACTTCACCTGTGGGTTCGTATTTGCATATGTAGATTATTTCGTTGTGTAAATCCCCCGCTACTTGTGCACATAAATGCGTTTGCGCGACGACAAATATTACTACGCGATCTGATTTAATTTAGATAATTTATATCGCGGCTCTATGTCCGGATCTGACGAGGTTCTTCAGAACTATTTCGAAGTTCAATGCAGCGCAGAAAATTGTAAGTAGGATAACAATTTATCTCTTAACCAGAGTTGAAAACAATACATTTTTTTCATATATTTTGTTTTCGTTGAGGCATGAAGGAAAACATCGTATCACATATCTGTATGAATCCGCGACGCGCAACGAATTCATACAGAAGTGTAATTAGTCTTTTTGATTCATACCTCAATGAAATCAAAAGAATTGTCCCAATTTCTTATAATTTAAGGATATTCTTTAAGGATAGAAATTAAAAATAAATGAATAAATAGAAGTTTGAAACAGTTTTATGAAGTACTTTGTGCATTAGCACAGAAAAATAGTTCCTCGGTCATTTTTTTATGGATGAAACAAACTTACAGCCAATAAGAGTGCAATAATTGTTAGAGACGAAACTACAGAATAGAATTATTACGGGATAACGTCATCGCTCTTTTTGTCAAGCCAAGCTAAGTTCTTGAAACGAAAACTCCCACATACGTGTTCGTGTTCAAAGCATACCTCCCTGTGGTTTATACCACTAGAACCACACCATTTAATCTGAGTCACCAGCTTCTCATCCCGCTTAGAAGCACTACTTACCATTCGCCCATTGGTGAGAGTATGTATGTTTTAATTGGGTTTAACGCCACTTTTAACAGTATTTCTCCCATATCGCGACGGCTGAAGCACCTAACAATTGATTCCTGGTATTTCTCTCACCAGTACTACCACTACATCCTTTCCGAGCCCCCAACTGCTCGTGTCACTTAAGTTTACGATAGCCCACCCATATCGGTTTCCGATATCGGAGAGGTTATTAGCTGTGACCGGGGATCGAACTCGGGGCCCCTTTGGTAAGAAGTCAATCGCGATAACAACTGCGCTATGACCGAGGCCCCATTTGTGAGAGACAACGAACGCTAGTCACAGCGAATCTTTTCAACTGTTGGAAAGGAAGGTTGGTCGCGCCGGGTTCGAATCCTTGACCTCAAGATCAAGAGCACATTGCGTCGTCGATTTAGATACTAGTAGTGAAACTATTATACCGATTTTAAGTTATTGGCTTCAAGTCTATCTACTAATATTCTTTTCATTCGCACACCATCTTTAACTACCCCCGAAAGATTCTTTGCATACCCTACGTGATATCGGAGTAAAGAAATGTATAAACAAGCGGATTCTGTAGCGAACGTTCAACTTACCGGCCATCATTGGCAATCAACATCTGAAACAAATCGGGTACTTCTTCAAAGAGCTTTGGGATGTTGTTACATGTTGGTAGCACATATTGTTGTTTATATTAAGTGTGACATCTTAACCCTTTCCTTTACAAACCCAGGATTTTACACCCCTGTATTTTATAATTGGGAAAATATTGTGGAAAAAAGAAGAAATTGTTTGTCACAAGCAATTTCTCCCCTCTCCCACAATATTTTCTATCGCATAGGATGGTTTCATTTCAAATTGCATCCGATTTTCATTGTCGTCTACAGCCTCAATCAATTTGACCAGTCTTAAATTTTAAAAACTGGAAAGGGTTTACCAATCAACACACAACACAGATTTAAACTAGACAGAATTGAAAGGTCTCGAAGACAATTCCATTGTAGTGAAATTTAAGAATATTTGCCTTTGAGAGTCGAAAGCACTCTGGATATTGAAGAAATTGCTTGTTTCAAACAATTTCCTCGTTGTCCACAATGTTTTCCAGAGCTTTCTTTTCTTTGGGGGCGAAAAGGGATTGGTTGTGTTGTATTTGGTTTAACAGAGTGGAAATAAGTTGAAAATAACGCCATAATATTTTTATGATGATGTAGCGTATTACGTCTCATTCAATAAATGACGTCACAAGTAGATTTGGCTTCGGTTTTCAATCAATCAATCAATCAATCAATCAATCAATCAATCAATCAACCAACCAACCAACCAACCAATCTTCAACCAACCAATCAATCAACCAATCAACCAATCAATCAATCAAACTATCAAAATCAATGAATGGTGTAGAATAATTTGGGTCAGTTGATGAGATTCATACATAAATTTAATAGTCGACGAAACAGGCATCTTCATAATCTCCTCAACATGTAGAAAGACGTTATCCATTCTCGCAAAATAAAATTAACGGTAAATTACGTATTTATTTACCCCTTGTGACTGTTGTTTACTCAATTTATTACACGCCGCTAATTAGTCCCACGTGTTTTTTTCTGATGACTTTCTTGACTGATGGATTTTTCTCATCAGTATTCCCTGGGTGGGTGCTAGTTCGTTCTTATACAACTTGACTATTTTGTAGTCCCGGTCACAATGCATTAAATTTTAAAACGGCTCTTGTACAGGTTATAGAAGAAAAAATTTGGATTACAATTTTAAATTTCTAACTGTAATACTTTTACACATTTGAAAGAAGATGATTTAACTGATTTTGTAATGAAATTGACTGTTTTTAACTTTACATCAAAGTACTGAAAGTATTGTAAGCTAGCAAAGCATTGTTTTGTAATCTTCTTTGTCAAACGTTATCATGATGAAGAAACGAGGTTAAAGTAAGCAAAGAGTTAACCCATTCCCACACAATCCCTCCTTTTAACACCCGATAAGAAATAAGTTGTGAAAAACAATGTGGAAAATAAAGAAATTGCTTGTTAAAAGCAATTACTTCATTTTCCACATTGTTTTCTAATTAGAGAGATAAATATTTCAAAATTTTCAACAATATGAAATTGTCGTCTTCAACATCTTAAGGGACTCAGATCAGAGTCATTTTAAACACGATGAGCTCGAATTAGCGAAAAATACCTAGGAGATGAACTTGCAGGCAGAGTTTACAATATTCCTTAAATGCATAAGAACTTCTTTTTATGGCGTAGGCATTAAAAAGGGTGAGCCTCAAGTGGCGGTTTGCACTCATTGAACTTTGAGACGACCTCAAAATTTCGTCTATTAACTTATAAGCTCGTTATCTTCCGATAGGTAGCATTTTACAAATACTGACCTATCTAATTTGAGCATTCTGGGTAGTGTCATTCGTGACAACTCGGCCGATTCCGTTGAACTACATTCAAAATGTCAGCGCCCAGGAAATGCACGCTTCGTATTCTTGATGCCTCTTCTTGGAGCAAATGTAAGATGTGAATGCTTTCGCAATTTAAAATAATTATTTTTCTACTTAACTTTTGGCGAAGGTTAAGTTTGATTTCTCCACAATTGTAAGTTTTATTGCAATTATCCACTTGCTACTTTTTGGCGATAGAATATGGAGTTATGCGTACGACGTAATAATATTTATCCCAATCAGGATGAGTGATACGGTCCCGAAGACAGGTCAATTTTCGGAGAATATGACATGCGCAGACAACGAACTTAAGCTATCAAACCGCACGCTATGCTAGCTAAAATGAAAGGAAAGCAGCACAAATATTTCGCGTTCCGAGACGCCAAAATTTCAACGAAGTACAACCCGAATGGATTCGGAATCATCGCCTACTTACGGTATCTGTCAATTCACCCGAAAATTGCCTTACTTGTGATGACGTATCAATTACTTGTGATGACGTCATAGGTTTTCGATAGCAATTCAGTCGTTATCGACATTAATTTGAGACTAACCACCTCTTCCGATAAATTCCGACGTTTCAGAGTAGAGCATAGAGAATAATTACCATCCGATTAAATTTATTGTGAATTAAGTAGATTAAACAATACGAAAGATTGTTAACTGGGAAAATGTCATTAATAACTCATGGAAAAACAAATAATTTCCATATTTCAAATTTTCAAAAAAAAAAAAAAAAAAAAAAAAAACTGTTCAAGAGCTGCTTTAAGGCCCCAGTAACGCTTTATCTCAAATGGAAGAATTACATAGATACCAGACTCTAAAAATATCTCATTATACGTCCTTTCTGTGGTATTTAGTAAAAAACGTACAAGAAAAAATCGCTATTTTACCCTTGTCATGCTGAATTGTAAATCCTCCCAGATTTTCAATAAAATCAAAGGAATGAAAACACTGGAAGCACCAACTGTAGGTTAATATCTATTTTTAATATTAACATTATAAACATTTCTGGCTAAAAAAGGGCAGGCAGAAGGTGTAGACAAAGATCAGACTGCATGTACATGCAGGCTGAACTTTGAGTATACCTCCTGCATGACATGGGTTAAACTGATAAAAATAATGTAATCTTTGCCGGATTGAATAAAAAAAAACATTAAGGGCGCGTGCCGAACACTTGATTTAAAAGATTAGTAAAATCAAGATTAAACAGAAGAGACATTCCACTAAAAAGAATCATCATTTGGAGACTGTAGTTATTTCAATGTGCTAAATAGTCTTAGAGGTAATGTAACTTTAACCCTTTCCTGTAGAAACCCGGGACTTTACGTCGCTTTGATTTTATACCCGAGAAAACATTGTGGAAAAAGAACAAATTGCTTGTGACAAACAATTTCTTCTTTTCCCACAATGTTTTCAACACAAAGGATTGTTTCATTTCAAATTACATCAAATTTTCATTGTCGTTTCATTTTCAACCTCTTTGAATTTGGATAAGTCTAAAATATAATAAATAACCCAACAACAACAACAAAAAAAAATCAAAGGGTTAAATCCACTCCTACACAATCATGTTATTTGATTAATTGATTGATTAAATCGGGTTAAACGCCTCTTTAAGCAGTATTTCAGTGATATCGCGTCGGCTGGAGCACTTAACCATGGGTTCCTGGTATTTTTCACACCAGTACATGCCATTACATGCTTTCCAAGCGTCCAAGTTCACATCCAACTTAGGTTTTCGATTACCTACACAATGGTGGGAGACAAATGTCGGAAAGGTTACATTTATTTACCGTAGCTGGGGATCGAGCTAATGACCCCAAGATAAGGATTTCTACAACGCTTTCTGACGCATTGGCAACATTGTGAAAATTGTGAAGACTTTGATCGTTTCAAGAATGTTTTCATTATCCACAGTGTTTCTACCTCAAATAGAATAAATAAATAAATACACAAAATTTCATCACTTAGAATTTGTCTCATTTTATCTATTATTAACGGGTTAAGAATAATCAAGATTCAAAATATTAATCCCGAAAAAATATTTTCAAAAGCTACTATTCTAGTTTGAATAGGACAAACATGTGTTATAGACTGATATCAGACTGCACATATTTAATAACTGCTGAATATTCCGGGCTCAGCATGACAAGGGTTAAATCAATATTGAACTTGAGATACTGCAAACGAGATATTGTTTAGGAAATTTTAAGGTAAAAACTAATCTGCTATTAAACGTAACCTAGCTATTTATATTTTTTTAAACTAACAAATGAATTAGAAAGTTATTTACCAGCGGATGCAAAACAAGAAACTAAAGAGTACCTGTATATGTCCGCTGGCAATTCTTAGTCAGGAAATTAAATCCAAGCCTTAATTCGTAGTACGTTGTTTTGGGGTAAAGTTTATTAACCCTTTCCTGTTTTGAAAAAAAAAAAAAAAAAAAAAAAATTAGACCTGTCCAAATTCAAAGGTTTTGCAGACTAAAATTTGATTGGACTTAATTTAAAAAGATAACCATTTAGAAGGGTAGAAAATGTTTTGGAAAAAGAAGAAATTGCTTGTTTCAAGCAATTTCTTATTTTTCTACAATAATTTCGCATCTATAAATTCAAAGGGAAATAAGAGCCTAGGACTGAATTCAAAGGGATTAACAACTATGTTCTGAGGTGCGTTCTTTTCGTCGAGATTCTTAAGAATCTTATTTAGATTTTTAAGATGAAGCGTGCTTTAGATTAAGATTTTTAAGCGGCTAAATAAGAATCTTAAGATTTCTTAATGAGGAATTTAAGCGTACTCGACATTGGCTTAAACGAGTAGCCTTGACGACGTCGAATCTTTTCACTTGAAATAACATAAATCGTTCTTGAAAACGTCTCAGAAATCTTATTTAGCAGGATTTTTCATCTCGACGAAAAGAACGCACCTCAGATGATGTGTCATATATTGCTGATAAGCCGCGCGAATAAAGGGACATGTTTATTATCAAATTAAAATTTCATTATAACAATTATTCAAATAAAATGAGTGTTTTCAGGAGAAAGATTAAAAGTAAATTTCCTTATGTTTCGTAAAATACTGATAGGCAACGGCTTTAAAAGCCATGTTTATTACCCAATCAAAATTTCTTAAGGATAATGAGGCGAGTCTAGACAAGAAACCTATTTCAATAAGTATTCAAATTCAATAAATAGTTTAAGGGAAAAATATTTATGTATGATTTTTTACCATTTTGTATTAATGAAGTTTGATAAGCCACACAATAAACGCTATATTTAATATCCGATAAAATTTCTTGAGTTGATGTCTGCAAGATCATTCCCGGGATTGTTTGTTGAAATTCACTTTTCATTTGATTAACCCATTTCCACACAATAACGCTTTTTGACGCCATGAAGAAAAAGGAATGGAATGGAATGAGCGATTTTTGAACGAAATGAGTGTTATGAATGGAATAACCGATATTTAATTGCCTCCCTTTATATAAAAAGGTATGTATTGATCTATAATGAGATTTGTTGATAATAAAAAAAGTATGTAATGATCTATAATTAGATTATTTGCCTTACGAGATTCTTCTAAAAGCCAGGTCAATCAATCCAATTGCGAAATGTTTTAAACGACGTAAATGTAGTTGTGAAGAGTTTAGATTTGTTTGGTTTAATTGATTTTAACAGTTTCAGCCATATCGCGGTGGCTTGATCACCTCACTATGGATTCCTGGTATATCTCACGCCAGTACTACCACTTCATCCTATCCGAGTCCCCAGCTGTTCATCCCACGTAGGTTTGGGGGGAGACAAATGTTGCCGCGACCGAGAATCGAACCCAAAACTTTATCATTCAGAGTCCGACGCGCTACCAACAGTGCTATGGCCGCGGCTTTTGAACGTTTTGAGTGAGTGATTTGAATGATATGAGTGGAATGGTAAATGAGCTATTTTTGAATAATCTAATTTTTAGTTTCGTCTATCAAAATCGGGCGTTCTGATTGGCCAAGAAAAATTATTCATAACTCCATGAACAAAATTTTGAGCACGCAGCGATTTTGTATGCTTCCGCACAAAATAGTCCCATACAAAAAGGTATCAAAATTTGTAAAGCTTTTGTTTGTTTGTTTGTTTTTTTTGCTCGATACTATTAAATTATAAGAGATGACGAGAATATCTTGTTTTCATGGAGGTATGAACCGAAAAACCTAATTTTGATTATTGATGTTTTTCTCTTGGTATTTTAGGGAAGAAAGCATTGTGAATAATAAAAGAATTGCTTGTACATGTAACAAGCAATTTCTTCAATTTCATTAATGTTTTCTACAGCTCATTTCTTTGTGGCGTCAATAAGCGTCAATAAGCGTCATTGTTCTGGAATGGGTTAGGCAGAAGGATGCCGTATTCTAACTTCTAACCTATTTTCAATAAATGATTGATATTCGAACTTCGAATATTTGTACACGCAAATGTATCATATAGGTATTGTTACAAAAATGGTGCCAAAGTTTTTGATTTATTATTGTATAAAGCCTATAACAATATCTTGTTTACATTATTCCCTCATAAACATCCTTTAGCGAACAAAATACAAACAACTTGACTTGGCACTCGAAAAGCGATCTCATGGATTCTCTTTGAAATGAATAAGTAAAAAAGACACAGGATTCAGCAGATGTCATTAGAAAAATAACTTTTCAGCCGGGTTGCCGATTTGTAAAGCTGAGACCAATATGGGATGTTTAAACCCTCGGGGGAAAACAAACCTAAGATATTCTGAGCTATTTTACTTAATAGTAACCGTTTCTTGATATTGAGCATTCGCTGGCCCCACCCTCTTACTCTCTTGGCCGTACCCATTGACTCCGACAAGAAGTCCTGCTTCGATTTTAAACGGCGTTCTTTTGCGAAAACTATGGTCAGTAGCATGTACCAAAAAGTAAAATCGTTGGCTGGCGACCAAAAGTCGTAACTAGCTTGAAAAATGTGTAGTTATGATGTTTAAGTCGCCGAAGCAAAAAAAAAAAAAAAAAAAAAAAAAATGCTTCACACAAATTGCAGCCAATGTTGGAGTTTAAATCTCAATTCCGAGCTGAATTAATAATTTGATTGGTCAATATAATCATCGATTGACAGCCGCGATTGGTTAATTCTCGTCTTATCCAGAGATAGATGAGCTTAAGGATCGACCACAGAATTTGTCAAAAAAGATTCATTATACTAAAACACATGCACTTGCTTATTAATCTACTTAATGTTATCTGTATGAAATCATGAATAATTTGATCGAATGTAAATGTCAAAAATATCAGTTTATGAAACCGATCAGGGATGAACAAGTGCGAGTGTTGCATTTTTAGTGCATTTGTATTTATATCTATAAAACTACGAATTTTTCAGCCATAGAAGAGAATTAATGTCATTTTTGACTATATCGAAATTATAACCCACGCGGATACAGACACGCCGCCTAGCGCTAATTAGCGCTAGGCGGCGTTGCCATAATCGCGTAGGTTCGAATCCAAATAGAGTTGCTTTTTTTGTCTAGCTCCGCTAAGATAGCATCTTATCGTCGATTGTTCTACCTATCTAGCATATTTGACAAAAAGATGATCTCGATATCCCTTGACTAGTTAGGATGATATGATGGCTGAGTCAGACGAGCTGTTACAATACCATTTTACGGTGTTTCGTCTGTTTTCTGCTGAAGCGAATTTGGTCTAGTTGTAACACACTCGTCGCCAGAGGTCCTCAGTACGATTCCCCGCTTCGAGAGCAGGAATCATGATCCCGGGACGTTAAGCACCATACAATCGATTTGCTAGTTGCCTCGCCCATCCTATGAAAAATGAATTTTGTTCACTATTTATTTTCAATCTTAAACATTTCTCACGCAGGACCAAGTTCGAGATGATACTGAAATTTAGCAATTTATTGACATTTCCATCAGCCGCGACCATAGCGCAGTGGTAGCGCGTAGGACTCCTAGTCATGGGGTCCCAGATTCGATCCCCGGCCTCTGCGAATACCCTTTCCGACATTTGACTCCGAATACAATTGGTCGAAAATGGTAAACCTAAGTGGGATGTACAGCTGGAGGCTGGGAAGGGATTTAGTGGTTGTACTGGTGTGCGAAATACTAGGGATCCATGGTTAAATGCGCCGCGATATTCCTAAAATACTGTTAAAATTTGCGTTTAACCCTATTCAAAACATTTCCAACAGTTTCTCATGGTGCGCCAAGTAAAGACTCGGATCAGCATCCGCATCCGCAAAGACCGATTATAGCCTTCACTATACGCTCTGTAGATATGTCTTCTTTAGACAGCCAGTGCCTTGGCTATTTTTAACCCTTTCCCGTTTTTGAAATTTAAGAAGGATTCAAATTGAAAGAGGTTTAAGACGACCATGAAAATTGGATTCACTTTGAAATTAAACCATTTTATATTACAGGAAAAGGAGAAATTTCTTGTTACAAGCTATTTCTCCTTTTTCCACAATGTTTGCTGACACAATATTCAATAGGGACATTTATTGTGACCATACAAACATTTTCAGCAATTTTGAGAAAGAATGAGCAAAAATTGTGACTGCTTATATGGTGTTACAAGCAATTTTTCTTTGGCCACAATGTTTTCTCAAGTATAAAAGCACAGCGACGAAAGATCATAGGTTTCTACAGGAAAGGGTTAGCGTATTGCGTGACTGTTCAGGCCACTTAACCTATTCCCACACAGTGACACTTTTTTTAAGCCGCTCCAGAAAATCAATTGGGAAAACATTGTGTAAAATGAAGAAATTGCTTGTAAACCCAGAAAGTTGAAAAATCTGTAATTTCATCAACTTTAAATTGTCGTCTGCAACTTCTTTCAATTTGGACCAGCCTAAAATTTTGAAGTTAATTAATGAGTTTAGATGAGCTGTTGATTTTATTAGCTTATTTGGTGGTTTCTGTAATCATTGAAATTGATAAAATTACCGAAAAAGTGTTATTGAAGCATCGAAATTTCTGATTACAGAGATGTTGCCGTCTGGTAATGGGTTAAAGTCTGCGCTTCGTGCACAGGTGATGTTTTTGGAAATGTCACGTTACAGCCTCAAACAAAAGTACTAAAGGTCACGGGCTAGATTCTTGGCCGTGTTGCTCGTCACTTTAGTATTTTCTTGTGTAAGACAAATCCCGAAAAAAAAATGTCGAAGTAGACGCAGTCTCTTAGAAATTGACGAATCGCCAATGTTACTAAAAATTCAATTGACCAATCAATAATTGATTTAGACCGGAAGTGAATCGTGAACTGCGACACTTATGTCAAGCATATTTTCGTACCTAAGCGTCACAGCTACAACTTATTCAAGCTGTGGTAACGCCGTTCTAGGTCGCCAGCCTACAATTTTACCTTTATTTTAGGTCTCTGACAATGTATTTCGTAAAATCATTTCGTTTCATATTTCAATCGAACTGACACCTCGGAGGTCAGTGGGCGTGGCCAGCGATCCGTTTATGACCATTAACCCATTCCCACTTGACAAAATTTCAGACTGGTCCAAATTGAAAGAAGATGCAGACGACAATTTCAAGTTGATTGAATTTTAAATTTTTTCACCTTTTTGGATAGAAAACATAGTGGATAATGAAGAAATTGCTTGATACAAGCAATTTCTTCATTTTCCACAATGTTTTCCAAAGCTTTTTTCTTGAAGGGCGTAAAAAGGAGGGATTGAGTTGGAATGGGTTAATGGGCCAATGACAAATCACTTGATTGATATCATGATGATATAAACAATTTTTCGGAAAAGATCGATAGCCCGATTAGCTCTGTTGATATGGTACTTGACTTCAAAACACAAGATCACGGGTTCGAGCCGTGTACTTACCACCAAACTAACGAACTAATTGTCTTTCGGATGAGACGTTAAATCGAGACCCCGTGTGGCGTCGCTTTACGTCATGCACGTTTAGGAACCAGTCGGAGCTCTCCGCAGTTTCGTCCTGTGTACCTGCAGTACCCCCCATAACAATTAACGGTCTTCTGGGGGCTCCCATAACAATTAACGATCTTCTGGGGGCGTCGCTCATATGGGCATGTGCTAATTACACACACAAAGATCGACGGAGAACGTTTCACGTAACGTATCCAGCTAGTAGTCGGTATAATTCTAAAACCTCGATACTTCAGCTTTAATTAAACTTTAGTTACGAAGATTTTAAAAAAAATCGAAGGCATTCGTTTCGACCACATTTAGGGTGTTTTTTTATCACCTTAACACGGTTTAATCCATTCGAACGATATAACGCTTTTTTTACGCCACTAGACAAAAAGCTTAGGAAAGCATTGTTGACAATGAAGAAATTGCTTGTTACAAGCAAATTCTTCATTATCCACAATGCTTTCTTCTCTAAAGGACGTATTTTCTTTAAAATTCATCAACTAAGAATGGTCGTCTGCAACTTATTTGAATTTTGACCATTCTAAAAATTTGTCATCTGGTAATGTAGTAATGGATTTAAAACGACGACGACAACAACAACAACAAAAACTCCTTCAAAAGTGTAGAAATAACACATATTTTATTTTGACATTGAAGTCTGGAAGCCGCCATTGAAGAGGGAGAGAGATTTGTCAATATTGGTTTTATACATGATTTGTATCTCTTCTCTTTGGAGACGTATTGTGACGTTTGGTTTGGTCGATAGTATCTTTCAAAACTCGCTCACTGTTCATTCCCTTTATCCTTCTAACATTGAAATTATATCAACGATTTGTCTGATATACGACGACGTAGATCTGCAATGCATTTCAGTTTAAGAAAGTTCCTGATGATGCTAGCGAAAGTTTTTTATCCATATTTGAACGGAGGCTTCCTTGGGTCATCCGGCCTTGGCCATACTGCAGTGGTAGCGTATAGGACTTTTAGTCCAGGGGTCTCGGGTTCGATCCCCCGTTATGGCGAAAAGTCCTTTCCAACATTTGTCTCCCGGTAATGGGTGGATAATCGTAAGACTTTGTGAGATGAGTAACTTGGGACTCGGAAAGGATGTAGTGGTAGTACTGGTGTGAGAAATACCAGGCATCCAATGTTAGGTGCTCCAACAGCCACGATTTGACTGAAATGATTTAATAAATGGTGTTCAATCCCATCCGACCTATCAGTCCTTGGGGTACCCACGACTCCCGCCGCGCGACCTCGATGACGTGACTATAGCAGAGCAGTTGTAGTATCAATGTGATATTTATAGGGAAGGTAGATTTTTTAGGATCTCTAATCATCACCAAAAGATGGGATAAATAGTAAATCAATATGTTTTATTTTACCGTATTAATTAAAACACGTTTACTTTAACCCATTCCCTCACAATGCCGCCCTCTACGCCCCCAAGCAAAAATCTTTGAAAAAAATTCTACTATACAAGATTCTTTATTTTCATTTTACACTCATCTGAAAATCTCTTCTGATAAATCGTCGGCTCGCGTTCGAATTCTCGTAACTACAGCTTAATTAACCTCGTAGTTACGAGATTTTGCGAATGTTTCAACTTGGACGAGCATAGACGATGTCTTGCCTAGACAGTTACGGATCACCTAATATAAAGAGGATAACCAACTGGTATTCCAGATATGAAAAAAATATTTCACGAGGATGCCTTGTTAGGCGTTGAAAAAACGAGTGGGCAGCACGAGCTTTTTTAACGCCTAACAACGCATCCGAGTGAAATATTTTTTCATATCTGGAATGACCATTTGATTATTCTATTTGTTATATACCTTATTATTTTATTTTTTTGTTAAAATATCGAAACCAATCGTTTTCATAGCGAGAAGATCTATTGAAAAAGTACGACTGAACACACAAAGATTTATTACAGAGTGCGAAACTGAAAAGTGTTATCGTCACTCTAGTGACGATATCAAAATTTATTACAATGAAAAAACCCAAGATTTCACAGCAAGGTATATAATAAAATGGATTATTTGTTTCCTTTATTTCTAGGTCCAATCAAATGTTACTACTGCTTCGGTGATGCGAGAAACAGTTCTTGCTCAGATCCTATTTACCCTAGAACCGAAAAGAGCAGGAATCTTGAGGTGATAGAGTGTGAACGGGGTATATGTCTCAAGTGGACCTATTATTATCAAGGTGAGTGAATATCGTCGTTGCGCGTGCAAAATGTCGTGACTACAGCTTGAATAAAGCTGTAGTTACGACATTTTGCACGCCCAACGATTATATAAAAAACTGACTAGCGATTGAATTTATCCGTAGTCATACCTAATCCATTACTGCACGACAAAATTTTAGACTGAATATGCAGAAGACATTTGCAAAATTGCGATACATTGAAAGATAGGGAAGAGATCATTGTGAGAAAAAGAAGCTCCCTGGTATTCCTAAGATAAAAAAAAAAAAAAAAAAAAAAAAAAGAAATGGAAAAAAGGACAAGAGAATGAATGTCACGGAGGTCGTTAACCCTTGTCACGGTGAATAAAATAATTTGCATGACTTTAAAATCAAAGGGATAAAAGCACTTGAAACAACAGATGTGGGTTAAAGTCTATTTTGAAAAGGTAACTTCCAAACAACAACTTCGGCTTAAAAAAGGCAAGCAAAAGGGGGGTTAATTAAGATCCGAGACTGCACATATGTGTAGCATAACGTAGTCAGTCCACGTTGCCTGACTAGAAAAGATACTTTTCGCACTGGCTACCTATTTAAAACACCTAATGAAAACAATGTCAATTTCTCTTTGAGTCAAAGGGACATAAGCCGATTCTCGATAGGTTGTGACACATTCATTGTTTATTTCCCTTGAAATAATGCGTCCTAAGTCATAACTGTTAAGGTTTTGTGATGCAATTTCATCATCATCATCACAACCACTACATCCACCATCACCAACCAGAACTCGAATATTAGATATTAGCCATTAGTTTCGGTAAATCTGTATACGCAAAATTAGTCAAAATAGTCGATTCCACACGAAAGAGAAGTATTTTCTATGTTTGATTGCTTTCTCTATGTTGTTCGTACCAAGTATGATTCTTCATCAGATAGAATCTTCGTGGATTAGGACTGGTCGCGTCGACCAATAGTCTCTCTTTCTTGCACTATTTATCTATTCTTTCGTATTCTTTTCATTATTTTCTGTCTTTCAAAATGCAAGTCTATTGTATCGCGTTCGTTTGTATTGTGTTCATTTCTTTCTTTCCTTTCTACGATAAAATGCTTTCTTTCTCTTTCTTTCCTTCTCTTTCGTTCTTTCTTCTCCGGTTGTCGGCCTGCCTGTCTTTATATGTTTCAGGTAATTACAAAGAAAGTCTAACCTAAGTCTACCTCGTGACTAGCCCCTTCATCCCAGGGACAAAAACCAGTGTCCGAATGGGCTTTCATTTCCTGCTCACGGGTTTTGAAAATCAAAGTACTGAAAGTACTGTAAGCTATCAAAGCATTGTTTATTCAGAAATCTATTTTGTCAGACGTTATCATGGTAAAGAATACTTGTAGAAAACAATGTGGAAAATGAAGAAATTGCTTGTTACAAGCAATTTCTTCATTTACCACATTGTTTTCTACCTAGAGAGATAAATATTTTAGAATTTACAACAATTTGAAATTGTCGTCTGCAACTTTTTGAATACTCTGATCAGAGTCATTGTGAACACGATGTGCACAATTGAGCTAGAAATACCTAGTGGATAATTGAAATACATAAGAACTACTTTTTATGGCGTAGGCATTTCATGGATTTAGTGGTTAAGCCTCCAGCGGCAGTTTGCACTCGTTGAACTTTGAGACGACCTCAAAATTTTGTCTGTTAACTTAAGCTATCAAAGCTGACGCTTTGCTAGCTAAAAACATGGAGCAATTTGGATTGTATTCGTTCTAATCTTATGTTTGAACTAAACTGGACATCGCGTAGCATGTGAAGATTAATCCGATATTTCGATGTTTATGTCAAATTGACCAATCGCGGCGGCTGTCAATCAAATAAGAAGTCGACCAATGAAATCATTCAATTAGACAAGAAATGAGTTTTGAACTCAAACATTGGCCGCCATTTTTGTTATCCTTTTTAGCTGGCTTGGCGACTTGAACGTTTTCAAGCTGTAGTTTCGACGTTAAGGTCACCAACCAACTATTGTATCTTTTTGCTACATTTTACTTGCCATCATTTTTGCAAAGTAATGCTGTTAAGAATCGAAGCGAGGCTGTCGATGGGCGTGGCAAATTTAGCGACTGGGCGTGGCCAGCAATTATACGGTCTGATCTTTCTTACAAACACACTGTTTTTTTTTTCAGATAAATTATTTATGCACAGAACTTGCTCCGAACGTCATGACTTTAAAATTATGATGATAGACGGCGTGTGTCGATCGGAGCGGAACGGGAACGGATATTTGTGTATGTGTGGCAAACACTTGTGTAATGCTAGTACCAGAAATACACTACACACTCTGCTAGTGACAGTTATATTGCTAGTGACATACACCGTGATACATAACAATGTGATATACAGAGAAGACTGGTGACCAGGAGTTCTATAAATAGACGTGGATCGGATAACGTGATTAATTGAAATGGGACGTTGATTATTTTGTATTAAAGGAGGAAGTAATTTCACAACTAAAGATTGATAAGTCGACGGAACAATTCTAGCTAGGAACTAGGGGTGTGAAAATACACATTTCCCTCACTTGTCCATGTACAAAATGATAGCAAAATTTCATTTGTTCGAGATGAAAAGACTGTCGCATAGATTTCTAGCAATGTTGACCAATCAAATTATTCATGTAGACCAGAAGTGCATTCTTGACCTCCCACATTTATTTCAAACATTTTCGTTGACAAGCGACATAACCGTCGTAACTTCAGCTTATTCAAACTGTAGTTTCAACATTTAAGTCGCCCACCAACGCTTGACGCTTCATTTCACGAAATGGGCGTGGCTTGTGATCTATCAACCTGTTGACAATTTTAGAAGATTATTGACTCCTTTCATAGAGAAAGCAAAGTAGTTTATGAATGTATTTACCTAATTACACTGGGCGGTGACCATTGGCCATATTGACTTGGATCGCCTAGAACCTCTTCAAGTGCGTAGGTTTTAGGGTAATGGCGCCATGTACCACAGGATGTTATTCGTTATTCGGGAAACCCTGCCTAAATGACGGTATTTTTAGACGATGGAAATTCAATGTTTTGATGACGTCATAATTGTCTTCTATTTGCCCTTCAAGACAAATGCGTGTGAAAACATTGTGGAGAGTTAAGAAATTGCTTGTAACAAGCAATTTCTTTATGATCAACAATGTGTTTACCTTTATAAACAAATTCTGACGATTGCACACACTGAAAATTGTCGTCTGCATTATTTGGACCAGTCAAAAATTCTTTAGTCCGGTAATTGATTAAATGTACAAAAACAAATGTAACTTTGTCAGATTTATAATATCCAAATTTTTCATTTTTGTGATTCGGAATGATATGTTTATATTTGAAAATGAGAAAAAAACTAAAAAGAATCAACTATTTCGTCATGTAGGCAGGATTTCCTGGATAGAGTGACATGGACCCATTCCCCGAAGTTGGATGCCAGAAAAGTGCCAAATGTAGATAGAAACTGTATGTCAACGTTCTTGAATGTATGGAACGTAAAACTTGTATAGAAGTAGTGATTTTTGATAAGATTTTTTTTGTACGAATATATTACTTCACATTGAAAAATATTTGGATATTCGACATCCAAAGAAAAATTGAACACGTATATAATGTATTATCACACGAAAAGAATCTTTTCGAGAAAAGAGTAATAAAATTGTACATAATTAACCCTTTCCTGTTCAGTCCCTGGTTTTTACGCCCCTGTAAATTTGTAATTGAGAAAATTTTGTAGAAAAAGAAGAAATTTCTTGGACCTCTTTTGACTAAAAATAACAACATCATTAGCAACAAAAATCTTATTATATATACCAAATCCTATTTGGTGGGTTCTCATTTAAATTATCGAGACGATTTAGATTAGCGCCTACAACTTAGGGTTTGGAAGAGAAACAACTGATGTAGCTTCACTCTCTCTTACTTTCCTGTAGATTCTTAACCCATTCCCACACTGTGACGCCTTTTGACGCCCCTCAAGAAAAACATTCGGGAAAACATTGTGTAAAATGAAGAAATTGCTTGTAGCAAGCAGTTTCTTCATTTTACACAATGTTTTCCTACAAGAGATTTAAACACACACACACACACACAAAAACTAAAATTTCATAACCTTTAATTTGTCGTCTGCAACTCTTTTCATTTGTCAATCAAGGAATACAACGACCAATCAATTAATTTATTCAGCCCGGACCTGAGCATATCAACTCCAACATTAGCCGCCATTTTTGTTAACCTTTACTTTTGGTTTGGCGATTATAATCAAGCTGTAGTTACGACGTTTAGGTCACCAACCAACCATTTTACTTTTTTGTTACATGCTACTGGCCATAAATTTCGCAAAAAAACCCTCTTTAAAATCGAAGCGGAACTACCTGTTGGAGTCAATGGGCGGGGCCTAGGGAGCCATTGGGCGGCGCAAGCGATCGGTCAATTTGGAGCAGTCTACAATTTTGACGTCTGGTAATGGGTTAAAGTAAGTGAGATATTGAAGGATCGCCGCTGTCAACCAAAAAATAGAATCTAATACTTCCGTAAGACCGACCCTAAATGATAGCCTCCGTCATTAACTCAATAATTGTTGTTGGTTTGACGACTTTAACGCCGTAACTATAGCTTGTCCAAGCGGTAGTTACGAGGTTTCGGTCGTCAACCAACGACTTTCGGTCGTCAACCACAACGACAAATGGCCCTTGGCGTGGTCTTGCAACCTACACTCGTGTGATAAGTATACCAAACTGGCTTGTCGGAGGTCAGTTGGCGTGACCAGCGATTCGTGTATTTTACATACAAGATATTCGTGTTTATGGGTTTATCAATAAGAAGCTCAGTTTCATATCCATCTCGAAATCATAAGCGTTATCAATAGACCTCAATTTATATGTCGATAAATTGTTTTTGTAGATTCATCAGGTAAAAGAACGGTAATAAACTTGAATTCTTTTCAAGTAGACAGGGTCACTTCTCTCAGATTCATTGATACCAGAAAATCCCTCACGTTGCGGACTACTTTATTATATTTCTATTCATTTTTATCAAAGATGCTGAAGAAGACAAATATTAAAATCAAGGTTAATTCATGACCGAATAGGTAACATTCTGTAGAAATAAAATGAATTGTAGTTGTTTCTTTTGGCGTTTAGTATACAAATGTTTACTTTTGATTCTTTTTAATTTGTCTAATGAATTGTAAGAAAAATGACGAATGTTATGGTATGGAGGCACAGAAACGCCACCGCTAACTAGATAAATAGACGGGGAAAAAAACAAAAAGGCGGATAACTCCTTATTTCTAATGAACACTGTTATTTTGTGACGATGACATATAATTAACAGGTCGACTAGTCAATCAAAAAACCAATTGACCAATCAAATTATTTAAGCTGTAGTTACGACGTTTAAGTCGCCAGCCAACCATTTTACTTTTTTGTTACATGTTACTTAACCCATTCCCACACAGTGACGCTTTTGACCCCCCCTCCCCCGGATGAACAATTGGGAAAACATTGTGTAAAATGAAGAAATTGCTTGTTACAAGCAATTTCTTCATTTAACTAAATTTTTTCTTCACAGAAATTTGAATCTAAAATTTGAAAAAAATTGAAATTGTCGTCTGCAACTCCTTTGATTTTGGACGTGTCTAAAATTTTGTCATGTGGGAATGGGATAAACGTGAATTTTGCAAAGTAACGTCGTCTAATACAGAATTGGAACTTCCTGTTGGATCGCTTTGGGCGTGAACAGCGAGCAGCATACGTAGCAGTTGACCAAACGCTGGCCCCGCCCACTTACTACCTAGGCCCCGCCTATTTACTCCAACAGGAAGTTCCATTTCGATTTTTAGCAGCGTCTTTTTTTTGCAAAGTAACAAAACAATAGAATAGTTGGTTTGCGACCTGAACGTTGTAACTACAGCTTGAATAAGCTGTAGGTACGACGTTTAAGTCACCAAACCAATAATAAAGGAAAATGAAAATGGTGGCCAATGTTTGGAGTTGATAAGCTCAGGTCCGGGCTGAATGAATTATTTGATTGGTCGATTTATTCCTTGATTGACAGCTGCGATTGGCCAATTATCTGCGTTTCTTTCTCGTGTATTAATCTGGTAAGAGGTTGTAAATATGTGCTACCATAGAATGCCGTGAGAATGTTTTTTTTTATACAATTGTGTTTGCCAAATTGTCACTTTATTTGATAATTGCTCAAATATCATCTGAACGGATTAAACTAAGACTCCGGTATAGCACCGAGGGGTGAACAAAATGTTGGAAAGTTCAGTTTATGAAAGCTGTATTTACAATGTTTTACTCGCCCGAAGACGGTATTTCCGACATTTTTCAAAATTCTACATGCATTAACGATATAACAGTCGATATATGCAGAACCTCGCTTGGAATTTCCGTACTCTATATTAATCTTCGACTTCAATCGGAAGCTCTCGTAGAATTGTCGATCCTTCTCGATTGCACTCGTTCTAGCCACGTCAAAATACAGAGCCTAAGTTTAATCTGGCTCAGCCAAACGCCAAAACTAGATTGTCGACCGTGTGCAACCTAAACATCGAAACTACATCAAGCTGTAGTTACGACGTTTTGGTTGTCCACCGGCTATGTGTAGACATAGTGTATAGATTATTTAGTTTTATTTGTTTTATGCATCCTTTATATAATCAAACGATTGTTATTAAATTTTTCACAAAAATATGAAACCTTTTTTGGGGGAGGGGAGGGGAGGGGGGGGGCTCGTGCAAGAATGCATCAATTTTCATTACGAAGGTAAGTTACCAAACTGTCGTAACTACAGCTTATCCAGGCTTTAGTTGCAGCATTTTGGTCGCTGATCGACAAGTATTTTTACGCATATACCTTAGCTAAGAGATTTCTAAATACTTTAAACACAATATTAGAAAAGAATTATTCAAGAACCATCAAAATTGAAAGTAACAGATCAAACTTCAAAGAAATAGAAACAGATTGTATTGCTCTGTTTGATAAATTGTAAGAAAAGATGAGTTGTTTGTCATACCATTTTTTTCCCAGTTCAGACTTTCCAATAAAAAGGGGAAGTAAATACGGAATTCAGCTAGATACTCTTTAAATTATGCATTTATGCATTGGGACGATGATTTTGTAGTTTTCAGTAATGAAAACTCTAGGTGCCTATACGTTCTCAAGATTTAAGTCAAGGAAAAGCACATGAACCCCTTAATTCGAGTGTATCATAATTTGCACAGGCTTGGTATGCAATGAAATAAAACTTATTTACACTTATCTTAACCCTTGTCATGCTGAACCCGGAATATTCTTTCTTTGACAGGAGGTATGGACAAAGATCAGCCTTCACATATATGCAGTCTGATCTTAGTCTACACCACCTGCATGCCCCCTATTTAAGCCAGATCTGTTTATAGGATAAATTTCAAAATAAAGTTTAACCTGCATTTTTTTTTCTAGTACTTTTGGTCCTTTGGTTTTAATGCAATTCTGTAGAGAACTTAATACAATTCATCATGAAAGGGGGTTAACCTGACTACTTGTTAAATCTTAAAGGTTTGACAAATTATCAATTTAAAAAAGAATGTAGATGGAAGAAAGGATCGCTTGAAAAGACAAAATATTTGCTTCAAGTAATTAACCATTTGCCCTTTTTAAGATTTCTCTTATAGACCTTGGATTCAGGAATTTAAATCATCTTACAAAAATATCTCTCTCTATAATAAATATTAACAAGGTAGTGCAGCTGTCATTTTTAAAGGGAACAGATGTTTTGTCAAGCATCAATGGTTCCGTCATTGGAGATGTTTGACTCATTGTATTAAGGAACAGAGATGCTTGTCAAAATATCCGTTTCCTTAAAAAATGGCAGCTGTACTACCTTGTTAATATTTATTAAAGGGAGAGTTATTTTATTAAATTGTTATAAATTCCTAAATCCAAGTGCCTATGATTTCTCTTAGATGGGAAGACCGAATAAAAGTCGAGCGTTGCTGTCTAACGACGGATCTTTGTCGAGTTTCATTGCCATAGAGTTGTTAAATTTGTAGATAAATTACAATCATGCCTCTAGCCAATGTTATACATTAATCATTAAAAATGAGTTTGTCATGCGGTATTGAGTTCTTTATTGTTCCAGGTAATGCATTGACCGTTATGTACAAACAAAACAGCATTTAACTTATTCCCATACAACAAAATTTTAAACTGGTCAAAATTAAAAGAAGCTGAAGACGACAATTGTAAGTACAGGGATTTTTTCTCGTCTTTTTGGATAGAAAATATTCTTGATAATGAAGAAATTGCTTGTAACAAGCAATTTCTTTATTTTCAACAATATTTTCCAAAGTTGTTTTTCTTGACTGGCATAAAATGGAGGGATTGTGTGGGATTCGGTCAAAGCCTTTTGAAGCAACCAAACAAGAAATTGTATCACTATATAAAACTTGTTTACCGAAACAACAACTGCAAATACATTTTATACTAAACCCAGTTTCTGAGAAATAATTCGTTGGTTCGGTGACCTAAATATGGTAACTCCAAGCTACAACTGCAAATACATTTTATACTAAACCCAGGTTCTGAGAAATAATTCGTCGGTTCGGTGACCTAAATATGGTAACTCCAGCTTTTCAAGCTAGTAGCTACGATATTTTGGTTGTCCAACAACAAAATGTGCTGTAAAAAGGACCAGAGATAAGCAGTATATTTAAACTCAGGATTTTGACCTTTAACTTTGTGACACAGCAAAATAAAAAGCAAAAGCAAAATGGAGTTCTGGGTGTGAATAGAAAAATATCTATGACAATGTCTTATCGAGACAGGGTGAATATTTTACCTGTTGGGATTTTGACGCGCCGAAGAAACGTCTCTATCGAAAACATTGTTGGAAAAAGAGACGAATTGCTTGTTACAAGTAGTTTCTTCTTTTTCACAAGATTTTCTTTCCTAATTGGTACATTGTATTCAATCGAAGGGCACGTTGAAATGTTGTCTGCAACCTCTGTTAGTTTAGGCTAGTGTTAAGTCTTTCCCTTACAAGCCCTACTTTTTACGTCCCTATGGTTTCATTCTTGAGAAAACATTGTGGTAAAAGAAGAAATTGCTTGCAACAAGCATTTTCTTCTTTTACCACAATGTTTTCTAATTTGTAGGTTCTTTACTTTTCAAAATGAACCCACTTTTAATTATCGTCTGCAATTTTTAAAATTGGACCAGTCTAGACAAAAACACCCCCCCCCAAAAAAAAACAAAACAAACTAACAAACAGAACAAAACAAAAAACAGGAAGGGGATAAACCTCGTCTTGGCAAAACATTACAAGCATCTTTATTCGTTTATACTCAAACAGGTTATAAGTTCGTCAGTATTCTCCCCTTATTTTTATCATCATTACAAAGGCTAATGACTTTACCCTTTCCTGCATTGATTTGAGCGTCAAGGTCACCATACACAAAGTTAGACCTCGACATCAAGTCAGGTTTGGCAGGTCTGTGGTACGATCCTTCTCTGTGCCGGTTTATACACCATAGATCTCTCAAGGTAATGTCTGTTTTCAGAAACTTTGAAAGTTTCAAAAGCGAGTCTATCAAGTCACTCTTCAGCTTCTCGTAAAATATGACAAAAATCGGACCCGGAAATGAAGTCAAATATTCTTTATAGAAATTCCTCCATCTTGAAATCCACTGTCTCAATAGCTTTTGGAATCCTGTTGAAATACGGTCTATAAAATCATAAATTAAGCAAAGTTAAACAGTGTTTTCTGTACAATATAGTTTTATGTATCATACTTTGACGGTCATACTTGAGAGTTGAAAAAGTACCAAGAAAGATCCGATTCGGGACAATATTCCGGGCTTAAATCTCGCTTTGAAATCTTTGTTAGCGACCATTTGAATACTACTTATATGGCCTATCAAAACAACCCAACCTAATCCAAGAAGTGGAGTAGGAGCTAGCAGCGCGTCGGACTCTCAATTATCAGATCCAGGGTTCGATCCTCGGCCGCGGTAAATATTTTTTCCGACAAGGTGGCGGCAACTATGCATCTAGACTTTTGTCTCCAATCAGTGGGTTGATAATCGTAATCCTGAATGGGATGAGCAGCTGGAGGCTCCGAAAGGATGTAGTGGTATAAATCCATAAATCCATGGTTAGAAGCTCCAGCAACCGCGAAACGACTTAGATACTATTAATAGTGGCGTCACACCCCATGCTAACAAACAAACCCAAGTAGTGAAGAAATTGGCCAATCGCGGCTGTCAATCAAGGAACCAACCGACTAATCATTTATTCAGCCCGGACTTGAGCTTTCAACTCCAACATTGGCCGACATTTTTGTCAACCTTTTTTGTTGGTTTTGCGACGTAAACGTCGTAACTACAGCTTATTCAAGCTGTGGTGACGATGTTTACGTCACAAACCAACCATTTTAATCATTTGTAACATGATACTAGCCATAGAATTTGCAAAATAACGCCGTTAAAAATCGGAGCGGAACTTCAATGGGCGGGGCCAAAGCAGTGAGTGGGCTCGGCCAGCGATTGGTCAGTTGCAACTCTCTAAATTGATTTGAAATTGTAGATGTTGGTTCGGTCATTGATTTCCTTTGACATTAGAATCATTACGGAACATATATAGAGTGGTTCATTTGTTGACAATTCATTGTATGAAAATCAGAAATCAGACAGATGATTTTTTCTTTTTAATGAAAGTACCGATTACCTCTGTAGTCGAAGTTTTCTTTTGTTGTTATATTGGTTTTCGAGCCTGTAGTCTTACGGTTGAATTCCGATAACGTTGTCTCGAAAGGGTCTCGAATAACGAGGATCAATCGATCGAATTTTCGCTTCTTTGATTTCTGGTAAGGTTCGTGAGTTTTTACAGCAATCACGTGTTCTGTCGTATTTTCTCCTTTAAAAGTGTCCATTATCACGTGACTGCTATAAATACTTCCGGTATAAATGCCTGGAACGAACGAGAGATCAACCTGTAAAGTGACGTCAAAATATTATGTTTAACAATATCTGATGGTGTCAACAGGAGCTTCAAAAACTGTCAATTCAAGAATCAATCGACCAATAACACCATTCATTTAGACCGGAAGTGAACTTTGAACTGCAACATTGACCGAGTTATTGTAAATGCATTTTAGTTTGTTTGGCGAATTAAACATTATATTTTCTTACAAATAAATAACGAGTTATTTCGCGAAATAACCCCGTTGGTTAAATAAGTTTAATTTCCTATCGGTACTAAGTGGGCGATGTCAGAGATCCATTGATACTTTTGAATAGTTGAATTCTGTTTCTTCTCTTCAACAGTACTTCTGGTTCTTTGATTTATCGTGTGGTATCGCCTTTATATGTAAATAATTTAATTGTTTGTTTCGTCTATCAAAAACGAGCGTTCTGATTGGTTGAAAAAAATAATTCATACCTTTCATGAACAAAATTTTGAGCACGCAGCCATTTTGAATGCCTACGCACAAAATAGTTCTATACAAAAAGGTATAAAAATTGTAAAGTTTTGCTTTTTTCGCTCGATGCTATTAAATTATAAGAAATGAAGGGAATATTTTTTTGTTTTCATGGAGGTAAAAGTTCGCGTATTCATACAGTGTGATTAGGTTTTTCGGTTCATACCTCCATGAAAACAAAAAATATTCTCTTCATCTCTTAATTGGCTCAGTAAATAGTCCGCCAATAGGTCATCATTTCACCTACCACCACAGCAGATTCAGACGATTTTAAAACAAAAGTAGTTCGTTGGTTTACAGGTAAATTGTCAAGTTTTAATGCACGTATAATGTATCTTGAATTATATTCATTATGTCTCAACCGTTTTGTTTCTAAAGAATTGAAAAAAAAGAAAAAAAAAAAAAGAAAAAAAGAATGTATCTTCTTCCATTACTTGGTTTGACAAGAATCTTGTCATTTAGCCCATTGCAGAGGTGTATTGTGAGAGTAACGGACGACAACTCTGCTTGGAGATTGTATCATAGACTCATATACAGTATCTTTTAATTCTTTTAATTCATTTTAGTTCAATTTGAGACGAAAGCTTTAAGCTTATAGAGTCACAATAGAACACACTTCCCCGAAAGAGATGCAGTAGCTCAAACCCAATCCTATCCAATTATACAGTTGGGTAGACTGGGACTATTAAGTGTCTTGCCAATGAACACACCCCAGTGTAGGCGGGACTCGAACCCTTGCGGAGAAATTGCTTATTTAACAATGTTTTCTACCCTATCTGGGCCTTAGTTTTCAGTCTCAAAGCGATTTAAATTGTCGTCTGTAACTAGTCCAAATTTTTGTCGTTTGGTAATGGTAAACATCTTTTAAATATATATATAGCTGTACAGCTAATCACTACCGAGGTATGCAGCTGGCATGCCGAGTTCTCAAAATAGAAGGCAAATTACTCACCGTATATTTGAAAGACTGATTGAAACCGTCATCGCATCTACGCTAAGCGGGTTATTGGTAGGTGATAGGAATCTTTCGCGTTCTACGAGTTGTATAGAATCCTCGTATTACGCCGTTTTAGAAATGCACAGATATTAAGGGGAGACAGGTTTTGAAAAATAATAAATCGAACCTAACTAGTAACATCCTACTTGATTTTCAAAACTGGGTAACACTGATGAACACCTACGGAGTCCATAAAAATCTACTACCTACCTGTCAACTCTTCTAGTAGGTGACGTACCCAGGTGTTTCCAGATCCAGGAAGACTGGCTAATCCTGTCTGAAAAGAAACCGAAAGCCGTGATTGTTATATCTATAAAAATGTATGTCAAGATATGGGGGAAAACGGTCGATTTTGCCAAAAAGGAACTTCAATGCTTTACCATGGCAATGAATGAGGTATCACATATTTCAACATTTTTATGCGAAATACTTTAGGTAAGCGCAATGTGTGACGTCAATTCGATGGGTCAGCGCGAAACAGTTGTATATGCAGTTATAACTGTTTCGCACAGACCCATCGATTTTAGTGTAGCGATGCAAACATGCCCAATATTTCTTCGTACATTAATTTACAACAATTTTTCAGACTTAAAGAGGCACTTATTTTTTCGATTCAAACCTATTTTGAATTGTGTACTGCAATATCTTTCAAGTTGAATTAATATAAGATGTTGTTGCCTCGTAATGCTTTATGCGGTTTTGCACAGTTTCACCCAATTTCGGTCTGCCTTCTGGGCTTTGGATCCCCTGTATATCATAAACACTTCGAAAACGACGATGTCTTTAAGCGAATCTTAAACAATATCAATACAAAGAAAAAAATAATTTTCAGCAATTGAATCAATTGAACAAATTGCTTAAGAGTTCTTTGATATTTAACATTATGGTATTCCTAAACAAGTACAACACTAAATGAATGAATAAATAAATCAAATAAATAAATAAAACAACAACAAACAAACAACATAATAGAACAAATCAAAACAAACAAACAAATTATATTTAGAATATAGTCTATCTACTTGTGCAAATAGAACAGTTTTCTTACCTTTATTTCGGTAACGTTGTCATGTGTGGTGATAAATGTCTTTGTTTTTTTATTACATCGAACGTCCTTAAAATTATCCTCATTCAATAACCTATACAATCCAGTTTTTGTTGAATTAAATTCCAAGCATCGCGTATAATTTTGAATATTTCCCTTCACGTTACTCACTGAGTCAATATCTAATCGTAAATTTAACGTTTCCAACCTTTCTGTAAAAAGGCATTCGCGTACAGACGCGGTGATGTAATAGACTGACGTCATTGACAGTGAAATAAACATTCCAACAATTATAAATACGACAAAAATTAAGACGTCATTACATGTCATTCTATCGCATACAGCTATGAGAAATCCTTTGGCATTGCCCGAAAACTGATGATAAATCTCAGCGAGCTTTAATACCACATCGATTGCACAAAAGGTGATTTATTATAAATTGTTTTATAATTTTGATATCTGCGTCCATTTATATTCCTTATAATTTCCCGCTGTGCATCTTTCGTAACCTTTTTCTATTTCAATAAAGCAATGTTCATATTGAATAGAAATATTTATAAAATCTTTAACATGCAAGCCCACTTTTTTCACTACTTCAAGATATAACATCTAAGAAAACTTTACGGCAGAATGTTGTCGTCTGGTGGTTATTTTAAATACGTATAAAACACACTTCCTTAATTTGAATGAATTTTGATTAAAAACGTTTAGAAAACAAACCCCGTTTTATTCACCGAGTTAAAAAAATAATTCACAATAAATAATTCCTTTCCGATAGAAAATTCCATACCTGTTGACGATTATATGAAACAAAGTAATAAACACAATGTCTTATTGGACAATATAATTAGTGCAGTAAGCCATAATCGAATCCTTGTGTGGCCTTACTTACTGAATATTTCATATCTCTGTTTTCTCACACAGAAATAATATTAACCTCGTATTGGTTATTGGTTACTGATATGGTCCTTAATATTTTACAATATTTCTGCTACACAAACGTGGGAGGCTGAACCAACGCAGCGGCTAATCTAAAACAAGGATGGTCCATGACTAACGTAAGTGACCTCCTAACTCCGCCCCCTCCCCCCGCCATTGCGAGAACGAGAGGTCTTTCTTAACAATAGACTGGTGACAATGTCGAGTTGTTCACCGAAAGCTTTGTTAATGTCGACCAGTCTCTCTAGAAGATAACCCATTTCTTTCTTTCCTTAAAATGTTTCATGCGTAAATAACTAGTTATATGTATAATCTGGCAGATACGCTCTGTCGATGTAAAGTAGCATCTATCAGACACACTTGCTGTAACAAGGCAGAGGCAGCACCGAAGTTCTCGGACAGGCAATATGTCGTCAGAAGAAGATCTAGTTGTTGTATAATCTGTCGACTGGCTACAAAGTAATGTTTCTACAGTCTTCCCAAGTCATCTCGACGACCCTGTCGAAATACCGTAAAATTTACTAATCTGGTCGAAATCGGAATATTTTGCAGAAAGGATGTTGTTTCTTGCATCGATGTTCGATCTCAAAGACAAGCTGATAAAATGACCAATCGCGACTGACCAACAAAAGAATCAATCGACCAATCAACTCATTCATTCAGATCGGAAGTGAACCTTGAAATCCGCCATTGGCCAAAAATTTTGTGAAGTATTTAAGTTGGTTTGGCGACTTAAACGACGTAAGTATAGATAATTGAAGCTGTAAATACGACCTTTAGGTCGCCAACCACTCATTAACCTTTTTCTTGCAGGTAGCCACTCTTTTGCACTCCGGTTCCGCATTCCCCATTCATCCAATTCCCCATGTACGGTGAGAGTAACGAACGACAACTCTGTTTGGAGATTGGCAGGATACTGGAAAATATCTACGTTAAAGGTACACAAGAGCTTGGTCGATATATTGTTTATGACACAGAACCGTGCAATATGTAAAGTTTTACCGTGAAGTTTTGGAGAAAAAGAGTATCGAAGTGGTGCCTGCTTGTCGGAGTCAGTGGGCGGGGCCAGCGACACGTCATTTACCCTTGTTACTTGCCAACTACCTAACTGAGCGTCAGTTAACAATCTAACGTCATAAGCAGTAGTTAAAGTGTTTTTGCCGCTTACAAAGGATTAGAAAATTGCAGTCATCTTGATAGGTTCCGTCATTCACTCACACACGAATAATTGATTTTGGATTCGTCTATCTAAATTCCAGTATTCTAATTTGCTTAATCAATTTCCATTCATAACCCGCCTACTACGCACCCAAAGAAGGAAACTATAGACATTGCTTGTTACTATCGATTTCTTCAATGTCCACAATGCTTTCTATAGATATATTTTCAAATTTTACAAAAAATGTCGACAACCTCTTAGAAATTGAACCAGATCATATTTCCCCCTGTTTGTTAATAGATTAAAATTAAAAAAATCAGTAAACTCTTAACCCTTGTCATGCTGTATAAAATCCCTTATGGAATTGCCATAAAATCAAAGGACTGAGAGCACTGAAAGTACTTGTTCAATAATCAATATTTCTTTTGAAAATTCATTTCATAACTTCTTTGACAGGAAAAGTACTAGCAGAAGGTGTAGACCAAGATCATACTGCACTTATGTGCAGGCTGATCTTTGTCTATCACTCCTGTCAAAACCGGAATATTCCGGGTTCAGCATGACAAGGATTAAGTACAGAATTGTTTTAGAACACTCGCGCACAAAGTACTTCCACAAAGACCTGTTTAAAACTTAGGTGCGCCGAGATGATTAGGAGTTAAAATTTTGAATCTGGATATTTCGTCTTGCACAGCAGAGTGTCCACTGAATTTATCCCTAGGAGTCTTAAAAATCTTGACCCCATAAAATCTTCGCTTTTTTGACACGTTTTTGTAATATAGTCCAAAGACATGAAGATACTTTTTTTCGTGGATGCGGGTTTCAGATGCAAGGCGACAGTATTACCCAAAGTGTAGGCCTAAACGCTTCGGACAAACCTAATTTATTAGATCGAGTCTTCGAAGAATATATAGGGAAGTTATTCGAGTCACTCATGTTTTGGTTAGAATTGCGCAAGACACACACGTCTATATCTACTAAAACTATTGCTATCAAACTATGCACAGTATTACCCTAAGTGTAGGTCTAAACGCTTTGGACAAAAGAAATTTATTAGATCGACTCTTCGAAGAAAGGGGGGGGGGTATTCGAGTCACCCAATCTTCGATGTAACGATTTGGTAAAAATTGTGCAAGACACATACCTCTGTATCTACTAAAACTATTGCTATCAAACTTTGCACATGCCTTTGTGAATGATTTTTTTTATTGCTTGAATAAGGTATGAGGCTACTTTTAACAGTATTTCAAACATATGGTGAGGTGGCTTGAGCACCTTACCATGGATTCCTGGTATTTTTCCCACCAAATACTACCACTACCTCCTTTCTGAGCCTCAAGCTGCTCATCCTACTACGGTTTACGATTATCTACCCATTGATGGGAGACAAACGTTGGAAAGGGTATACGCCGTGGCCCACCATAACATTACCCTCTAGATAAAGATTCGTTACTCCGACATTCATTTTAGTGGATTTATTTTTTTTTTTTACTTTGACACTTGGCTTAAGTGTAACTTGCAAGTCTAATATCTTTGATTCCGATTATGCTATTGCTCTGGAAAATCTACACATGTCTTTCTGACTATCATATCACCTGCTAGGCAAAGATTCGTTTCTCCGACATTCATGTTAGTGGATATTTTACTCTTTACGACCTGGAAGTTCTTATTTAATTTTTATGTGCAACTACAACAACTCTGTTCCTACATTTGCTATTGAAACTTTGCATGTCTTTATGACAATCATATCTCATCTCTTTGACCCTTAGCATATATTAATTACTGTGATATTCATTTTAATAGATGTTTAGTCCATTTTGACTCGGAAATTCTTGGTTAAAATTTTACGTGCAAGTCTGTCCAAGTATTTCACCTTTAATGAACCTGGCACATAATTTCGAAACTCTCAGGCAAATATTCATTACTTTGATATTCACATTAGAGGAAATTTTTTAACCTCTTAGACTTAGCAAGCAATTGAAGTTGTCTGTGACTACTTAAGCCCACGGTAATGGTTTGAACTTTAGACGTGTGTTTAGAGTGATGACTTAACAAATACTCATAACTCTGACACATTGCCTTTTGTCGACCTTGAGTTGCTCTTACTATCCAGCACTCAGAATCGTCGAGTGTTGCTGTCCATGGCAGCTCTTGCTTCTCTCTCTCTCTTTTTTTTAAGATCTTAGACTGGTTCAATTCGAAAGAGGTTGCGAACTTTTATGAAAACTAAATGCAAATCGAAATAAAACCATCCTATGCAGTACAAAATATTTCGGGAAATGGAAAAATTGCTTTTCACAATAATTTCTTTCTTTCACCCGCCGTGTTTTCTCAAGTATGAAGTCACAGCGACGTGAAATCTCGGATTTGTATAGAAAAGGATTATCAAATTTCATCGAATTTCATCATTATAAGAGTGGGGAGTTTTATAATTCTCATTTCATAGTCCGGCTACCAGACTCTTCTTAAAGGGAATTAAATCTTTCCATAGCTGAACAAGGATGTCAATTAAGTCCCCTGACTCCAAAAAAGAAGAGATGTTTTTGTTCAGCACTATAGCCATGAATATAAAACTTGGATTAAACAGACATACATGAGGAAAATGTGTTATGAACAGAAAGGCCAAAACCAAAACGACCGCAGCCAGTCTACTCGTTTCATATTTCTATAATTTATCTATATATTGCACTACAATGCATTAAGTTATAAATTTATATAAAACATATTCTCTGTTCATGGAGGCATGAAACGAAAAACCTACTCATATTTTCCGGGATATATAGTGTGAATAGGCTTCCTTTCATAACTATATAAAAACAAAAGTATTTTCTTCATCTCCAATTGTTTAGTTCAGATCAAATTCAGGTGGGTTTGCACCAAACAACGCGGTTTCTCTTGAAAAGGGGGAAACACACGTATGAACCCCTCGTTATCATTTCAAAAGTCACGAAAGCCGCATTTTTTGAGAACTTCAACATTTCAACCAAAGCAATCCAATATCACCGACAAATTTTGGTGACTTATTCGAGTTTGATATTATTTAATACTTCGACTAACAAAGAAGACGCAATCGTTTTGTTTCTCATAAAACACAGTTAGTAAACAACATATATACATCAATAATTGTGAAAAAAGAAATTATTTTTATCAAAATTCCCAATTCCGTTTCAAGTCACAGTATCGGGAAATTGCGGTAAAAAGGGTGAAAATAGAGTGAAGATTAGCTCTAGGTGTAAAATGCTCACATGACATATAATAATCTGATACACACAAACTGTATATATGTTAAATGGAATATTCAGCTTTGCTATAGGTGTGTAATGATTCTTTTTAAAAATGTTTTTGTACAATTTATGAGTGAGTGAGTAAATCTGTGTGTGTGTGTGTGTGTGTGTTTGTGGAGAGAGAGAGGGGGGAAGGGGGAGAGAGAGATGGGAGAGAGAGAGAGAGAGAGAGAGAGAGAGAGAGAGAGAGAGAGAGAGAGAGAGAGAGAGAGAGAGAGAGAGAGAGAGAATGAGAGAGAGAATGACATGTGCGCGTGTGTGTGAGAGAGAGAGAGATAGAGAGAGAAAGACGGAGACAGACAGATAGAGCGAGAGACAGAGACAGTGCTTGAGCGCCAGAGACAGACAGAGAGACAAAGCGAGACAGAGACAAACAGAATCTAAACAGATGTCATCTCGTGTTTCTAAGTTAATTAAACCTTTCCTGTACAATCACTCGTTTTTACGTCCTTGTGATTTTATACTTGAGAAAACATTGTGGGAAAAGAAGAAATTGCTTGTAACAAGCAATTTCTCCTTTTTCCACAATATTTTCTACCCTACTGAATGGTTATTTTTCAAATTAAATCGGCTCTAAATTTTCGTCTGCAAAACCTTTGAATTTGGACAGGTCTAAAAATATTTAAAACAGGAAAGGGTTAAACCTTGTCATGCTGATAAATATCCTCTTCAGAAATGCGTCCAAATCAAAGCGCTGACAGTACAGGATTAATGTTGGTTAATACATTATTTGAAAATTTATCTTTCAAACAACTCTGATTTTAAAGGGATGAACAGATGGTGTAGACTAAGATCAGACTGCACATATGTGCAGGCTGATCTTTGCCTATACCTTCTGCCAAAACAGGAATATTCCGCGTTCAGTGTGACAAGGGTTAAAACGACATCAAATTCTATGGTATATGTTATTGATTAAGAGTCATTTGAATGCAGCTATCTCACCACTGTAACGAGGACTTAGAGCAAAAACATAGTATGGGTCTATACAATGTATAGACCCATACTATGTTTTTGCTCTAGGTTCTCCATATACATATGTGTTTAAACGCGTTATGTTTTGGTAGACGGATTTCTACTTTCGGTTTCAGAACTTCACAGTCACAATTCAGCTGGGGACCTATGTCAAACTATTCGAATAGGTGAGTATTATCTGAGTCTATGAATTCGACCTAGCATACGATACTGCTGGTTTTAATAGAGAATGACGATTTTTATGTTGAAAAAACAACAACACAGAAGTAGTAATAGTAATCAAGACTTAAGGAACCTCAATTTTCAAAAGTCTATCAGAGATTCGAAGAATTGACATATTTTCGCAGAGATTGTTCTAAAACTGAAATTGCTAGTTAAAGCGGGATTTTTTCCTTTTATCACACTATTCCCTTCCCGTACATCTACAAGAAACATTGATCTTTTATTGTTTATTATCATTTCCATTCGTACGTTTTTGTTTTTCTTCACAAGCTATTAGTCTAATTGGATTATCTTACAGCAGTGGCACAAATCATTAAATTACAAGTAGCTGTTACTACCTTACTTGAAAACATCCATAAGTTAACCGTTTCCACACAATGACGCTCTTTGACTACCCCCCTCCAAGAACAAGGCTTTGGAAAAAACCGTGGAAATGAAGAAATTGTTTGAGCAATCAATTTCTTCATTTTCCACAATGTTTTCAACCCATCTTTTTTAAAATTCAATCAACTGAAAATTGTCGTCTGGAACTTCTTTCAATTTGGACTAGTTTAAAATATTTTCTGGTAATGGGTTAAACGATGTCGCTCCACTATTACTCGCTTGAACATTTAGATTTTATTATTCATGAAATGAAAGATATATATATGTGAAATTGTTCAGTATATTGAATTGAATTGATACTTATTTAATTAACTGATTTGTCTATCAAAAAAGAATGTTTTGATTGGCCGTAAAAAAAATCATACCTTCATTAACAAAGTTTTGAGCACCCAGCACGAGTTCGGTTAACTTTGTAGGATTATACCTCACTCAAGACAGAAATAGTTTCTTTATTTCTTATAATTTAATGCAACCAAGCAAATTAAAGGAAGTACTTTACTAGTTTTTTTAAAAGTAAAATATTTACGGATCTACTTTGCGCGTAAGCAAACAAAATAGCTGAGTGCTTAGAATTTTGTTCATGGTAGTATGGGAAAAAAATCAGACAATAAAAACGCTTGAATCTTAATAATGTGATTATTTAAATCATTTGAAGATTGTAAATATTTATTTGTAAACCATGTATATGTGACGATGTACTTTGTATAAGTCTGACAATAAAGTTTTCTGTCTGTCTGTCTGTTTTAATAGACCAAAGTAAAATTAATCAAATTATTCTTACATTAAGTGCAAAGCTCTGTTTTTTTTCTTTTAGCACTGTCCCCTAGAAAAAATCTCGTCGTTGTCATAATGGCGCTAAAATCGGTTTCTAGATTGACGAGTCAATAAAAGCTCTTAGTTGACTTGTAAAGCTATTAGATGGTAAAATCAATTGAATAGTGTCCTTCTGCCTGTCTGCAATATAGTGTTGGGAGTTCATTTTCCAGGTTTGGACTATTTTATAGAATTATTATACATTTTGAAGTTATTCCCGGTGGCTCATTTGTACAATGTATACAGTTTCAATTGATCATTGGAATGGAATACACATTTAACCCTTTCCTGCATAAACCTGGGATTTTTCCTGCATAAACCCTGGATTTTGCCTGCATAAACCCTGGATTTTACCGGATTTTTGACATCGATATGATCTTATAATTGAAAAAAATTGTGGAAGAAGAAGAAATTGCTTGTAACAAGCAATTTTTCCTCTTACCACATTATTTTCTACCACAAAGCATGGTTTCATTTCAAAATTGCATGCAAGTTTCATTTTCGTATGCAACCTCTTTCAATTTGGACCAGTCACAAATTTCAAAAAAGAAAAAAAAACGAAAAGTGTTAAGATACTTTCTTCGAACTGAAAATGAATCTCCTCATTGAAAATATTTTAATTTCATCTATACAAATATTACAGTTTTTAGGCTTAGTTTTCCTTTCACCCGTATATATATATCATTGAATATCACCGTTTGAGAATCAAAAGGTCGCAACTACAGCTTGAATAAGCTGTGTTTCAATATTTTGGTCGTACAATGTCGATATAACGATTAACCCATCCCCACACTCTGCCTCGTCCACCACCCCTAAAGAAAGCTTTAGAAAACATTGAGGACAATGAAGATATGATATTGCTTGTAACAAGCAATTTTTTCCATATCAACTATATTTTCACACCAAAAAGGCAAATATTTCTTAAAAGTAACCAATTTGAAATTTTCGTCTGTAACTTCTTTGAATTTGGATCAGTCTATATTTTTAGGTGAAACTCCGGAGTAGCTCATGTAAAACTTCTGTCAATTTCTACCTTCCCTCCCTTTCCTTTATTTTATTTTTTTCACAAAACGTCGTAACTGCAGATTGAAAAACTCTAGTTTCATGGGTTTGGGTCACTCAACGGCGATATAATCTATTACCTCACGATGAAATTCCTGACTAACTCAAAATGAAAGATAACGCAGACGAAATTCCAAAAATAAGCTTAATAAGAAAGAATAAATATTATATAGGATAGAAAACACCGTGGGAAAGGACACGGTATTGTATACTTTAGTTAATTCAATTTTGGCTGACTGAATGTTTCAAACCCTGCTCGTATGTAAAGTTAATTTCGTCAAACTTTTAACCCATTACAACTCAATCCCTCCTTTTTACGCCCCTCAAGGAAAAAGCTGTTGAAAACATTGTGAAAAATGAAGAAATTGCTTGTATCAAGCAATTTCTTCATTATCCACAATGTTTTCTACCCAAAATGACGAAAAACTTCATAATTCTATCAACTTGATATTGTCGTCTGCAGCTTCTTTCAATTTGGACCAGTCTAAAATTCCACTGTGTTGGAATGGGTTAAATGATTTGATTTAAGTTTCGTCTATCAAGATTCAAGCGCTTTGAATAGTTGATTTTTTCTTGTCATACTTCAATAATTTAGTTTTTAGTTTGTCTATCAAAAAAGAGCGTTCTGATTGGTCGAAAAAAAAATCGTTCATAACTCCATTTTGAGGACGAAGCGGTTTTGTATGCATCCGCACAAAATAGTCCCATACAAAAGGGTATCGAAATTTGAAAAGCGTTTGTTTTTTTCGCCCGATGCTATTAAATTATACAGTATTCATACAGTGTGATTAGGCTTTTCAGTTCATACCTCCATGTAAACATAACATATTCTCTTCATCCCTTAAATGTACAAAATTTGAGCACGTAATTTTTTGTATGCTTGTGCATAAAGCAGATCCATTAAATTTTACTCAAAATTGGTAAAATATTTTCTTCGTTTACTTGATGGTATTAACCCTTGTCATGCTGAATTGAAAATCCATTACAGAATTGCATTAAAAACCAAAGGACTGACAGCTCTTGAAGGTCTAAACGAGGGTCAATATTTCTTTTGAAAATTTATTTTTAAACAACTCTGGCTGAAAGGGGACAAGCAGGTGATAAAGACTAAGATCAGACTGCGCTTATGTGCAGACTGATCTTTGTCTAAACCACCTGTCAAAACAGGAATATTCCGGGTTCAGCATGACAAGGGTTAAATCATAAGAAATGAAGAGAACGTTTTTGTTTTTATTGTGGTATGAATCTGAAAACTTAATTATACTTATATGTCAATCCGCTTCGCGTATTCATACAGTGTGATAAAGTGTTTGGGTTCTTACCTCAAAAATATACAAAAATATATTCTGTTCATGTCTTAATCCATTCCCACACAACAAAATTTTAGACTGGTCCAAATTGAAAGAAGCTGCAAATGAGAATTTCAAGTTGATGGAACTTAACATGTGTTCGTCTTTTGGGATAGAAATCACTGTGGATAATGAAGAAATTGCTTGTATCAAGAAAATTCTTCATATTCCACAATGTTTTCCAAAACTTTTTTCTTGAGGGGCGTAAAAAGGAGGGATTGAATGGGAATGGTTTAAATGAAGTAACACGTAGGCACAAAAGTCTGCCTTTTTACGACCCTCAAGAAAATATCTATAGAAGACTTTGTGGAAAATAAAGCAATCAAGTTGTAACTAGCAATTTCTTCATTTCCCAAAACGTTTTCTACCATTTGAATTTTGATCGGTCTAAAATAATATCGTCTAGTCGCCCAGTAAGTGCTTAAAACTCACCCCAGCGCAGGATGGGTGACGTCATCGTGACAGATGAAGGCGGAGAGACCATGAAGCTTGTGCAGATTGATCAGCGTCTACGCGTGTGTAACTTTGACAGGGATGGGGAAACTGAACTCAAGCTTGTCGAGAATATCAAACATTTCCAGTGTAAAGAGGACGACATATTCTTGTTGACGCCAATCAAATCAGGTATGAATATTTAACCCTTTCCCTTACAATTCTTGGTTTTTACGTTCATATAAAATTATGTTGAGAAAATAAATTTGAAAAAGAATAAATTGCTTGAAACAAGCAATTTCTTCTTTTCCTACAATATATTCTATCATATAGTCTGCTACTCCGTTGAAATCGGACAAGTCTAAACTTATGAAAAAGAGTAAGGTGTTAATGAAATAAGTCATTTATTGTATGAGATTACTTCTAAAAAATTAAAACAATTTTAGTCAACCCATTCCCGCCACAAGATCCCACTTTAACAACCCCAAGAAATTAGTTCCCGAAAACAATGTTGAAAATTAAGAAATTGCTATTTTCATAATCGATATCTTCATTTTTCTCAATGCTTCCTACTTGGAAATTCTGAGGTGTTTGAAATTCAATTAACTTGAAATTGTCGTCTGTATTCATTTTGGACAAGTCTAAATATTTGCCATTAGGGAACAACTTAAACCATCCCACACAGTTACGCTTTTAGACAACCCTAAAGAAAAAGGTTAGGAAAACATTGTGGAAAATTCAAGAAATTGCTTAGACAAGCAATTTCTTCATTATCCACAATTTTTTGTACCCCAAAAGACAAAGCTTTAAAAATTTCATCAACTAAAAACTGCCCTCTGTATCTCCTTTCAATTTGGACCAGTCTAAAATTCTGTTTTGTGGTACTGGGTTAAGAGACTAAAATTGTATTTTTTTTCATTGAGGTATAAAACTAAACATCATACCACACTGCATAAAGCTAAGAAGCGGATTTATACAGTAGAGTAATGAGGTTTTTAAGTTCCATTAATCAATGAAATCAAAATATTTCTGACAATCTTACCATTTTATAGGCGAAGATTTTCTACAAGTTTGAGGTATTTTTCTTGGAACTGCTTTGTGCGCAATAATATAAAAAAGGTTCCGTACTATTTTTTTCATGGAAGTTTGAAAAAAAAATTTCAGTCAATTAGAATTCAAGAATGTGTTCAGTCTTATGCACTTCACACTATCAAATTCATAATCATATACTTTTATATTGCAAATAATAATGATAATAATAATAATGATTATTATAATAATAAAGATGAAACTACATAAATTTGGAGGACAACATTTTTTCCCCTACAATCCTATTGAATTCTATAGTTAACAGTATAGGTTCTGATATAAGAATGTATGGATTAAATAACACCTTGCTTACATCTTTTCTTTGTCATAAGACAGAAACTTAAAAAAAAAAAAAAAAAAAAAAAACATTTTAAAGCTTGATAAATATATCTAGTAAAAAAATAAAACGAGACTTTGAGTTAAAGTATTCGCTTAATCCTTTCCTGAACCAACCCCGGATTTTATTGCGCTGTGATTTTATACTTTAGTAACATTGTGGAAAAGGAGAAATTATTGTAACAAGCAATTTCTCCTTTTCCCACAATTTTTTCTATCGCATAGGATGGTTTCATTTAAAATTGCACCGAGTTTTGTTTGTCGTCTGCAACCTCTGGACCAATTTGGACCAGTCTAAAATTTAGAAAAAATGGAAATGGTTTATAAAGAATTAAATCCTCTAATGAACTGCATTCATTTCGAAGGGCTGAAAGCACTGATTGTCGGAAAATATTTCTGAGAAAAAAAAAGAAGTCATAAACAACTCTGGCTCGAATATTACCAACAGGTGGTTTAGACCAATATCAGACTGCACTAAAGTGCAGGCTGATCTTTGTCTACAGCTCCTGCCAATGTAGAATGTTCAGACTGACAAGGGTTAATATCTATAGATAGTCGGTCAGACACTGTCTCATTATTTACAGGGACACACTGGACTTGGGAAATTCTCAATATGCTGCTAAACGGTCGAGCTGAAACCATACCAAAATATAAATCCCAACACATGCTCGAACATGAGACCCAGGACAGCTTGTCAAACATTGAATCACCACGAGTGCTCAATTCTCATTTACCAATAAGGTGCCTGCCAACAGACCTGTTTCAAAAGCGATGTAAAATTGTGTTTGTTCTACGGAACCCGAAGGACATGCTAGTGTCGTGGTATAATCACTGTGTGGGTATTAAATCCTACGAGTATAGTGGAAAATGGGAACATTTCTTGAACCTGTTCTGGAAAAATGAACGTAAGTACAAATAAATTCCGACTTTGGACTTAACCCATTCTGACACAATCCCGCTTTTTAGTTTATACTAATTTATTTTAATTTGATTGCGAAGAAAGATTAAGCTTATATATAGTCGATCTCAAACGCACGCAATCCAGATGTTTTCACATTCCCAAAAGAGAGGCTTAACCCCACTACTACCCAATTTTACAGCTGGATAGACTGAGGCTAGCTATTAAGTGCCTTGCCCATGAACACACTGGTGGAGGTGGGGCTCGAGCCTTTGAGACAGACCCGCTTTTTGACGCCCCTTTTTCCACATATCCCTCAGAGACAAAACCATTTAGAAAATATGGTTGAAAAGGAAGAAATTGCTTGTCACAAGCAATTACTTTATTATCTACAATATTTTCGACCTATAAAAACAAAGTTTTTTTTAACAATTTCATCAACTTTAAATTGTCTTCAACTTTCTTCAATTTTTGACCAGTTTAAAATGTTGTAGTCTGGCAATAAGTTAAAGAAAGAATACGCCAAACAATATCATTAAATTATAAAAGCACAGTGGAATAATTACTGTATCATTTTGTGAATCTGAAAGAAACACGATTATACTGTGTGGCACAACACATGCCACTGATCGCCGCTTGCAGTCAATTGACCAGTAAGATAATTCGTTTAGACCGGAAGTGAATTTTGAACTCGGACGTAGGTCGACATTTATGTTAACAGTTTTGTCTGGATGGAGACTTACTTAAAGTTGTACAAGTAGTTACGACGTTTACGGCGCCAACCAACACCTTTCCCTTTTCTGTTACATGTTAATGATATGGGTTCGATCCCCGACGGCGGCACATATTTTTTCTGACATTTGTTTATCATGGAAGGGTGGATAATCGTTAACCTAAGTAGGGTAGCAGCTGGAGGCTAGGAAAAGATGTAGTGGTAGTACTGGTGTGAGAAATACCAGGAATCCATTGTTAAGTGCTCCAGCCGCCGCGATATGACTGAAATACTGTTAAAAGTTGCGCTAAACCCCGTTTAATTTATCTAGTAAGACATGTTAATTGTCAAAAATTTTGCAAAATGAAGCCATTTAATTTTGTTAAATAGAACTTCCTGTCAGCACCGGGAAACCGTCGGTTGACCCCTCCTTCTTACGCCGTTGGCTCCGTCTATTGGCTTCGACAGAAAGTTCCGCTTCGATTTTAAACGGCTTAAATTTGCAGATATAGCCGGTAGCATGTAAAAAGAAAGTAGAATGGTTGGTTGGCGACCTAATCGTTGTGACTACAGCTTGTACAAGCTGAAGTTTCGAAGTTTAGGCCGCCAAACTAACAAAAATGTTTAACGTAAACGGCGGATAGATCTAAGATGAAATTTTGACTTAATCTTCAAAGAAATATAGATTGTAGCAATAATCGAAACAGTTTTGCAACAAATTCGTCTTTACTGTATGTGTCCAGTTGGGTAAATGCAGTTTTGGGAAATTGGAACAAAGCAAAACTCGAGATCTAATCAAAGCCCTGAAGGGCCTGAGAGTTGCGACAACAGACAGACTGTCTGGAATTCATTACTAAACATAAACTGAAGTCTGTTGGCCCTTGACTGATCAAATGAGATTGATCCACTTAAAAGTAAATTCTGTGTGTGTATTTTTGTTAATTTAATTCTGTGTCAGTGAGTTCTATTTTTAAAGCCTAGTGTGATTGGATCTTGCATTTAGGTAATATTTTCTTACAATTGACTTCATATCACACAGGTTACGCCGCCGTCATAGCGCAGTTGGTAGCGCGTCGGACTGTCATTCTAGATGTCCAGGATTCGATCCCCGACGGTGGCACTCATCCTTTCCGACTATTTGTCTCCCACCAATGGGTTGATAATCGTAGACCTATGTGGGATAGCAGCTGGAGGCTAGGAAAGGTTGTGATGGCGGTACTGGTGTGAGAAATACCAGGAATCCATTGTAAGGTGCTCCAGCTTCCGCGATATAACTGAAAGATTGTTGAAAGCGGCGTAAAACCCCATTCAAACAAATAAACAAATCACACAGGTTACTTAAAAGAATCATGGATTAAATTATCTGAGGTGAATTGTGTTTTGAAATATGAACATTTTCCCAATATTTATAGACATCAGAGAATATTTTTTTCTCAGTGTTGCACAACAAGCTCTGAAAAGCAGTTTTTAAATCACCATAGCAAATTCAGAAGACAGAGTTAATTGGGTAGAAAGTAACTTCTAGTTGTATAAATCTGGTTTCTGTTTCTCATCAGAGGTACTTTCAGTGCTTTGATTATACAACTTATTGAACTTCAAAACAAAGCTGAAATTTAAACATGAATACTAAAATAAATAAACCTCAATCCATATAATATAGGGTGCGTACATATCATCTAGGAAAAAAATAAATAGGGTTTAGGTCGAACATTTTTTAGTACGCATGATGTGATGAAAGTAATCTTTTCTCTGCTTCATATGGGTATGTAACTAAGAGATTTTCAGGTGTCTTCAGAAAATATATGCCTTAATTAGCCTGGGCTTCAAAGTTGAAAATATTTCAAACGTATATTTCCTTATATCGCATTCAACGCGAGGAGGTTCGGTGCGAGAATGACAGAAAATCCGTGCGAAAAATTATTTTACTAAATTGGGGAAAGCCCGGGACAGGGCGGTACAAACACAATTTTTGTATAAGACAAATTATATTTGACATGCAATCCAATTATAACCTTTAACAGGAAGCGCAGAAATTGCGGTAGACGTCTTGAGAAAACCATGACCTAATTCGGCGTTTCCATCCATCTGGTAGGTAAGTCATATCAGCCTATCGAAGATATGACATTAATCTCGGATATAACAATCGTCTCGAGGGTGAATGCCTTTACTCGTCACTAAATAATCTTTATCGATTGTCAAACAACAACCCGGATTTAAATAAGGAATCAACATTCTCGTTTAGTATCAGAGAAGGATATAAACAAGTGCGCTCGCATGCGTCGTACTCTAAATAGTGTTGATAATAATGTGCATTCAGTAGGTTAGGTTTGCCCTAGTATATTTGAAATCACAAATAACTTCACAAAATCAATATTCAATACATTGATGTTAGTATTAATGAAAGATTATAGCATTTTATCCTTAAAAATACCCAAATAAGTTAATATCGTCTATGCAAGAACCATTTAATATATACGAAGCTGTACGGCCCATATCACTTATACGGCGCGTTTCAAGTATCGTATGTATTTATGATCAATTTCGTTGATAATTTGTTTGATCGGAGGTAACTGATATGAGATTTGTATTGCACTTGCAGATATATTTCTAAGAAATATAAAATGATGTGAAGATACACGCTGTCCTTTCGAATTTATGGTCTTTTAATCAAAACTGACGATCTAATTATTTGTATGTATCGAGGTTATTTACGCGTTGAATGTAGTTCGCTTGTAAAATCAAAAGTTTCGAAAAAATTAGGATAATTTTGTAATGAAATCTTTAAAAATGATGCCATCTTTTAAAAGAGTGTCCAAAAATTTATAATTTGGGCTGGTAACACAGAATGGGCCTATTTAAGAAACGTCAATGTCAGGGAGGTTATTTGTCCCGGGCAATCGGAGGAATACATGAGATGGTTAAATCGTGCGACGACAATGAGTAGCTTCAAACCTTCGGTTTGCCGCAACTCAATAACACTAATTGGCCTCGCGACCTTTTGAAATGGCAGATACGCCTGGCGGCGGTAAATATGTTATTTGATGTCGAGTTAATTTGCTGTTCGCAGAATAAGGAGAATCATTCAACATCTAACCCTCTCTGTAGTCGTTCTACTCTGTGCGCCGAGATAATAACGATACAGATGACGTCATCATGTTGCGTAATGAGCGCTTTTAGGGATTTTTGACTAACAATTATTTTGTAATTAAAATCTCTAAAGTGCGTCATTAAATCGAAACGAATTTCGAAATGTCTGCTTTTTGCAATTAAGAAAAAGATATCAGTTTGTTTTCGTTCAAGATCAATTTGTCTTTCGTTGAGTGAACAAATAAAAACCAAATTTCTATCGTTGCTTACCCCCTTCCACGCTGAAATATAGCTTTTGTTGTTCACTCAATGAAAGATATATTAATAAGCAAGTACTCTCAATAGAGTGTTCACCGACAGCATTTGGTGTCCCCTTTTTAGCTCACCTGAGCATGAAGTGCTCAAATGAGCTATTGTGATCGACTTTTGTCCGGCGTCCGCCCGTCGTGCGTCGCCCGTCAACAATTTCTTTAAACGACATCTCCTCCCAAACTACTGGGCCAATTAAAACCATATTTTACAGAAATGTTCCTTATGTGGTCCCCTATGAAAATAGCTAAAAGAATTGAAATCTGTTAAAAACTCTGGTTGCCATGGCAAGAAAAGTAAATTTTTAAAATAATCTTTAAAAGTCTTCACCTCCTGACCAAGAAGGCGTAGAGCCTTGATATTTTGCATGAAGCATCTGTATATTGGCCTCTTACAAAATTGCCAAAATCATGATCCTCGGTCCCCAAGGGGCGGGGCCCCGGGAGGGAGGGTTAAAGGCATGAAGCGTCAGTTCACAGACTTCTGTCTTATTTCTGAAATTATAACCCGTGGATCTAGAGGGAGGAAAAAGGTTTTGCCTTCTTTTTTTTTGCCTTAAGCATTGGAATTTGTAATTTAGACTCTTGGATCCCCAGGTACATAGTTTATATATGTAAGTATGGCCCACTTGTATCATAATCCTAACCTTAACATGAAATTAGACTGTTTAAAGAAAAAGAGCCTTCATCTCAGGTGAGCGACCAAGGGCCAACGGTCCTCTTGTTTTACTTGCAGTGGAATATTGTTCGTGGTTTGATTATATAAGTGAATGGGAGAATTTCTTGAAAGAAAACCCGACCTATCCAATACATATCCTGTACTACGAGGACCTCCAGAGGGTTTGTAGTTTTGTTACATATAGAAAACTAACGGATCGCTGACCCCGCCGGCTTACTCCGCTGGTCACAACCACTGACTCCGACAGGAAGTTCCAGTTCGATATAACGGTGATGTTTTGCAAAGTTTATCGCCAGTAACAAAAAAGTCAAATTCTTGGCTTGCGACCTAAACGCCGTAACTACAGCTTATTCAAGCTGTAGTTACGACGTTTAAGTCACCAAACTAACTATCATGATTCACAAAAATGTCGGCAAATGGCAGAGTACAACGTTCCTTTCCGGACTTAATAAATTATTTGATTGGTTTATATATCAATTGATTGACAGCAGCGATTGGTCAATCGCAACCCTTGCCATGCTGTATAAATTAACTTACTGAATTGCTGTATAAATAAAAGTGCTTAAAGCACTGATAGAACTTGTCGTTAAAAAATCAACATTTGTTTTAGAAATCAATTTCATAAACAACTCAGACAGGAAAAGTACAAGCAGGAGGTGAAGATCAAGATCAGACTGCACTTATGTGCAGGCTGATCTTGATCTACACCTCCTGCCAAAACCGGAATATTCCGGTTTTAGCATGACAAGGGTTAACACAAACTAATAACTTAAAATTGTGATTTAGGCCTATTTGATTTGAATGTCACTTTCAACTTTTATATTCGAATTTTATCAACCGTATGAATTGAGTATAAGAGACCGAATACTTAATCTCTTTCTGTCTCTCGGGTATTTATGACGTGAATTGTTTTTTCATGTTTACAACATTAAAAGATACTCTTTGATTAAATGATGTTGGCAAGACGTATAGATATGAAGGTTTTAGATCCTTGTATCTTTCAAAGTATTCAAGACAAAGTGTTACTGGGGCTTTGTTTATTTGGATCGATTGATTGGAGTTTAACGCCAATTTAAACAGTATTCCAATCATATCGCGGCGGCTGGAGCACCTATCCATTGACTCCGAGTATTTCTCACGCCAGTACTACTTTTACATCGTTTCCTAGTCTCCAGCTGCTATCCCACATAGATTTACTATCATCCACCCATTTGTTGAAGACAAATGTCGGAAATGATATTCGCCGCGGCCGGGGATCAAACCCGAAACCTCATGACTAGGAGTACTACCTACCACTGCCCATTGGCCGCGGCGAATCATTATTTGGAGGTGATATAATTATAGAAAGAGCAAAATGTGCACATATGCTTTTTGATTTTATCGGATTTAAAACAAACACGGTTAGGGCAACGTCGCCCAACAGTGGAATGTTCGGCATCCTTTCATTTCAGTTAGGTACGTTGCCGCGTATATACATGGATTCGAATCCCACCTTAGTAAAAAATAATACATGTATTTCTCCATTTTTTTACGATAGAAGTCGAAATCGAAAGAATTTTATGAGTATATGATAAAATGCAAATATACATGAATTTCATCTAAGGCTTAGTTATGTACACATACCTGATGTTACAATCCGTAACTTTTACCAATCAATTTTGGGTGTCCTGTTGGAATATAGTTTTGGAAGCAGTGCTTGTAACAAAGCAATTTCTACTTTTCTAACAACTCACTTAATTTCTATTTTTAGAGTACTTTGAATGCCGTCTGCATATCTTTCAAAATGGACCAGTCTTCTTTTTGTCGTCAGGTACTCAGTACAAAATCGTCATTCTGCTGTTCTTATTTCACACAAGTGAAATACATGTAATTTGCTGTTTCTTGACTTTTTATTTCTGACAGGTGTTGATTTAACTTTATTAGAGAAGTTGATAAATGATATCGACATTTTTCCTTTCTTCTTTTTTTAGAACAATATCAACGAAATCCGTGGCCTTGCAAAGTTTATCCAAACAAACTCGGGCAATGAAGACCTTATCAACGCTATTTCTACAAAATGTAGTTTCACCAATATGAAGAAAGACAAAAGGATCTCAACAGACGCACGAAAAGAGGTGTTCAACGGGGACTTCACTATGTACAGGAAAGGTATAAATCGTCGAATTTCAGTTTTATCTATCACTCGGCATGTCTGGTCAAACGGGCACTACGGAAAAGTAAGAGAAAGATAAGGTAAACAGGGATCGACATCAATCCCCCCCCCCCAATAAAAAAAACCAGACAGAATTGCAACCTAAGTGGAAAGGTGTTTTATCCGTAGAAAAGATCGTCATCGAACGAGCAATAATTGATTGATGCATTTTACCTTGTCGTTTTCTGCGATTGAATAATTTTCGCAATTATCGCAGAAAACGACAAGGTAAATTGTAGAAAAGATCGTCATCGAACGAGCAATAATTAATTGATGCATTTTACCTTGTCGTTTTCTGCGATTGAATAATATTCGCAATTATCGCAGAAAACGACAAGGTAAATTGTAACAATCAACATAATTTAAACGTATCACCGTAATATTAGAGGATATCTTTTTCATCCCAAGATTCCCTATCCGCAAATGTATGAGCCGCAAATGTATAATTCGCAAATTTCAAGTTACGCTATCTTTAACATCGAACTATACGCAAGAGCAACGCATGCTGACGCCAATGCTCTGCTGTTCGGGGTAAAACTTCTTTCTAAGTCGAAAGAGGGCTACAATTCCTTCAAAAATATATTAAGAGTTGCCCCCCCCCCTTGTTGGTATAGATTGCTCGTTTGACAGTGAACATGTATTCCAAGTATCAAATGAATGTGCTCCATAATAACGAAGATAATACAAAATGTCAAAGTTAGACGTAGGCGAAGTCCTGGCTATAGAAACACCTCGGGTTTCTTCCGACAACAGCCTAGCTAAAAATGCCCTCGCAAATCAAACCAGTGATACGGTAAACTCTATGAACCTATGTATACATGTATGTAAATGTAATGGCTATCAGACAGAACACCTGCTAGATGCTAAAATATCGCTAACCTAAAAGGATCAATATTTTTAGATTGCAATATATTTTTGCACGCTTCAAAGGATTTAACTGTAATAGACTGGTAACAGCCTTACTCTTTACTTTTCTGCCGCACCGAGTGACTTTTTCCCAAAATCCCATCTGAACCCATTCCCAATCAATGACTCTTTTAGACGCCCCCCAAAAAGCTCCGGAAAACATTGTTAAAAATGAAAGAAATTGCTCGTTACAAGCAATGTATTCATTATCCACAATCTTTTCTACCCTAAAGTAAAAAAAAAAAAAAAAAAAAAAATCCAAAATTTTGTAAAGCTTAAATTGTCATCTGCAGGTTCTTTCAAATTGGACCAGTCTGTAATTTTGCAGGAACAGGAACAGAACAGGATTAAAACATGTACACACGCCAGTTTTTCTCTTTCTTCGAAAACATGAGGGGTGAAAACTAAAACTGGAAGTACGTTAATGACTACAAATAAAGGTGTGTTTGTAAACACACTAATGCCCCTCCTCAGCAGTTTAACCTTGATAATTGACCTTGACCTTGTAAGGTGACCTTAATTTTGGAATTAGCAGATGCATATCAATGAGATCTATCATTATGTCAAATATGAGCATTGTTACTCAAACAGCATGATTGTGTCTTAAAGGGGAAATATTAAGTTTTTAAGTGAAGTTTGAGGAAAAAAGCCGTAAAATCTGACACTGACCTTGATGATATGAAACTAAATAGTTAGATGTTGTCAAAAGTTACCTACGTACCGAATGATAGCATCGTGACTTGAATTGTGTGGAAACTATAGGTAAATGCTAGGTTCGAAGGTTAACTTTTCTACAGACGGACAGGTAGACAGACGGACACCGGTTAATGTGGGGCCTAACAAGTATTGATGGTAGTTTTTTTTGCAGGATATTTGGCATTAAACCCATTCCTTAACAATGCCGCTTTTTGAGACTTCCCCAGAAACAATACGGAAAATATTGTGTAAAATGAAGCAATTGCTTGTAACAAGCAATTGCTTCATTTTCCCACAGTTTTCTACCCAGAAAATTAAAAAGAAAACAAACAAACAAAAAAACAAAAAAACTTTTAATTGTCGTCTACAACTTCTCTCAATTCGGACTAGTCTAAAATTTCACCATATGATAATGGGTTAAGCAATTCAAAAGTATTGTCAAATGGGTCAACGATAGATTTCAGTATGTCTTTTGAATGAGGGTTTATTTTTGCATCAAATGTATGGAACAACCAGGACGGTACTTACAATGAAGTTACAGGTAACATAGTCAGCGAAAGCCGTTAGTGGACACTCATTTTCTAACGTAACATTCATATGTTTCTACGCGAGATGGCCTGTTTAATTACAACAACAAAAAACAAGATGTGTTTGTGAAACACAATGCCCCGCAACAGGGCTAAATGTTTGACCTTGGTATGTGACCTTGACCTTATCACATGGCCTTGACCTTGACATGAGGAGATGCGTATTATGAAATTGTATCATCATGCCAAATATGAGCATTTTATCTAGAATATCTTGATAGTAATTGGCAATTTTAAGTTTTTTGGATAAGTTTTGCAGACAGACCGACAGACGGAAAGACTGAATGACGGACAGACAGACGGACAACGATCAAACAGTATGCCCCCGATCTTTAGATGCGGGGCATAAAAAGATTATACGCAATACACAACCAGCACATTATTATCGAACGTTTGGTATTTAAGTTCTTGAAAAAGCTCTTGAAAAGGTTCACGATAATTTTAAGTCATGATATTCTTGGACAACCCTTGTAGAAATCTCTAAACTCGTAACACTTTCCGTATTATTTTAAATATATTTAGGTAAATTGGTAAAGAAACTAGGGGAGTTTGAACACCTCAATCTCCTTCTAGCACCGGTTATAATTAGTTTTTAGCCCATCTAAGCAAAATGTGCTGATGATGAGCTTTTGAGATTCTTGAATGTCTCTCGTCCGTTATGGTCCATCAACATTTCAAGTGTTTATTCTCTAGAGGCCATAGTTTTGGCTCAATATTCATGAAACACGGTCAGAATAATCATTTGGTCATAAGGTGAACCCTATTGATTATGGAAAGGTTCTATTGGATAATACGGGAAAAGGGGATCCTACTTGTATTTTTTTTTTTGATCTATGGGCCACATTTTTGGCTCAATATTGAGGTCATAACTATATATCCTCCTGAAATGGTACAGGTCTATTGACAATTTGAACTACATGAAAAATAATAAGATTTTTACACTTCTTGTTTCTTCACAAATGCCTGCAGAGAAATTTCAGTTTCATTGCCCTTTTCAATTAGAACTCATTTGAGCGACCTCGGACCACCTAAGTCCTCTTGTTCTTTGATATACTGGAGACAACTCTTTTTTTTTGCAATGCTACTCACGGGAGGCAAAGCTTCTTTTCGACAAATATTATGAAGCAGTATCAGTTATTTCCCTTTCATCACTATGTGATCTCTACTTGAAATTTGAACAACCCTACAAATTTTAATTAATGGAATTTTAAAAATATTTGTCTTTTTGGGATAGAAAACATTATTGATAATGAAGAAATTGCTTTTAACAAGCAATTTCTTCATTTTGTACGATGTGTTCCAACGACTTTTTCTTCCAGTGCATAAAACGACGATTGATTGTTTAGGGTTTAACACCAGTTGCAACAGTATTTCATATCACAGCAGCTGGAGCACCTAACAATGAATATCTCGTAATTCTCACACCAGTACTACCACTACATTTTTTCCGAGCCTCCAGCTGCTCATCCCACTTAGTTTAAGATTATCTACCCATTAGTGGGAGACAAATGGATTGCATGGGAACGGGTTCAGATCACGCCCCATAAATTGAGCACATGTGTGTCATTTCCAACCATTACACATGTGCGCCAGGTAAAGACTCAGACCAGCCTGTGCATCTGCACAGTCTGATCAGAGTCTTCACTCTGAGCTCTGTAGATAGATACTGACCCAAAGCTTCTTTAAACAATCAGCGAATGTGGTAATTGCCATGAATGGGTGTCCAAGGTGCTCAATGTGTGCGAGTCAGGCACATGCGAAATGATTGGAAATGTCACGCATAGGCTCAATTATAATCATAATTATTATATCTCTCTTTTCAGGAATCATCGGTGACTGGAAAAATTGGTTTACCGTTGCCCAGAATGAATATTTTGACAAGATATTTACGGGGAAAATGAATGACTGTAGTTTTAAATTCCAGTTTTCATGACCTTTGAGTAAAGCCAGCAAGAGACTAGATAATGAACGCTTTAACAGAATTTAACAAAATTTTAGACTTGGGGCAGTCTTGCAGACAACAAATCCAATGCTCATTGGACCCAACACAGAGAAAATATCGTGTGAAAAGGGGAAAATTCTTTAATATTTTCCACTGAATAATGAAAAATCACATTTAAATTGGTAGAAATGCTTTGAAAAAAACAACACATTTGATGTTTTTCCAGAGGTCTAGATAAGAGAGGTAACAGCATTCTAAAATCCGTATTTCTCAACAAAACCCTGTGTTGTGGGTACTCAATGAAAAGAGTCAAATGAGTACGTAAAATATTTGGTTTATGGAAGTATTGATGAAATATTTAAATCTGCTTTTCATTTCATTTTATAGCACATAAACATTTGTAAATATAAATTCAAATCTGTACAATGTTTCTACACTTGCTGCATCTTTTTCTCATTAAGTGTTTGAAACTCCTACAATCCTCAGTTCAGTGGTCTAAATTCTGGCACAACAGGTGGCAGTACTGGGTCGTTAAACTGAGGTTTGGGTCGGTCTGTGTCTATCACTCTAATCTTTGAGAAGTAACCGATTGGGGGCCGTTCTACATTCAATGCTGGACCAATACATTCGTCAAACAGCTTCTGCGATTGTCGGCAACTGAAAAAAAATGTCATACATTCAGAGCTGCAAAAAGAAAGATTTCAATTTCCAAAATCATGTAAAATTTTTAATATATGACCGATTTTAGATATCTTTTTCATAATTCTGTCTAGCTTAACCTCATATACTAAAGCAAGCGAAATATTTGATTTGTGCATAGACAGTTTGTGTCAATTTGGTATGTTTGCATTAATCTTGTGCACTAAAGCTTCACCAACACCCTTGTCATGCAATATGAACAACTGTCTCAGAATTGCATACAAATCAAAGGACTGAAAGCACTTGATTACAGGTCATTTTTTCTTTTGAAAACTATTTCCTATAGACAATTTTTACCTCAATGTAACAGACAAGTCGTGTATACAAAGATCAAACTGCACATATGTGCAAGCTGATCTTTGTCTTTACCTTCTGCCAAAACTGGGATATTCTCGGTTCAGCATGACAAGGGTGTGGAAAAGATCAGACAGGTGGTGTAGACAAAGATCAGACTGCACGTATGTGCAGGCTGATCTTTGTCTTTACCTCCTGCCAAAACTGGGATATTCAGCATGACAAGGGTTAAGTGTGAATGATTAGGCTACAGCACTGTATACATGTAAAACTAACTATTCAAATGACTCACTGTTTGAATTCCAAATTTTCAGCTTTATCTATACAACTCCAATATTGTGTGAAAGAATCATAACAGTTCTTTTTCACTTTTTGAAAGAACTCCATCCCACATCTGGTCACTTCTTTCCCCTCATTTATACATCTCCTAGGATCACCTCTAGACTCTTCTCGACACAGCATAAATTCCTGCAATGAACATGACGAGGGATAATTGACCAATCGCTGACCCAAAGCTTACTTCATCACTTTACTCAGTAAGCCACGCCCATCGACTCCGACAGAAAGGCCCACTTCCATTTTAAACAGTGTTATTTTGCAAAATTCATTGCCAGTAGCATATAATCGAAAATGAAATTGATAGCTGGCAACCTAAACGTCATAACTACAACTTCAACAAGCTGTAGTTATGACGATTAGGTCGCCAAACCAACAAAAATGTTTTGTATAAATGGCAGCCAATGCCGGAGTTCAAATCTGAAATTCGAGCTGAATCAATGATTTGATTGGTTGATTGATTCCTTGATAAACAGCTGTGATTGGTCAATTGACAGACTGATGGTCATCAAAGCGTTTGAAATTAAGCAGTCATTGACACCTTCAGTGTTGTGCCTAGGCCGCGGCATCGGGGGATTCCCGCAAATTTATTCCCGATGTCCCCTAAAATCTAAGCCATCGCGGGATTTCGGGCGCGCTCAAATTTCCGCGATCTTTTATATTCCGTAATGCCTACGAAAAAAGTCCTGCTCGATCGGCGTTTACTTTTGTTATGATAGTATAATTTACGCATTGAATATTATTACACGTACACGGTGTTCCCTCAAATCTTGACTGTGACCCGAAATTTACCTTTCGATTCTGTAAATTTTGATGTAAAATATTATGAACCGGGCGCGCACCTACAAAAACTTGACTGTGACCCACAATTTGCCACTTGATTAAGCCGATTTTAATATAAATTAACGAGAACCGGTCTCGGAATTGTTACTAAAATTAAAAATGGCTAAACGACAGATGCGCTTGACTGACTTTATGTCAGGAAAATGTGGAAAGGTAGCAGACGATGCTAAATCAACGGAGACGGCTGCGATCCAGCCGTGTCAACATCTGCTGATGCAGACAGCGAAATGTCCCAGTCATCTCCTTCTTCCTCAGAGACAAAAAAACGGAAGGAACGAAATTTCCAAATGAATTGGTTGTCAAAATTTCCTTAGCGGCGAGAATCGGGTGACAGCCAGAAATGCGAGACCTGTTTGGAATCGAAACTAAAATTATCCAAACCATTTGCTACAGACACTTGGTGTACCAATATGCGCTCAAGGACCCCAACGAAATTACGTGCAGTTGTAGCTTTGCGTTTGAAATATGAGGGGACCCTTGCTATAGATCGCTCATTCAATGAAAAAGATGAAGCCATAACAAAACTTATGGAAATAGTGTAATTGCAAAAGAATCCAGCATGGACAGAAAATTTTATTCAAATTAGACTATTTATCAATAACAGGTAAGAATTAGTTGTTTTAGTTTGTCCCCCAAAATTTCCCAATGTCCCCTTGAAATTTAGGTAGGGGGACACCTGTGTCCCCCAAAAATTCTGACCTAGGCACAACACTGCACCTTCATCTTGACATTCTAGGGGTCAAAATTGATTTTGAAGGGGTCAAAGCAACAAAAAGAGTGAATCATGTATAGATATTTGATGGTTTAAAGAGTCAACTCACCTTTTCTTGTAAAGTAACAAAGTAAGCAGTTAACCATTGTCATGATGTATAAATTACCTTACTGCATTGTTGTAAAATCATAGGGCTGAAGGCACTGATAACTATTCCTATTAGAAATCAATTTCATAAACAACTCTGGCAGGAAAAGTACAAGCAGGAGGTAAGACCAAGATTAGACTGCACTTATGTGCAGGCTTATCTTGGTCTACACCTCTGCCAAAACTCAAATATTCCAGGTTCAGCATGAAAAGAGTTAAATTGTACAATAATTTGTGCAAATTAGTCCATACCTATATCAAATGACATTACTTAGCAAAACATAAGGACATGAAACCAAACAAGGTGAGCGACCTAAATGCTTGAATATGCACATGGACCTCCAGAAATTGATTCTGCAAATCAAACTGAAATAGGAACAATCTTCTGTAGCTACACCCATGAAAAACAAGATTTGTGACTTACTTAGCGTGGGTTAATTTCAATACTGTTCTTAATCGTCTATACATTAAAATAGTATCTCAATTAACCCTTGATAGTATTTGAATAAAAGTACACTGATGTGTCTATCTGAGCGGTGAAATCCAGAATTAATCTCCAATAATTAACCCATTCCCACAAAGAGACGCCTTTTGATGCCCAGCAAAAAAAGCAATTGGGCAAACATTGTGTAAGATGAAGATTGAAACAAGCAATTTCTTCATTTTACACAACGTTTTACATTCGAAAAGTTGAAAAAATGTAAAATTTCATAAACTTTGAATTGTCATCTGCAACTCCTTTGAATTTGGACCAGTTTAAAATTTTGCTGTCTGGTAATGGGTTAATCTGTCTGTCTTAATAATTGTAGGACTGTCTATCGTTGTTTCACCATCCATCTACCCATCCGTTCTTGAATCAGTCAATATGTCAGATTGTGTCTAAAAATGTATCCATTAGAGTTCATTCATCAACTCTTCCATGTATGTCTTTTAGACTGTATGTTTGTCTGTCTGTGATTCACCACCCATCCATCCATCCATCCATCCAACCATCCATCCAGACAGACAGACAGACAGACAGACAGACAGACAGAATGATTTAATGTGTTGACACTATGCAATTTAATTGAATTTAACAGGGCAATGGCCAATGGATCAAATGACCGATTTAATCAATTGCATGTAAATTTCCTCTCTTTAAATCCAGAGATTTGCTTCAAAAACATTTTAGAAGATTAAGTAATTTTGACGACTTTTGTAACTGAATGAAATAAAGTTAGTTCAGGACTATTTGATAACCCTTTCCTGTACCATATCATATTTTTACGTTACCCGTGATATTATGCTTGAGAAAATATTTTAGAAAAAGGTTTCCACCATGGTTTCTATAGTATGGGATGCTTGATTTTACATTTTACTTCCTTTGTAATGTTGCCTGCTAGCCCTTTGAATTTGGACAAGTCAAAATTTTTGAAAAAACAGTAAAGGATTAAGCTGCAATATGCTTTTTGACTTATGTGGCACTAAAACATTTGATAATCACTATAGAGTAGTCCAGTACCTTTTAAAACTGCCTGTGCCATAGCACAGTCTGTAGCACATCAGACTCCTAATCTTCAATAATAGGAGGTTTTGGGTTCGATCGCCAGAAGCAGCACATATCCTTTCCGATATTTGTCTCTCACTAATGAGTGGATAATCGCAAACCTAATGGAATAGCAGGCTAGCTGGAGGCTAGGAAAGGGTGTAGTGGTAGTACTGGTGTGAGAAATACCAGGAATCCATTGTTAGGTGTTCCAGCTGCCTTGATAAGCGGCGTTAAACCCCATTCAATCAATCAATCAACCTTTCGAGACTAAAAACCAAAGATTCTGATACAAAAAATTAGCAGGTCCATACTTCTTCATAGTAATGGTCTACTGAGATGATGAAGAGAACTTACAAATCAATTTAACTGTTCATTCACATTGTATGTTAATCAGAATTTGAAGAGTCTCATTTAACCCTTTCCCGTACAAATACGGGATTTTACATGGCTGTGATTTTATACCTGAGAAAACATTGTGGAAAAAGATGAAATTGCTTGTAACAAGCAATTTCTTCTTTTTCCACAACATTTTCTAATATTTAGGGCAGTTTCATTTCAAATTGTATCAAATTTTTGTTGTCGTTTGCAACCTCTTTCAATTTGGACCAGTCTAAAATTTCCAAAAACAGGAAAAGGTTAATGAAATGTATCTAGTCTACAAAACGCGTACTTTGTACCTGCTTCAATGCTAGAGTAATAAAATAGATATCTGAAATGAGGACCAGCACAGGTACAGGAATAAACAGTGATGAGCAACTGCAATGATTACAAGTTTTAAAACACAAAAATTTTATTCATATGACTGACTATTTCACAAGATTATTTATTGTACATAGTAACAACACTCTGAGTTTTTCCAAACATCAGAACTTTTTAATTAGCTACTTGACAGTGTTAAGACTCCGTTTTGGCCAGTCTGTTAGACCCTTACCTTAGCAATTTGGACAGGTGCAATTCTAAATTTGAAAGGTCCCTAACCTCACATTTGCACTATTTCTAGACCCATGAAATGATAAGGGAATATGATATGGGTGGAAAAGAAAAAGAGAGAGACAATTAGTGTTTGATAAATGGATTTATGGATGGAATATAGATGCATCAATGTTTACCTTGTTCCTGATAGGAGTTCAAAATAACATTCTAAGCATTTCTCTATAAAAAAAAAAAAAAACAACCCAAAACAATGCAGTTGCAGTTTGAAGATTTAACATTTCAAAAATGTACCAGTTGACTGTTTTATCAGTTATTGCATACAGCTAATAGAATTTGGCATCTTCCTAACATGTGTATTTTTTTTCAAAGCATTTCAAGATATCAATGTAGTTTTGATGGTATATACTGGTTTTCAGAACTGTAACTGGAGTTTTGAGGATGTTGTGGTTTAATGGTTTAGCAGGTGCATGCTTTAAACAAATTGGTAACAGCCAATCAGCAAGCAGCATTGTTCCCGCCAGAGTGTAATATCAACCTGTGCACCTGGCTATTTCCAACAGTTCATGTTAGGCAGACTTGATTGTAGCAGTAAATGCTTCCACTCCATAGCTCCAGTGTGTGAGAACCAAATTAGTGCCAGCACTGGCACTAGGCTAACGCAAATGAGTTTAATGTATTAGCTTTATTTGGTATTTCGGTAATCACAACATCACTAGCTGACATTGAATAAGCAAAGCTAGCTCATTCTGGATAATCTGGATAAATGTACTTGCACGTATTCCAATCTTTCATAAGCAGAAATATACTCGAATGTGGGATACTCTTAAATCTTACCCCACCCACCTTTTTAAGCCACAAACCTTGCAAATGTTGTCGCAGTATTTGCCCATGTAAGGACTTGCAGCTCTAAAAACCCCTGATGTCACATTAATTTCTGGCACTGTCAATTCCTCTCGTGAGGGCAAATATTCATCCTCTCGGATTGGCATATTTTAACAAAATTAATCTTCTAGAGAATATTTTGGAGGATAAATATAAGGGAGATAACTCAACAAACGGTTTGTATAAGATCGAAATTAATGAAAAAAATACAAATTTAGACTAGAAGCAGTATTGATGTCACTATTAGGCTGGTAGTTTTGTAACCCGGTCTTATTACTTTATGTAAGGAGATGTTGTTCAGTTAAATATCAAGGGCACCACCACAAAGCGGTTTTTGATCTTTGATATCTTCTTATATCGATAGAGAAAAACTGGCGAGTTTTACAATGTCCGGATAGTCAGGGGTGTGACAGGTATATCTGACCCGTGTCAACCACCATCCGATTTAATATCTTTAGGTTAGGAGAGGTTGACGCGTGAAATTAAACGGGCAAAACCTATTATGATTTCGATATATCACACGTTTCCTTGGATATGGTTCGTCTGCCATCACGGCCTATTTAAACCGGCATCGAGTCCGCGCGGCATTCGCCCTACTGAAATATCATGAGCTGGCTCCGGTCCGGGGGGCCGTTCCCTTAAACTGGGTCCGTAGGCGTTAACTTTTTGTGTTTATTTCAAAATAAATAACAATACTGTATTTTTGTTTCCTTTAAAGTCTGGCTACCAGACTCTTCTTAAAGGACCTTAAATCTTTCTATGGTTAGACAAGGATGTCAAATTAAATCCACTGACTCCAAACTGTTGTATATCCGTGACACCCTGACTTAGACTGGTTACCGCCCCTGATATCACTACTAGTATAGGTATACACGGTATTTACAACGGTGACCAGTTAAACCGTGACTGTGACAATGGAGCGGGCTATAGACCCCGATTGGGCTCAATGAGAATTGCACTAACCCACCGACCAAACGGTAAACGAAAATTGCCGATATACTAATGAGAAAGGGAGGGGCGGGGCAAGAAAGAAAACTTTAGGACACGACATAGTATTGTGCCCGTAGCGCTCCGGTAGTCGTTGGAGAGCGATGAGCGACGGTCTTCTTTTATACATTATTGGTTGTCATGGATTCGATCCCCGGTTGCGGTACATATCTTTGCCGACATTTGTCTCTCACCAATGGTTGGATAATCGTAAACCTAAGTGCGATAGCAGCTCGAGACCAAGAAATGATGTAATGGTAGTGACTGGTGTTAGAAATACCAGGAATCCATTTTAGGTGCTCTAGCCGCAATATGACTGAAATACTGCTAAAAGCGGCGTTAAACTCCATTCAATCAATCAATCAATCAATCATCATAATATTTGGTCAAGTGAAACATCGGAAGCAACCAAAAAACAGCCCGAATCCAATTCAAAGTTTCGGATCACACTGTTAACATAAATGATTCTCTTAAAGATTACAATATTGAAATACCGGTTATTAGAAATATGGAGCGATCCTCAACATCACACATACACTGTCAATTATATTGACAATACCGATGTTTGAGTTTTATAGATGTACAAGTTAAATTGAGTGATCAACGGCCAATTTTGTCTACACCTAGGTATAGACAAAATTGACCATTGATCACTCACTATAACTTGTACATCTATACTCTATGCCCATTTTATTAATGTGCACACTAGATAACCATAAGTGTTTCATATGTGCGTTTGTTCATCATACCTATTTCTTGTAAAATATATTCATTCAAGACAGACAAAATCGGACACGTGAGATAAAATCCATTTTCAGTGTCAAAAACGGTTCTATTAGCCTAAGATAAAGTCATTTTTATTCTGGAGATGATGTCATAATTCGAATAAATGTAATCAGAATGGTAGAGAAGAAAGGCAATATTTGTAGAAATACATTTAGTTTTATTATTTTATCGAAGTTTTTAATAAGAATTTAGGTACACTTATATTTTAAATGGAATACAAAGTTATGACAACGATACAACATCTTATATTAGCTTCTCGCTCCGGGAGAAAATTTTGATGTTCCCTTCGGTCTCGTGAAAAATCAGAATTTCCTCCACAGCTCATAGCAAATAAAAAGATTTTATATCTCTATCGTAACTTGATATATCCTATTAACCCATTCCAACTCAACACAATTTAAGACTGGTCCAAATTGAAAGAAGCTGCAGACAATATTTTCAAGTTGGTGGAATTTAAATTTTCTTTGTCTTTTGGGTAGAAAACATTGGATAATGAAGAAATTGCTTTTATCAAGCAATGTTTTCCAAAGCTTTTTTCTCGAGGGGCGTAAAAAGGAGGGCTTGTGTGGGAATGGGTTAATGATATAACCTCTTATTTTGGCACCCAGTGAAAACTTATTACAGGAGCAGAAAAGGGACAAACTGTTTGTGATATTTAAATTCTCCTATTCTCACAGTGTTAGAAGCCTCATATGTTTTGTGTCGTCCGATTTGAACATACATTGAAACCGTTCGTCGGCAGTTTGACCTGAAGTCTAAAATAATGTCACCTAGTATTTACGAATCGGGCTACTTTTCTTTTCAGGTTTCCTCTGCTTTTGCAAGAAAACGAAAATTTGCCGAACGCATGATAATAAAGCTATTTACCACACAATGCTGTATTAACACCTTAATGAAATATCTTTTTGATAAACTTTGCGAGAAAAGGGGTAATTGCTAGTAGCAAGCATACTTTTGTTCTTTTTTCACAATGGTCACCACTTTTTTACATACATATTTTCTCTTCAAATTAAAGCTCAGTCTGAAGTGTCGTCCGCATTTATTTGATCTTGGAAATGTCTAAACTTTCTTTAGCTAGCAAACCGCCAGCTTTATAGCTTAAGTTAACAGACAAAGTTTTGAGATCTTCTCAAAGTTCAACGAGAGCAAACTACCACCGGAGACTTAAACATTAAATCCATTGAATGCCTATGCAATTAAAAGTAGTTCTTATGTATTTCAGGAATATCGCAAACTTAATTTAAATTGTAAGGAACTCCTTGAAGCATTCTATTTTACCCATTCCCACTCATTCTCTTTTTAAGAATCTCATGAAAAAGCTTTGGAAAAACATATGGGATAATGAAGAAATTGCTTGTGACAAGCAATTTCTTCATTGTACACAATGTTTTCAACCCAACAAGGGAAAGGTTTTCTACATTCAACCAAATTGAAATTGTCGTATACAACTTCTTTCAATTTGAACTAGTCTAAGATTTTGTCATGTTGTAATGGGTTAACTCCTGGGTTACTTAACCTCCTTCATTTATCATGGTATCCTTGACAAAGAAGATTACAAAACCATACCTTGCTAGCTTACAGTACTTTCGGTGCATTGATCGTCTGATAATACTGTTGATTTGTTTACTAAACCGGAAATCTTCAAGTATACTTGAATCTCTGTACATGCATGAAGAGCTAATGGGCAAAAGCCATTTAGGCGTAGACTTCCTGTTTATATGTGGTTCTTCACCAAGTTTAAGCTCATAAATTTTAATACAGCATCAAGTCTTGTTCTTGTTTTAAACATATATAATGTTTTTACACAGTGTTAAAAAGTGGAGTCCTTAGTCTAAGCATGTTTGGTGTTTTGATTTTAATTTGTATTCTTTGTACGCCCGCTAGTGGGATATCAGACAGGCGTGTGATGGACCAGCTCAACAGTATTGGGAAAACAGTATATTATATAAACGAGGATATATCTAGACTGTTCCAGGATGTTGAGAAAATAAACAAGACCTTATGGTCAAAGAGAATCGATAACTCAGAGTGGGTGGGAAACGACGAAAACGACAAAGGGGAGAGAGCAAAGGCTCTTGAAATGCTCGAAGAAAATAGTTCCATTTTCAGTCAAATAGCAAGTCTAATTGAAGCATTCGAGTCCGAGAAGAGATTAAATCGACAACTTCAGAATGAGATTCAAATTCTCAATGACCACAAAGAAGCCACCGAATTTCATATTGCTGACTTGGTGAAAATACAAGAATCAGACAGAAAATTAACTAAAGAATGTCTTTCGCGTCTTCAATTACTTGAAGATAAGACTTCAGAAATGAATTTAAAGAACGAGAAGCTTGAAAAAAGACTTCGGGAGCAAGAGATAGAAAATTCTGACATTGCTAAAGCAATAGAATCAGAGAAACATTTTGATTCCCAAGTGTTGTCACGTCTGAAAACACTGGAAGAAAATACTTCTGAAGTTCAGTTTGGACTGGAGACACTAAAAGACACTCTGTCTGAAATGCACGAAGAAGTTTTTAAAAACATCACGTCGTCCATGGATCACGATAGCTGTGTAGTTAAACATAACACATCCGATACGCCGAAAGCCAACACAACTGACAACTCAGGAGGATTTATTGATAAACAAGTTAGAGAGATAACTACTACACCGAATCAAATAAATTCATGCAAAGGTCTGCAAAAGAGCGGTATATATAATATATTCTTTCATTCTCTCGAGTCAACATTATCGACATATTGTGACTCCGATACCGACGGAGGCGGTTGGATCCTCACAATGAGACGGATGGATGGTACGGTGAGTTTTAATAGAACATGGAATGACTATAAGAATGGGTTTGGAAATGTGGATGGGGAATATTGGATCGGCAATGACGTTCTTCACGGACTTACAAATTCCGAGCCAATGGAACTTAGGATAGATATGGAAGACGTGTATGGAAAGAAAGCGTTTGCCAAATATGGTCATTTTCAGGTTGGATCCGAGTCTGATAAATATTTGCTAACTGTATTAAATTATAGCGGAACTGCTGGAGACTCGTTATATTTAGGGTCATGGTCCGGTGGTAAGCATAATGGCATGAAATTCAGCACATTAGATTCAGACAATGATCGAACATCGAGTAACTGTGCACGTGACTATTCTGGGGGCTGGTGGTTTAACAGGTGTTTTTCGTCTCATCTGACAGGTGTATATGGTATATTGGCGAATAGAGTCATATGGTCTATTTCGAATGGTTTCAACAAAGCTTTAAAATATGTAGAAATGAAAGTGCGCTGAATTGCACTTTAAATTATTAAGCGTCGAGGAAAATACATTTACAGCAATTTAATTTTAGTTCAACCGATCGAATTTGACGGAGTGTGACTGTCAATCAAAGAATCAACTAAAATGTCGCTCATTTAGACCGGCATTTGCCGACGTTTATGTTGAACATTTTTGTTGAACAAGCTGTAATTACCGAGTTTAGGTCGCCAACTACCCATCCTACTCTTTGTTACCTATTACTAGAGATAAATTTTGCAAAAATAACGCCAATGAACTATCGAAGTAAAACAACCCTGTCTGAGTCAGTGTGCTTGGCCAGCAGAGTCGGTAGGCGGGGTCAACGATCCGTCAATTCCCTTGTACCAAATTCGTGAAATCTCGACGCTTGCTTTGATCATGTCAAATGTTAAATTTGTGAAGTATATTTTTTTCGCTTGATGTCATTAAATTACAGTAAACGAAGGGAATATTTTTTCATGGAGGTATGAAACGAAAAACTTATCAGACTTATTTATGAATCCGCTTCGCATATTCGTACATAAGTGTGATAAGAAATATTCTCTGCATCTCTTTACACAACTTCAGGATCAGCTCCCGTCCATTAACTTACCATTTCAATCTGCATTTTGCAAATCAGCTCTTTATATTAAACGTACGTTGAATATAAGATTTTATTGTCCAATATGATATCGTAGAGCCCTTTTGAATAATTTCATATTTAAAGCGGCTCTTGAACAGATTTTAATGAAAATTTGATATAAGAATATTTACTGCTTTTCCAATAGTTATAAACGTCATTTCAAAGAAAACACATTCTTCGTGTTAAATCTAGTAAATTCACTATAATTTAATTGTTAGTTTCGTCTATCAAAAACGGGCCTTCTGATTGGTCGAAAAATTTAATTCATACCTCCATGAACAAAATTTTGAGCACGAAGCCATTTTGTATGCTTCCGCACAAAACAGTCCCATACAAAAAGGTATCAAAATTTATAAAGCTTTTCTTTTTTTCGCTCGATGCTATTAAATTATAAGAAATGAAGAGAACTTTTTTGTTTTCATGGAGGTATGAACCGAAAAACCTAATCACACAATGTATGAATTCGCGAAGCGGATTCATACATTGTGTGATTAGGTTTTTCGGTTCATACCTCCATGAAATAAAAAAATATTCTCTTCATCTCTTAAATGAATTCAATTTACTAGTAATGTGATAGATTCCTATGCCTTATTTCAAGTGAAACATCGGAATTTATCGCAATAGATCGTCGGATGAAGTCGATAACGACTGGATTGCCAGCGGAAGCAAATGACGTACTTGAACGTCACGGAAACCACAAATGAGTCAATTTTCAGTGCACTCAACACATAACGTATTTACCCGATAAAGTCCGGTTCCATTCGGGTTATACTTCGCTGACTTAGTTGACGTCCCGTAACGCGAAATATTTATTCTTCTTATTGATTACAAAATCAGCTCGATACCATTCTATCAAATGTCTGAAAGCACTGCATTTAGAAATTTGAAAATTAAGAGCCAAAATGTTTCTTTCATAATCTATTCAAGCGCCACTTTCAGTAATGGAGAGTACATTTTTGCATTCATTTAAGAAATGAAGAGAATATTTTTTTCGTTTTCATTTAGGTATGAAACTAAAACATTAACCACACTGTGAGAACATACGAGTGCCATCAAGCAAAACACAGTAAATATTTCCTCTAGTTTTATGTAAAGTTATATGGTTCTACTTTGTGCGCATACGAAATAGGTTCGTGCTCATGGAAGTATGAAAGAAAATTTCTGCTGGTCAAACGCTGGAATCTTAACAGACGAAACTAAAATTAAATCATTGGGTTATGAAACAAAACAAAGTGAAACAATAAAACAAAACAACAACAAAAAAAACCCCTAAAAACAACCCCGAAAAACAACAACAAAACAACAACAACAACAAAAAAAAAAAAAAAAAAAAAAAAAAATCAAAAACCAAACAACAACAATAAAAAACCCGCAGTATTAACCCGCAAGCGAAGCGGCTTAATACAGTGTGATTATGGTTCTTTACTAAATAATATAGGTTATATTTTATAACTATGTTCATTCGTTCCAAAAGGAAACCGCAGGTCGATTTCAAAAATCTTAAAAAAGCTCCGAATTGCACGTGAAAATGACAATAGCGTTTCTTAAAGCTTAAGTTACAGTCCTTACACTGGAATTAGATGGAAACGAAGAGCTTGAAGATAGCTTTGGGAGCGGCCATTTATTATTTTATAAATACATACCACATTGTATTTTTTATTGTTAATGGTTAACGTCTATCTTCCACCATTTCCACACAATTTTGCATTTTACCTGCTTTAATAAGAGTCGTAGAAAAGACTGTGAGAAAGGGAGAAATTACTTGTCACAAGCAATTTTCTTATTTCATAGTGTTTTCTTCCCAGTCTTTAAAATATCTTTCAATTGGCACAAGCTTTGAATTGTCGTCTGCAGTGGCTTTCATTTTGGACCAATCTATAATTTTGTCGTGTTGAAATGCGTTAAAGACAATCCATTTAATTTACTTGTAATCTTGATTTGACCCAATATAACTATAAGATATGACCTGCGGACAGGGAGTGAAATAGCCCCGTTCGCGGTTGAATAAGCTTTGATATTACACGTGTGATTTTACACTAGTATGATAACTATGCAATGAAATCGAAACCTATGGTACCGCCAAAATGAAGTCATAAAGCATCTAATGACGTAATTTAATAAACGGCGTTATATGTTTCATGGAATATCATTTGAGCGCGTGCGTGACATTTCCAACCATTACACATGTGCGCCAAGTAAAGACTCAGATCAGCCTGTACATGCGCACAGTCTGATCAGAGTCATTCTGCGCTCTGTAAATAGATACTGACCCAAAACCTCTTTAAACAATCATCGAATATTCTAATTGCCCCGAATGGCTGTCCAGGGTACTCAATGTGTTCGAGTCATGCACCTGAGAAATTGTTGGGAATGTCACACACCGGCTCATATATATATGTGTGTGAATTCTATTATTTTTAGTGATTTATTGCAAAAATTAAGGTCAAATTATGAATAGAATATCAAATTTGTGTTTATGAATCCCGAATTTATCAAACACGTCGTCTAAAACAGATAACAGCTCAGCTGAGCCTCGTTTTATCTGTTTATAAAAGCATCTAATGGCGTAATTTAAAAAACGGCGTTATATGTTTCATGGAATTTCATATATATGTGTGTGTGAGTTCTATTATTTTTAGTGATTTATAGCAAAATTAAGGTCAAGTTATGAATAGAATATCAAAATTGTGTTTATGAATCCCGAATTTATTAAACTCGTCGTCTAAAACAGATAACAGCTCAGCTGAGCCTCGTTTTACCTGTTTTTAAAGCATCTAATGGCGTAATTTAATAAACGGCGTTATATGTTTCATGGAATATCATATATAGATCTATATGTGTGTGTGAATTCCGTATTATTTTTATTGATTTATAGCAAAATTTAAGGTCAAATTATGAATAGAATATCAAAATTGTGTTTATGAATCCCGAATTTATTAAACTCGTCATCTTAAACAGATAAAAACTCGACAAAGCCTCGTTTTTATCGGTTTATAAAAGACTCGTTTAATAAATTCGGCATTCCATAACCACTCATTTAATATATTCTACTTCCTCTTTTACCTTTACATTCGACTGAAATATTCTTTTTCATTGTATTATTTACCATATGAGCCTATGCGTGACATTTCAAAACAATTTCGCATGTGCGTGACTCGCACACATTGAGTGAGCACTCTGGACAGGAATTCGGGGGCAATTAGAACATTCGCTGATTGTTTTAAGAAGCTTTTGGTCATTCTCTTTCTACAGAGCGCAGAGTGAAGACTCTGATCAGACTGTGCGGATGCACAGACTGATCTGAGTCTTCACTTGGCGCACATGAGCAATGGTTGGAAATGTCACGCATGCGCTCATATGTCATTTCAATGTATTTTATTATTTTGTATATATATGTAAATGATGAGCTATATGCATGCTTAATTTGAAATAAAGGTCTGTTCTGTATATCCCTACAACTGCTTAAAATTTGTTTGTTCAATGAAATCTTTTTCGCCTTCTTAGTCTAGAGTATGGAATGGAAGCAATTTAAAAAAAATATAAAGTCGATCTTTTCGTTTAAGTCGCCAAACAAACTAAAAGGTTGACAAAAAACGGCGACCAATGTAGGAGTTTAAAGCTCATTTCAGATCTGAAAGAATGATTTGATTGGTCGACTGGTTATTTAATTGACAGCTGCGATTGTTCAATTTCAGGACGATTGCCCGAGACTTTCTAAAACGCTGTATGCGTTTTCTAGACTGAATTAAGTATATACAATACAGCACAATACAAAAGGTTTATTGCATTAAACATGTTTACAATGTTTACAGCAATTAATCAGACAAATTAGAGGAAATACATTAAGTATATATTGATACTTCAAATGCATTTTTTATGAAATGTTAGATTTTATTATCTTAGTGTCTTTAACATATTACCACACAATTCCGCATTTTTATGTACCAAAGAAATATACAGCTATGGAAAAAAATTGTGAGAAAAGAAGAAATTGCTTATTTCAACCAATTTCTTCTTTCCTACAAATTTTTATACCTAATACGGCCTTTATTTTCACTAACTAATTCAAACTAACTATATTTTGCCGTCTGAATTTTCAAAATAAATAAATAAATAAATAAATAAATAAATAAAAAATGAAACAATCTAGATTTTTTTCATTAGGGAATGAGTTAACCCTTCCTGCTCAATTTCTGTTTTTACGTCCCTGTATTTCTATACTTGAGAAAACATTGTGGAAAAAGAAGAAATGTCCTATTTTTCCACAATATTTTCTACCCTGCTGAAAGGTCATTTTTCATATAAAATCAACTTTAAAATGTCGTCTTCAAAATTTTTGAATTTAGACAGATATACAATTTGAAAAACAATAACAGGTTAAATAACAACAGATATAAACGGTCAAATGATCTTGGTAACAAGCGGCTTATGTTGGAGATAAAATCCCAGGTCTGAGCTAAATAAATGATTTGATTGTTTGATCGATTCCTTGGTTGACGATCGCGATTGTTCAATTATTCCCTGGAATGTTGGAGAGCTGTCCAATAGGCCTGTATTTTTAGCCCTGTACGTTCTATTCTATATAACTCCAATATTTTTTATAAAAGCCTGAAACACGATTAAAGCCTGCACCGCCAATGCTTAACCCATTACCCTACTACCCCACAATTTACGCGCCAAATAATCATAGCCGAGGATAACATTGTGAGAAAATAAGAAATTGCTTGTAACAATTAATTTCTCCTTTTCTCATAATGTTTTCTCCATTTGATGACCCTATATCTTTCATTAAACCACACTTTGATTTGTCGTTTGCAACTCTTTTTATTAAGACCACTTAAGATTGTCATCGCTTGGGAATGGGTTAACTCAGGGACTTCTAATCTTTCATCATGGGCCCTTGTGAGTTGCCGACGGTAACACCGACTACCTGCCGGTGACACCTTGAGTCTGTCTCGCCACATATTCTGGATAGTAACGTTACAACAGTTAAATGCCCAAACAACATATAACAATAACAGTTAAACACTAATATAACAGTCCCAGGTTCCATACATCAAACATCCGCTACCCCCTTTCCCCAAACTTGCCGGCGAGCCACGAATTGGGGGAAATATTGAAGGGAAAGAAGAAATTGCTTGTTTCAAGCAATTTCTTCTTTCCCTACAATGTTTTCTACCCTTTACAGTGATTATTTTTCAATTTAAATGCACTTTGATTTGTCGTCTGCAGGCTCTTCCAAATTGGAGCAGTCTAAAATTTTGTTACATGAGAAAGGGTTAAAACGATCTAACTACGCACCGAATCTTCCGAATCCCATGTGTGTGTTTCCGTTTATTTATCGTCGCTACCATAGCACATGCCCATATGAGCGACGCCCCAAGAAGACGGTAAGTTGTTTGGGAGGATAGTGCAAGGATACACGACGAAACTGCTGAGAGCCCCGCCTGGTTCTTTAACGTACTCGGTGGATAGCACCGTCACACGGGGCCTCAGTTTTACGTCTCATCCGAGAGACAATTAATCTGTTAGTTTGGTCAACCTATGGCTCGAACCCGCGACCTTGAGGTTTGAAGACAAGTGCTCTACCACTGAACCCACGAATCATTCTTTTCGCTTCCTCTGTATACCTAGAATATTCAAATGATCTGAAAATGTTACTGAATTACTGTTTGAATGGGTTTAACGCCACTTTTAACAGTATTTCAGCGGTTGGAGTACCTAACATTGCATTCCCGGTATGTCTCTTACCAGTACTACCACTATAGCCATTCCTAGCCTCCAGCTGCTATCCCACTTAGATTTACGGTTATCCACCCATTGGTGGGAGACTAATGTCAGACAGGATATTCGCCATGGCCGGGACCTGAACACGGGAAGGTCACATGAATTAGTGTATGTCTGCGAGTGTTATAAGCTTGCAACAACTTCAACATCGTCAGGTGGTGAAAATTCATCTTAACCTTTAGCAGACGGAAGAACTTGTTTTAGACTAGTCCGAATTGAAAGGAGTTGCAGACGACAATCTAATGTGTATGAAATTTTAGATATATTAAACTGTCTAGGTAGAAAATGTTGTGCAAAATGAAAAAAATGTGTTTTTTTGTGTGTGTGTTTTTCATTTTACAAAATATTTTCCTAATCGTTATACTTTAACCCATTCCCACTCAACCCCTCCTTTTTACGCCCTTCAATTAAAGAGCTTTGGAAAACATTGTGGAAAATGAAGAAATTGCTTGTATCAAGCAATTTCTTCATTATCCACAATGTTTTCTATCCAAAAAGACGAAAAAAATCAAAATTCCATCAACTTGAAATTGTCGTTTGCAGTTTCTTTCAATTTGGACCAGTCTAAAATTTTGCTGTGTTGGAATGGGTTAAGGCGTCCAAAAGCGTCACTGTGTTAGGATGGGTTACAACAGACAGCGGTATTTACGGTGTGAGTACACTCTCGACCGTCACTCGGACCCTACTTTGTTGACCATGGACCGGTGGTTGGGCGAGCAATATGTCGTAACATCGTAAATAACTTAAACGGAAGCTGTAGTTACGACAATTTCGAGGCCAACCGCTACACGGGAAGGTCACATGAATTAGTGTATGTCTGCGAGTGTTATAAGCTTGCAACAACTTCAACATCGTCAGGTGGTGAAAATTCATCTTAACCTTTAGCAGACGGAAGAACTTGTTTTAGACTAGTCCGAATTGAAAGGAGTTGCAGACGACAATCTAATGTGTATGAAATTTTAGATATATTAAACTGTCTAGGTAGAAAATGTTGTGCAAAATGAAAAAAATGTGTTTTTTTGTGTGTGTGTTTTTCATTTTACAAAATATTTTCCTAATCGTTATACTTTAACCCATTCCCACTCAACCCCTCCTTTTTACGCCCTTCAATTAAAGAGCTTTGGAAAACATTGTGGAAAATGAAGAAATTGCTTGTATCAAGCAATTTCTTCATTATCCACAATGTTTTCTATCCAAAAAGACGAAAAAAATCAAAATTCCATCAACTTGAAATTGTCGTTTGCAGTTTCTTTCAATTTGGACCAGTCTAAAATTTTGCTGTGTTGGAATGGGTTAAGGCGTCCAAAAGCGTCACTGTGTTAGGATGGGTTACAACAGACAGCGGTATTTACGGTGTGAGTACACTCTCGACCGTCACTCGGACCCTACTTTGTTGACCATGGACCGGTGGTTTGGCGAGCAAAATGTCGTAACATTGTAAATAACTTAAACGGAAGCTGTAGTTACGACAATTTCGAGGCCAACCGCTATCCATAGGACAAATACTATTTGGAATATGCCGGTCAACCTTTGGCCCATTACTACATGACACAATTTTACACTGATCGAAATTCAAAGAAGTTGCAGAGGACATTTTTATGGTGATTATTTCCTAACAATCTTTGTAATTTGGGACAGAGAGCATTGTGAATACTGAAGAAATTGCTTGTAACAATCAATTTCTTCATTCACCACAATGTTTTCCAACTAGGGATTTGTGGGAATGGGTTAAATCTATCAAGCACTTGATTTTTATCGAATTGTTGTATTTCAAGAAATTGATGAAATATAGAAATATGTATCTTGTTGATGTATAAATTGGTCAGGGCGAAGGGAAATATTGAAAGCCGGGCACCCGCCTCTCACCTGTATGTGCTCATGATTTGATGACGTGTACACATTGTTTATCTCATTGGTGTTTGAAGTGTATTCCGGTCAAGTTTTTTTTCAACAAGTTGAAAGACAAAATCGAAAGCAAGTAAGAAGACACTTTGTCATTTATTATTTCATTTTGTGTCAGAACTATACTGTTTAAGTGTAATCTTTTCTTGAATTTAGATTCAACCGAAATCCAGGTGTGTCATTTTTACCAGAGTCATCTATCAACAATTCAACATTGTTCAAGGTGTGTCAATATGAGTGACAGCTCGTGATCGTGTTTAGCTATGAAACAGAATAACCCATTCCCACACGGTGACGCTTTTCGACGCCTGTCAAGAAAACCATGTAGGAAAAAATTGTGTAAAATGAAGAAATGGCTCGTAACAAGCAATTTCTTCATTTTACACAATGTTTTTTACTCAGAAACTTTAAAAAAAAAATCTGAATTTTCATCAACTTTTGATTGTCGCCTGCAACTCCTTTCAATTTGGACCAGTCTACTGCCTTGATGGTCGAGTGGTATAGGTGCTTGACTCGTGATCTGAAGGTCACGGGTTCGAGCCCCAACGTCACCGGGTGTGTTCACGGGCAAAAAACTTAATAGCCAGCCCCAGTCTACCCAGCTGTAAAAGTGGGTAGCAGTGGGATTCAGCCACTGCCTCTCTTTCAGGGAAGTGAAAACATCTGGATTGTGCATCACCTGCCAGTCATACCCGAAAGGGGAGTTAGGCAGTATAAATAGATAGATAGATACAGTTTTGTCGTCTGGTAACGGGATAAGGAGACCATTTATTATTTTTTTAAAGTTTTCATCGTGAGTATTTTTTTCAAATGAAAAAGTTTTGTGATATATAGACAGCATACCACAGTTTTTTTTACCCCACTTTTTTTTTTATCTCTCTCCTAACCCTTTCCTGGTTTTTGAAATTTTAGACTTGGCCAAATTGAAAGATGTTGTAGACAACAATGAAAATTGGATGCAATTTGAAATGAAACCATCCTATTTGGTAGAAAATATTGAGGGAAAAGGATCAAATTCCTGTTACAAGCAGTTTCTCCTCTTTCCACAATGTTTTCTTATAGTATGAAATCCTGATAAAGTAAAATCCAGTAGTTGTACAGGAAAGGATTAATACAGTATGCTAGGTAGATAGGTAACCTTCGATTGTCACAACTTGGTTCAGTCAATTTGACTTGGTTAATTCAGGCGGTTTTGGGTAATAGAGAGTTGGTAGAGTCCTGGCGATTCCTTCATTTTTCACACTGTATTCGACCTTTAAAAACAAAAAAAAAAAAAAATAATTTTATCAATGAATTTTTTTGTAACATTTCTGAATTTGGACAAGATTAAAATTGTGCCATCTGGTTTTACGTATGAATCACAATTCTCATATTTTTGATTCGCAATCACTTTTGCTCATTTTCAGTCTAAAGAATTGTAAAGTAGAAAAAAAGACTTGCATAACCAAATATGGCAGCGTCATGGAGAGGGGTACCGATACTGATGATAGCTGCGCTCATGCTATTTGCTTTTGGAGGTGAGATTTATATTTTGTAACTAGGTATATCATGATAAATTGACATGTTACCACTGTCATTGAAAAAATCTATTTAACAATCAAATATTTCTCTTATACAAGAAGTGAACTTTGAACTCAGACATTTCTGTTCAGCATTTCTGATGGTTTTAGAACTGAAACATTATAACTACAGCTTATTCAAGCTACAGTTAGGAAATTTAGGCTGTCAAGAACAAAGTTTTGTCTTATTTTATGTCCCTGACTTGAGTAAGAGTAATTTTTAAAATCTTTGTCTGGTATGTTTGAAACCATTATAGATAAAGAAGAAATTATTGTTAGCAAGCGAATCTCATCATTTTCAACAATAACTTGAAAGCTTGTTTCTTGAGGGACATTAAAAGGCATGCTTGTTTTGGAATTGATGGGCTAACCCTTCCCACACAGTGATGCTTTTAGACGCCCCTAAAAAGATAAATAGAAAAAACATTGTGTAAAATGAAGAAATTGCTTGTAACAAGCAATTTCTTCATTTGACACAATGTTTTCTATCTAGTAAAATGAAAAAATCTAAAGAATGATAATTAGGAAAACATTATGTAAAATGAAAAATTGCTTGTAACAAGCAATTTCTTAATTTTGCTCAATGTTGTCTACCTAGAAAGTTTAGAAATTTCATACACATTAAATTGTCAAATCTAATGATAGATCCAAGGTCAAGATCACATCCCAAGGTTAAGGTTTTGTTAACCTTTTTTGTTAGATTGACGACTTAAACGCCGTAACTACAGCTGGACAAAAGTGTGTGAAAGTTTTCTTATAATGCTGAAAGTTTTGTTAACCCATTCCAACACATTTGCAACTTTTGATGCCCACAAAGAAACAAAAGCTTATTAAAATATAGTGGAAAAAGAAGAAAATTGTTTGATACAAAATTGCACTGAATGGTTAAGTCAAATCAATCAAAACTAGGAAAATTTTCAAGAGGAGGTCTATTGTTTTGATAATTTTTCTGTACTTTTGATGAAATGATCAAATTAATGATCCAATGAACCAAAAAATCGTTTTTTTCTCACTAGAGAGCACTTTGAGTGTTAAGTGCAATACTTGTATAAGTGTCCATAAAATATATAGACACTTAGAATAGTCACATGATTAGCCCTTTCCTGTTTAATCCAGAATAGTCACAAGTTAGCCCTTTCCTGTTTAATCCAGAATAGTCACATGATTAGCCCTTTCCTGTTTAATCTGGAATAGTCACATGGTTAGCCTTTTCCTGTTTAATCCAGAATAGTCTCATGATTAGCCCTTTCCCTTTTTAATCCAGAATAGTCACATGGTTAGCCTTTTCCTGTTTAATCCAGAATAGTCACATGATTAGCCCTTTCCTGTTTAATCCAGAATAGTCACATGGTTAGCCTTTTCCTGTTTAATCCAGAATAGTCACATGATTAGCCCTTTCCCTTTTTAATCCAGAATAGTCACATGGTTAGCCTTTTCCTGTTTAATCCAGAATAGTCACATGATTAGCCCTTTCCTGTTTAATCCAGGATAGTCACATGATTAGCCCTTCCCTGTTTAATCCAGAATAGTCACATGATTAGCCCTTTCCTGTTTTATCCAGAATAGTCACATGGTTAGCCCTTTCCTGTTTAATCCCTGTTTTGTGTCTCTGTAATTCTATATTTGAGAAACATTGTAGAAAAAGAAGAACAAACAATTTCTTCTTTTTCCACGATATTTTCTATCCTAGTGAATGGTTTTTGATTTTTATACCCCGCCGTTTTGGCAAAGGGGATAAAGAAATGGTCTCTGTCCGTCATTCTGTCTTTCCGTCACTAACCTTGTCCAGAGCATATCTCTTAAAGTATAATTGCTATCAACTTGAAACATCAAAGGTCAATAGATCTCATTAAGGAGAAGTGCAGTGCACAAGAACCACAACTCTTGCTTGCACAATTTTGGAGTTATTGCCCTTTGTTGTTTTAAAGACTAAGATTTTGTCTGGGACATATCTCTGAAAGCATAATAGCTATTAACTTGAAACGTCAAAGGTGGATAGATCTCATTGAGGAGAACCGATGCACAAGAACCATAACTCTTGCTTGCATAATTTTGGAGTTATTGCCCTTTGTTGTTTTAAAGGCTTAGATTTTGTCCTGAGCATATCTCTGAAAGTACAATAGCTATTATCGAACTCATTGAGAAGAAATGCAGTGCACAAGAAGCCTGAATCTAACTGGCTTCAGTTTACTATCAAGCTTTTACGGTGGGGGATGGCCATGTCCGACATGGCTCTTGTTCAAATTAAATCCACTTTGAATTTTCGTCTGCAAATCCTTTGAATTTTGACAGGTCTAAAAATTTGTAAAACAGGAAAGGGTTAACACTCAATTTGATGAACATATTGTTTTAAATATTTTCACAGGTTTGATCCACATTATTGGTATAGCAACCCCGTACTGGCATGAGACTACCATCACCAATTTGGTGTCTAAAGATTACAAGATTGGTCATTTTGGGTTGTGGGTGACATGTTCTGTTGCTACACTGGACACATTTGATTGTACAAGTTATAATACTGTGGAAGGTAAGCATCAATTGACTGATCGTGAGTGTCAATCAAAAGATTGATGGAGCAACCAAATCACACATATAGATCGGAAATTACCTTTGAACCCAAACATTGGCTGACATTTATGTGAACCATCATTAATTGTTATTTGAAGACATAAAATGTTGTAGTTAAGAAATCAGTGGGTGTGGGCAAAGGAGTTAGTGGGCGGGGCCAGCGATTGGTGAGTTACAATGTATTTGGCACAGTTATTGGCACAGATCAAGTATCATGAATGGATGATACATCTACAAACTGCAGGTCTGTATCTTTAACCCTTTCCTGCAGACTTCCTTGTTTTCATGTCCCAGTGATTTTTCTATTTGAGAAAATATTGTGAGGAAAGAAGAAATTGCTTGTTACAAGCAATCTTTTCTTTTCCCACAATATTTTTCTAACCTATAAGTTGCTTACTTTTGGTATTGCACCCACTTTTAAATTTCGTCTGCATCTTCTTTCAAATTGGATTGGTCTAAAGTTTTGAAAAACAGGAAAGGGCTAATGTTGAAGATCACATTTTAAAGTCAAAAGAAATAATGTGGTAATTTTCTAGTTTGCTGACCTGTACGAGTCAAATAGTTATATTGATTTTGGGCAAACTAGCTTGCGAAGAGCGAGGAGTTACAAGTTGACTATATGAAAAGTCAGTATATAATGCATTAGCACATTAGTTTTTCACAATTTGTCTGGAGAATAACTCTTTTTAGCTCACCTGAGCACAAAGAGCGAGGTGAGCTATCGTGATCGGTCGTTGTCCGTCGTCCGTCCGTCTGTCCATCCGTCCACAATTTCTTTAAAAATCTTCTCCTCCTAAACCAGTAGGCCAATCAAGCTGAGACTTTGCAGGGATGTTCCTTGGGTGAAGTTCTTCAAAAGTTGTTAAAAGAATTTAATTTCGTCTTAAACTATGGTTGCCGCGGCATATGAAAATGGGAATCTTTAGTAATTCTTTAAATATCTTTAAAAATCTTCTCCTCCTAAACAGTAGGCAAATCAAGCTGAAACTTTGCTGGGATGTTCATTGGGTGAAGCTCTTCAAAAGTTGTTAAAAGAATTTAATTTCGTCTTAAACTATGGTTGCCGCGGCATATGAAAATGGGAATCTTTAATAATTCTTTAAATATCTTTAAAAATCTTCTTCTCCTAAATCAGTAGGCCAATCAAGCTGAAACTTTGCAGGGATGTTCATTTGGTGAAGCTCTTCAAAAGTTGTTAAAAGAATTTAATTCCATCAAAAACTCTGGTTGCCGCGGCATATGAAAATGGGAATCTTTAGTAATTCTTTAAATATCTTTAAAAATCTTCTCCTCCTTAACAAGTAGGCCAATCAAACTGAAACTTTGGAGGGATGTTCATTGGGTGAAGCTCTTCAAAAGTTGTTAAAAGAATTTAATTCAATCAAAAACTCTTGTAACCCTGGCATATGAAAATTGGAAATTTTAGTAAATCTTTGATGTTGTTTTTTTCATAGACTACAAGGCCAAAGGCCTTTATATTTTGTAAAGAGCTTAATCATGTGGTTCTCTACCATGTTTTTTAATATTTAATCTCTTTGGTCAAAAATGCCCCCGCCCCTGAGGTCCGAAGTTTGGAAACATTCTTAATAAGAGCAATTTCAAAAGGCTTCTCCTCTTAAACTATAACATCTAGGATTTTCATAGTTGGTATGTAGCATAACTAGATGGTTTTGTACTATATCACAAAAAGTTTTCATCCAAGGGTCAAAAACGGCCATGACTAGGGGTCCAAAAATTTGGAAAAATGCAAAATTTGAGTATGCTGAATAAATGTTGAAAAAAAATCATTTTAAGGCGGAGGGCATTTACATTTTGAGTGTAGCATAGCCTGGCTGTTATCTATCAATTTTGATTAAATTATGCCTGTAGGTTAAAAAAAACCCTTCCCTGGGTGTCCAAAGTTCGTAAAAATGCTCAATTAGACCATGTTCAACAGTCTTCTCCCAATCTACAAAGTCTAAGGCATTCATATTTGATTTATAGCATAACCAGATGGTTCTCTTCTATGTTAGCTAAAATTTTAGCCTTGGGATAAAACATGGCACTGCCTCAGAGGTCCAAAATTGTGGAAAACACCCAATTAGAGCAACTTCAAAAGTGTTCTCCTTCTGAAATATAAGATGAAGGGCATTTATATTTGGTATGTAGCATGACTAAATAATTTTGTACTATGTTACTGGAAAATATGCTCTTAGGATAAAAATGTCTCTGCTCCATGGAATTGAAAATTGCATAAATCACATTGAAAGGATTCTTCTTAAATAGAAATGGAGAAATTGCTTGCTTTCTCACAATGCTTTTTTAAACCTTTTTCCCTGAGGGTGACAAATTCTGGGATAGTTTGGTAATCGATTAAACTATGAAGCCAAAGGCATTCATTTACATTTTAAAGCATTACTGGATTGTTTTGTACAAAGCCCAAAATCCTATATTTGTTTTATTTATTTTGCTCAAGTTTTGTCTTTTTTATACAAAAAAGTACTGTAATTTGCAGATGCCTCAGGTGAGCGATTTAGGACCATCATGGTCCTCTTGTTTTATAGACAGATTTCAAAAAAACATGGCACAATTTTTGTCCACCATGATTAGATGTGCCATGTAAAACAAGTTTTCAGATATCTCCAATGTCAAGATCACAGTTCAAGGTCAAAGATTCAAATTGAGCTTGTCAAGATCATATCACCTACTTGTGCATGGATTTCAAAATGATTTGAGATAATATTGTTATCATCCAAGAGTAGATGTGTCATTTGAAACAAATTTTAAGATAGTTCTAAGGTCAAAGTCACAACTCAAGGTCAAATATTCAACAGCTCTGACATTTTCTGGACAGTTTTCCTGTTGATAAAGTTTTCATATTACGGATACTTACCTTTGTGAGACAAGGTGTCCCTGGTTCCAAGTTCAATTTACCTTTTGAAGGTATCTTGTTTCACTTTTTCAATGATCTTAAGGCCTGTTCAGACTGTAATATTTTTCCTAAAAATCTTTTACCTATTCCCTTAAATCCTACTTTTTTACATCTCTCAAGAATAATTTTTTTTGACACATTGTAGAAAATGGAGAAAAAAGTTGAAGCAAGCAGTTTTGTCACTCCCACAATATTTTTCTGCCTAAAAAACAAACTTTCTTCGAATATTCATGAACACATTAACTATTGTCATGCTGAATAAATACCTACCCTGACTGCTTTAAAATCAGAGCCCTGAAAGCACCAGAAGAAATAGTTGTGGGTCAAAATCCATTTTGGATAACTATTTTCTAGCTTTGCTGTTTATTGTGATCACCTTGGCGTTGTTTACGTCCTCGTTGGCGTGACTAACTTTAACCTTGGTCATATCTCTGTTGTTATTGAAGATATCTTCATGAAACTTGGCATGTGTATTGACCTTCACAAGAGCTATCTAGACTATCAAGGGGAATAACTCTAAAAGCGTTTTTGTCCCTTTTTCGCATTATCAAGGACCTGCAGCCGAGCGTTGGCATCCGTGGGCGGTGCTTTTGTTAAGCAACTATGGCTTGAAAGAGACAAGCAGGAGGCTTAGACTAAGATCAGACTGCACTTATGTGCAGGCTGATATTTGTCTATGCCTCCTGCAAAACCACAAATAATTATGACAAGAGTTAAATATCTGTCCACATCTTTATTCAATTTGGACCATCATAAAATTTTGTTTTCTGCTAGTGGGCTACACATGTGATTGGTTGATCTACTTTTTATGTCCCGCATGGAAAGATCGGGACATATTGATTTACTGTTGTCCGTCTGTCTGTCCGTCATTCAGTCTTTCCGTTTGTCGGTCTGTCTGCAAAACTTAACCAAAAAACTTAACATTGCCATTTACTACCAGCCTATTCAAGATACAATGCTCATATATGGCTTGAAGATACATCCCCATAATATACATCTCCTCATGTCAAGGTCAAGGTCATGTGATAAGGTCAAGGTCACATACCAAGGTCAAACATTTAATCCTGTTGCGGGGGCATTGTGTTTTAAAAACATATCTTGTATTTAATTTCAGGGTTTATACAAGCAACTCGAGCAATGGTAATACTAGGTTTGTTGTTTGGTATGTGTTGTATTATCGTGACGGGTATCTGGCGCTTTGGAATGCCAGACTCGTACAGAGTTCCATTTATGGTTACATCTCTCACTTGTGGATTTTTAGCTGGTAAGTTAAATATTTTTCTACAGGTATGTGCAAAAATATTGAAAGTGACCAACTGCGGCAGTCAATCAAATAATCAGTTGACTGATGAAACTATTTGTTTAGACTGGAAGTTCACTTGGAACTCGGACATTAGCTGCTATTTATATGAACATTTTTGTTGGTTTGGTTGGCTTAAACATCTTAACTAGAGCTTATTCAAGTTCAGATCGCCAACCCACCAGTCTACTTTTCGGATGCTACTGGCCATAAATTTTGCAAAACAATGCTGTTGCGTTGTCTGCACATGTTATATTCTCCAAAGATTGACCTGTCTTCGGGACCGTATAACTTATCCAGATTGGGATAAATATTACTACTTCGTATGCATAACTGTATATTATATCGCCAAAAAGTAGCAAGTGGATAATTGCAATAAGAACTACGATTGTGGAGAAATCAAACTTAACTGTCACCCCAAATTAATTAGAAAAATAATTATTTTAAATTGCAAAAGCATTTATGTCTTACCTGTGCTCTAAGAAGATTCATCAAGAATTCAAAGCGTGCTTTTTGACAGGCGCTGACATTTTGGATATAGTTCGACAGAAACGGCCGAGTTGTCATGAATGACACTACCCAGAATGCCCAAATTCGATAGGTCAGTATTTGAAAAATGCCACCTACCTGAAGATAACGAATGCTGTTGAATATCGAAGCAGGACTTCCTGTCGTTGTCAATTGGCAGGGCTAATGGAGTGAATGGGCGGGGTCAGCTATTGGTCTATTGAATTGTCTGTTTATCACAGCCCTTGATATTTTTTCTACCTATTTGCTCTATAACCCACAGATCAGATTTTCTTAACCCTTGTCTTGCTATATAGATTCCCTTACTGAACTGCTGTCAAATCAAAGGGCTGAAAGTACTGATAGAACTTGTTGTTCAAAAATCAACATTTCTTTAAGAAATCAACTTCATAAACAACTCTGATAGAAAAGTACAAGCAGGAGGTGTAGACTAAGATCAGCCTGCACATAAGTGCAGTCTGATCTTAGTCTACGCCTCCTGCCAAAACCGGAATATCTGGGTTCAGCTTGACAAGGGTTAAGTATCCCAGTTTTACACTAATTCTCTTCATTCTGAAAAAAAATCTGGAGTATTTTGACATAGAACAAAAATTAGGAAAATTGCAGAAAATGCAAATAGAAATTCTAAAAAACTTGCAGAAAAGCTTAGTATTCAGACACATAGATCCTGAGCTGAACTTAAGTGGGGAAATAAAATTTTATATCAGAATAAACTGTAGAAAACAGAGTGTACTTGGACACAGCTTTACACATTTTAAATCTGTAAGTGGTGAAAAATCTGTATTTCAACATGTTCTTCTTACACTAGAAAAGCTTATTAACTTCTATATTTAAGCACTTTTTTCTACAAATAAGGAAAATCAATGTTTTCGCAGTTTAAATGTGGTCTAATCTAAATTCTTGTTGTATAGTAATGGGTAAATGCACTTAATTCATATTCTTTAATTGGCTTTTGACTCCACTCAAGAAAAAGGATTTGGTAAACATTATGGAAAACAAATAAAATTCTTGTAACAGGAACTTTCTTCATTAACCACAATCTTTTCTGCCCCAAAAGACGAAGAATTTTGAATATTTTATCAACTTAAAACTGTCGTCTGCAACTTCTTTCAATTTGGATGAGGTCCAAAATTTTCTAGTGTGGTAATGTCTTAACCCTTTCCCGTTTTTAAAATTTTAGACCGGTCCAAATTGAAGGAATTTGCAGACGACAATGAAAATTGGATGCAATTTAAAATGAAACCATCCTATGTTGTAGAAAATATTGTGGGAAAAGAAGAAATTGCTTGTTGCCTCAAGTATAAAATCAAAAAGACGTAAAATCTCATGTTTGAACAGGAAAGGGTTAGAATGTAATAACATAAAAAGATTTTATTTGCACAGGAAAAAAACCCAAAACTTTTATTGTGTCCCTTTTCAGCATTATTTTCCTTCATTGGAATAATAATTTATGCAGCAGAAATTAACAGCAATGAAAAAGACGATTCCATACCTGGGACTCAGTTCACCAATACTTTAGCCTGGAGTTTTGCTTTGTGTACGGTTTCATCTTGTTTAGCGTTTATAGCCACGATATTGCTTGGGATCGGAATAAGACAGATTGAAAAATAAATGGGAACAATCTCTATAAGGGCACAGTTTGGTTGTTTTAACCCTTTCCTGTTCACAACCGGGATTTTACGTTGCTGCAATTTTATACTTGAGAAAACATTGTGGAAAAAGAAGAAATTGCTTATGACAAGCAATTTCTTCTTTTTACACAATATTTTAACCACATAAGACGGTTTCATTTCAAATTGCATCTAATTTTTATTGCTGTCTGCAACTTTTTTCAATTTGGACTAGTCTAAAATTTCAAAATCAGGAAAGGGTTAAAATGTAGTGCAGTTCGAAACAATCTGTTTGATCTGTTTAACCCATTACCAAACGACAACATTTTAAACTGGTCAAAATCCAAGGAAGTAGCAGACAACAGTTGAAAGATAACGAGATTTTAAAAATCTTTCTTCAAGGGTAGAAAGCATTGTGGGGAATGAAGAAATTTATTGTAACCTGAGCTTTCTTCTTGAGGTGCATATTAACATTTGATTGTGTGGGAATCTGTTAGATGCAGTTAATGTCTGTTAAATACCTTTTTGACATTAACCCATTTGGACCCAAGGATGCCTCTTGATGCCCCTCAAGAAAAAAACTTCAAAAACATTGTGGAAAATGAAGAAATTGCTTGGTTACAAACAATTTCTTCATTATCCACTATGATTTTTCTTCACAGACTAAGAACTTTGAATTTTCGTTAACTAAGAAATTGTGTCTGCAGCTTCTTCGAAATTAGGCAAGACAAAACTTTTGCTTTCTGGCAGAGGGTTACATAGATAGAGCTTTAGCTATGTGAATGATCAAGCAAAAAGGAACCTCCTCAGAAGTGTGAAAAATATCAACCGTAGCCAGACTAGACTGCAGCAACTGTGCCGCCTGACCAGCATCAAAACTTTTGCATCTTGTTTCTAAATCTAAACGTAATTCTTCCTTGTCATTATATTTGTTATAACTCTTTCTTGTTCAATCCTAGATTTTTAAGTCGCTGTGAATTAGTAATTGAGAAAACATTGTAAAAAAAGAAGAAACTGCTTGTTAAAAGCAATTTCTTCTTTTTCTACCACATTCTCAACTTAACACAATATTCATTTTTCAAATTAAATCCTCTTAAGATTTTCTTCTTCAAAACCTTTGAACTTGGACTGGTCTGAAATTTCATAACAAAACAAAGGATTAAATACAGTTTTTAATAAACTTCTGTTAGATATTATTTTTTATGCACCCCTGCTATGGCTATGGGAATAGAGAGATACCTCTGTATATATGTGATTGTGTCTGTGTTTAGAGGGTATGTCCATTTCTTGTATGGAGCCTATCTTCTTCATTATTTGATGAAATTTTAAATGACTTGGCACAGATGTCCCCCTTGATGAAAGCTAGTGTAATGCAGTGTTCAATCTAGAGGAGGGCATGGCTAAAATGGCCCTCTAAAATCCAAAATGACCCCCTTCAAAATGAAGACTGGGCCCAAAAGGCACACTTCAATCACACATTCAATAAGACTTCTCTGAATGAAGTCATGGAAATAATGTCTTAACTTTTTCTAGTAGATTTAATTTGTTCAAAACAATACATTTATTATCAAAATGTTATGGTTTGTTACATTTAAAACCTTGTAATTCAATAGTTTGTCTATGTATTTGTATTGCATGGCCCCCTTGACCAAGAGCCATGGGCCCATTGGGCCCCCTATGATACAAAGCTAGATTGAACGCTGGTAATGTGAAAAGTTCTGTTGGATAATCTCAAGTTCAAGGTCACAACTGAAGGTCATGTGACATTTGTGTCTGTGGATTATTTCTAGTTTGAATAAATATTGCATTTCAAGTTTGAATTTTTGCTTAGGAACCCCATTAGAGGTCTATTTTCATTTGACTGTCTCATATCATATAAGGTAAAAAATGTGATATTGATCATCAAGATAAGTGTGTAAAAGGATCTTGCATTTTCAAGAAATTAAGAAAAGATAGATATATAGTAAGGCAAGATGGTCATCCTAAGTTCAGAAAATCGTCATATAATAGAAAGTTTTCACCATTGTCTGCCTGCACAGTTTGACCTGGGTTAATTCATTTTTTACTCCCAAGTCAAATAGTAACGCTTATCAGCCGGCACAGTTTGACCTGTGAACATTCCTTTCTCACTTCTAAGGAGGTCCTGTTTCACTAGACAGGTCATATGTATTTGAGTGTATGAAATATCATGAGCAGTGATTTAAGTGATATTATGTGATAGCAAGTAGAAATCAAAATTTGTAGCAAGTTATTCAAAAGTTGTTCAATTTTGTGTTTAACCCATCACCACACTATGACGGTTTCTGATGAAAAAGAATCATGGAAACGTTTGTGGGAAATGAAGAAATTGCTTGTGACAAGCAATTTCTTCTCTTTTCACAATATTTTCTACCCCATTTGGCACACTATTTCCAATTCGAGCACAGTTTGAAATGCAGTCTGCAACTTCTTTTAATTTGTATCAGTCTAAAATTTTGTCACTTGGTAATGAGTTAAACTACAGATTGTGTAGTTTTATATACCCTGCAGAATATTACTGCAGAACTATTACAATGTGTAACGATTTGTGAGCATTTACAAATGTTTTGAACAATGGGTGACTTGAACATTGTTATAAAGCTAGAATAAGATGTAGTTACAATATCTTATGACCCGTAGACTGTATGAAATTGCTCACAAAGTCCTTTCAAAATATTGTAAATACATGTAATTGTAAATAATCGTAAAGCAGCATTAACTCATTCGTAAACAATTAAGCCCTTTTATGCTCCCCAAGAAAATAATTCAGGAAACCATGGAAAATGAAAGAATTGCTTGTTTCAAGTAATTTCTTCAAAATCTACAGTATCCTCTACCCCAAAAGACAAAGATTTTTAGAATGTTATCATTTAAAAATTGTCGTCTGCAGCTTTTTTGACCTTGGAAAAGTCTAATTAGCGTAAAATTTTGCTGCATGGTCATGTAAATATCTTGGTAACTTTTAGAAAGATCAAATCAGACATTCCCTGCAATATAATTTTTTTTCTAAACCCATGACCACACATACCAGACTTTTTTAAGCCCTCAACGAATGCTTTACAAGAAAATATCATGGTAAAATGAGGCATTTCTTGTTTAAGGCACTTCTTTTCTCACAATGGTTTCTACAATACACTATATGATAGTGATTTTTTTATTGATTTTCTCTTTGAAAAATTAGTTGTTATTTCTTTCGGTTTAAAATTTTGTTGTCTAGCACTGTGTAAAATAAATTCAGATAATAATCATCTTTTTTGGAATTTTGAAAGTTAGATAAGCAATGCTTTGGTTACCGACTAACCATTTTTTCAAACCCTCCCAAATTTCAATTTCAAAATTGGTCCTCAACTTATGACTAGCAATTTCTTCTTTCCCCACAATATTTTCTACCACATAGGATGGTTTAATTTCAAATTGCATCTGGTTTTCACTGTTACTTGCAACCTCTTTCAATTCAGACCAGTCTAAAATTTCAAAAATTGGGAAAGGGTCAAGAGAGTGTAATGTTCTCAAAGTATTGAAGTGCTCAATTTATGCCTAGTCTTGCAGAAAAACAAGTTTTTAACCCGTTCCCACACAATGAAGCTTTTTTGACGCCCCTTAAGTAAAACGGCTTTGGAAAACATTGTGGAAAATGAACAAATTGCTTTAAAAAGCAATTTCTTCATTATCCACAATGTTTTCTACCCTAACAGAAAAAGAGTTCTAAAATTTCATCAAATAAAAATTGTCGTCTTCAACTTCTTTCAAATTGGACCAGTTTAAAATGTTGTCATCTGGTAATGGGTTATGCAACTCCAAAAATGTCATATGTGAAATGTATTCAAGCTTTGCCAGAATTATATCTTATGATTAATGTAAGGTATGAAAAGCAAGAATTCAAAGCTAGAAACTATACAATACACAGTGGAATCCTCTTAATAACAATCCTGATAATAGCAATTCACTGCTGAATTGCAACTCATATTTTACTCAAATATTTCATTTATGGAACATATAGCTCCTTGTAATAGTAACTTTTGGTTTATTGCAACTCACATTTTGCACAAATATTACATTTATAGAACAAATAGCTCCTTGTAATAGCAACTTCTGGTTAATTGCAACAAAAGCTTTGACAAATTGATGTTGCAATAAACAGGATTCCAATTGATCACTCAGCCTAAAACTTCCACATGAGTGTATAAATCAGTTTGCACTCCAACCAACATTTAAACAAACTTAAGATATATATTGATGAACGAATTTTGCGTTAAATTAGAGATGAGCAAAACAGGTGCGTGACCCATTCAAACTCAATCTCGCTTTTTTATACCCCTAAGGATAATACATGAGAAAAACAAGGTTGAAAATGAAGAAATTGCTTGTTACATGCAATTTCTTCATTTTCAACCATGTTTTTTATCCAAAAAGATGGAGATACTTAAAATTATGTCAACCTGAAATTGTCATCTGCAACTTTTGGATTTGGACCAGTCTTAAAGTGTCTCTAGTGTTTCTTAAGTTTCTGGACATAATTGCTAGGGATAAATAATCAACAGCTTGCTGGACTCACCCACTGAGCTCCAACAGGAAGTTCCTCTTTGATATTAATCGGCGTTATTGTGAAAAATATATGGCCAGTAACATGTATAAAAAGTAAAATGATTGGTTGGGAACGTAAACGTTGAAACTGCATTTTGAATAAACTGTAGTTTGTAGTTTGTTTATACAAATTTATTTTAGTTCGATTGCGAAGAAAGCTTCAAGCTTATAGATTAGCTCTCGAATGCTCATGATTCCATATATTTTCACGTTCCTGAAAGAGAGGCAATGGCTTAAACCCACTGCTACCCAATTTTACAGCTGGGTACACTGAGACTGGCTATTAAATGTCTTGCCAATGATCACCCCGGTGGCGGTGGGGCTCAAACCCGTGACCTTCAGCTCACGAGCCAAACACCCATACCTCTCGGCCATCGAGACAGTCTGTATTTAGATGCTTAGGTGGCTAAACCAACAAACATTCAATGAAGCATTTGTCGGTGAAAACTTGAAAATATGAAAAAAAATGGGCTAGCAAAATTCGGTAACAATAGCTTGAATAAGTTGTAGTTCAAGGGCTTTGGTAGCTATTTGTGGTCACTTTTTATACCAGTTTAAATCAGGACTTCTGTCATAATTTTAAGTCATTATTTACAGGTTGTACAATTTGTATTATATAGATAGGTTGCCTTTTATATACTGCTGTTTGTTATACATTTATATTACAAATCATTTTATCAAAACATTGGCAATAAATATATAATTTTTAGTAAAATCAAGTGTTTCTTTTTCTGTAACATTCAGCTCACCTCGGTATAAAGTATTGATTCTGAGATTTTTAGCTACACTCGTTTTAAGCCTGCGAGCTATTTTTATGGCATTGTGTCTGCCATGCATCTGTCTGTATGTAAATTTACTTCATCAATCTTCTCCTCAGAAATTCTTGCACAGATTTCAACCAAACATCACAGGGATAATTCTTGGGTAACCCTTTATCAGATCTCTTTATAGAACGTTGATCACATGAAATCGTGACTGTTACGGGTTCGAAAAAATTCATATATGGCTTGTAGTGTAAACGAATCTTCTTCTCAAAAACCAGCTGATGATTTTCAACCATGTTTCAAAGAATGATCCTCTGATGATCCTTTATTCGATTCTTGAAAAGAATTTTGATCGGCTAAACCATTGCTTTTATGGGTGGGACTTATTTCGATTTCGGAGTTATTGTTCCTAAATTGGCATTACATAGTTATTCCCCCTGTAGCATGAAATATAGAGACCGGTTAAATAATCGCTATGAATGACATCGAGCGAAAAAAGCAAATATTTAAAGCGATATTACGAAAAACCTTATCATACTTGTGTATGAACATGTTTCGTGTACTCATATAGCGTCTTTAGTTTTTGTTCTTGTTGTTTTTAGCTCTACTGGCTGAAAATCCTCGTTAACACTCTAGAGTCCACAGTTTTCATTTGATTCTCTTCAACATTTCACAGAATGATTGTACCATCATAAGGATTGTTCCCTTCGGAATCGAGTATGATCCGTCAAGAAACACGGGAAAAGTGGCCTTTTTAAAATTTTAATGGAAAAATGTATAAAGAAAATCCTCGTTAACACTCTGGACTCCACAGTTTGAATTGGATTCTCTTCAAACTTTCACAGAATGATTGTACTATCATAAGGATTGTTCCTTTCGAAATTGGGTATGATCCATCAAGAAACACAGGAAAAGGGGCATTTTGAAAAATTAATAAAAATCCTCATTGATAATCTAGAGTCAACAGTTTTCACCGGATTCCCTCAAACTTTCACAGAATGATTGCACAATCATAAGGATCGTTCATTTAAAATTGGGTATGATCCGTCAAGAAACATGAGAAAAGGGGCATAATTAAAATATAATTTAATGATCTTCGTTAACACTCTAACGTCCACAGTTTTCTCTTCAAACTTTCACAGAATGATTACACCATCGTAAGGATTGTTCCTTTCAAAATTAGTAATGATCAGTCAAGGATCACGGGAAAAAGGGGCCTTATGAAAATTTGATTAAAAAGATCATCGTAAACACAATAGAGTCCACAGTTTTCAATAAATTCTCTTCAAACATTCAAAGAATAATTATTACATTCAATGTAACGTTCCTTTCGGAAGAGGGTTTGATCCACCAAGTTTCATGGGAGAAGGGGCCCTATGAAAATTTAGTAAAAAATCTTAGTTAACACATCATAGCCCTAGATTTCACCAGATCGACTTCAAACTTTCACTGAATGATTGTACCATCAAAAGGTTTGTTCCTTTCAAATTTGGTCTGATCCACCGAGAAACATAGGAAAAGGGGCTTTAGGAAAATTCATTTAAAAAATCTTAACTAATGATTTAAAGTCCACAGATTTCATGGGGTTGTCTTTATACTCAAACAGAATGATTATACTTCTGTAAGTATTGTTCCCTTTGGAATTGGTTCAGATCCATCAAGTAACATGGGAAAAGGGGCTATATGAAAATTTAATTAAAAAATCCCTGTTAACACAATGAAGCCCACTGCTTTGATCAGATTTTGTTGAAACTTTCGCAGAATGATTGTAAGGTCATAACGATCATTCTTTTCATAACAGGGTTTGAACTGTCAAGAAACACAGGAAAAGGTGCCTTATGAAAATGTCATTTATAAATCCTTGTTACCAGGTCCAGAGCTTTCATCGGATTTTATTCAAACATTCACATAATAATTGTACAATAATAATGATTGTTGATGTTGACATCAAGTATCACAGAAAAAGGAGCAGTATGAAATTTAGTTGTACCACAATAAAGTCATCAGTTTTCATCAGTTTCTCTTTAAACTTTCACATAATGATTGTTTCACCATGAAGATTTTTCTTTTCAAATTAGGCCTGATCTGTCTAGTATCATGGGAAAAGGGGCCTTTTGAGAATGTTATCTAAATCCTTGTAACCAAGTCCAGAGCTTTCATTGGCTTTTCTTAAAACCTTCACAGAATCATTGTATAATAATTACGATTGTTGATGCTGTCATGAGATCTGATCCTTCAAGTATCACAGGAAAAGGAGCCTCATGAAAATTGTATTTTAAAATCTTTACACCAAGATAAAGTCCGCAGTTTTCATCGGATTCCGTTCAAACTTTCACAGAATGTTTGTACCATCATTAGTATTGTTTCTTTCCAAATTGGGCCTGATCTGTCTAGTATCATAGGAAAAGGGGCTGTATGAAAAAATTATTACCAAATCCTCATTAACACAAGAATGTCCTCAATCTTTATCAGAATGTCTTCAAAATTTAAAAGAATGAGTGTACCATCATTTGGATTGTTCCTTTGTAAATTGGGTCTGATTGGTTAAGTGACTTAAGAAAAGGGGTCTTATGAGAATTTTATTACAAAAACATTCGTTGTCTGCGCATGTCATACTCTCCGAAGATTGACCTGTCTTCGGGACCGTATCACTTATCCAGATTGGGATAAATATTACTACGTCGTACGCATAACTCCATAATATCGCCAAAAAGTAGATAGTGGAAAATTGCAATAACAACTACAATTGTGGAGAAATTAAACTTAATTGTTGCCCCAAGTTAATTAGAAAACGATATTATTATAAATTGCGAAAGCATTAATGTCTTACCTGTACTACAAGAACTTTCATGGGCGCTGACATTTTGAATGTAGTTCGACGGAATCGGCCGAGTTGTCACGAATGACACTACCCAGAATGCTCAAATTAGATAGGTCAGTATTTGAAAAATGCCACCTGTCGGGAGATAACGCAAAAACATCGTTATCACAATAAAGTCCTCAGTCTTTATCATTTTCTTCAAACAATCTATCATTAGGATTGTTCCTTTGTACATTGGGTCTGATTTGTTAAGTTTCACGAGAAAAGGGGCCTTATGAAAATTTCATTATAAAAATTCTTGACACAATTCAGTCCACTGTTTTCATTGATTCTCTTTAACTTTTAAAGAATGATTGTACCATCATTAGAATTGTTTCTTTTGAAATTTTGTAAAGTATCATGGGAAAAGGGGCCCTATGAAGATTTCAATATAAACTCATTAACACAATGAATTCCACAGATTACACAGATTGATTGTACCATCATTACAGTTGTTGATTTTGACAGTGGATCTGATTATGGCAAGTGTCACATAAAAAGGGGCCTTCTGAAAAACTTTCTTAAATATTCTTGTTAACACAATGATACTCAACATATTTCATCGGATTCACTTTAAGCTTTCACAAAATGATAAAACCAACAGTGAAATATCACGGGAAAAGGGGGCTTGTGAGAACTTGATTTTAATATCTTTGTTAACACAAAAAAGTCAACAGTTTTATCGGATTCTCTTCAAAGATGCATGGAATAATTTTGGCATTGGAAATACAGGAAAAGGGTCCTTACAGATTATCATTAAAAACATTCTTGTGTGTGTGCTGAAGTTCACAATCATTATCAAATTGTCTTTTGAATTTCACAGGACAATTGTAGGGTTGTAAAGAAAGTTCCTTTTGGAATGAAATTGATCCAACAGAAAACACAGGAAAATGGGCCTTATTGATTTTCATTCAAAACAATCCTGTTTATGTGATAAGATCCACGATTATTGTCAGATTCTGATGAAAATTTTACAAGATGATTTGTAGGGTCATTAGGTAACTTCCTTTTGGAAATGGAGTGAATCCGTCACGAAACACGGGAGAAGGGGCCTTGAGGATTGTTGCTCAAAATAATAAAGGGGAAAAAGTCCAATTTTTTCCTTTATGCCTTCTTCTTTAAGCAATTAACTTCCTTAAATATCAGATTTCTCTAACGGAAAACTTGATAACCAGTAGAGCGTCTCAGGCCCTAATGTGCCTCTTGTTATATTCGTTTCATACCTCCATGAAAACAAAAGTATTTTCATTATCTCTTAAATTATTTCTCCATGTACAAAGCGAGGCCAATGATGGGAGTGTGAACTAGAGGTGCTCAAGCGCCCAAATCTCCACCGGACTGAATTTCCTTGATACAAGTAATTTGGGGTTTTTAACACAGGAGGCAACTAATAGGAGAAAGAACTAGAGACTTATAATCACTAAATGATTTTATTAACCCGCCTTTATTTCATCAGTCGGTCGTTAGTCCGCTTCATCTTGGTGTATATGCGAGCGTCCGTCAGTCCACTGCATCTTGATGTATATGCGAGCGTCCGTCAGTCATCTGCATCTTGGTGTATATGCGAGCATCCGCCAGTCCACTGCATGTTGGGGTATATGCGAGCATCCGTCAGTCCACTGCATCTTGGTGTATATGTGAGCATCCGCCAGTCCACTGCATCTTGATGTATATGCGAGCATCCGTCAGTCCACTGCATGTTGGGGTATATGCGAGCATCCGTCAGTCCACTGCATCTTGGTGTATATGCGAGCATCCGTCAGTCCACTGCATCTTGGTGTATATGCGAGCATTCGTCAGTCCACTGCATCTTGATGTTTATGCGAGCATCCGTCAGTCCACTGCATCTTGGTGTATATGCGAGCATCCGTCAGTCCACTGCATCTTGGTGTATATGCGAGCATCGGTCAGTCCACTGCATCTTGGTGTTAATACGAGCGTCCGTTAGTCCATCCCTACGATTCTGTATGGACAATAATACCAACGTTTATGGATGGGTTTCAAATTATTTTCACTTTTTCTTCAAAGATTGGACGTGTCATTTAAAGGATTTATGCCTATTATTCAAACACCAAAGTCACTTTTTTCATGGTCAAATTTTTGTTCAGATTATATCAATGCATGAATCTAATTAAAACCTTGCGCAGCTTTCCCCCTTGATTGATTGATTGAATGGGATTTAGCGGCACTTTTATCAATAGTTCAGTCATATCGCGGCGGCTAGAGCACCTAACAATGGATCCCTGGTATTTCTCACACCAGTACTACCACTTCATCCTTTCCTAGCCTCCAGCTGCTATACCACTTAGGTTTACGATTATCCGCCCATTGGTGAGAGACAAATGTCGGAAAGGATATGTGCCGCCGCCGGGAATCGAACCCATGACATCCAATAATTGAAGATTGGGAGTCTTATGCGTTATCAACTGCGCTATGGCGGATTTCCCCCGGGAAGAGCACTAGTGCCATGCGTAAAGTTTAAGGTCACAAGTGAAGGTCATATTTTAAGTACTTTTGCTGGGGTATCCGTGTCTTTGACAATTTTCTAGTTTCAGTAAGTATATCAAAATACTGGAATGTTTCGTTATACATTCTATGAAAATATGGCACGTCAGGCGAAAAAGGACCTCCTGGGAAGTGCGAAAAGCATCGACCCTGGTCAGACTGCGCGGATCGCGCAGGCTGACCTGGATCGAGGCTTTTCGCACTTTGACGCTTTGACGAGTTTTTGATTGTTTTTGAACTGCGAGAGCTGGTTGCGCCTATAGCACCTGATATATTTGCTAGGTATTGGTTTTACAGAAAACATGTTTGGTCCCTTTTCGGCTTTCATGTCAAATGTAAATGCAAAACGAAAATTATACTAGAATGATCAAATCTAACCCATTACAAAATATACATTATTTTGACTAGTCCCAATCGAAAGTAGTTTCAGACAACAATTTTAAGTTGGTGAAATCTTACAAAGCGTAGAAAAGATTGTGGATTATAAAGATATTGCTTGTTACAAGCAATTTCTTTATTACCCATAATGTCTTCCACAATTATTTTTTTCTTATGGTCCGTAAAAAAGCGGGATTGTGTGGGAATGGGTTGAAGAAGCCCCGTGTTTGTCAGGTAATTTGCGAAAAGCGCACGTGAATAAAAAATGTGAGTCAAATTTATATAAGAATTATTTTGGGCGAAGAAAACAAAACAAAACAAAACAAAAAAAAAAAAAACCTAATTACAACCATTTTCCTTTTCCCCACAATAAAGTCCTTCTTGGGTTTGGGTAGGGGTAAAATAAAGAATTATATATAAATGGGACTAAGAGTCTGGCAGAGCTTATCGGCTATTCGAACCTTGCAAACCAGTGCACAGATACCAAACGAAAACCATTTTGCGTTTAGTACACTGCTAGATTGACGAAAATTTTCTCGATGTTGAAGACGTAATCCTCACAAGATACGGGTACACGATGTCCCGTGATGGGTGATAACGTTCCTTCATATCTAGGTTAAAACAAACAAGAACTGATGAGTTGGCCCTAATAGCCAGTGTTACCCTAACCCCAGTGGTATTTGGACCTCTATACACGGAGAGGATAGCTCAGGTACGATTCTCTCTCTCTCTTTTTAAAATTTTAATTAAATCCATCACGAGAATTAAAACAGTTTAGAGAAGGGCATCGTCGGTACGAGACCTACCGCTCGTAACAACAGCTTAACCCTATCCCGTTTTTTGAAATTTTAGACTAGTCCAAATTGAAAGAGGATGCAGATAACAGTGAACGTTGGATGCAATTTCAAAGGGAACCATCCTATGTTTGTAGAAAATAATGCGGGAAAAAGAGAAATTGCTTGTTACAAGCAATTTTTTCTTTTTCCCTAATGCTATTCCAAGTATAAAAATACAGTGAAGTAAAATTCCGGGTTTGTACAGGAAAGGATTGATCAAGTCACGAAATTTTGATAGCCAACCGATAACATGATTCATTCATATAAAACAAAACAAAACAAACAAACAACAACAACAACATTAACAACAACAAAATTTGGTTCGTTGGCATTAACTCATTTGGAAGCTAACTGATTTTTGATGTCTTGGCTCACATTTTGACGCTTTTGTAGCATTTCTTTGAAATATGCAACTGCCAAATTAATAGCTGACATGAATTCCCACAAAATTTTTCTAATTTTGAGTTAGATGACCTTAATAATTTTCGCTTAATCAACTATCAAGATTCAACCGGGAGAGAGGGCGAGAGAGGAGGCGAGAGAATGGACGAGATAGATAGATAGATAGAAAGACAGAGAGAGAGCAAGAGAGAAAGAAAGGGCACGCGCGAGCGTCTGGGCGAGCGAGTAAGCGAGCGAGAGAGAAAGAGAGAGAGAGAGACAGGAAGAGAGACAGAAAGAGAGAGGGAGAAAGCGCGCGCGTGAGATAGACAGACAGAAAGAGAGAGAGAGAGAAAGAAAGAAAGAGAAATAAAGAGAAAGAAAGAAAGAGAGAGAGAGGCAGAGAGAGAGAGAGAGAGAGAGAGAGAGAGAGAGAGAGAGAGAGAGAGAGAGAGAGAGAGAGAGAGAGAGAGAGAGAGAGAGAGAGAGAGAGAGAGAGAGAGAGAGAGAGAGAGAGAGAGAGAGAGAGAGAGAGAGAGAAAGAAACAGAGAGACAGAGACAGACAGAGACGGAGACAGAGACAGAGAGTCAGAAAGAGAGAGAGTTAGCGTTACATAATTTCAACTGATAAACCCAATGAACTTTTCCTCAAACCCGTCCATACTGATATGTCTTATCTAGGACTTACGACGTTATACCCTGTGTGACTTAAATGATATAAAGCGGCATATTTTCGCGCTTTGGACACTGTTATTTCACTATATTGCAGTTTTATCGAGTCTATCTGGACTTTTTTGTTAGCAAAGCGTCAGCTTTTATAGCTTCAGTTAACAGACAAAATTTTGAGATGATTTCAAAGTTCAACGAGTACAAATCGCCACTGGAGGCTTAATCACTTATCAGATGAATGAATACACCATAAAAAGTAGTTATTGTGTATTTTAAGAATATTACAAACTATATTCAAATTGTAGTGCACTCTTTCAAAAGCATGCGATCTAACCCATTCCCACTCAATTCCGCTTTTTAAGCATCTCAAGAAAAATGCTTTGGAAAACATTAAAGAAACTGCTTGTAACAAGCAATTTCTTGTAACAAGCAATTTCTTCAATGTCCACAATGTTTGTTTCCAAATTCAACTAACTTGAATTGCCGTCTACAACTTCTTTCAATTTCAACAAGTATAAGATTTTGACATGTTTAAATGGGTCGACTCCTGGGTTACTTTTACCTATTTTATTTATCATGATAATCTTTTACAAAGAGGATTACTTAACAAAACCATGTTTTGCTAGCTTACAGTACTTTCAGTACTTTGATTTGTTACGTCTGACGGCATCATTGCTAGTATGCCTTTCCAGTATTTTTGGGTACCGTTTTACTTTTCCCTTGTCGTTAATTAAAATAAGACATACTGTAAGAGTCTACTTTGCAATACGTTTTATTTGAGTGTTTATAAATAAAAGTAGCCAATAAGTATAATTTCAAATGTAAACGAATTGCTAATTTTCCCGTGACCCCTATATTTTTTGCGAGAACTGCACACGCTGACTATAGGGTCGAAACTTATTTTAACTTTATTTCTCCATGTAGATTTGGGAGAATTTCGGTTGTTTATTAAACCTTATTGGTTGTTCATTTTCAAAATAACATCTCTGATTGACATCTGCTGGATTATACCTCTCTTTTTTTCTTTCAAATATTTATTTCAGTCTGTTTCGAAGACGACAGTTTTCTTTTGACGTATCACACACATACTTCTGAGTAGATCTGATAAAACGTGCCTTAAACGATCTAAAATCCGATGGATAACGTTTAACTACTTTTGTTTGTTTGAATGGGGTTTTACGCCGCTTTTAACAATCTTTCAGTCATATCGCGGCGGCTGGAGCACCTAACAATGGATTCCTGATATTTCTCACACCAGCACTACCATTACATCCTTTCCTAGCCTCCAGCTGCTATCCCACATAGGTCTACGATTATCGATCCATTGGTGAGAGACAAATAGTCGGAAAGGATGAGTGCCGCCGTCGGGAATCGAACCCGGGACCTCTAGATTGACAGTCCGACGTGCTACCAACTGCGCTATGACGGCGGCTGTACGTTTAACTAATATTGAGGCGGTGTATCATCACTTTGACTTGGTTACTGCCCCTAGATCTATCGATACTAGCTAGAGGTCTCTCACAGACAGCGGGCTACCAGTCTAATAATCACTGTGCGATTGTTCTAACAATGAATCTAGCAAGTTCCCTATCAAAGCCGTCTATCAGATCCCTTTTGCCGTCTTCAATAACCTAATGACTATCCCTCCGACAGGAATAAAATTATTCCATTATACTATTGCTAGAAGCGATTAATAGGTTTATACAATAACCAAACCACATTTATTAAACTCTTTTGCATCAAAGAAACAGGCTCAGCCACACGTGAAAATATAGCTTTTGTTGTTTACTCATTGAAATAATCGATGGTTACTGAAACAAAAAAAATGACCAATCGCTGGTCCCGCTCACATACTCCGTTGGCCCCGCCCATTAACTCCTACAGGAAGTGGCGCTTCGATTTTAAATGGTGTAATTTTCCATTTATGACCAGTAGGATATAATAAAAAAGAAGAATTGTTGGTTGGAGACCTAAATGTCGTAGCTGCAGCTTGAATAAGCTTACCACGCTGAAGTCGCAAAACCAACAAACAAGAGGACCATATGGTCATAAATCGCTCCCCTGAGTATGATGGTTAATGGCTTTATGACATAAACAAAATAGCAAAGCCCTCTGTCTAATTATTTTGGAGAAGATGTTTAAGGATTTCTCTTTTAATCCTAGGCTTACTGATGATCCCACCATATAGCGCTAATTTCCTGAATATGGTAATGCTTTGGAGTATAGACATCAATACATACCAAGTATAAAAGCTCTAGGCCTTATGGTTTCGGAGAAGAAGGTTTTCAAAGATATCATTATTCATTCCTTACTAAAATTAGGGATTGCACAGAAAAGGGCTAATTTCTAGAATACGGTAATTCTTTGAAGTAATTTGGTAGAGGGTCAATACTTGATGTTATGTAGCAAATATCGAAGCTCCAATCCTTATGGTTTGGGAGGAGAAGATTTTAAAAGATTTCCTTCTTTATTCCTTTGTGAAATAAGGGATCGCAACGAAAAGGGCTAATTTCAGAATACGGTAATTCTTTGAAGTATTTTGATAGAGGGTCAATGGCTGATGATATGTACCAAATATCAAAGCTGTAGGCCTTATAGTTTGGGAGAAGAAAATTTTCAAAAGTTTCCTTATTTATTCCTTTGTAAAATCAGGGATCGCACAGAAAAGGGCCAATTTTCAGAATACGGTAATTCTCTGAAGTATTTTGGTAAAGGGTCAATAGATGATGATATGTACCAAATCTCAAACTCTAGGCCATATAATTTTGGAGAAGAAGATTTTGAAAGGTTTCCTTCTTTATTCCTTTGTAAAATCAGAGATCGCACAGAAAAGGGCTTATTTTCAGAATACAGTAATTCAATGAAGTATTTAGGTAGAGGGACAATAGTTGTTGAAATGTACCAAATATCAAAGCTCTTGGCCTTATGGTTTAGAAGGAGATGATTTTTAAAGATTCCCTTTGCAAAATCAGGGATCGCACAGAAAATGGTTAATTTGAAGAGTACAGTTATTCTTTGAAGTATTTTGGTAGAGGGTCAATAGGTGATAGTATGTACCAAATATAAAAACTCTTAGCCTTATGGTTTAGGAGGAGAAGATTTTTTTAAATAATTGTTTACGGACGGACAGACGGACGCCTGCCAATTACCGATCACAATAGCTCACTTTGAGCACGTTGTGCTCAGGTGAGTTAAAAAGCTGAACACAAATGGTGGCCAATGTTGGAGTTCAAAACTCACTTCTGGTTTAAATGAATAAAGTTGCAGAGGGCAATTTAAAGTAAATAAGATTTTAGATTTTTTCCAACTCTCTATGTTGAAACATTGAAACTTGTTGCAAGCAATTTTTTCGTATTACACGTTTTCTCATTCTTTTTCTTGAGGGGCGTCAAAAAGCGTCATCGTGTTGGCATGATTATGATGAAACCTATTCATTGAACATAAAGTCGGAAATAGTTCTTTCACCTTAGATTAATCTCCCTCGATTCTGCTTCCTGGAGAATAGACTAGTACTCACACCGATGATGAGGATTAATGGCAGAAAGGGATATATCACGCATATAAGCCAGTTGGGTAATTTCTCTGAAATTCTTTTTCTTTAAAAGGTCTATTTATTCTTTATAATTTACGTTTACCTAAAATGGTGGCTCACTGAGGTTGTCACCTCCATAGTAGCAATCGTTTAAAAACTTTGTTACTAACATTAGAAAAAATCTTTTCACATGTGCGTCTCCCCTCCCAAACGGGGTATATCACGCATATAAGCCACTTGCGTAATTTCTCTGAAATTCTTTTTCTTTGAAGGGCGTATTTATTCTTTATAATTTACGTTTACCTAAAATGGTGGCTCACTGAGGTGGTCACCTTCATAGACTATAGTAGCAATCGTTTAAAAACTATGTTACTAACATTAGAAACAATCTTTGCGCATGTGCGTCTCCCATCCCAAAAGGTAGGACAAACATTGTCATACCGTATAATTAGTATGGTATATATGGAAGGTCCATCTAAAACCGAAATAAAATTGGATCAGATCGTTTTAATTGATCATGTTCAAGCTGAAGTCGTTTTCAAGATCGCGTTAATGTATAAACATATGTGTAATTTATCCTACTTTTTGTGATTTGTGTACTACGTTTTGTGCATATATTGCTTACGTCATAGAAGTGTTAGAAATAGACATAATTATGATTCTCACTTTTTTGTTTTGACTACTTGTACAGTATATCCAAAATGATGCTTCGGGCTGTACTCCTGGCCTGTTTAGTGGGCGCCAGTCTTCAACAATGTAACCCTGATGATTGCAAACTACCAAACTGTAGATGTTTTAACGACCCAAAACCACCGGGTAACTTGCCAGTAAGTAGTCAACACGCGTAGTGCTGTTTATTTTACATGATAAATTATCCAGAAAACCCGTCCAAGTGACTAAAATACTTTTCAGTTCTTTTTTTTTTAAAGTTTGATATTCACTATCTTTCTGATTCACAAAAATGAAATTGACAAAAAAATCTTAGAAACTGACAAAGATTCAACTGGTTTTGTACATTTACCAACATACCAGACGACATAAGTTTAGACCGGCCTAAATTCAAAGAAGACGCAGACGACATTTCCAAGGCGATGTAATTTTTTTAAACCTGTATTTTGGGATAGAAAACATTTGTAGACAATGAAACGTTTGCTTGTAACAAGCGATTTCTTCGTTTTCAATTATGTTTTCCAAAGTTGGTTTTTTAAGAGGTGAATTACTAATCCGGCAATTGTGATGTCACCAAAGAATCTTGATTTTTCCAACGTCATAAAATAACGTCATTTAAGAAAATTTTCCTGGGTTACTGGTCGTGTTTTTTTTTAGATTTATTCGAAGTACGAGTAGTATGGTCATATAAATGAAATTAAAGGGATCCAAGGCTCCGCTCTTTTCTTCAAAGCCAGGACGATTAAATGGTTCGAATTCGAAAAAGTTGCAGACGACGTTTTTGAGTAGAAAAGTGAAAAAAAAAAAAAAAAAAAATCTACGGATTACAAGAAACATCTTCATATTACACCACGTTTTCCAACGGGTTTTTCTGGGAATGGATTTCCTCACGTCTCTAGCGAACAGCCATAACAAATATTTCTTTTCTTTATGACTTTCCGGTAGATTATCGAGATTTTTCAGTAGATTTCCACACGTCAATTTCAATGAAAACAGTGAAATTATCCAAATGATAAACTCACTGTTTTTAGTAGATTTAGCCTTGCTTTCAGGCACTGCGCGCTACTAACCGTGGTCTAGGCGTGACAGAGGACACTGGTGACGTCATCAGGTTGCCATGTAATTCTCGTGCGAAATGATGCGCTTTTAGACCCCGCCAAAGTATCATATTTTATTTTTTTTTCATTTAAGAGATGAGGAGAAGATTTGTTGTTTTCATGGAGGTATGAACCGAAAAACCGAATCACACTGTATGAATACGCGAAGCGGATTCATACATTGTGTGATTAGGTCTTTCGGTTCATACCTCCAAAACAAAAAAATATTCTCTTCATTTCTTATAATTTAAAAAAAAAAAAAAAAGCAACCCCCCTACATATTTTGATACCTTTTTATGGAACTATTTTGAGCGGAAGCATACAAAATAGCTGCGTGCTCAAAATTTTGTTCATGGAGTTATGAATAATTTTTTCGACCAATCAGAACGCCTGATTTTGATGGACGAAACTAAATATTAGATTATTAAAAAATAGAAAAAATAAATAGAGGAATTGTTTGTTTTTTCTCCGAAGATCGATTTATCTTTCATTTCGTGAACAACATACTCGTGACACCGCCACTCGTGAAAATATAGTTTAGTTGTTCCCTCAATGAAAGATAAATCGATCTTACACTGAAACAATTAATTATCCTCTATGTCTTACACATGAGTGTGGGTAATTACTTTTAAATAACGTCATCTGGTCGTATAAAATTTCGCGTTATTGATTTCTTTACAAGGTTTTATCAAATTTTTCTTTTTTTCAAAATATCAGAAAAATAAACCGTTCAAAGTTTTTCTTTCAAACATTGTGATTTTAACCTCGTCTAGAATAAGAAATAAATTCTGAGCTCTCGCCAATATTGGCTAACGAGCTGTTCTTTTCTAGACTAGGTCAAGACCAGCCCGTCTCAAAGCAAGTGTATTTCCGTTTATTTATCGTCGCTTCCGTAGCACATGCCCATATGAGCGACGCCCCCAGAAGACGGTTAGTTGTTACGGGGGATAGTGCAAGGATACAGGACGCAACTGCTGAGAGCTCCGCCTGGTTCTTTAACGTGCTCGATGGATAGCATCGTCACACGGGGCCTCGGTTCAACGTCTCATCCGAAAGACAATTAGTTGAGTTAGTTGATATGGTCAGCCCAGGGCTCGAACCCGTGATCTGGAGGTTTGAAGTCAAGTGCTCTACCAACTGAGCTAATCGGGCTGACAGCTCTCAAAGCAAGATCGAAATCCAGAGTATATATACGTGTTAGTGACGTCATTTTAACGATCTTCTACAGGTAGACGAAACACCACAAATCATTATGGTATCAGGAGAGGGGACAATCAATTTTGAGAATGTGGAATATTACAGACTCATATTCCAGGTAGGTATTTCTAGTAGAATATATACATTCCTCACAGATAAATCGGACATGCTAGAAACAAAATCTCAAATACATATGTATACAAGGTAGTCTAAGATGACAACATTTTCATTCTGGAGATGACGCCATAATGCGAATAAACATTATCAAAATAAAGGAAAATAGAAATACATGTACTTGTAAAAAATTATACAGATCTATCATCAGTTCATCGATTTTATTTAAAGAATGTAGGTATATAATAAACGAATTATTACGATACGATAACGATACAACATCTTGCATTTGTTTCTCCCTGCGGTGGATTTTTTTTTAATCCACTGGACCTTCGGTCTCGGTGAAATACCAACACTTTCCTCCGAAGATCAAAGCAAACACAAGTTGTTGTATAGCAACCATAACATAATATTCCCCATTTATTTCTTATAAGCTAAATGTATAAGTTATTATCTTTTTGATAAGTACAAGTTAATACTCCTGTATTATACCAGAAGGACCCTTATCCCGGAGCTCATAGACCTAACCCGTGTGTCGTATTGGAGTAAGAATTTTAACGAATAATCGAATTGAAAACCTTTCAAATATTATTTCTAAAGTGATTCCAATAAAACGAATGTATTCTAGTACAGTGTTCTGGAAGAGGACCATTAATGACAAACTTAATATTTTTTTTATCAAACATCAATGGTGTAAATACTCGATAGGATACAATCGGAACTCCTCCCTCAATTCTACGAATCATTTCTCGGTAGCACATCGAAGGTCTAATTCTAAGATTTCACGTGACAAACTTCCAAAATGGCGCTTTCCGTAATGCAAAGGAATTGTGGTGAAATGCATCTCATAAAGATTCTATAAGAACTCTGTTTGGTCTTAAAAGGGAATTTGATATGAGAACAAGACAGTGAAAAACATAAAGCAACAAATGGAAATCTAACCATCCAACCATTTTGAGACTTCCGAACCATCCCGGTTTACCGAGATTAAGTACTACGTTTTCTTACAAAATTTCCAGCTAACAAAATGTATCGTTTGTTTATCTAATGCGCCGCCTATTTTGCGTCCGAGGTCTGTTCTGAAGTTCACGGAAATGACCGGGTGTGTTCCGATCGTCTCACCAAGACGCTTACATGTACAATGAGTGGGGTACAATGCATTAACAAACTAGTATTTATCGAAAAAAAAAACACTTCATTTTTTACTTTGAACTTCCCTTTAAAAGATCGCGAGCACCGGCTTCGCAATCAAGAGGTGAGGAGTTCGATTCCGGGAAGCTGCTGTCGACCTCGGGTCTTTCAGTGGCACACAAGTTAGCCGCGAGTGCTGGTGCGTTATCTAGAAAGCAGAATTGAGATTAATGTGAGTCGCAAGATCTTGTTTTCGGTGTAAAATAAATGGATTAGAACTGTTCTAAATTTTCGAATTTGTGCATGTCAAGATTCTTATTATACCCATTCCCACATAATCACTGAAAAAAAAAAAATAAAAAAAAATAAAGAAAAAAAAAAGAAGATGAAAAAAAAAACAACAACAACAACAACAACAAAAAACAAACAAACAACCAAAAAAACCCCATGATAAATATAATAATCGAAAACAGGAGATGATTCGGTAGCAAAACCTTTTCTACGCGTATAGTCAAGATTCTTAAAATTTCATCAACTAAAATTGTCGTCTGCAACATCCTTGAATTTGGACCTTTGTAAAATTTAGTCGTCTGGTAATGAGTTAAATATAAAGAAAATGCTTTGGCACGACCACACCCTTTGTTTACCCATAGATCAGTAACCCTAACGGCTGTCCAGCACGAGGAACGTTCTTTGTACAAGATAAAGATTCCGACTACCTTCTGATCAAATCCCTGTATGACGATGGTAACGAGATAGGAATCAATTCTGCTGACGGGACCACCCCTGCTACATCATCAGACTGGATTCAAATGCTCAAAAGTATTTTTCTTATTTTACTTTTCGTTTCATTGAGTTGCTTTAAGCCATTCCCACACAGTGATGCTTTTTGACACCTTCTCAAGAAAAAATAATGAGGAAAGCATTTGTAAAATGAAGAAATTGATTGCAACAAGCAATTTCTTCATTTTACACAATGGTTTCCTCCAAGAAATTACAAATTCTAAAATTTCATAAAGTTTAAATTGTCGTATGAAACTTATTTCAATTTGGACCAGTTAAATTCTCGTTTGGTAACGGTTTAAGCCATTTCCACATAATCCTGCTTGTTTACGTTCCCCAAGGAAAAAAACTTCGGAAAAAATTGTGACAAGCAATTTCTTCAGTATTCACAATGTTTCATATCCCAAAACACAAAGATTTATAAAATTTCACCAGCTTGGAAATGTTGCCAGCGGCTTCTTTGAATTTGGACCGGTCTAAAATTCGTCGAATGGGAATGGGTTGAAAACTACGAGTATGGTTCCCCGATGTTCTCTTAGAGTTCCAAATATTAAGCTGGAATATCGATTTATCAGTTTAAAACTTCACTCGGAATAAGTTGTTTACCAAGAATTATCTTTTTTGCGACTAAATGATTAGTTTCATTGAACACCATGTCTCTGCAAGCCCAGGGTTCTTACTCCATATTGTTCCTTAAGAGCATTCTTAAGGAACAAAGCTGGAGTTCGAACCCTTAACTTGTGAAGATGTGAACACATACGATTCGTAAACTTTAGATCTGATATAGAAACTTAAATGTGGGAGGGAATCAATCATTCTTATTTCGAGGACTAGGATTTAGTAACGACTGCGATGATCCACTTGACAGTTAAGAGTAGCAAAAGCTATTAATATTAATGAAAAACTTTACAGAAATAACTTGAAATAATCAGAACGATTTGAGTATAATGGGCGAAGAAAGTGCGGTAGAACGTGTTAACTAGAGCTCTGCTAGTGTAACAAGCAATATCAAAACAAGCAACAGAAATCGAAATTTTGCTCTGGTGTTTCGAATAATGTTCTTTACAAACAAAAGTTATTCTATCGTAATAAAAATGTTTAAGGCTCAAAATCTTATTCCACTAGTGACGCATGAAGAATAAAATGTGTTGCAAGTTACTACGACATGCAACATTTTCTGTGTAAAGCGTTCACGATAACTCTTAATCTTTCCATAGATGTTCAAACCAAACTGCGAGATGCCGGAGTTGACCCTAAAGACATTCTAGGAGCACGAGTTCCCCAATTAGCCATTGGTGGGACAGATGAGTTTATTGGTAAGCTATCACCTGACGTCATATGATCAGAGTATTTAAGATTTTGAAGTTGATTTCTTAGAAAAGTTTATATTTAAGAAATGAAGAGAAAATTTGGCTTTCATGTAGGTATGAACTTATATATGTTATTACACTCTTGGAAAATTCGGCCTCGTAAGTTACCTAAATTATCCTATACAGCTCGAATTCAATACATTGCTTTGTATCAAAACTGATACATATTATTCCTTATACATAAAAATATCTAGTTATACGGTATAATGTACGTTACTTAATATCAACTATATAATACTTGTACAGAAAATGTATCCGTTCACACCAGGAACGTCTATTTTTCCATACAGTTCTTGTGCAGCTTGACTTCTGACTATTTCGGTTGACCCAATATGAATATCAGTGACCTTCGATTAATATCATGATACATTAATCTGACTGGTCAAAACTTGGGTCATGCAACATCACGTGTCTTTAAAGTCCCCTTTCCAACCGCCCATGGGCGCGAAACATGTAACGGCGTTTGTAAAATGTTGTCATTACGTTTAGTTTGACGTCATCAAGTTGGGGTTAGTTTTGTTTGTGTAGTTCTGGGATACTTACAAAACTATATAAGAGAGTAAAAGAGTGAGTGTTTTCTCAAATTCAAAATCACAGAGTGTTAGAAACCGTGCATTAAAGGGTTAATAACACTCTAGTATGAATTCTCCCCAGGTATCGGAGCCCAGGGCATGCTTTACGACTCCTCTTGTACCAGCGTCAGTATGTCTGAGAAAAGTTCCTTTATTTGGCCCTTCACTTACAATTATGTGCCGGGACCCAACTGTGACAACGGTGTAGAACCAGATAAAGAATTTGACGGTATCACCATTTTTCCTTATCATCATGTTTTTAGACAAAGAAAGTATTTGCTTAGCTTTACAATTCTTTTAACTGGATGTTTTAATTTTAGTTTTGTCTATCAATATTCAAACTTTTTGATCGGCTGAAAATGTTCTTTTCATACTCCCATGAGCAAAATTTGAGCACGCAATCGTTTCGAATGCTTGCGCACAAAGTAGACTCAGAAAAGTTTACTCAAAATTGAATGATAAGAAATGAAGAGACTATTTTTGTTGTTTTCATAGAGATGTGAAATTAAAACCTTAATCACACAAATCTATGAATCCGTTTCGCTAAGTGTGGTGAAGTTTTTAGGCTCACACCTCAATTATAACGGAAATACCCTCTTCGTTTCTGAAATGAGACAAAAATCTCAAGCTATCGAAGGACTAATGGAGTGAAAGCTTCGAGCGCTTACAATCAAACTTTCTCGTTCCTTCTGATCACAACGTTTCGTAAGAACGTTAGTTCAATATTTCCGATAATTCATAGGTTATGCAAAGTCATCTTATCTTTGTTAATAATCATATAAAACAACAGCAACAATCCTTTTATGAACTATGTTTAAGTTTATTTAATATAGAACACAGGCTGACTTTGATTGAATTAACCTTTGTCATGCTAAATATTAACCTCTTTCAAAACAGCATGAAAAAACAAAGGGATGACTGCACTGAAAGTACTATTTTAGTACTATCTTCTTAAATAAATAAAATTTCAAGAACAACCCTAACTTAAAATGAACAAGCAGGTGGTGTAGACAAAGATCAGACTGCATAAAAGTGCAGGCTTATCCCTGTCCATACCTCCTGCAAAAACAGGAATATTCCGGATTCAGCATGACAAGGGTTAATGAATAAATGATCGATGGAAATATAAATTAATGAATGAGTGCGAATTTGTTTCAACAAATTGTATGCTTGTAATTTTTAACATTGGTGATATGCATACAGTTTCATTGAAGATTTGCTCTTTCCTTCAATTTTTTGTCAGAAAAAACGATTTTATCTTTAACCCATTACCAGACAATAAAAATTAAGACTGATCCACATTAAAAAAAAATATATAAGAAGACGGACTTAAATTCGTGTGAATTTAAAAATCTTTGTCATTTGTGTCAGAAAACATTAGTAATTTAAAGACATTTCTTGCAATAAGCAATTTCTTCATTTTCCTCAGTGTGTTCTAAAGAAAAGAGATCTTCAGGGTGCTTCAAAAACTATCGACCCAGGTCAGCCTGCGTTGATTAGGCAAGCCTGGCAATCCTACGATACTTTTTTTTCTTTCGCTTGGTTCTAGAATACCCATTCAACATTACTTTAACCCTTGTCGTGCGGAACCTGGAATATTTCTGTGCAGTCGGATCTTGGTCTACACCTCCTGCTTGTCCTCTTTCAGCCAGAGTTGTTTGAATAAACAATTTTCAAGAGAAATATTGACCCTCATTTAGACCTCCCGGTGCTGTCAGCCCTTTGATTTTAAAGCAATTCTTGATAGAGTTTTAATTCGGCATGACAAGGGTTAAGAATACCCTCTTCGTGTCATAGGTTGGATTCAATCACCTTTTCGCTTTTAAGGACCAACCGATTTAATTTTTAGTTTCAAAATCAAAAACGAGCGTTCTGATTGGTCGAAAAATATTATTCATAACCCCATGAACAAAATTTTGATCACGCAGTGATTTAGTATGCTTCCGCACAAAATAGTCCCATACAAAAAGGTATCAAAATTTGTAAAGCTTTTGTTTTTTTATTCGCTCAATGCTATTAAATTGTAAGAAATGAAGAGAATATTTTTTGTTTTCATGGAAGTATGAACCGAAAAACCTAATCACACAATGTATGAATCCGCTTCGCGTATTCATACAGTGTGGTTCATACCTCCATGAAAACAAAAAAATATTCTCTTCATCTCTTAAATATATTCAAATCTCGTATAAATCTCGTAGGTAAATGGGAGGTACCGATATCCGATCTTCATGACTTGACGCCGGACGCCCTGCCATGTGTTGTACCTTCGGCCTGTAGAAATATCACGACAAAGAGAGACGCTTTTGATCTCTTCTTCACAGCGTAAGTACGAGGGTTGCCCCTGAAATTTTTAAGTGAAGCTCGCAAGTTATTTTCTTTTATTGTGGTGAAATTAAAGCGAGCTTCCACTACTAGCAGAGACAGGCGTAAACTGTATGTCACATCTTCTACACTAATTCAATGTATATGTGACGTCATTGCGAAAACAAAGAGATGAAGTTGCGTCTTTCACGTTCCACGTGACTTTGGTTTAACCTGGTCTTCCTTAACTTATTCCCACATAAGAAGAGTTTAGATTGGTCCAAATTGAAAGAAGCTACAGACGGCAATTTCAAGTTGATGGAATTTTAAAATGTTTCGCCTTTCTGGATTTATAACACATATATTATATAATTATATAATACATTATAATTTCTGAATGAATGTATTGGGCTATTAGTGTTCATGTATCTTCTTTGTAAGATGAAGGAACCAAATAAAGTATTGTATTGTATAACATTGTGGATAATGAAGAATTGCTTGATACAAGCAAGTTCTTCATTTTCTACAATTTTTTTTTCAAAAACTGCTATTCTTGAGGGGCTTAAAAAGGAGGGATTATGTGGCTAATATAGCCACTGTTTTAATATGTGAATGTTGTAAGACGTGTCAAACTATCTATTTAGCATATAAAGGGAATATTACAACAGTTTGTTCATTTGTTGTTATCGTGTTCGAGAATCGTGTGTAGGTACTTTTTTTATTGGATGAGACCTCTTCGGTCTAAAAAAGTAGTCCGTATTTAACGGTAATGGACGAATACGGTTTTTTGGTACACGCCGAATACATATTTTTTTCTGTCGATTTGTATTAGATAGCCAGATTTTAATCCATATCTTTTATAGGTATATAATAAATATATATAATTTGATATGATGATGTAGTTTTTTATCAGTTCTGTTTAAATGTTACCTTATACATGAGCATGAATCAAATATCAAAGTAAGAATATCAATGAATCAGAAATTATGTACTATGTTATATATTTTTCTACAAAACAAAGGCAAATTTAAAATGTTTCGATATTTTGAAAGATTTCAGATTTTCATTCGTGATTGAAGAGATTCTTTAATTTCCAGAAGTGAATGAAGTACCGGTATTTTTTGGTTTCTGTAAAAGCATTTGTAAGAATAGTATGGTTTTTCATGCACGCAATTATTATTAGCTAGTTTTGATAACTTACGTTAATAGGGGTCTTCTCACATTTCAACGAGTGTAAACTGCCACTTGAGGTTTAACCACTAAATCAATTGAATGCCTGCGCCATAAAAAGTAGTTCTTACTGGTTAAAGTAATATTGCAAACTCTGCCTGCAAGTTCATCTCCTAGGTATTTTAAGCTTACTAGAGCACATCGTGTTTAAAATGACTTTGATCAGAGTCTTCAAAAAAGTTACAGACGATAATTTCAAATTGTTGAAAATTCTAAAATATTTATCTCTATGGGTAGAAAACAATGTGGAAAATGCAGATATTGCTTGTAACAAGCAATTTCTTCATTCTCCACATTGTTTTCCAGAACTATTTTCATTTGGAAAGTAGAAAGGAGGGATTGTTGGGAATGGGTTAACTCCTTGATTAATTAACCTCGTTTATTAATCATGATAGCCTTTGACAAAGAATATTACTTAACAAATTCATGCTTTGCTGGCTAATAGTACTTTTTTTTGTTTGTTTGTTTGTTTCAGTTTTAACGACCATTACAGTGGTAGTAGGACTCCGATGCATGTGATCGTAGACCCAGCATGGGCCAAAAATACAGACTTTAGAGAGGGAACCATCGAATTTCTACAATATGTCAGGGCTGCTTTTGGGGTGAGTTCATTCAGCTTAACCAGTTCCAACACAATCACGCTTTTTAACACCCACGAGAACAAAACAAAACAAAACAAAACAAACAAACAAAACAAACAAACAAAAAAACACTCAAAAAACAAAGAACCGTTGGCGAACAATGCAGAAAATGAAGAAATTGCATGTTACAAGCAATTTCTTCATTATCCACAATGTTTTCTTCCCAAAAAGGAATCAACCTGCCTGATATCACATTAAGCAAAAGTATGAAATTCGTGTTATTTGTTTGTTTCAGTTTATTTTGTCGTGTGGAGATTCTTTAATGCGAGATGAGATAAATGTGATTTTTTTTTCGAATAAATCTCTTAAAGCGTCATTTTGCGCATGATTTCATCGCAACTTAATGACGTCATCAAGAACTAGGTCCAGCTGCGACGAAGTTCAGTAGTGCAAAGTGAACGAGAGCAGGGCCAAATCTACCAAAAACAGTGAGTTTTGTTGTCTGTGCATGTCATATTCTCCGAAGATTTATCCAGATTGGGATAAATATTACTACGACGTACGCATAACCTCATATCATTTCGCAAAAAAGTAGCAAGCGGATAATTGCATTAAATTCTACAATTTTGGAGAAATCAAACTTAACTGTCGCCCTTAATTGATTAGAAAAATAATTATTTTAAATTGCGAAAGCATTCATGTCTTACCTTTGGTCCAAGAACAGGCATCAAGAATATGAAGCGTGCATTTCATGGGCGCTGACATTTTGAATGTAGTTCGACGGAATCGGCCGAGTTGTCACGAATGACAATACCTAGAATGCTCAAATTAGATAGGTCAGTATTTGAAAAATGCCACCTATCGGAAGATAACGCAGTGAGTTTATCATTGTTGATAAAATCATCAAGTGATAAATCACCAAGATATATCTATATCTATATTTTTCTACATATCATGTTCTTTTTAAAGAACCTTTTTTTCAAAAAGTGACGTCACTTTAACAGGAAATGGCGGAATTTAACATCTAACTGTACTTGGAACCGATATTTTCTGTCTGGTATAATTTTTCCTCGAGCTATGTTTGTTATAATCCAACAAAATTTGTAGTTAAATATTGATGTCCTTCTATTACATGAACAATTAATTCCAAATTGATTTTAGATAGTCTACGTAACTTAAATTATATGTTTAAGATTGTCGTCTTAAACAATAACAACAACAAATTACAGCGGTCAAATATGGATACATGTAATACTAACTTATACGTGAAATAAAACATAGCTGTCCAATTCTATTTCATACAACATTTGCCGCCGTCATAGCGCAGTTGGTAGTGCGTCGGACTGTCAATCTAGAGGTTCCGGGTTCGATCCCCGACGGTGGCACTCATCCTTTCCGACAAATTGTCTCTCACCAATGGGTCGATAATCGTAGACCTCTGTGGGATAGCAGCTGGAGGCTAGGAAAGGATGTAATGGTAGTACTGGTGTGGGAAACACCAGTATTCCATTGGTAGGTGCTACAGCCGCCGCGATATAACTGAAAGATTGTTGAAAGCGGCGTAAAACCCCATTCAAACAAACAAACAAATCATGCAACATTGGTCTTTCATACCCCCGCAATGTAATGACAACGGCCATAAAGAGTTACCCCTTTCAGTGTGTGTATGTGCGAGCATGTGGGTGTCTGTCCATTTCTTATCAAGAACAAATCTTCTACATTAATTAATGAATTTCAAAATAACTTGGAATAGTTATTCCCCTTGACGAGAACTTGTGTCAAGTGTAAAGATCCTAGTTCATGATCACGGCTGAATGTCTTGTGACAAGCACTTAACCCATGCCCACACAACAGAATTTTAGACTGGTCCTAATTGAAAGAAACTGCAGACAACAGTTTAAAGTTGATGGAATTTTAAATTAATTCATCTTTTTGGACGGAAAACATTGTGAATAATGAAGCATTGGCTTGATACAAGCAATTTCTTCATTTTCCACAATGTTTTCTAAGGCTTTTTTTTGTTAAAGGGCGTCAAAAGTAGGCCTTGTGTGGGAATGGGTGAAGCGGGAGCATCCGTTTCTGTGACACATCTCTAGTTTATTACTGTACAGTCTATTTACTTTTTGAAAACAGTAATTAACATTCCTGATTTTCCTCCTTTATTTCAGAATAACGTTTGGATCGTACCAATTACCAAAGCTCTCCAGTGGGTTCAAGATCCGACTCCCATCTCCAATCTAACAGACTTCCAGCCATGGGCATGCTCGTGATTCTCATGCTTTTTTCATGAATTTTAAAATTAGACATCGACGTGCAAAAAAGTTGTAAGTGCCCATACAATGTATAGACATATGTGACTATTTATCACTGGGTCATCGAATTTATAGGGATGAATATCTTCACTGAACAGTACTGTTAGAATATATCTTTAGAGGAATAGAAATACCATATTTTATTATAACGGAGTATGACAGGTCGGAGATGATTATAATCTGTTTTGTTCGGAAGCATTTTGTCGCACATGATTTTAACCTTTTTATTTGGAAGCATTTTTACTTCGACTCTCTTTACAAATAGGTTGTAGTTTATTTTTTTCTAAATTGCTGTAATTATTTTGTCCCCTGTAGTTGAAATAAAAGTAAAGTTTATAAGTCTACAAGTTTTTACTATGTCATCATACCCCTCAAAACTTTATAGGAGTCAGATTGTCGGTCGGTCTGTAGCGTTTTCATATCCGCCCATTTTCTCCTAAACTACCAGATGGATTTCATCAAATTTCAAATACGCACTCAGATCAAGCAAAGATTTGGAATATTATTTTTGTTACGTTTTTTATCATTTTTATCGGAATGATGGCCATTTCTTTAAACATCTTGTGCTCCCAGTGTATTTGATTCAAATTTTACGTGTACTGTCAGTATGAACCAAAATGGGCATTTCCTATTTGGTCACGGCCATTTATATTTCTAAGCGTTATGGCGCCTTGTTGTTTTTGGAGAAAAACTTTATTCCATTAACAATTTTTTTTTCTCTGACATGAAGCCGTTAATAACTTTCATATGTTTTCCGGTAGCCAAGGAGTGCAAATCACCGAACTTTTTTTTACCAGCCTATTATCTGGAGGCTATCCGTCACCATGCGCTAAGGCTAAGTGAAGAGTTATCATTTTAAATAACTGACGGATCGCCGCCCATCAAAAGGGAGACTGACCAATCATTTGATTCTTTTATACCGAAAGTGGACTTTAAACTCCGGTATCTAACCGTGTAGGTCTCCAACCAACGATTTTCAAACTAATGTCGTTTGATATCTTGGGCGAATTGCCTTGTTCGAGGCCAGAGATTGTCCCAGACGAATCGTCCATTGTTGACGGACGAAACGTGTGCCGCATACAGGTGGTCATAATAGGCTATTCGATCCACATAAGCTAACAAGAGCATCGCAAGCGCATGTAACGCTCGACTGAAGGTGCTGAAAAGGGAAAAGCCTAATCGAAAATGTGACTCGATCTCCCTTGAAAGCATCTTTTGCTCTTTTTATAGTGAACACAACAGCCAAGTTTCGAAAACATTTCTTTAACCCTTGATATGCTGAAAACATTTCATATTTTCAAAACTGAAATTCAAAGGACTGAAAGTTACTGAGTGTACTGATTGTCGGTCAAAAGTTCGATTTCTTAAACAATTCTGGCTTGTAAGGGTCAAACGGGTGGTGTAGACTAAGTCCATGCCTCATGCAAAAACAGAAATATTCCGGGTTCAGCATGAGAAGGGTTAATAATAGCAGAGACACGGGCGAATGACCGGGTAAAATGTTTGTCACCCCGCCTTCAACTGCACAAAAACAAAAAAACTCGGACACCGACATTGAACGACGACAGGGTGATGACAAGGGCCGGATCGCGCCTACCAGTCAAGGAATCCATCGACCAATCAAATTGCTCTTTAAATCGGAGATGAACTTTCACGTCCCTGTGTTTTTATACTTAGGAAAACATCGTGGAAAAAGAAGAAATTGCTTGTAACAAGCAATTTCTTCATTTTCCACGATGTTTTCTTCCCCATTGAATGATTATTTTTCAAATAAAATTGATTTATGTTGTCGTTTGCAAATCCTTTGATTTTGGACAGGTCTAAAATTTCATAAAACAGGAAAGGGTTAATAACGCAGTGGATCTTTCTATCGGCGTTCAGTTGGCGAGACCTTTCGTTCCAAAACAGCTGAGGAAAAATACGCCAACACGGGAAAGGACGGATCGCTTGCCATGCAAACTGATCTCCAACAAAACTGTTCGACTAAGGTATTAAGTGACGTGATTTTGTTAGATATGGGCCAAGGGATATATAAGATAAAGATAGAGACAATAAATAAATGAATAAGCTTGAGTAACGATGTTTTAGTCGAAAACGAACAAAAAGGAATGTCGATTTTTTAATGTTAGCTTTCGGTCAAATTGAACGAGTTCATTGGTCAATCGATTTTTTGATAGACAAAGGCGACCCATCAATGCCGTAAAAGCATTGATTTTGCACTGCAAGAAAGGGACAATCTTAGACAGTGCGAAAAATGTAGACTCTTCATCTTTGGGCATGCTAAATGGAGTAACTACAGCTTGAATTAAGTTGTAGTTACGACATTTAACACGCCCAACGACGCCCTGTCATAGCGCGAGGATTACTGACGCTGACAAATGTCGAAAAGTTTTTGTTTTTGATGATTTTCTGAATGAACAAGGGTCATTCTACCTCAATTTATATTCATTTTTGAAACACCTAAATTGTTTGCCCTTTTCTAAACTCGACCTCTTTCTCTTTTTTGGCTAGCAAAGCGTCGGCTTTGATAGCTTAAGTTAACAGACAAAATTTTGAAGTCTTCTCATAGGTCAATGAGTGCTAACCGCCACTGGGGGCTTAACCACTAAATCAATTAAATGCCTACGCCATAAAAAGTAGTTTTCATGTTTTCAGGATATTGCAAACTCTTTTCAAATTGTAGAGAACTATTTGAAAAGCATGCTATTTAGCCCATCCCCATCAACTCCGCTTTTTAAGCATCTTAAGAAAAAAGGTTTTGAAAACATCGTGGACAATGAAGAAATTGCTTGTTACAAGCAATTTCTTCATTGTCCACAATGTTTTCTATCCATCTTGGGGAAATATTTTTAAATTCAACCAACTTCAAACTTCTTTTAATTTGAACAAGTCTAAGAATTCGTCGTGTTGTAATGGGTTAACTCCTGGGTTATTTAAACCTCGTTTATTTATCATGCTAACCTTTAGCATAGAAGAATACTTAACAAAACTGTGCTTTGCTAGCTTACAGTACTTTCAGTACTTTGATTTAAAAATTAGATTCCTACGACCTTTTCAGGTTTGCTGCCCTTCCTTCACGCATAAAATCTGTAGAAAGCGGAAAATTTAAACTCGCGAAAGCCATTGCAATTCAAATTGCACGCCCGTCATCGGTTCTTTTCGCGATCGATTTGCATTTTTCTAGTTACACAATAATGCGGTATTTAGAGCAGCATAAATATTGTATGAATATTTTCTTTCATCTGAAACCATATATCTTGCAGAATAAACGAGCCCTGCAGAATAACCGAGCCGTTAATTTACTGTAATTATTTTGAGTTTCAAATGATGAAACATTTATATATTTGTACAAAATACAAACAAAAGGAAGTTTAATTACGATAAGTTCTCCGCGTTACGCAGTATGGTGGTAAATGTCTGTCGTAAAAGGGTTAAAACACATAGTGGTAAGCCCTGCCCGGGGAGCACGACTTGGTGGGCAGTTTGTATGTTTTGAATCATCTAGTGAGTTCCATTGATTGAATAAATAGGGTTTCACGCCATTTGTAACAGTATTTCAGTTATATCGCGGCGGATGGAGCACCTAACCATAGATTCCTTGTATTTCTCACACCAGTACCACCACTACACCCTTTCCATGCCCCCAGCCTGTCATCTTTCTTAGGTTTAAGATTATCCACTCATAGTTTGGAAACACATGTCGGAAAGGATATTCGCCGCGGCCGGGGATCGAACTCGGGACCCCTTTACCAGGAGTCTTTAGCCACCACTGCGCTATGGCCTAGTTGGAACTCAAACTTCAGAAGACAGCAAATTTCTTTCAATGCCATTCGAATTGTCGATTTTTGCTTATGAATAAGAGACAATAGACCAATCACGACGTACAATCAAATAAATCATCCGGCCTATCAGATCATTCCTTCAAGTTGGAATTGATCTTTGAACTACATCATTGGCCGCCATTTTTGTGAATCATTTTTGTTTGTTTGGTGACTTAAACGTCGTAACTATAGCTTATTCAAGTAGTTGTTATTTTGCATTTTTTTCTTGCTGCTAGTCATAAATTTGGCAAAATAACGCAGATTAACATCGAAACGGAATATCCTGTCGGAGTCAATGGGAAGGCCAAAGAAGTAAGTGATGGGGCCATCGATTGGTTAATTCGCCAAATGCTGAAATCCGCCAGCCTAGATTTCCTATGGCTAGTCTTAGAAACAAACCGGTGTCTCGTGCATGTCACGGATACAAAGCTCCTCTCACTGACTGATTTTAGGCGGAAGGCCAGTATCGTCAATAAGAAATTTATCCAGTGCTAGTAAAAATGATTTTGCTAACAACATTTATTAAAAAAATACGAAAGATCGGTGGTGACTTCATATATTCACAGGTCATACTTCAAACACGTGAAGTTGGAAGTATGAAGTGTGTAATCGGAAGTTTGAAGTGTGAACTCCGAGGTAAGAAGTGGAAAGTATGAAAAGTGAAGTCGGAAGAAGGAATTGTCAAGTGTGAAGTTGCAAGTATAAAGTGTGAACTAGGAAGTATAAAGTATGAAGTTGGAAGTATGGAGTGTGAACTAGGAAGTATAAAGAATGAAGTTGGAAGTATGGAGTGTGAACAAGGAAGTATGAACAACAACATTAAGAAACTACGAAAGAACGGTGGTGTCTTCATACATTCACAGTTCACAATTCATATATGTGAAGTTGGAAGTATGAAGTGTAAGGTCGGAATATGAAGTGTGTAATCGGAAGTTTGAAGTGTGAACTCCGAGGTAAGAAGTGGGAAGTAAAAGTTTGAACTCGGCAGTATGAAGTGTGAACTTTGAAGTATGAAGTGTCAACTCTGAAGAATGAAATGTGATATCGGAAGTATGAAGTGTTTACTAAGAAATATGAAGTGTTAATTGTGAAGATGGAAGTAAGAAGTTCGAACTCGGAAGTATGAAGTGTATGTTCGGAAGTATGAAGTGTTAAGTCGGAAGAAGGGACTCGGAAATATAAAACGTGAAGTTGGAAGTCTTAAGTCAGAAGTCGGAAGTAAGTATTGTGTGATAGGAGGTATGAAGTGGAGAGAGTTAACTCGGAGGTTTGAAGTCTGAAGTAAGAGGTGGTAAGCCGGAACTATAAAATTGGAAGTGTGAAGTCGCAGTATGAAATGTGAAGTGTGAAGTCGAAAGTATGATGTATTAAGTATGAAAACGGAAGTATAAAGAGTAAAATATAAAGTGTGAACTCGGAAGAATGAAGTGTGGACTCGGAAGTATGAAGTGAGAAGTTGGAAGAATGAAGTGTTAAGTGTTAAGTTGGAAGTATGAACTCGGAAGTTTGAACTTCATACTTCACACTTCAAACTTTCGACTTCACACTTCATAATTCCGAGTTCACGCCTCATACTTCCGAGTTCATACTTCAGACTTCAAATTTCCGACTTCACACTTCAAACTTCCGATTTCACTTTTCACACTTGAAACTTCCGATTTCACTTTTCACACTTGAAACTTCCAACTTCACACTTCAAACTTCGGACTTCACAACTTAGACTTTACACTTCAAATTTCCGACTTCACACTTCATACTTCACACTTACACTTCACACTTCCGACTTAACACTTTAAATTTACGACTTCACACATTACAATTAAGACTTCACACTTCAAATTTTCGACTTCATACTTCCGACTTCACAATTTCAACTTCATATTCGAAAAGGTTAAATTTACACAGTGAATTTAAGAAGTCACCACGGGTCTCATTTTTCATACTTCACACTTTATGATGTCACCACCGGTCTTTCGTAGAAAACCAAATTCAAGGTCAAATAAATCATAATTATTATGACGATTGAAAGTATAAGACTAAAATAATTCAATGCGATTAGTGTGAAATAATCTTCGACAATTTAATTGTGACCCACCACAAATTGAGTTTTGACGTCAGTGATGACGTTTTCACTTTCGCAGGTCATTCAAACAACTGGCGTACAATTCCACTAGATCAAGGAGATTATCGAAATCGTCCATAAAGTTTATTCATCAACGCCAGGGTAAATATAACAGCCAATGCTGAAGATTATCAAACGTTTCAGATCAAGAATCGGGTGCATGCGACTCAATCTCAAAACGTAAACAACATGAGTTGAAATCGACATTATTAAACAAGAAATACTTTTCCAAAAAACTTCACTTATACCCTCCTTTTGCAAATTGATTATAAGAAGATTCTTGACTGCCTTAGTCACCAAATAAACGATAAATTGTTTAACCTGTTTTTTCCTTCCTTGGATGGAAGATCTGGCTTTAACCTTTTCCCGTTTTGCAAAATGTTAGACCTGTCCAAATTCAAAGGATTTGAGATGAAAATGTTAAGCGGGTTAAATTCGAAAAATAGCCACTTAGATCTAGTAGGGTAGAAAACATTGTGGGGAAAAAAAAGAAAAAGAAATTGCTTGTTACAAGCAATTTCTTCTTTTTCTACAATGTTTCCTCAATCATAAATTCACAAGGACGTAAAAACCCGGGAATAAGGAAAGGGTTAAAGTTTATTCATTAATATATAGGCTATTAAACTGAGGGAAGGGGAAACGTTTTTATATATATATATTTTTTAATATAATCTTCTGACCAGGAGATTCGCAAAAATCAGAGATCGATTATCAAAGCGGAATGTTACACTGAATTGTGGGAAGTCACGTAGTGTGTTAAAAGGTCACCTGCATGCTTTCAATTTTGAAAGAGTTTGATAACTCTCTCGTGCAACTAAAAATGTTATCCTTGCGTCATCTGGAGTTATATTCGCTAGCCGTTTTTCGGTTCAATGAAGCTCAGACCAAAACTGTCTTAAAGGCTTATAGTGATATATGCACTTACAAAGGTTTTGTCCTAAATTTTGGTGTGATTTCATGATGTATGTCGTTGCCCCGGTCATTTTGTTTTCTTCCGTTGAATTCGGGTCATTTAAAAAATGAAGAGATTATTTTTTGTTTTCATGGAGGTATGAACCGAAAAAACTAATCGCACTGTATGAATACGTTAGGCAGCCTGATTTAACCAATTCCCAAACAATCACGCTTTTATTACGCTTCCCAAGCAAAAAGCTTAGGAAATAATAGTGCAGAGTGAAGAAAGTGCTTGTTCCAAGCAATTTCTCCATTATCCACAATGTTTTCTACCCTAAATGTCAAAGATTTGAAAAATTCCACCGATTGAAATTGTCTTCAGCAACTTCTTTGAATTTCGAGCAATAGTAAATATTGTGGAATGTTTTCTACCCTAAATGTCAATGATTTTTAAAATTCCAACGATTGAAATTGTCTTCAGCAACTTCTTTGAATTTCGACCAGTCGTAAATATTGTGGCGTGGGCCTGATTTTAAAATGCATCGGAACAATGGAAAGAATATATTAATTGGTAATAGTGCAGAGACAATGGGCTGTTTCCATTTTTAGATAAAATATATGCACTGCATCATCCATCAACATGACACACAAATACTTTTTACCGATGTAGTCCTCTGAAATTTCTATTACCTTTATTAATCCTTTCCTGTTTTGCACATTTTAGACCTGCCCGAATTCAAAGGTTTTGCATACGACAATTTGGTAAAATAATCGATTAATATGGTAGAAAATATTGTGGAAAAAGAAGAAATTGCTTGTTACAAGCAATTTCTTCTTTTTCCTTAATGTTTTCTCACCTATAAAAACGCAGGGATGTAAAAACGAGGGATTGAACAAGAAAGGGTTAAAAATGATGAATTGATACCAAGTGATTGGCGTTTCAACAAATTCTTTGAATCGCATCAAATATACATGGCCATTCAATTGATGTATTGATATAAAGCTTATTAATTATCCGTGCACACATTTTTATCATGATTTGATAGTTTTGTATATGGAAATTCCTGCAAAATGAGTGGCATATATCCACAGAAAAATGATTACCAGACTATTCATATGCTTACACATAATTAGTTCCATTATAAACCTGTCCCCCTTGCTTAACTTCTAAGAATCGGGGGGTATACGTTTGGTTTTTCACTAAGGTATGAAACGAAAGACAATTAAACTGTATGAAACTATTATTTTTATCTTTTAAAGCGGCTCTTCGAGCCCCACCGTCACCGAGGTATGTTCATGGGTAAGACAGCCTCAGTCTACCCAGCTGTAAAAGTGGGTAGCAGTGGGGTTAAGCCACTGCCTCTCTTACAGGGACGTGAAAACATCTGGTTTGTGGGTTCGAGAGCGACCCTATAAGCTTAAAGCTTTCGTCGCAATCGAACTAAAATAAATTAGTATAAACTAAAGCGGCTCTTGCACTGAGAATATTTGGCTCTCAGTTTTCAAATTTTTAACCGTAATGCTTTCAGATATATTATAGAAGGTGGTTAAGCTAATTTTATAATGTTTTAATGATGTGTAATTTTAGAATGAAAACGACTGTTCATAAATTTAGAAAAGGAAACAAAAGAAACAGACATATTTCGCGTTATTGGACGCAAAATAAGTCAACGAAGAACAACCCGAACAGTACCGGTCTTCATCGGGTAAATAAGTTATCTTTCGAATGCACAGAAAATTGCCTTATTTGCGGTTTTCGTGACGTATCAAGTACGTTATTGGCTTCCGCTAGCGATTTACTCGTTATCGATATTACCCGAAGACTGAGGACCTCATCCGATAAATTGTGATGTTTTAAAGTAGAGCGTGGGCAATATATCACATCAAATTAGATTTATAGTGAGTTTAGTAGATTTACCGCAAAGAAAGATTATTTATCTTGAAAAGACAAAAATAATTATAAGAAAAGCGTATATTTTTTCCGATATCAAATTTTAATGAAAATCTGTTCAAGAGCAGCTTTAAATATAAGACTTTTCAAATGTGTCTTATGATATCATAACGCAAAATAAAACTTAAGTTGCCTTCACATTCCACGTTTTATATAAACAGTTGATTTTCAAAATGAAATAAACCTAAGTGGGATAGCCGCTGGAGGCTAGGAAAGGATGTAGTGGTAGCACTGGTGTGAGAAATACCAGGAATCCATTGTTAGGTGCTCCAGCCGCGCGATATGACTGAAATACTGTTAAAAGCGGCATTAAAGCCCATTCGATCAATCAATCAATCAAAATGAAATGGCAAGTCCATTGACGGGACTTTATCTCGAAGTTGTTATAAGATATGAAGAGATTTTTTTTAACATAAAGATATGAAACTACACAAGAGCACCGCCTTCGGGTGCCTACGCTTAGCTATTGGGTGCTGGATAGTGGATAAAAGCACAAATGCATCTAGAGTTATCCCCCGTGATAGTATGGGTTGCTCTTTTGGTAATGAACAAGTGTGCCAAGTTTCAATAGAACCAGAGATATCAGAAAATGTCAAAGTTTTCGCACGACGAAGACGACAACGTCGACGGCGACACCAAGGCTATAGCAATACCTCGGGTTTTCTCCGAAAACAGCCGAGCTTAAAACTAATCATAAGTGTGATTAGTTTTTTTCGTTTCATACCTCCATGAAAATAAAGAAAACATTCTCCATATTTCATATGATTTAATGACATCAAGCTGAAAACCAAATATTTCACACATTTTAGTATACTTTTTATGGAACTATTTTGTACGCAAGTAAACAAAATAGCTGCGGTCTGAGAATGTTGTTCGTAGAGGTATGAATACTTTATAAATAAAGCAACTCGCGCTGATCTGCAGGATCACCTGTAAAGCATAACGCACAATTTAATTACAGTGGGGGACAGTATGAGGAGATGAGATGAACCTACTTGAAATTTTTGACAGTACTAATAATCAATAATATCTGCTGTCTTTCTCTCTTTCTCTATCGCATTCTTTCTCCCTCTCCTTCTTTCTGTTTCTCTTTTAATCCGTTCATTATTATATTAATATGTTGTCCTCTTTTATCACTTTGTCGTTTGTATTGTTATATCTTTGCTGAGCTCATATTGGTGCATTGTGCACTCTGAGCAAATTATATGAATAAAATTTGAATAATTATTTTAGACCAACCCTCGAAAAGATGTTGTGTTAGAACTGGCGTGAGAAATACCAGAAATCCAAGTCGATTAAACCCTGTACTCTTTTTCAAAGTTTTATATTTGTCCAATTCCAATTTGAAAGAAATTGCAGACCTCAATTAAAATTGAGCGCAATTTGAAAATTAACCAACCTACGGGGTAGAAAATATTGTGGGAAAAGAAGAAATTGCTTGTTACAAGCAATTTCTTCTTTTCCCACGATATTTTCTCAAATATAAAATTCATGAGACGTAAAAACAAGGGATTGTGCAGGAAAGGGTTAAACGATCTCCGTGTAACGCTAAATTGTAGCAATATCGCGCGCCTTTTTAATATTATTATTTTTTTCAATATATTCAAGAAACGAAAAGAACGTTTGCTTTTATTTAAAAAATGAAGCGAATATTTTTTTTCATGGAAGTATGAAGCTAAAAAACTAATCACACTGTAGGACCAAGCGTATTCATACATAAACTTGATTAAGCTTTTCGGTTCATACCCCCCAAAAAAATGAGCCAGTGCATGACATTTCCAACAATTTCGCATGTGCGTGACTCGCACACATTGAGCACCCTGGACAGCCATTCGGGGCAATTAGAATTTTCGCTGATTGTTTAAAGAAGCTTTGGGTCAGTATCTGTGCGGATGCACAGGCTGATCTGAGTCTTTACTGAGTCTTTACTTGACGCACGTGTGTAATGGTTGGAAATGTCACGCATTCTCGAATGTGAAGAAATATAGCAGCGAGCGAAAAAAGCAAAAAAAAAAAAAAAAAAAAACTTCACAAATTTTGATTCTTTTTTTGTTTGGAAATATTTTGTGTGGAAGCATACAAAATGGCTGCATGCTTTAAATTTTGTTCATAGAGGTTTTAATATTTTTTCAACCAATCAGAACGCCCGTTTTGATAGACGAAACTAAAAATTAAATTATTGATGTTTGAATTACACTGTATGAAAACGCGGAGCATAGCGTGGTAATTTTTTATGTTCATGCCGCAATGAAAATAAAACATAATTTCATTTCTTATCATTTTATCTTATCAAGTAAAACAAAACAAATATTTTACTAGTATCAGTAACATTTGTATATCTTTGTTGTGCCAAAGTGAACAAAATAGTTGCGCGCTTAACATTTTGATCATGGAAGTTTGAAAAAAAAAATTGAAAAAATCAGCCAATCCAAACGCATGAATCTTCAAAACAAAAATAAAATTCAATTATTTGTGCATGATGCATGAGGTCAGAACGAGGATTTCATTCGTCATTACATGGGTTCAAACTAAGTTGAACAGTGGTGAGAAGGATAGGTATTGGAAATCATGTGTTTGACTTAGGCTTGTTTTCTTGTTGTTTCATAAGAAACCAAATCGCAAAGGAAAAACTGTCTGTCTTACAGTCGTAATAATAGTCACTAGGATTAGGAATAACGAATTTTTTACTTACCTATAATTTAATCTTTAGTTTCGTCTATCGAAAACGGGCGTTTGATTGGTCGAAAAAAAAAATCATAACTCAATGAACAAAAGTTTGAGCACGCAGCTATTTTGTATATAAAAATTGTTTGATTGTTTGAATGGGGTTTTACGCCGCTTTCAACGATCTTTAAGTTATATCGCGGCGGCTGGAGCACCTAACAATGGAATCCTGGTATTTCTCACACCAGTACTACCATTACATCCTTTCCTAGCCTCCAGCTGCTATCCCACATAGGTCTACGATTATCGACCCATTGGTGAGAGATAAATATAAAAATTGTACCATTTTTGCTTTTTTCGCTCGATGCTATTAGATTATAAGAAATGAAGAGAATATTTTTTGTTTTCATGGAGGTATGAACTTCGCGTATTCACACTGTGTGATTAGTTTATTTTCGGTTCATACCTCCATGAAAACAAAAATATTCTCTTCATCTCTTGAAAAATTTTAGTTAACCCTAGTCATGCTCACTGAAATCCTTATCTAGATTTGCAGTTAAACCGTTAAGCAAAAGCTTCAAGGCACTGGAAGCACTTGTAAAGGGTAAAACATTATTTTGAAAATATTTTTTAAACAACTCTGGGTTGAAGGAGACAAACAGGAAGTGTAGCCTAAGATCAGCTTGCACATCAAACTGCACATATGTGCAGGCCGATTTTTGTCTGTACCTCCTGCCAAAACAGGAATATTCCCGGTTCAGCATGACAAGGGTTAATCATTTTCAAATATTGATCACTAACATATTTTGTAGGAATATTTCGTTTTAAATAGCGAAGTCATCTCTAATACAATATAATCAGATATCTTTACATTCTGAACCCTTTCCTTTTTTGCAATATTTCAGACTTATCCAAATTCAAAGGTTTTTGCAGACGGAAATTTAAAGTGGGTTTATGTGAAAAATATCCATTTAGTAGGGTAGAAAATATTGTGGAAAAAGAAGAAATGGCTTGTTACAAGCAATTTCTTCTTTTTCTACAATGTTTTCCCAGATTAAAAAAATCACAGGGACGTAGGAACTGAACACGAAAGAGTTAACGTAGTAAGTTAATAATTAGTGTATATTTATTAAACAAAACTCCTCCAATTTTACACAATCTCCATAGCTAGGCTAACTTACTCTCGCAACAACAGCATTAGAGCTGTTAACAAGTCAATTACTCATCATGACATAACTAACTTAAAGTTTAATACATTGTACAAGAAAAAACTCATTTTCATACTACAGCATGGGTGTGTGGAACGAAATTCCCTTTTTTCAGTCAGAGATGCAACATCTTCATCCAGATTTTAGTCAGTTATTTGATAATTGAAACAATTCTAAAGTCACATCAGAAGATACCTAAGTAATGTACCTAAAAGGTTTATCTGTCCGTAGGTTTACTATCCGTATATCATATTGTGCATTTTCCCCATTTGTTGTTGATGTTGTTAATCAAACTCTATACGCGTGTTTCTATCCTTTAATCATTATTTTTTGAATCATTACAGTAATCATTTTCATAATGGCAAAGAAAACATTGTAAAATAGACTATTCGGGTATTCTATTTTGAAAATGTCTTAATGATCTACCTTCATGAAAAAAAAGCGATTATTATTATCATTATTATTTTTAAGTTGTAGATACTAGGTTTTTTTTTAGCCCACCGACAAATAATTTAATTCTTAATTTCGTCTATCAAAACCCAGCGTTCTGATTGGTCCGAAAAAAGAAATACCTCCAAAATTTTGAGCACGCAACTATTTTGTATGCTTCCGCACAAAATAATTCCGTACAGAAAGTATCGATTTTGTAAAATATTTGCCTTATTCGCTTCGATTATAAGAAATAAAGAGATAATTTTTCATTTTCATGGAGGTATGAAACGAAAAACCCAAATTACACTTATGCATGAATCCGCTTGTGTATTCATACACTGTGATTAGTGCTTTCGTTTCATACCTTCTTGAAAAAAATCTCTTCATCTCTTAAATTGCAGTTATGAAGATGAAGCGTTCTCATACTGTCCGAGCTGTTTGCCTATTACTGGCGGTTTTCTATCATCACGGGATAGCTCAATTGATCTCTAATTATTTCGGATCGAAGTCAAACAAAAGGATTAAAAGTAGATTCACTTACTCGGAAGTTGGAAGTTTGAGCATGTTTCAATGTGCTTCGAAATGTTATATAAACAATAGCTGCCTGGTAGCCTCCTTTGATGATGAGCAAGGACTGTGCAGGCTTTCGGGGTATCGAGCCCATGAAAAGGGGAAAAGAAGCCAGGAGAGGCTTGCGACATCCGGGGCATGGTGGACAACTCTGTTTAAAATCGGTGAACATTTGTTCTCCGAAAAAATTTAAACCTTTCCTGTACAATCCCCGGTTTGAAAGTCCTTGTGATTTTATTCTTGAGAAAATATTGTAGGAAAAGAAGAAATTGCTTGTAACAAGCAATTTCTTCTTTTCCCAAAATATTTTCTACTCTGTAGAAAGGCTACTTTTCAATTTCTACTCACTGTTCATTATCGTCGGCAACTTCTTACCATTTTGACAAGTCTAAAATTTTGAAAAACAAACAAACAAACAAAACAAAACAAAACAAACAAAAAAAAAAAAAAAAAAAAAAAACAACAACAAAACAAACAACAACAGCAACAACAACAACAACAACAAAACACACACACACCACCACCACCACCAACAGGAAAGGATGAAAGTATAAGCAGCCTTAACATATATAACTTACGAGCTAGAAAAAATACATTTTATAAGTAGCCACCCGGTACCTTTAACCTATAACTAGACGGCAAAATTTAGGTGGTCCAAATTGAAAAGAGTTACAGACGGTTATTTAAAATATATGAAATTTTAGATCTTTTTAACTTTCTGGGTAGAAAATGTTGTGTAAAACGAAGAAATTCCTTGTTGCAAACATTTTCTCATTTAACACAACGTTTTCTCTATTCTTTTTCTTGAGTGGCGAATGTGCGGTAATGGGTTAAAGTACATGTAATTTTTTTGAATACAAACAGATTTGTTTGAATGGGGTTTTACGCCGCTTTCAACAATCTTTCAGTTATATCGCGGCGGCTGAAGCACCGAACAATGGATTCCTGGTATTTCTCACACCAGTACCGCCATCACATCCTTTCCTAGCCTCCAGCTGTTATCCCACATAGGTCTACTATTATCGACCCATTGGTGAGAGACAAATAGTCGGAAAGGATGAGTGCCGCCGTCGGGGATCGAACCCGGGACCTCTAGATTGACAGTCCGACGCGCTACCAACTGCGCTATGACGGCGGCTGAATACAACCAGAAATGAAAATTAAAGTCTTTTCGTTTCGGTCTAACCTGCGTGATATGACTATTTTACAAATAGTTTAGAAACTATCAACATTTTAGCATGGATCTCATGGGTTCTATAGAAACTATAACTTATTCAAGCTGTAATTACGACGTGTAGGTCGCCAACCAACCACTCTACTTTTATCATTATAGGGATGAGTGTATTTTTCACTGCGTTTATTGGAGTATAAAGTGCAATTGCCTTAGCCCATGGCAAATAACGCCCGTAGGGCGTTATGTTTAAGCCATGGGCTAAGGCAATTGCACTTTATACTCCAATAAACGCAGTGAAAAATACACTCAGCCCATATAATTGCAATACGTCTATTTTCAAATCCGAAACGGATAGAGAGATGAAAATAAAAACAAATAAACGAACTGTGGGCGGAGTTACTTTTCTTTGACAGGCGTATGGATACATTGACACAGTTTATCGCTCGAGTCGTTGTAATGGCGGACATTTTATTTCGTCGCTTGGGTTTTTTGAAATGGAAATTCGAACATTCGTTGGATTTATTTGGAATTATTATGAGGAAATACTTACTTTAAACTCTGTAAATTATGATATCTGGGTCGATAACAGTTAGAATTATGAATAGATGCTTTGTAATAGACAAGAAATATAAACCTACCACATGGACACGATGCATGTTGATGTGGCGAAGCCGATTCGACATCTCGGATTTACGGCTAATAAATGTGAGTTTTTCGAAATCTTCATGTTTAAAACGAACATTATAATTGTTATAAGGACACTATTTGTTTATCTATTTATTGAAAATTCATGGAAGTATAAAGGAATTCGAGGAAATCGAAATTCAAAAGGTGATGACTATAAATAGTAACAAAACAAGTTTGGTATTTCTTGGAAGTGAATTCCCAATATCGGAAATCCCTGACCTTGTTTGTTTCTATTTTTGTCGAAAATAGTTCTGCCTTTTATCGAGGTATAAAGTGCGATTGATTTGATCACGTGATACGATTTGGGCCAATGAAAATACTCTATTTTGAAGTATTGCAATTATTACATGCTATTAGCCATAAATTTTGCGAAATAACGCCGTATATACTATTTCTACAAGTCTCTCCCCTCTCCTTTACCATTTTTGATTACGTTTATATGCATTATGACCTCATAACGAAAATGACGTCATCTCAGACTACATTGTATTAAACCGTATTTGACATTATTCCAGATACGGATTTTTTTCTGACGTGTCCCATTTTGTCTGAGTGGAATGTTTAAGATATGAAGAGAATATTTTTTGTTTTCATGGAGGTATGAACTGAAAAACCTAATCACACTGTATGAATACGCGAAGTCTTCATTTCTTATAATTCAATAGCATCGAGCGAAAAAAACTTAACAAATTTTGATACCTTTTTGTAGTGAACTATTTTGTGCGGAAGCATTCAAAATGGCTGCGTACTCAAAATTTTGTTAATGGAGGTATGAATTAAATTTTTCGACCAATCAGAACGCTCGTTTTTGATAGACGAAACTAACAATTAAATTATATACGTTTTACAAGAAATATTAACTAGGCATCTTCTGTCCTTTCGCATATTCATACAATGTGATTAGTTTCCGGATATTGTCATTTCAACAAGGAAAAGTATTGTTTAATTTGCTACAGGTTGTTTGGACGGCTGGGTAGACATAGGTGGTACGTGTTACTTCTTCTACAATGGACCTGTTGATTACAGCGAAGCACAGGTAACCGGTTCCATTCTATCACGTTTCTTTCAGAACTGCGCTCAGATAATCGAAAAGGGACCAGCTGGAAAGTATGAAAAGTATCGACCTCGGTAATACTTTGCAGACCGCGCAGTGTCACCTTAGTCGAAAATGTTCGCATTTGATATACTTTCTAAATCTAGAATAGTCATTCTACGATACTGTATAAAAATTTTTGAAGTAGTTTCTGTGATTGACCTCTTCTAGTCAAAATATCATTAACAATTATACAATATAATCAAAATTATAAACATTATGTGATTATAATTACCTTACATAATTATAATCATGTACATTAGATAATTAAATTACATAAATACAGTAATTAACATAATATGGTAAAAACGACAATAACAATATACTCCTTATTCTCCAAGGTACAATATTTTGCATAATGATACTTATATATCATGACGAAAGTATATAATATGAGAAAAGATAGATTTGTCTTTCGCATGTTAGACTGGCCAATCTTAGATACCAAATGCATAGAACAGATGGCAATGATATGAGTGAAGAGGTTTTAGAGAAATAACGGATACCTGGAAAAACCAACGTCTGTCAGACGTGATATTGGTGTGAGGAAAATGCCACGTTAGGGGTTCGATTCTATTTAGACCTCTGCTTTATTTCTTTTTCAGGATTTTTGTGCTCAAAAAGGAGGAAAGTTAGCTGAACCTACGACATTTGCTTCCTTCGAAATACTTCGAAACTACACCGTCCTCATGGGTAAGTCAACTCTTAGACTGGTGAGCCTGTCCCATCTACGTAGAATGGTACCACCGTCGACTTTGACAGAACTTCGACGATGGACCAGTTTGCCATCTACACTGTTCTCCGATATCGACAAATTAGGACAGGCTGGCTAGTCAAGTTCACTCTTACAGTTGTCATGGCAATCTCCAAGCAGAGTTGTCGTTCATTACTCACGATGGGCGAAATGACAAGATTCTTGTCAAACAAAGGAATGAAATATATTTTACTTTTCTGTTGTTCGGAAAGATATAAAGCATTAAGGACATAATAATTATGGATAAAGATACATTATATGCGCATTTAAATTTAATAATCTACATTTAAACCACCGAACTACTTTTCGTTAAAACGGTTTGAAATGCAAACGGAAATTACATCTTGTATTCATTATACAGGTTTCAAATTGAAATCCTTTGCGGAAATGATGACACATTGACGGACCTTTTACTGAGCCTATTACAGAGGTTAATGGAAAATGAACCGAAGTGCAAGAGAGTGTTGTAATGGATCACACGCTGGCCTGTAATTCAAGACCAAAGACTGCTCTTTAAGACGGATTAAGATTTAAGGCCCAACGAAACTGTTAGGAGGAGCTACAGATTGCGAAAATGAGCCCTTTTTGCTCTTTATTCAATGAGGCAAAAAAGGACAGGAGTGTAACCGCGTATACAGCGGAATACTAGTCTAGCTGTCAGACTCTTTTTTCTCTATTAGACTGGCCCAGTTTCAAAAGAGTTGCAGAAGATATAAAGTACGCTTAACTCGGCAAATAGGCACTTAATTAGAATTAGAAACTACCTCCTTCTTGCAATCTCTCTTTTCCTACAAAGTTTTCAAAAACAATATTTTCGCCGTTAAAAGTAGCATTTGTGGAAATAGTTGAGAGAAAATATATCTTTCCATGCCTAGACAAGGATGCCAAATGACCAATCGCGTCTGTAAATCAAATAATCAGTCGACCAATGAAATTATTTATTTAGACTGGAAGTTGAATTTAAACTCAGCCACCAAGGACGGCAAACGTTCTACTTATCTAGCCCTTGGCACATTCGATAGATAATTTCTGTACGCGTGACGTCACGGAAAGGAAAATGAGGTTGGCCAATTAGTAGGCTTTTTACCATCTTGATGTACCAAGTGCGGCGTACGTTCTACTTATCTAATAGTAGAGAAAAGATTATCTCGACATCCCTTCACTCGTGAGGATGCTCAGCCATTAATCGCCACTTATGGCAATCGTTTTGTTGGTTTGGCGACTTGAACGTCGTAACTACAGCTTGTTCAAGACGTATTGACGACTTTTAGGTCGCTAACCAATCGTTCTACTTTGTTGTTACATACTGCTGGCGATACATCTTTTTTTTTAAAAATAACATCGTTTAAAATCGAAAGGGAACTTGCTGACAAAGTCAATAGGCGGGGCTATTGGAGTAAGTGGGTGGGTTCAGTAATCGATCAGTAAGTCCATTTTTCCAAACAGGCCCTCTAAAAAAGGGTTTTGTTTCGTAATCAAAACATGAACATTGATTGAACTTGAGCCATCCCGAATGACTGTCAAGGTTCAAAGGTTTTCTTTAGAATCTAAGACTGAAAATCCAAGAATGCTTCAAACAAATGTCGCTCAATGTCGAGGTTCGCAATAGACCAATCGTAAGCCCGCCGACGAACACTATTGCCCCCTCCAATTGACCAATCGCTGGCCCCGCCCACTGACTCCCTAAGCTCCGCCCATTAACTCTGACAGGAAGCTCCGCTTCGATTTTTAACGGCGTTTTTTGAGAAATTTATGGCCAGTAGCATGTAACAAAAATTTAAAATGGTTGGTTTGTGACCTAAACGTCGTAACTTCAGCTTGAATAAGCTGTAGTTACGACGTTTAAGTCGCCAAACCAACAATAAAGTTAAGCAAAATTGCAGCCAATGACGTAGTTGATAAGCTCCGGTCCGGGCTGAATGAATTATTTGATTGGTAGGTTGATTCCTTGATTGACATTTGCGATTTGTCAATTGTCGCCAAACAAACGAAACAAGTTAACAAAAATGGCGGCCAATGTTGGACATCAAAACTCATATCTAGTCTCAACGAATGATTTCATTGGTCGTCTAGTTATTTGTTTGACAGCTGCGTTTGGTCAATTTTCTCCCTTTCTAAATAATTTTATCAGTCGATCCAATTTTCGATTGACACATGGCGGTCTGAATAAAGTTTTTGAGTCTTAAATATCCCTTATGTTTCTATATCATGTTTATATAACTATACATTATGGCGTGTGCTAGTTTAATCTGCTTAAATGACAATGAAGAAGACCGAAATGTCGATCAATGTCGGAGTTCGCAATTCACTCCCTGTCTAAATGCATGATTTTTTTAGTATACCGAATTTTCGAATGACTGTCGCGATCCGACAATTGACATATAGCTGGCCCCGCCCACTGACTGTTTGACCCCGCCCATTAGCTACGACATTTTCGATCAATGTTGGAGTTCGCAATTCACTCCCTGTCTAAATGCATGATTTTATTAGTATACCGAATTTTCGAATGACTGTCGCGATCCGACAATTGACATATAGCTGGCCCCGCCCACTGACTGTTTGACCCCGCCCATTAGCTACGACATTTTGATCAATGTTGGAGTTCACAATTCACTCCCTGTCTAAATGCATGATTTTATTAGTATACCAAATTTTCGAATGACTGTCGCGATCCGATAATTGACCAATAGCTGGACCCGCCCACTGACTGTTTGGCCCCGCCCATTAACCCATTCCAACACAGCAAAATTTTAGACTGGTCCAAATTGAAAGAAGCTGCAGACGACAATGTCAAGTTGATGGAATTTTGATTTTTTTTGTCTTTTTGGTTAGAAAACATTGTGGATAATGAAGAAATTGCTTGATACAAGCAATTTCTTCATTTTCCACAATGTTTTCCAAAGCTTTTTTCTCGAGGGGCGTAAAAAGGAGGGATTGAGTTAGAATGGATTAACTCCGATATTTTTAACGGCGTTATTTCGTATAATCCATTCATTCGAGGATTGCATAAGAAGAATGATTGATAGGCGACATAAACGTCGTTACTACAGCTTGATTAAGCTGTAGCTACGACGTTTAAGTCGCCAATCCAACCAAAACGATTCACAAAAACGGCGACCAATGTTGGAGTTCAAACTAAACTCCCGGTCTAATTGACAGATTTCATTGGTCGACTGATTATCTGATTGACCTTCGCGATCCGAAAATTTTATAAGCCAGCCAGGTATAGCTATGGATAGATTTGAAATAGATTGAAAGCACAGATCCTAACGAATAACTCAAATTTCTAAATCATGTCTTTTATTAGGTGGTGTGTGTCATTTTATTGGCTTGAATGACATTGTGGAAGAAGACCGATTTGTTTGGGCGAGTAATGGTAAAGTTCCAGATTACACGGCATGGAATGGTACAACAACGCGGTTGAATACACCCAGTGCAGACTGCGTCTGTCTCTATGATAAGATTGGATACAGATGGGCAGATGGTTTTTGTGCTCAAAAAATGGAAGCGATCTGTGAAGAAACTTGGTATTAGCAATGTTAATGTGTTTTGATTGTTTTGCGACTTAAACGTATATCAACCAACGGTTCTTTTTTTTTAATATGTGTAATTAGTATTAAACATTGCAAAACTACTCCATTTAAAATCGAAGTCGAACTTCCTGTGAGAGTCAATGAGCGAGGAAAACGTAGTAAAAGTGTAGGCCAATTGATTGGTCAATTTTTTGTATTAAGACTTATAATATCGTACATCGTATTTTTAGAAGCTGTAATCACAACATTTGTCTACCGACGATATCGATTATGAAAATGTTGGTACTTTTGGATATAGCATTCACATATGAATATGAAATATGGTTGAAAATAGATGGGACTTGCGTATTTTACATGAGCGTTTCTTATTATGCAAGAATGTTACACGATGTATATCACGATACGCAACATACATTTCCGTCACCGATGAAGCACTTTAGAATATATAAGGGGTACATACGCTTAACCTATTCCCAACACAATGACGCTTTTTTGACGCCTCTCAAAAAATGGGAAATATTGTGGAAATTGTTGAAAGCACTATTACACAATATTCCATTTCCGTTTTGCAAGCGTTGCACTCGATTTTATTTCGTTGACAGTATCCGAGAACGTGATGTAAATTCCGATAAACATTTTTTTTCTGTTTCTCCACTTCAATACTACGACGTCTGTCTTTTTGACGAGATTGTATATAGATGGGCTGATGCCTTTTGTACTCAAAAAATGGAAGCGATCTGCGAAGAAACTTTGTATAAGCAAATTATTGGATCAGACTCATTTCAAGTATACGATTTTTTTTTAAAAAATTTCTTTTTCTCTAGCTGGCATCTTTCAGAAGTAAGAGAAGTAATTTCAAGGAATGGAATGTACTTGAATGATTGACATTCCTTAGTTACTTTCAAATCCATACTAAATGACAGCCTTTGAGACGGGCTTGTTATTGGATGGTGATTCAAGATTCATCGAGGAGGTGGAGAGAATATTTTTTCGTTTTCATGGAAACTGAAACTGAAACACTAAACACACTAATGTTTGTATACGAAAAAAAAAACCTTATCCCACTGTATGAATACGCGAGAAAAAAGCGAATATTTTACATTTTTTGGTACTTTTTATATTGATTTATTTTGTGCACAGGCATACAAAATAGCTGCGTGCTCAAAATTTTGTTCATAGAGTTATGAATATTTTTTCGGCCAATCAAAACGCTCGTTTTTGATATATAGACGCAAATGAAAAATAAATTGTAAACTTGTACATGTCTCCGTCAGAGCGCAGTTGGTTGCGCATTAGATTCCAAATCTTCATGGGTTCGATCCCCGGTGGCGGAATATATCCTTACCGAAATTCGAGTGGATAATCGTAAACCTAAGTGGGATAGCATTTGAAGGCTAAGAAAGGATGTAGTGGTAGTATGGTGTTAGAAATACCAGGAATCCATTATTAGGTGCTCCAGCTCCCGCGGTGTGACTGAAAATCTTTTAAAAGTGGCATTAGAAATACATTTCTTTTTTAAATTTATGAACAGTTATTTCCTTACAAAATCAGCCTAATCACCTCCTTAAATGTCTTAAAGCGTAACAGCTAGAAATTTGTCAAATCCTTTGCTCATGTTGCAAGCGCTGAGCAGCATTTCGACCAGCTTCATCTTTTATATTATATAATTACAAATGGAAGTAGTACCAAGTCTAACACCTCCCCGTACAATCCCTGATTTTCCGGCCCTATAATATAACACTTGAAAAAAAACTTTGAAGAAAAAGAAGAATTACTTTTAACAAGTAATTTCTTCTTTTTCAACAATATTTTCTATCATAAAGACCATTTTTTGAATTGTATTTACATTTTAATGTCATCACATACCCTTTTGAAGTGGGGGGGGGTTATGATAATCTTCTACGATCCCCGGTCGCGGCAAATACACTGACCAATATTTGTCTCTCACCAATGGGTAGATAATCGTAAATCTAAGTGGAATGAGCAGCTGGAGGCTCGTAAATGATGTAGTGGTAGTACTGGTGGGAGAAATAGGAATCCACTGTTCGGTGCTCCAACCGCCGCGATATGACTGAAATACTGTTAAAAGCGGAGTTAACCCCTATTCAAACAAACAAACAAACAAACAACTTTTTTTTATCTTCTTTGTAAGGCGATTATGATATCGTGAACTTGTTACAATATAAATATATTTATCTATTTAAAATTTAATTGTTAGTTTCGTCTATCAACACCGAGCGTTCTGATTGGTCGAAAAATTTAATTCATACCTCCATGAACAACATTTTGAACTCGCAGTGATTTTGTATGCTTCCGCACAAATTAGTCCCATACAAAAAGGTATCAAAAGATGTAGGGTTTTTGCTTTTTTCCGCTCAATACTATTAAATTATAAGAAATGAAGAGAATATTTTTTTGTTTTCATGGAAATATGAACCGAAAAACCTAATCACACAATATATGAATCCGCTTCGCGTATTCATACAGTGTGATTAGTTTTTTCGGTTCATACCTCCATGAAAACAAACAAACAAAAATATTCTCTTCATCTCTTTAATAAAATCAGTTGACCAAAAGCGGCTGTAAATAAAATAACCAACTGACCGATCAAACCATTCATTTAGACCAGAAGAGACTTTTGAACTCCGAAACTTAGCCGCCATTTTTGTAATGCTTCCTTTGATTGTTTAGCGACTTAAACCTCGTAACTACAGCTTATTGTAGCTGCAGTTAACAAGTTTTGGTCGCCAAACATCCATTTCGCTGAAACATCGAAAAGAATGATAGAATCTGTGAATTTTGTCAATACAGGATATTGAAGACGAATTGCATATATATAACATTAATGTTGTATTACACTGAATTAAGATCAAAATATACCCCGTAATTTTACACAACCTGCCCAAAAATGTTGAAATTTACAAATTGACCCAATTTAGGAAAGAAAAAAACAAACCTACCTATAAAAATTACCACCTTAATAAAGAGAAAATATTGCTTTACGATAGAAAACTAATACATTGTAGATCTATATATAACCACGATGTTTGTGAATTTGGTTTACTAAGATACTCTTTTTAATATACAGTATGTTTGAATTAATAATGAGCATATGCGTGACATTTCCAACAATTTCGCATATGCGTGACTCGCACACATTGAGCACCCTGGACAGCCATTCGGGGCAATTAGAATATTCGCTGATTGTTTGAAGAAGCTTTGGGTCAGTATTTATCTACAGAGCGCAGAGTGAAGACTCTGTTCAGACTGTGCAGATTCACAGGCTGCTCTGAGTCTTTACTTAGCGCACATGTGTAATTGTTGGAAATGTCACGCATGCGCTGAATTATTGATTCAATTGAAAGTATTTCCCATTGTATGTTAGTTATATGTACATTTTGATTTTGAGCTTAATATGCTTTATGTATGAAATAAAGAATTTGTTCTGTTCTGATATTTGTTACATACTCCTAGCGCTAAAATTTGCAAAATAATGCCTTTAAAGTCGAAGAAGCACCTCCTGTACGAATAAACGGGCTGGACCAACGGAATGGGCTGGACCAACGGAATAAGTGGGCGGGGCCAACGATTGGTCAAATCAAAACCACTCTTCGCTGATTATGCCCCGAAAACAAATATTTTGGGACGGCGCAACTTACGTACGGCATAAACAAAAGCCAGTTATATAGCCGAATCGGTCAACGTTTACTTCCCTTTGAAAAGTAGAACTTTAGGGGGGGGGGGTTATGAAAATTTGATCACTTTTCGGACGTAAGCCATTCCAACACAGTGACGTTTTTTGACGCCACAAGAAAAACAATTGGGAAATTTTTGTGTGAAATGAAGAAACTGCTTGAAACAAGCAATTTCTTTATTTTCAGCGTGTTTTTCTGCCAAGAAATGTGATAAAATGTGTTCAATAAAAATTAAATTGTTATCTGCAACTTCTTTCAATTTGGACCAGTGTAAAATTTTGACGTCTGAGAAAGGGTTAAAAGTTTCAATGACGAATAATTCTTTATTAAGCTTTATTAATCAGAAGCGTGGGAAAATTTTATCTCAACACGTTGTATTGCTTGTTTTTGTTACCGAAGTAAGATGATTCTGGTAGGTGTATCAAACATAGGTGTAAGATTTGTTATTATAACATTCACTTTGAAGAAGAAAGCCTCAAAAATGATTATTACATAATCTATTTCTTTCGAACAAACTTTCAAAGAGATTATAACATTTCTTTGGAATAACAAAGCCTTCGAAGACATAAACACATGATATTTTACTTTTGAATAACAAAGTCTTCAAAGAGATTATTACATAAAATGAAATAAACTCATTGAAGACTTTGTTCTTTGAAAGTAATATTCTATCAATGATTCTTTCTTACAGTAGACAGACGTTTTAGATTTAACAGACTTTTCCAAAAAGAACATATTTTATGAATGGGGTTTGTGATGCTGAATTCTTTTGTTCTGTTTACTTATATACAGTTTACACAAAAAGATGCTTCGGGGTGTACTCCTGACCTGTCTGGTGGGTGTACCCAACAATATGACCAATGATGACGGTAAACTATTCAACTGCATATTTCTAGCTAGCAAAGCATCAGTTTTGATAACTTAAGTTATCAGACACAATTTGAGGTCTTCTCAAAGTTCAACGAGGGCAAACTGCCACCTGAGGCTTAACCACCAAATCCATGGAATGCCTACGCGATAAAAAACAATTCTTATGTATTTAAGGAATAATGCAAACTCTTATCAAATTGTAAAGAACTCTGTCAAAGACATGCTATTTAACCCATTCCTACTCAATTCCGCTTTTAAAGCATCTAAAGAAAAAAGCCTTTGATAACATTGTGGGCAATGAAGAAATTGCTTGTAACAAGCAATTTCTTCAATGTCCACCATGTTTTCTATCCAACAAGGGACAGATTTTCTAAATTCAACCATGCTTTGCTAGCTTTCAGTACTTTGATTTTGACATCAAACCTTCGAGTTATATGTAGCTGCTTGTAAATATCCTTACGTGTAGTACATGTATCATTATATGATTTAGTAGTACGTTTACTAGAAGAACTAGACTACTTAGAAAGAACAAAACAAACGAGAATATTCAAAGCTTATTCTATTCGTTTGTGCAATTCTATGTCCTTTAAAGAAATTCTAAGTACGAACAGTTTGCCCCACCCCACCCAGGTAGAAGTGACGTCCAGTGATAACATATCTTTTGAGCTTGAACCGAGACCTTAATAATGGAGTTTTGTTATAAAAAATGTTTCGAATAACAAACCTACTCATGATTGAGAATACTTGTACCAATACTAGACGAGGAAATAGACATGTTATATAGTAGATGAATATTATGTACCAATGTCCTGAGGGTTGTAACAACAGGGCTGTGTGGAAATGCATTTTCTCCAATAGCTTTCCATGATTTCTGTGGCGAAACAATATTATAAATACATGTAAGGTTGTAAAAACATTATGTAAAGGACGTCATTTGGTCACTAAATGTTTCGCGCTAATGATTTTTTCCTATGATCAAGAAAATGATTTAAAGACTTTTTGTGAAAACTTAGTTTGTCATAAGCTGTCGCTTACTATTACTTTTCTATTCTCACTAAATCAAGACTAGTCCGTCTCAAAGAAAAATCGAGTGACAGAGCCTATTTAAGTCACGGATATTAACTGATCTTATGCAGGTAGGCGAAACACCACAACTGATTATGATATCGCAATAGATAGATTTGTTACTAAGATTAGAAACAATCTTTGCGCATGCCCGTCTCGCTTCTAAAAAGGTAGGAGAAACGAAGATTGTCCTACCATATGATTAGTACGACAGATATGGAAATTCTATCTAAAACCGATTTAAAAATGGAATCAGCCCGCTTCTTTTGATAATGTTGATTAAGATTGCGTTAATTTGTAAACATGTTTATTGGTTATCCTACCATTTGTGATTTGTGTACTATGTTTTGTGCAATGCACATATGAGCCTGTGTGTGACGTTTCCAACAATTTCGCATGTGCGTGACTCGCACACATTGAGCACCCTGGACAGCCATTCGGGGCAATAAGAATATTCAGTGATTGTTTAAAGAAGCTTTGGGTCAGTATCTATCTACAGAGCGCAGAGTGAAGACTGAACAGACTTTGCGGATGCACAGGCTGATCTGAATTTTTACTTGGCGCACGTGTGTAATGGTTGGAAATGTCACGCATGCGCTCATATTCCTTACGTCATAGCCGATCGCTGCTATAACACATGCTTATCTTAACATCGTCTAGAATGGAGAAAGCTTAGAGATGGCCATAGTACGATGACCAACTTTTCTATGCTAAACTAGGTCAAGATCAGTTTATCCGAAAGAAAAATCGAGTCACAGAGCTATATAAGTGACGGCGTTTAAATGATATTATCCAGGTACATGAAAAACGAAAAAACCACAATTCATTATGGTATCGAAATAGCATAATGCTGATCTCCACAATAGTACGTTTGTATTATACTTGGTTAAGCTGTAGTGATGACGCTTAAGTCGCCAACAAACAAAAATGCGTCACGTAAATCGCGGCTCATGCCGAGTTCAAAGTTATCTGCCAGTCTAAATGAATGAATTCATTGGTCGACTGATTATTTGATTGACAGGCGCGACTTGTCAATTACTCTAGATGATGTTAGGTACATTTTGAAAAAAAATATACCGACAAATTAGCTAAACAGGCAAATTGTAAACGTCAAAATTCCATATTTTACGGACCCAAATATTCTTCATGTCGCAAAGCATGGTTTTGTTAAGTAGTCTTCGTTGTCAAGGATTATCATGATAAATAAACAAGGTTAAAGTAACCCAGGAGTTAATCCATTACGACACGACAAAATCCCAAACTCGTTCAAATTGAAAGAAGTTTCAAGGTTGATGAATTTAGAAAATATTTGTCTAATAGGGTAGAAGAAAATGAAGAAATTGATTTCTTGATTGTCTACAATGTTTTCCATAGCTTTGTTCCTTGAGATGTATGAAAAAGCGGGATTCGATGGGAATAGGTTAAATATCAAGCTTTTGAAGGGGTTCTCTACCTTTTGAATAGAGTTGATCCATGTGCCATGTGGCAATTCAAAGCAGTGCGCATAGTGAAGACTCTAATCAGACTCATTTGGAAACAATATACTCATGTGAGCTAAAATACCTAGGAGATGAACTTGCAAGCAGAGTTTGCAATATTCCCGAGATTCATAAGAACTACTTTTTATGGCGTAGGCATTCAGTGGTCATGCATCCAGTGACAGTTTGCACTCATTGAATTCTGAAATTTTGTCTGTTAACTTAAGCAATCAAAGCTGACAATTTACTCTCTAAAACGAACTATGGTAACGCCTTTAAGATGAAATGAAAATTTCTGATTTGAATTGGAATGGTCTTGATGTAAAACGGTATTCTTAACTTTCTTCTACGAACTTTCGAAACGTTTCATGTAGCAGGATAGTACATAATGCTGTGTCCATGTCTTCCTATTGCTACATATTCATATATGCATATCTCTTAAAAAAGAACAAATTATGGAATTAACTCGAAACTTCTTTAACTATTTAAGCTAATGGTCCCATAATAACAGCGATCGTTTAAGAGATTTGTTACTAATATTAGAAATAACTTTTGCGCATGTGCGCCTCGCTTTTCAAAAGGAAAGACAAACAAGAATGTCTTATTATTTGATTATTATAAAAGATATGGAGGCCCTTTTCGACTGGGACCAACGGTCGTATCATTTTAACTAATTGTTCATAACTAACAAAATGACGTCATTTAACTTTAACCCACGTTTCTACACTCTAACTTGATTCGTAGAATTAATCGGATTAGATTGCGTGTACTATAGTAAGAACGTTAGTACCAGCCGAAAACGGCGTATTTAAAACGGAACTGAAAAGAAGATCAATTCGCTTCTTTGGACTTTTTTTCAAGCTAATGTTAGTTCCAAGACAACATATATTTAAGAGATGAAGAGAATATTTTTTGTTTTCATGGAGATATGAACCGAAAAACCTAATCACACTGTATGAATACGCGAAGCGGATTCATACATTGTGTGATTAGGTTTTTCGGTTCATACCTCCATGAAAACAAAAAATATTCTCTTCATTTCTTATAATTTAATAGCATCGAGCGAAAAATGTAACAACTTAACAAATTTGATACCTTTTTGTAGTGAACTATTTTGTGCGGATGCATTCAAAATGGCTGCGTACTCAAAATTTTGTTCATGGAGGTATGAATTAAATTTTTCGACCAAACTGATCGCTCGTTTTTGATAGACGAAACTAACAATTAAATTATTCTGAATTGTTTGTCCTACCTTTTGTGATTTGTGTACTACGTTTTACGCAAAGATTTGAGATTTGTGTACTACGTTTTACGCAAAGCATATATTGCCTACGTCATAGACGATCGCTGCTATTATACTGAAATTTATATTTGAGCCTGTGCATGATATTTCCAACAATTTCTTATGTGCGTGACTTGCACACATTCAGCACCCCGGACAGCCATTCGGGGCAATTAGAACATTCGCTGATTGTTTAATGAAGCTTTGGGTCAGTATCTTTCTACAGAGCGCAGAGTGAAGACTCTGATCAGACTGTGCGGATGCACAGACTGATCTGAGTCTTTACTTGGCGCACATGTGTAATTGTTGGAAATGTCACGCACGCGCTCATTTATAATATTCTAATTCGAGTTACGTTGAAAAAATGACCAATTGATATCTCTTCAATGTATGTTTTTATCAGGGTTGTACTTTGCTTTCCGATGTATCATGCGTAGTATTGCTATGCCAGTATTTTACCATTTATTCGACAAGAAACCCTAAAGAACAATTTGAACTACCACATCATATATGGTGAAGAGGCCGGGGGTTTTAGGCGTAAAAATGATAAAAAAAAAAAAAAGAATTTTTCCCTAACGATTCAACAATAACGAGTACATATGCCCAAATGGACCCTCACTCCAAACTCGAATCTAACGATCTTCCAACCACAGGCGTGCACGTTTTTCTCTTGTTTTTTGGTAAATTCCATAAACCGTAATCTAAATGCCAAAATGCCACAAGTGCTTATTCAATATATGTACACGCACGAGCTTTAATCACTACGACATTGGATCGATTTTGGACCACTATTGTCAGTGGATGGCTCTATTAGGTTTGGGCTTTGATGGACATCTAGGAGATAATTAAAGCCAATTTGTTATAAAGAATATTCTTCGGTGCTCTTACTAATGATGCTAGTTTATTTTAAGCTCGGCTATATTCAGAGAAAACTCAAGGGGTGACTATGCCCAGATTGTCGTCTGCGACTGAGTGAGCTATTTCGTCTTCCAAAATCGATGGCATTTCGTAATATCTCTCCTGTAACTGAATACATTCACGTGAAACTCGGAATACTTGATCACTATCACAAACACAATCTATACCAATAAGTTTGTTTGTTTGAATGGGGTTTTACGCCGCTTTCAACAATCTTCCAGTTATATCGCGGCGGCTGATACCTAACAATGGAATCCTGGTATTTCTCACAGCAGTACTACCATTACATCCTTTCCTAGCCTCCAGCTGATATCCCACATAGGTCTACGATTATCCACCCATTGGTGAGAGACAAATAGTCGGAAAGGATGAGTGCCGTCGTCGGGGGTCGAACCCGGGACCTCTAGTTTGACAGTCTGACGCGTTACCAACTGCGCTATGACGGCGGCCTATACCAATAAGAGGACTAACTCTAAATGTATTCCATTACACCCCATTTTCGGCTTAGAATTTTCTCCCACTATAAATCACTTGGACAGCCGAGTGTTGGCATCCGCATGCCGTACTCTTGTTCTATTTTAATTTAATTGCTTTGTCCTATGTTGCGGATTTTACGTTTTATATCTAGTTTAACGCCGCTTTCAAAACCTTTCAGTGGTATCGCGTTTCGATTTTTTCACTGTGATATTTCCTTAGCAGTCTAGCAGCTGATGGAAAATATCCATCTTTCAGTATGTTGGAAACACGTCAAGGGGTGTTTGGATTTTTCCACTGTGACATTAGACCTTAACGTTCTTTTTAAAAATAAAGAAATATAGATATTGTTTGATTGATTGATTGAATGGGGTTTAACGCCACTTTTAACCGTATTTTAGTCATATCGCGGCGGCATAAAAACCACATAAATTTTAATCATCTAAATGGCGTTACTGTATGACTCTGTGAAATTCCATATTTTGATGACCCCACAGCAGTTTGATTATTCCTACGCCCTTTGATATGAGGGCCTGGAACTTTGTTATTTGGTATACAACATCACCTGGTAGACCTCTATAAAGATTGTAAAATTTATTGCCTAAGGATTAAAAATAGCCCGTACACGGATGTCACAAATTTAACATAGGTTTATAAAGTGAATTTTTTTAAAAAAATCTCCCAAACAGCAGGGCCTAGAACTTTGATATTCGGTATACAGTATCGTCTTGTGGACCTCTATCAAGATTGTACAATTTATTACCGAAGGATTAAAATAAGCCCATTCCCGGACGTCACAAATTTAACATAGGCTTATATAGTGAAAACTTTAAAAATCTTCTTCTTCCAAACAGGAGGGCCTAGAACTTTGATATTTGGTATACAGCAACGTCTTGTGGACCTCTATCAAGATTGTACAAATTATTGCCTAATGATTAAGATTATCCCATTCCCGGATGTCACAAATTTAACATAGGCTTATATAGTGAAAACTTTAAAAATCTTCTTCTCTCAAACAGATAGGCCTAGAGCTTTGATATTTGGTATGTAGCATTATTTCGTGGATCTCTATCAACATGGTATGAATTATTGCCCTAGGGTCATATTTAGCCCATTCCCGGACGTCACGAATTTTACATATGGTTTATATAACGAAATTTAAAACTCTTCTTCTCCCAAACTAAAAGGCTTTGAGCTTTAATATTTAGTATGTAGCATAATCTGGTGGACTTTTATTTGTTTTTGTGCCCTTTGGACTAAGGTGACCGATATGGCCCTATGGGCCTCTTGTTGTGATTACACAAGAATGATATATATTTTGAAAGTACAAATAATGTATGATTTTTCCCTTTATTAGTGAAGTCGTAAATATTGAAAATAACCCAGGTGTAACTATTCTGTAGCTTTTCAATTTAATATTTATGGTGGTGTTCTAAATAGACAAAAGAATGTTAAATAAGGGTATTGAACTTGAATGCTGATTAAATAAAGGACAAAACAAAAATTATGAGCTATAAAAGAATGGCATTTCTGTGTCATTTCTGGAAAACGCAACAAAAGCTCTACCCTTTCCTACTCAATTCCGCCTTTTGACACCTTCGAGACCCCCCTCCTCCCCCCAAAAAGTCGGAAAATGTTATGGATTATGAAGAAACTGTTTGTAATGGATATTGAATTCTTTCTATTTCAGTCTGAAAATATGCTCAGTCTGGTAATGGGTAAACTTCTTTATGAGTATTCAACCCCTTGAAAATGATACGAGTGTATTTAAGAGATAAAGAGAATAGTTTTCGTGTTCATGGAGGCATGAAACGAAAGACTAATCAGGCTTCGCTGATTCATACAATGTGACTAGTTTTTTTTCTTTTTTCATTTCATATCTCCATGAAAACACAAAATATTCTCTTCATTTCTTATAATGTAATGACATAAAGCAAACAAACAAACAAAAAAATGTACATTTTTATGAATCTATTTTGTGTGGCAGGATACAAGTTGCAAGTAGCATGCTACAAAAAATTAAAACGGTTTGTTGGCGACCTAAGCGTCGTAAGTGCAGCTTGAATAAGCTGTAGTTACGACGTTTAACTCGTCAAAGCAACAACAAAGGGTAACAAAATGGCGGGCAATGTCGTCGTTGAAATCTCAGGACCGGGATGAATAAATGAGTTGATTGGTCGGTTGATTCCTTAATTGACAACCGCGATTGGTCAATTTCGTTGAGATGATATGTCAATTTCATTTCGGGGGAGTGGATGGGGGTGAAGCTTATTATTTTGATTTCTTGAATCAAGATTAGGTGTTTTGATTGGCTGACTTTTCATACTTTATTGAATGAAATTTTTAGCACGCAACAATACTAAAAAAACAACAAAGTACTGAAATGACTGTAAGCTAACAAAGTGTGGTTTTGTTAAGTAATCTTCTTTGGCAAAGGTTATCATGGTAGATAAACGAGGTTAAAGTCATCAAGGAATTAACCCATCGCCCGGTCACCAATTCATTTAATATATTCACAGATACTGAACGCTTTGTTCCCTTTGGTAAAAGACTACAACATTTTGAAATTCCCCCTCTTGTTCAATGATGCATTTAAAGATTTAAAATTTGCAAATATCTATTATACGAGTATATATCACTCAACTTGCCAAACAAATTGTATTCGTAGCGGTCCTCAGAAGATTTAATTGTTTTTTAAATGTTGAAATAATTTCTATGGATTTCATTAATTATACACGGACACATATTGTAGCCATTTCAATTTATCTTCGTCAATCGATAATTTCAGAAAATTCGTTTTCATGTTCGAAAAAAAAAAGTGGACTCACTCACTCACTCACTCACTCACTCACCCACTCACTCACTCACTCACTCACTCACTCACTCACTCACTCACTCACTCACTCACTCACTCATTCACTCACTCACTCACTCACTCACTCAATCACTCACTCACTCATTCACTCACTTAATCAATCAGTCAATTAATCAATCAATCAATCACTATTTCACTCACTCACTCTCTCACTCACTCACTCACTCACTCACTCACTCACTCACTCACTCACTCACTCACTCACTCAATCAATCAATCAATCAATCAATCAATCAATCAATCAATCAATCAATCAATCAATCAATCAATCAATCAATCAATCAATTAATTAATCAATCAGTCAATCAACCAATCAATCACTTTTTCTCTTAATCACCTAATCACTCACTCATTCACTCACTCACTCGCTCACTTACTCACCCTCACACCCATTCACTCACTCATCCACTCATCCACCTATTCGCCCACACACAGCTCAATTACACACTCATTCACTCATACACTCACTCACTTACTCACCCTCACTCACTCACTCACTCACTCACTCACTTACCCTCACTCACTCATTCAACCACTCACTCACTCACTTACTCACCCTCTCATCCACTCACTCACTCATCCACCCATCCACCCATTCTCCCGCACACCACTCAACCATACACTTACACACTCACTCACTCACTCACACACACATTCACTCTCTCAATCACGCATACAGTCACTCACTCAATGACTCACGCATTAATTCATTTATTCACTATTCATACATTTATTCATTCTTTCATTCATTCCAGAATAATAATTGTAACATGAATGGACAATATCCATAATCTTTAAAGTCGTCCCAATTCACTTCGTTAAACTTGTTTTTTTGAACGACCCTCGAAAACGGGAGTCCCTCGCAACCACTGTGTTACATTTAGAATTAAGACCATGTCGAATGGTAGTGACAAGGCAATGCATCAGAAAAAAATTGTGTTTGATTTTAGTGTTTTTTTTTTTTCTATTTTTCGTCTATGATTATTAAACTTTATTGAAAAGTAGAAAGTTACAAACATGTGAAAATAATCAGTCACAGAACATCTTGTTTATGCTCTTGTTTATACAGAAATAAAGACATTGTATGTCTAATTTTTCGTTTATATTAAAATATTCATAAGTACTTATCTCAAACAGAAATTGCATTTCTCTTTTTTTTCTTTTTTATTTAATGATTTTGATAAGTATTTGTCTAAAACAATTTTGTAAGATTATTCTTTAAAATGCAACAGTTTGATCTTATTTGACTCAATGAAATATTTTCTTTTACCGGTACGCTTTCGCTATAAGAATATGGTTAAACCAAAGATCACCTTTCTAACACAATCTTCGTAAGACAACAAAACCTTGGCAACTACGGCATGGATAAGCCACATGTGTGGGTTAATATCCTGTAGTTACGATGTTTTGCAACTCTTATCGACAAAAACATTTCATTTACAGTTGTAGGGATGGAAAGCCTGCATTCTTTTACATTCCAAGCCGTTTGCCTGGTACTGGTATTTTTTTATCATCAAGGGATGGCTCTATCCATCTCTAATTATTTCGAATCAGAACCATTCAAAATGATAAAAGAACAATTCATGTACTCGGAGGTGGAAAGTTTGAGCTTACTTCAATGCGCTTCTCAATGTTCTGGAAACGATAGCTGCCTAGCTGCCTCTTTCGACGAGAGGGATGGACTGTGCAGACTCGCGGGGTCCCGGGTACGTGCAAAGGGACAAAGTAACCAGGAGAGACTAGCTACATCGGGGCTCTGGTGGACAACTCTATATAAAACCGGTAAGCATTTGTGAGCCATCTCGCGATAAAAGTCCCATCTCGAACATTTGGATCCTGGTCAGAGGGTGTGACTGCGCTGACCAAGGTAGAATCTCACTTGTAACAGAGTTTACGAATATAATGTTGTTCTACTGCACTTTAAATTCTTTTTAAGAGTTTGACAGGCTTCTTATTATATTACTATTATATAGTTTTACTGAATCAATAATTACCCTTTTAAATCTATTTCACTGCCTCGGTGGCCGAGATGTAGGAGTCTTTGACTGATAATCTTCGGGTCAGAAGTTCGAGCCCCACAGGGACCGAGGCAGGAGAGTATTCATGGACAGAACACTTAAATGTCAGTCCAAGATTTTACCCGGGATGTAGGTTCGAGGATGACTACATATGCTTAAGTCTTTCGTTATAATTGAACTAAAAGAACTAAAAGAAATCAGTTAAACAAATTGTTATTATTTATTTTCAATGTTTTTGTTAAATTGAAAGAAACTGATAGTGAAGATAATTACTACAATGACAGTTGACCAAATCGCTGGCCCCGCCCACTTACTTCGTTACTTCGTTAGTCCTGTCCATTGACTCCGACAGGAAATCCCAAGATTTACGGCGTTATTATGAGAAAAATATGAACAGTAGCATGTAACAAACAAATAGTATATTTAGTTGGCGACCTAAACGCCGTAGCTACAGCTTGAATAAGATGAAGTTACGGCGTTTATGTCGCTAAACAAACAAAAAGGTTAACAAAAATGGCGGCAAACGTCGGAGATCGAATATCATTTCTGGCTAATTGAATAAGTTCATTGGTCGACTGGTTATTTGATGGACAGCCACGATTGGTCAGTTATGTGGTAGCTCTTTATTATACATTTCATATAATCATTTTTAATTGGTCGTAGACCAATTTATATAACCATAATTTCAAGATTGTGTCGCTGCAATTTACCAAAACTGCCTTTAGCCCAACTGGGCGTATATTCTGACGGGAAAACAGAAAAAAATCATTTCATTTTACAAGTTAAGAGTTATCAAAAGGAGTAAAGGATAACTGTTTCAAGGATTTTCCGCTAGTGATGAACGCGTCTAACCAACCCTTTCTTTCAATCATATCGAGGTGTAAACAAAGATGATACTGCCACTCAATTATTTTCCAGCCATAAGTTAATCCGAAAGTACTGAAAGTTCTTCTGGAGAGCAAATTTGATCATTATGCTTTTAAGCAGTCTAACGAATTCGCCCAAGGAATAGTATCAATTGTTTTTTCCTTTGTTTATAATCAGGGCTGGTTAGGAACTTGTTAATTTCTGCCCAGAAAAAGAGAGGGGTTTTGAAATTTCATGAACCTGCTAACAGCATTTGCTCTTAAACTTAAGTTATCATATTTCGATAATTTTTCTTTTTTTTCTTTATAAAAAAAGCTTGCAGGGATGATCTAACCATGACTATTTAACAATCGATAATTTTTAAAAATTTAGTTTTCAGAAAAAGTTGCTTTTTTGTCGGTACCCATGTTGCATCAAGGTCTTACGTTCGTGTAAAATAATATTAGTTCTAATTAACATTCACGGAAATATCATACACTAGGATAGAACCTACGTGTTGTAAAAGTAATAGAAATTAAAGTTGTTTTACCCTAATTCTAAAGTCGGAATGCAACGATATGTTCAATTTCTCAGTGACGACCAATTACAGTGCGTACGGCACTTTGATTATTCTCATTACTATATTTGGTGCAAACCTTTGCTCCTTACTATGATTTTTGTCTTTTAACGACTAATAATAATTGCTTGGTTTCTGTCGCTAGCAATTGAACAAAAACTCCCTTCATAACGTATGTGTTTTTTGTTTGTTTGTTTGTTTTTTTTTAGACATTTTACTTTTTATTCTTTTTTTTTACGCCTATCCAAAATAACCAATACAGTTCAAGTAGCTGTCAAAACCATTGGCATTCACGGGGGTTATCGTTATCTACAGAAGAAAAGCGTGGTCGCTCTTTATACTCGCTCAAAGCGGATTCTAACATAAAATAGACCGGTACCGCCGTCGACTTAAAAAAAAACTGACAGGTAGATCGCAATCAATTGCACCAAGAGATTGGTTGATAGGCATTTAATAACGTATACCCAAACATCGAATCTGATTGGGTGATGGATTGTTTGTAAACAATATGGCGGAAGTGGGACGCGGAGTTACTCATAAAAAGGATGACATTTCCAGGTTTTTCTCACACACAATTTCGATTGTTCATGTGAGAAATGTTTTAACATTAAAACTGACTACTTTAATACTGCAAACATAGGATTTTCATCGTATTGGATGGAAATCCCGCGGCATCAACAAAATTTGCTGCGTATGCGTAAGCATCGTTTTCGATTGCAGAAAGGAAAAAAACCTAACGGGCCAGGCTTTCCGTGTATGTACCGAAAATCGATGTATACCTGTCGGCTTTATCAAAGTCGACAGTGGTAACAGTCTATCATAAAATAGATGCGCAGACCTCCTATCTAACATGTATGAGCCGAGCTATCTTGAAATATGTATCAATTGGGATTCCCGTAATCAATTTACTTAACCCGTTCCATGTAATTTTATAATTGAGAAAACATTCCAGAAAAAGGAGAAATTGCTTGTAACAAGCAATTTCTTCTTTTTCTGGAATATTTTCTACCTTTTTGAATGGTCTTTTTTCAGATCAAATCCACTATAAATTTTCGTCTGCAAGACCTTTGAATTTGAACACGTCTAAAATTTTGCAAAACAGGAAAGAGTTAACCAGCCATTTTCAAAGTACATAAGACTTGAATATCTGTCCTATCAATTTCTGGGTAATTTCTTTCTCGGGATCGAAAACTCTTTAAATCACGGCATGGAAAATACATGCTTTTCTGGTAACAGGCAAGTCATGAACAGTCCTGCAAAGCGATAATATTCTGATGTAAGGCAATTTTAAGGTCTATAGAAAAAGATAATCAGGGCCCGAGATTATCAAACTTTTTTTTGTACTCAAATGAGAATTTTCTCAAAATTCGATTCGGAATTAAAGGTGTATATTAGCTTAAATTCTACGTCAAGTGCGTGAAAACGAAACATTATATTAGTAAATTATGATTTAAAACACAAATTATGCAGTTAACTTTGAAACACAACATATGTTTAAGATTGATGTTTGAGTAAATTCTCAACTGAGTACGAGAAATGTTTTATAGTCTCGGGTCCAGAATTAAAAAAAGTAAAAATAAGAAAAAAAAAAAAAAAAAAAAAAAAAAAAAAAATCACGCTTTGTACCGTAGCGTTATTTTTAGGGGATCCGGAATGTTCTGAAGCCATTCAGGTCCTTTCCCTTTGAAAGGATTACATTTCTATCTATTAATTTCTCCGAAATTGATTTTGATATTTTTCGTTTTAACGCTAAAACATTGCGGAGAATTATTACGTTAAGATAGACTGACACAATATGGGAAAAGTAACTCTTTACGGAGAAAAATTATGTATAGATTGCTCCCTTTTAATAATAGTGTCTAATCTTTTATTTTTGACAGAAGTGGCCACCTGTTTTAAGTGCTCTAATCATTAAAAGAATTTTAACAAAGGTCCTTTTACGAATATGCTTTCGTACTTCAAAATTATATTACTTGGAAAATATTGTCGGAAAAGGAGAAATAGCGATTCAAAACCATTCTTCCATATTCAATCTTTCACAGAACGTTTCCAATTCATTCTGACATTGCAATATCTAAATTACCGCAATTATAATTTCTTACTGCTTACACGTCCTACATTTTAGATAATTTAGGTCATTTATGGAAAAATCGAATCGCTGATTGCCAGCAAACATTTTCCGTTTCTAAAATGATTTTAAAAGCAGCTTTATTTTCAATTATGAATTATCTACAAATGACATGCGTCATCTCTATCAAATCATCGAGAAAGCTCCAAAGCAGGTAGCTAGCTAGATAATGGAAAACGACGTGATGCAAAAACAAACCGGAAGGGTTCGAACTATGCAAGATTACCTTGTATGAAAACTGCATTGTTAGGAACGCCATTTCCTGGCTTTTTATCATGTTATTTAACCTCTGTTTTTATTAAATTGCGTTTACATGATTTCAATAAACTCTGCTCATAACAAAAATGTTTCCGTCCATTTGTACCGATTTCGCAAGGAAAATATTTTGATTAAAAACAAACGAAAAAAAAAGGCAGAAAACAACAACAACAAACAAATATGGACAAAGATCATACTTCACATTAGTGCAGTCTAATCTTGGTTTACACTACCTGTATGTTCAATTCAGGCAAGAATTTGATATTTAATGATTTTAGACAGCAATATTGGCCCACTACTAATTCTTCAAGTGCTTTCAGTCCTTTGATTTTACTTTTTTTAGTCTGAAATTGCGTAGCAATCTGAGGCTAAAGTTACCGTGGTAAACCCATGCAGAGTTTAATGTTAATTCATCTAACGAAATATATATACTATTCTGCCACATGGAATGTAGATCGGACCGCATTACACGAATGCGATTATAAATTAATACTCCCAGTTGAGGCAAGAAGGACGAAGGCGAGATATGACTCATTGAAAGCCGGAGCTTGAGTCACAGTACTTTCGTGTAAGTGTTCTGAACTTGGCTAAATTATCAAAAATCGATGAGTGAATGGACAGAAAGAAAGGAGATACATGTATATAACATATAGGAAAATTATTAATCATGTATTACCACATCATATTGTTAAGAAAAAATAAGGTATTTGTTATATACCAAAAAAAATATTACTTATTCCAGAGTTACTGTATTAAAACGGCCCGGTTAGACGAAGTTGCTGTATAAAGCTGATAAGCGAAGCTGTGGGTTTTGACGCATGATTGGAATGTTTTGTTTAACAAATTAACTGGCAATTCATAGGATCATGCAAACAATTTGGTCGTGCTCGGACTTTGTGTGCAATATATATTTACCTCCGAACTCTACCCATAGGATATAACATAACAGCAACGTCTACGTATCGCTTTTGAGAGGTGTATATAATCATGTTATCATGGTAAACGACCGTTCGCCCTCTCTCTGGTGTGTGTATTTCCGTTTATTTATCGTCGCTACCGTAGCACATGCCCATATGAGAGACGCCCCCAGAAGACAGTTAGTTGTTACGGGGGATAGTGCAACAGGACGAAACTACTGAGAGCCCCGCCTGGTTCTTTAACGTGCTCGATGGATAGCATCGTCACACGGGGCCTCGGTTTAACGTCTCATCCGAAAGACAATTAGTTAGTTAGTTGATATTGTCAACCCAGGGCTCGAATCCGTGATCTTGAGGTTTGAAGTCGAGTGCTTTACCAACTGAGCTAATCGGGCTGACTCTTTACCTGGAGATTATAAAGGGCATATTTACATAACGAAATTGGTCTGTGTGGTAGAATGCTTGTATTGCACGCAAGAGCATGCTAGTTCGAACCTGGCTACACGCTCGATTCCCCCTCTCTCTTTCTCTCTCGTCCTCTCTAGCCGTCGTGTCCGTCGTCTGTTCGTCCGTCCGTCAACTTATACGTTAAAAATCTTCCTCTTAGAAAGTACTAGACAAAATTCAACCAAAATTCCAAGGAAGGATCCTTGGTGGACTTTATCATGTTCCTTTAAATCATTTGAACGGAAATATATCGATACAATACCTCAAAAGCGGGCAGAAAATTATTGAGTGAAGGTTGTGTCCCCTAGCGCACAAATCAGCAGATCTGCGCATTGGCGACAGTAGATTTGGGTAGAAAGTGACACCTCCGATAATCCGAACATCAAACTTTTTCTGCCTAGGTTATATATCTCGTGTATACATATCTCAGGCTTTCAGTGCTTCAATTAATTCAAGACAGGGATTAAATAGCCTCCAGCTAAAGGTGTATGTTTGTTTACGCCGTTTTCAACAATCTTTCAGTTATATCGCGGCGGCTGGAGCACCGAACCATTTCGGCCTTTCCTATAGCCTCCAGCTGCTATCCTACATAGGTCTGCGGTTATCGACCCATTCAAATGCCAAGCGGGACTTCCCGTTGTCGACGTGCCCAAGGGAGTAAGTGGGCGTGGCCAAAGGAGTAAGTGGGCGGGTCCAGCGATTTGCTAATTTCAACAGCATAACTTGTTAAATCTGTTACAGGTTGTTTGGACGGCTGGGTAGACATAGGTGGTACGTGTTACTTTTTCTACAATGGACCTGTTGATTATAACGAAGCTAAGGTAAAAAAAAAAAAATGTTAAATATGTTATGTTATTATGTTATGTTATTTTTGTTACTATTTTGAGGCGAAACGCGAAAATGGACCATCATGTAAGGTTGAAAAGAATTGACCATTGTAAGTCTACGCAGACGGTCGAGGTCGAAAATTTTAGCCAATTTCTGAATTTTGAATGATCATTTTACGTTACCTAACAAATGTTTTCGAGGTACATTCTATGATTAATCTCTGCTAGGTCCAATATACTTTTGAAAGAATTGTTCAACTGAAATCCGGACAATCGTATATCGATGACTTAGAGCAATAAATTAGTATGGCTCTATATATTGTATAGAGCCATACTATGTTTTTGCTCTAAGCCCTCGATATGTGATATTGGTTTTAAACTAACAATACCGCACTTTCCGACACCGTGTATTTACTTTGAATTGTATCAAAAATCCTGGCAAACCTGCCATAATGACAAAAAACTATTTTATTTTTTATTTTTTCTTCAAATCTTAGAAAAGGCTATCTTTCTTATTCACTAAAAGACAAAAAAGGTAATCTCTTCAATACCTTCAAAGATACAACTGTGTGTACATAAGCCTTTTACAGAACGATACGATTTTACACTAATACAAATTTACAGAAGTTGCAGACTACAACTTTAATTTGGTGAATATTTTCAAAAATATATATACATACTAAGCAAAATGAAAATTTGGCACTCCCAAGTTTTGTGACCAGATTTTGTTAAATCCATAAAAATCATGCTATTTGTAACCACAAATTTTACCACGAATTTATGGAAAACTCCTCATATTTATGTCCGCTGACGGATATATATGAGCAATGACAGGACGGGTTCTGAAATGTATTCCTAGAAAGATAAAGATTCAGCAACTGAAAATGTCCATGCACTTTTTTCACTTTGGACAGTCTAAAATTATGTCGTTTAGTATTCGGTCAAGACTATTATGTATCGATATATCGTATTTACTAGTTATTTGATTTATATGAATTGATAATGAATTGATATTTTTGAATAGAATTCTATAGATCAGAGCCTTTTCACGGGGTTCTTAAATCGTATCATCGTCGATTCTTGTCCAGTTATGTGTCAACCATCCTGACAATAAACCCGGTTAACTCAATCGGTAACGCGCTACGTTCGAAATCCTGGGACCATGGGTTCGTAATCTGCCTTGACAACGATATTGTTGACATTTGACAAAAGTCATATCGGTTTGAATCATTGGTACCCCACTAATGGACAAATAATAAATTGCGCACCTAACTGGAATGAGCAGTTGGAGATCCGGATCGAACGCCGTGTTTGCAATAGTGATAGAAAAGGCAGGGAGCTATGGCTAGATGCATCATCCGCCACAAGATATGCCTCTATTTGGACCCCTTTCAGTTTTAATAAGATTTATCTCCTTTTATTTATTATTGTAGGATTTTTGTGCACAAAAAGGAGCAAAGCTAGCTGAACCACCGACATTCGCTTCCTTCGAACTGCTCCGAAACTACACCGTCGCCATAGGTAAGTTAACTCTTAGACTGGTGAACCTGTCCCATCTACATAAACTCGGCTACCGTCGACTGGCTTTGTCAAAGTCTACGGTGGACCAGTCTATCATCTACACTGCTTTCCGATATTTGCATACAGTATCGGCAAATTAGGACAGGCTGGCCAGTCATGTGAACTGCTCCGAATCGATAGGCAGGTCAAATCTTTCAGTTATTTTGTGCATATATTTAGTCATAGACATAGTCTGACAGCCAGACTTTTCTTCAAAGGAAATTTGCGAATAGATGGCCCCGCCCGCTCACTTCATTGGCCACGCCCAATGACTCCAACAGGAAGTCCCACTTCGATATAAAACGGCTGTGTTTTGCAAAAATTATGGACAGTGAGCATTCACAAAAAATGTAGAATCGTTGGTTCGCGACTTAAACATCGTAAGTACAGCTTAAATAAGCTGTAGTTACTACAGCTTGGATGAGCTGTAGTTACGACGTTTAAGTCGTAAAATCTAATAAAATGTTGGCCGACATTTATATGAAACATTTTTATTAGTTTAGCGACTTTCACAGTTCAGAGGCCATTTCTGATCTAAAAGAATGGATTGATTGGTCGACTGGTTCTTTGGTTGACAGCTGCAATTGGGTAATTACGAGCGATCGTCTTTCCAAGTCCCAACAAGGATGTCGATTAAGTCCCTTATCTATAAAAGATATTTCTGTTTTACTCTAGCCAGAAGCATAAACAACGATCCTTGTTAAAAATGAAGCATTCATAAATTATAAACCAAAACGACTCTGCGATCAGTTTATGGAAATAGATTTAGTCTCACTGTAGCGAGTATTTTAAATAAGCGAGTAAAACAAAATTTTCAAAACACCAATCTCTTAACAGCGACCAATCCAATTATTCACTCAGTCCGAAATTGATAGTTAAACTGCGATATTGGCCGCCTTTCGTGTGATACATTTGTGTTGATTTGCAACATAAACGTCATATCTACAGCTTATTCTAGCTGCAGTTACGATGTCTAGGTCTCCAACCAACGATTTTACTTTTTTGTTACATGTAACTGATCATAGTTTCCGGAAAAAATGACGTTTAAAATCGAAGCAGAACTTCCTGTTTGAGTCATATGGCGTGACCAAAGGAGTAAGAAGGGGCAGAGATTGGTCAATTAGGTTTAAGAACATAGAATTTAGATAGCATTATCATTTTTTGCATAGAAGTTTTAAGACTTTTCTAAATATTTCCTTCTGATGTTGATTGAGTCTTTTTCCTAAAAAGACCTCACTAAGATATCCACAGTATATTCGTTTAATACAAACTTCACTGAATGTATATGTGAACAAAAACAACAACACCACTAACAAGTAAAAACAAAATCAAACAATCAACAAAACAAATCAAAACAACAGGAACAATATTCTCGTTTAGGGTGACAAAACGCTTGGTAACAGTTTAACCCATTGCCACAAAAGTGACGCTTTTGACGCCCATAAAGAAAATGAGTTTGAGAAGCTGTAAATTCTGTGAATTGAAGAAGTTGCTTTTAACAAAAAAATTCTTCGTTTTACACAATGTTTCTACCAAGAAAGGCTTAAAGAACTGAAATTTATTAACTGTAAATTGTCGCTTGAAACTCCTTTCAATTTGGACTAGTCTAAAAATTTTGCCATCTGGTAATAGGTTGATAAAGAACACCCCCTTTACACGTGCATTTTTATGAAAAAGGCGCGTGGGAAGAGTGAAATGCTGGTTAATATTTCGTTATCCTGCACGCAGACTGTTCTTCAACATAGCAAGGTTGCTTCCACGATGACAAAATACTAACGAGTGGTTCTTCTTGAATCCGGCTTTTCAGTAAAGGGCACATGTAAAGCGGGGTACCATGTTTTTTAAATGAAAGCGAGCGTTTTGAAAACCCGGAATGTTGGGCTGATGTGGACGCTTTATCCGAACAGGAAAAAAAGTAGAAGCAGGTTTAATTCCTTAACCCGTAAACAGATAACAAAGACTGGTTCAAATTTAAAGAATGCGATCCATCATTTATCAAGTGAGTTGCATAGCAACCTAGTGTCGTCGTCTGTGTTCGGTGCAACTAAGATGACGTTCAATAACGCGAAATAGACGAAAGCAAGACTAAACCTACGAAATCTGGGACTTTATCATTGTGGTATTTCCACCGTTTTTTTTCATGATATTGTCAAGCCACGACCAAAATAGAAATCTCGACAATCCACCGAAATACATTAATTAATTTATCATATTAGATGGTGAGTGTTATTTCATTGGAATAAACGACATTGAGGAAGAAGACCGATTTGTTTGGACGAGTAATGGTGCAGTTCCAGATTACACGGCATGGAATGGTACAACAACGCGGTTTAATACACCCGAAGCCGACTGCATCTGTCTCTTTGAGATGATTGAATTCAGATGGGCAGATGGTTTTTGTGCTCAAAAAATGGAGGCGATCTGTGAAGAAACTTGGTATTAGCAATGTTAATGTGTTTTGATTGTTTGGCGACTTTAACGTTATTCAACCAACGATTTTACTTTTTTGATACGTGAAATTTGCCATAAGCTTTGCAAAATAACGCCTTTTTAAATCGAAGTGGAATTTCCTGTAGGAGTCTTTGAGAGGGGCAAACGTATTAACCTATTCCCACTCGATCCATCCTTTTTACGCCCCTCAACAAAAAAGCTTTGGAAAACATTGTGGAAAATGAAGAAATTGCTTGGATCAGGCAATTTCTTCATTTTCCACAATGTTTTCTATCCAAAAAGATGAAAACATTTAAAATTCCATCAACTTGAAATTGTCGTCTGCAGCTCCTTTCAATTTGGACCAGTCTAAAATTCCACTGTGTTGGAGTGGGTTAAGAGTGCAGTCCGAGCGATTGGTCAGTTATTATATAATGGCTTATGATATCGTACATCGCACTTTTTGAAGCTGTAGTCACAACATTTGTCCACCGACGATATCGATTATAAAATTGTTGGTACTTTTGAACATAGAATTTTTTTTTTCATGAAATTTTCAAGCCACAACCCACAGATTGATTGTTTGAATGGGGTTTAGAGCCACTTTTAACAGTATTTCAGTTATATCGCGGCGGCTGGAGCACCTAACAAAGGATTCCGGATATTTCTAACACCAGTACTACTACTATATCCATTCCTAGTATCCAGCTGCTATCCCACTTAGGTTTACGATTTTCCATCCATTTGTGAGAGACAAATGTCGGAAAGAATATGTGCCGCCGCAGGGGATCGAACCCATGCAATCAAATGACTGAAAATAAGGAGTCTGACGCGCTACCGTCTGCGCTATGACAGCGGCATCACGAACCACAGAGAAATCTCGACAATCCGCCGAAATACATCAATTAATTATCATATTAGGTGGTGAGTGTTATTCATTAGATTAAACGACATTCAGGAAGAAGACCGATTTGTTTGGACGAGTAATGGTAGAGTTCCAGATTACACGGCATGGAATGGTACACAACACGGTTGAATACACCCGGTGCAGACTGCGTCTGTCTTTTTGACGAGATTGGTTACAGATTGGCTGATGCTTTTGTACTCAAAAACGGAAGCGATCTGCGAGGAGACTTGGTACTAACAAGTTACTGGATCAGACTCGTTCTAAGTGTACGATTTCTGTTGAAAGTGTCCTTTATCTAGCCTCTCTTTTTTGCTGATCAGTGAGACGTAAGGGGGGTAATTTCAAGGAATGGAATGAACTTGATTAATGTTCCTTAGTTACTTTTCTGTTATAGGGCAGTTGGTAGCGCCTCTGACTCCCCGTCTTCAAGCATAGGTTGTCATGGTTTCGATCCCCGGCGGCGGCACATATCCTTGCCGACACTTGTTGTCTATCACCAATGGGTGGATAATCGTTAACCTAAGTTGTATTGCTTCTGGAGGCTAGGAAATAATGCAATGGTAGTGCTGGTGCAAGATATACCAGGAATCCATTGTTAGGTGCTTCAGCCGCCGCAATATGATTGAATCCCCATTATGACTTTAAACCCCTTTTAAACAAAGCAAACTAACTGACAGTAAGTAATTGCGGATAGGCTAGTTTTTGGAGGATGATTCGTGATTTATTCTAAGGGATGAAGGGAATATTTCTTTTTTCGTGGAGGTAGGAAACGAAAAACCTAATCACACTTATGTATGATTTATACATAAGTGTGATTAGGTTTTTCGTATCATACCTACATATTATCTACATTTCTTATAATTTAATTACATAAGGCGAAATTACAATTTTTGGTACAATTTTTATTGATCTATTTTGTGCGCAGATATACAAAATAGCTGCGTGCTCAAAATCTTGGTCATGGAGGTATGAATAACTTTTTTTCGGCCAAACAGACCGCTCGTTTTTAGATAGACGAAACTAAAATATAAACTATAAAGTTTTACATGTACATACAGCTTTTACGAGCTGTCTTCACGAAATACTTGCCTCCCGCCGACGATGGTTGATTGTAATGTCATTGTTACATTTGTATGAAAACTTTACATATGACTTTTGAATGTTGTTGAAAATAAATGTGGCTTTCGTTTTTCCCATGGATATTTCTCGTGATACATTTTACTTGAAAAAAATCCCCTTTCGCAAAAATCTATTCCGTCCCCAATTGGAGACGATTTCATTTCACGTCGCAGACTTGGGGATTGGGATATAAACTGATTGAAATAAAATCTTACACGATATTCATTTCCGTCTCCAATTTAGGCAATTTAATTTCCGTCACATATAAATTTTAATCGACATTAAGAATATTCTCGTCTAAAATGCTAATTATGACTTAAAAAACTTAGTAATGATGTCGGGGGCCAAATATATCTGCATGGAATTTTAGATGAGAACATTCTTAAGTAGGATTCGTCCTTTTTGATTTTAAATTCAAGGGTACATTTTATTTGTTGGAACAATGATAAAACGCTCCTTAAAAGGAACTTCTCGGTTTCAAAAAGATTTGTCCACTGATTGAGGAGGAGAAAGATTAAACATTTTTTAAAGAAAGCAAGACAATGAAATAAAATGCTAGATGCTGGAATCAACCGATACGATCGCTATAGCTTGGTCTGAGAATTCGAATCCAAATGAACCCCAAAGTGGTACGGACGGACGGATTCATGGTGGGCCCAATAAATTAAGCCCATTTGATTTTTGGCCAGTGGAGCTTAATGTTGTGACATGTAGAAAGCCATTGGCAACTCAACAAACGACATCACGCAGGTTTTAACACATTCCCACAAAATGCCGCTTTTAAACTACTCTCAAGAAAAACGGCTGGGAAAACATTGTGCGATATAAAAAAAGCAGTTTCTTCATTATCTTTTTTTTGTTTTGAATGGGGTTTTACGCCGCTTTCAACAATCTTTCAGTTATATCGCGGCGGCTGGAGCACCTAACAATGGAATCCTGGTATTTCTCACACCAGTACTACCATCACATCCTTTCCTGGCCTCCAGCTGCTATCCCACATAGGTCTACGATTATCGACCAATTGATGAGAGACAAATAGTCGGAAAGGATGAGTGCCGCCGTCGGGAATCGAACCCGGGACCTCTAGATTGACAGTCCGACGCGCTATCAACTGCGCTATGACGGCGGCTCCTTCATTATCTACCATGTATTCTATCCAGATAGTTGAAAAAACAAAACAAGCGGCCCATTGGGCCTTATCGGTCACCTGAGTCCAAAGAGCACAAAAACAAATAAAAATCCACCAGATTATGCTACATACTAAATATCAAAGTTTGGCAGAAGAAGAGTTTAAATTTCGTTATATAAGCCATATGTAAAATTAGTGACGTTCGGGAATGGGCTAATTATGACCTTAGGGCAATAATTCATACCACATTGATAGAGATCTATGAGATGATGCTACAAACCAAATATCAAAGCTCTAGGCCTATCTGTTTGAGAGAAGAAGATTTTCAAAGTTTTCACTATATAAGCCTATGTTAAATTTGTGACATCCGGGAATGGGCTTATTTTAATCCTGAGGCAATAATTTGTACACTCTTGATAGAGGTCTAACAGATATTGCTGTATACCAAATAACAAAGTTCTAGGCCCTCCTGTTTGGGAGAAGAAGATTTTTACAAATTTCACTATATAAGCCCTTTGTGAAACTTGTTACGTCCGGGAATGGGCTAATTTTGACCCCGGGGTTATAATTTATACAATCTTGATTGAAATCTACCAGATGATGCTACATACCAAATATAAAAGCTCTAGGCCCTCTAGTTTGGGAGAAGAAGATTCTTGAAATTTTCTCTTTATAAGCCTATGTTAAACTTGTGACGTCTGGGAACGGGCAAATTTTGATCCTGGGGTTATAATGTATGCAATATTGATAGAGGTCCACTAGATTTTGGTACACACCAAATATCAGAGCTGTAGGTCTTTTTGTTTGGTAGTAAAAGATTTTCAAAGTTGTCACTATGTAAGCTTATGTACCCCCCCCCACACACACACACCATTTGCCCCCCCCCGCGCGGTCATTTCTTAACAGATTTTCTTTTCTTGTACAAACTTGATAGTCCTTTCCCTAAAGAGTCTAAATACCAAATGTGAATCTAATCTGACAGCCGGTTCATGACAGTAAGATTTTTAAAGTTGTGCCCTTTTTGGCCCCTTATGAAGCTCCAAGGGGAAATAACACTATGATGTGTACAAATCTGAAGCGCCTTAAGGATGCTTCCTGCCAAGTTTGATTGAAATCCATCCAAGGGTTCTTAAGAAGAAGTCGAAAATGTTAAAAGTTAACGCACGGCGCACAGCGCACGACGCACGACGACGGACAAAACACGATCGCAATAGACCAAAATGACCTTCGGTCAGGTGACCTAAAAAAATGAAAAAATGAAAAAAAAACACACTAAAATTTCATAAACTTTAAACTGTCGTCTTCAACTCCTTTCAATTTGGACCAGACTAGAATTTTGCCGTTTGCCAAGGGTTGAGTGAAACGGTATTGTGTGTGTGTGTTTGTAGTTTTATAAGGTCCCTCCGTGCTCGAGGCATATATGGTATGGACCCCAGGCTGCAACCCACCAGCCCGTTTAAAAGACTTTTTCACATCGAAAAGGGTTGGGATTTGATGAGAAATGAGTTTCAATTCTCTTACTCAGCAAAAGGGTAAATTTTGAAGCCAAAATTTAAGGATACAAGATGCTAATTTAGCAAAGTTTATACCCATGATGCCTGTAGGCATATAATGTTACAATAGATTAACATCCTTTATTGTGCACGTGATCAACCCTGATCTTAGAGCCTTACTTTTATTCTCTCTTTTTCTTATAACCTTTGCTATTGGAATGCTATATTCGATTTTGCATTGTCATTACCACTATTTCCCCCCTTTTTAATCATACTTCTTTCATCAATTTAGGTATAGGTATGTGAAATTACACTTCGCTATAAGAGTGTGTGTGATTTATTTCTTTATTATTTTTCCCCCCTTTAAATTGTCAATTTCAGGTTTTAGTTATTTATAATTTAATTTTTTTTTTAATTTTTATAGTTACATTATATGTATATTTTGTTTAAGTGTATACTTTTCATTTCTCTCTCTCTCTCTCTCTCTCTCTCTCTTCTCTATTCCTTCTTCTTTTTTCCTTCTTTTTTCCTGTTACCATCACCATTTTTTATATACATTGTTCTTATCTCTTATATACACAAATAACCAACCAGTTTGTTTGTTGGTTTCTTTTGTCGTTGTTGTTTCTTTTTTCCTTTTTTTCTTCCTTTTTTTTCTTTTTTCTGTTACCATATCCATTTATTATTTACAATGTTCTAATCATTTATATACAAACTAAGTCAGCTGCTTAAATTAGTCTGGGCAAAATTTTAATTTCCCCCTTCAAACAATGTGGCAAGAGAAGTATAAATAAAGCTTATTGATATACATATGGTCAAGATAAGGAAAACGGGCTAAACAAACTTTTATCTGATAGAGTGGATGGCTTAATACCAAGAATAATAGGATTAACATTGCTATGTTCTTTGGTAAATTATTAAATCAGAAGAATAAATTCTCAGTTTTGTTTTGCCTTTTCCCTTAAATGGTGTCTAAAATTTAGCTTGGACAGTGTTTGCACTGTTTTTGTTGTACAGGCATTGTTAGACAATTCCTTTTGTAAATCGTTATTTTCAAACATACGTAAAACACAGTGCAAACAACTTACAAGTTTGATTGTTCAAAGCGTGATTTCTCAAATTATTTCGGCTTGATACTTTTGTTTCTTAACAAGTTTGCTGATTACCTTTAATCCCCCTTATCTTTAACCCTCTCCTGTTCAATCCTTGATTTTTAAGTTCTGTGTATCTATGCTTGAACAGTATGAAAAAGAAGAAATTTCTTGTAACAAGCAATCCCTTGTTCTTCCACAACATTTATTACCCCATTGAATAATTACGTTTTATTCAAAATCAACTTTGAATTATCGCCTGAAAAACCTTTCAACAAAGACAAGTCTAAAAATTTGAAAAACAGGAAACGGTTAAATTGATAAGAGGAAAAATTTTGCCTAGTGTTCGCAATAACCATCAATTACTAGTAGTTATTATTATTGTTTCTTAGTATTCTATCATTATCATAATGGAGTTTTTTAGGGGGGTATCATTTTTTTATTTTTTTTTTGAACTTATATTTTTCTTTAATCAGTATAATTTCATAATGTATTTATTACAAAAATAAGCACATGTTATTTACAATGTTATGGCAAAAACTAATTTGTTTCATATATACAAAATAAGCAAGAACTAAATCTGTTGTTAATCCTGGACTATCAAGAGAGCAGCCATATACTGTCCTCCCTTTAAGTCTTGAGGAAAATTGGCAGCTTTAAGGCTGTTTAGCACAGTCCTATGTTTATAACTTTTAGAAAATTAAGTTTTATTATATTAGCCCATAGTTACTCAATTTCATAATATTGTATTAGTTGTATTTTTTTTCTAATATGTTATCCCAAATCATGTTCCTAGATATTCTGATATTCTAGCAATATTGTTACAGCCTTATCTATTAATTTCAATTTCTAAAGGAGCAGCTATATGCTGACCTCCCATAGAAGTTATTCAAATTTATAATTATTGTTATGATTGTTATTTTTATATTGGTTAAATTAAATTGGTTAAATTATTTAGCATCCCAAACTACACTTTTTGCGCGATCAGACATAAATGTTACTTTACTGTTGAACTTGTATTGTTTAATATTTTACTTTATTTATACTGTTTTCCCCAATCTTATTCTTCAATATCCAGACAAATTTACTACAGTTTATCTATTAATTTTATGTTCTTCAAATACTTGAAGACAGCATTTCTAGTTTGAAGCGCCAATTTGTTTTCTGGGAACATTAGTGTTTTTCTACTTATAACTGGTATATCCAGGCATAGTAGTTCATTTCTTAAATCGACCCTCTCTTTTCTATATAACGGACATTCAAAGAAAACATGGTCAAAGGTTTGTTCTATCTCGCATCGTTCGCAATTAACCTTTGGGAATCTTTCTGTACCTAAACGACTTACCTTTAGCCTTAACTTTGTATAAACTGTGTCATGGACTTTGTTAGAACTGTAAACTGTGATAGCTGATGGTTGATCATAAAAACCGTATTTTGATAAGTCCGTTTTCTTTAATTCATTTTTAATGCTCTGTTCAATGAGATGGTACATTTCTTTAACACTCAGTTTGATTTTGTTAATTTCACCCGAAATCGCTCCTTTTTAGCGGTTTGGTCGGCTATTTCGTTCCCTATTATACCCACATGGCTTGGGATCCATACAAGCGTGATTTTTAATTCTCTTTCTTTAAAACATTTTATTGAAAGTAATATTTTATCTAGGATTTCAGGGTGTGATTTGGATTTACCTGACTGCATAGATTGTAACGAGCTCAGGGAATCCGTAAAAATCGTTATATTTGAGGTTTTGAATAAATGGGTATCCCTTTTCCTAAGCCAATCCAGTGCATGGTCAATAGCACTCATTTCACATGTGTATATGGACAAACCATGGTCCATTTTAATCCCTTTATTCAAAATGACAGAGTTTTTTTCATCAAAGATAACAACCCCGGCCCCTGCTATATACTTTTCTTGGTCTTTGCTGCCATCTGTATACACTTTGATTGAATTTATGTATTTTGACAAGTGTTCCTTTGCTTTATGTAATTGGAGACTGTGAGTGTCTTTCTTTGAGATATCATGAGTTAGTTCTAAATCTATGTCTGGTTTGCATATTTCGTAAGTGTCTCTTTGATACGGTTGCACCAGATCGTTTGCATTTAAATTGTATTTTGAGGTCAATTCTTGAATCTTTTGAGAGTATGGATTTTTAACCGATTTGACCCGTTTTGGGTTAAAGAGAAATATTGGATCAGTCTCAATTTTTTCATTAATCGGTAAATTTGCGCCATGGCCTATATATCTGGCCCAATACTTTAACATGTTCATTTCTCTTTGTTGCTGTAAGGGTAGGTCACCACATTCTGCTATCAATGTACTTATTGGTGTGTGTTTTGGACAATTTGTGATGACCCTAAGGGCCTTATTTTGTAATTTTGGGTTTTTTTCAAGCACACTATTATTTGCTGAGTTGTAAACAATAGAGCCATAATTCAGTTTGGATTTTATTAAACTCTGATAAATGTTAAATAGGGATTTTTTGTCAGACCCCCAACTATAGCCTTTGATTGATCTTAAGAGATTTATGTCTTTATCAACTCTTTTGGTAAGTTTATTTATGTGCTCCTGCCAGTTAAGATACTTATCAAAGATGAGCCCGAGGAACAATGCTGATGAGCGAAATTGCAGAACATTCTTGCCTAATTTTAATTTAGGGAAATCCGGGTCTTGTTCGGGTGGTTTTAATTTAGATTTAAGGTGGAACAAAACTTCTTGTGTTTTTATGGGATTTATTAGAAAGCCATTTTCTTTGCTCCAATTGTCGATCGAGTTTAGAGCCTTTTGGGCTTTTTTAACTGCTAATTTTGGACATTTTGATTCCGTCCAGATTGCGCTATCATCAACAAATTGAGAGAGTTGTATGTTGTCAAGTGTATTGTTTTCTTTCTTATTATGGCTATCCATTTTATCTCTAAGAGAATTCATAACAAGTGAAAAAATGATGGGCGATAATACACTTCCTTGGGGACACCCGTTCAATGTTTCAACAGTTTAAGAAATATGACCTTGATATTTAACTTTTATTTTTCTACTTTCTAAAAAATCTTTGATCCAGTTCAAAATTTTACCCATAAGGCCTATCCTTTTTAGATCAAGTATTGCTCCAGAATTCCATAGTTTGTCAAAAGCAGCAGTTAAATCCAGAAATACAGCAATTAGAAAATGTTTATTTTTTTGAACGCGTTGAATATCGGCCTCTAATCTAGTAAAGTTATCTTCACAAGAGTGTCCTTGTCTGCAGCCTGATTGATAATTTGATATTAGATTATTCTTTTCTAAATAACTGCAGAGTCTCGGTTTAATCATTTTTTGCATGAGTTTTGTAAAAGTACTTGTGAGAGATATAGGTCTATACGACGCTGGGTCAGTTTTGGGTTTATTTGGTTTAAGCAGGGGAATTATGGTTGCTTCATGCCAAGAATCTGGAGTTTTACCTGTATTCCAAGATTTGTTAAAGAGGTACAAAAGTTCGGATTTAGCATTTTGTGACAAATTTTTTAGAACAGAGTAATGTATTCCGTCATCACCAGGAGCACCATTTTTGCAATCCTGCAGAGCCTGGTCCAATTCAAACATAGTGAATTCCGAATTAAAGGGCAAATTCTTACCCATATCGGCTTCATGAACCGGATCAAAGCCCCGCAGAACGAAATCGGCCTCTGCTTTTTGTTCTAGGAAATCATTTTCATAACCATCATTGCTACTGACTAACGGTATTGAAAAACAGATTTTAACAAGTTATTATTGGTGATAAATAAACGAGCTTTAAACTTAAGAAAAAAATAATAACCTTTAAAATACACATTATTTGATACCTATGAAGAGGTTAACTGTAAAATGTTTTTGTTTAAAAGAACACGCTGGTTTCCTCTCATTTCGCGGAACTTCTCGTGTAAATGCAATTGAAGAAAAAAGTGAAGGGAGGCTATTTTTAATGACCACATGCCTTATACTCGAGATGAATTTTAATCACAAAATAGCCCTTTATCGTATATAAGAGATGCAATTTAATTCAATTAAATCTAATATAATTGAAAAAAGTTGCTAAAGTTTGTTATATTGTGCAATAATTTAACGAACTACTTAAGAGCTTGGTATTGAAATAGTCTCTTATTGTCCTTAGAGAACATTTTATGATTGTTTTCTTTCCTAGTTCATCCTATAGAAAAAGCAAAAAAAAGCACTCCAAACGTTCAGCGTTTTGATAATTTTATCAAAGTGTTCACTAATACTTTGCTCAAATTGCAAGCGCCTAGCAGCGTTCCGACCAGCTTAAACCCTCACATTATGTAATGACAGATGGAAATGATTCCAAATCTAACCCTTCCCCGTACAATTCCTTATTTTCCGCCCTTCTGACATGACACTGAAGAAAATATATTGTTGGAGAAAAATGCTTTTAACAAGTAATTTCTTCTCTTTTTTCACAATATTTTCTGTCATAAAGGTTAACTTTTAAATCTTACGTACTTTATAATGTCGTCAGCAACCCCTTTGAATTTGGAAAGGTGTCTTCCTCGATCCCCGGTCGCGGCAAATACACTGATGGGTGGATGATCGTAAACCTAAGTCAGTCGAGTGGGCAGCTGGTGGCAGCTGGAGGCTGGCAAAGGGGACAGTAGTAGTTATGGTGTGAGAAATACTAGAAGTTCATTTTTTGCTGCTCAAACCGCCGTGATTTGACTGAAATACTATTAAAAGCGGCGTTAAAACCCAACTAAAACAACAAATATCTTGTTTTATATGTTCTATAATACGTTGACCATGATATAGTGCACTTTTTTTTTTATCAAATATATCTATCAATCTATAGATCTAGTCATGTCGAGAAAATCAAAGTCATTTAACTGATTATGCTCCGAAAACGATTATTTTGTGTCGAAGCAAATTACGGATGTTCACAACAAAGCTAGTTACATTGTATATAGCTGAATCGACCACCAGAATTTGTTTACATCAATAACATATTCAAGGTACATTAATCCGCACCGCATGTTGCTTCGGTCGTCATCGTTTACCTCTCTTGGATAAGTACAAGCTGGTGAAAGAACAAGGATGTTTTTTAAAAACATGAAAAATTAAGCACTTTTCTACCTTAAGCCTTTTCTAGTTTTTGAAATTTCATACTGGTCCGAATGGAAGAGGTTTAAGAAAGCAATGAAAATTGGTTGCAATTTGAAATGAAATCAACATGTATAGTATAAATTATTGTGGGAAAAGAAGAAATTGCAAAACACAAGCAATTTCTTCTTTTCCCATAATGTTTTCTCAAGTATAACATCACAGGGAGGTAAAGATCAGGGATTGTACAGGAACTGGTTAAAAGGCTAAATGACTTATTATTATATAAGCTTTATTACTCAGAAGCGTGGTTATCATTTTTACATAACCATCGGTTAGAAATTTTATTCTATAAATACCCCCCCCCCCCCCGCAACATGTTTTAGTCCTTTTTATTGTTACCGGAATAAGATAATGCTGGTATAGGTATATCACAAATAGGTGTAGGTTTTGTTATTATGATATTTCTTTCGAAGAACAAAGAGATTATTACAAATTATATATACAATACCCCAATGTTATAAGTATACCGATCGGAAATATCAATATATCTCCTTTTAACATATGAATATGAGTTGAAATTTAAATACAATAGATAGGATAATCATTGTCACCAGATAATCCATACTTTATTTTCGAAATCATACAGATTGGTCCCAATTTTTAGCAATTTTATAACACTGGGGTTTAAAGACAAATTCACAAAACCCAAAACATTCGGTGAGACCTTCGTGTATATGAATAAAAGCTTCACAGCGTTGTCTCCTGGATAATGAAACGAAGGAACCGTTGAGGTATCAAATTTGACCCTTTTTTCTGAAAACAAAAACTTTTTGTGACTTACACCTGTGAAACCTTCTGACATCCCACCCACAAAACCATACAGGCGTGAAATTTTAAATCATTAATGTTAAGGGGTTTGGCGCCACTTTTTACAGTATTTCAGTCATATCGATGACTCTGGAGCACCTAACCATGGGTTCCTGCCATTTCTCATGCAAGTGCTACTTGAATACCGTATCCGGTTCTCTGGCTACTCAGCCAACTATGGTGACAATTTAACCATTGGTAAGAGACAAATTTACGTAATAATTGACTGAAGGAATCTTACTTGCGGTGGGGTTCAAGTTCCTAACGCTATGATTCTCAGTAGAGCGCGTTACCAAATTCTGTACGGTTGCGTTGTGAATACGCTTTCAAGCGGGGTAAGAATAAAAGCTTCACAACGTTGTCTGGATAGGATTACGAAATGAAGGAACCGTTAAGAAATCAAATTCGACCCTTTTCCTGACTAACAGCTGTGAAACTTTCTGAAACCACACCCGCAAAATCATACAGGCGTGCGTTTTTAAATCATTAATCTTTAGGGGTTTGACGTCACTTTTTACGGTATTTCAGTCATCTCGCGGCGACTGGAGCACCTAAGCATTGGTTCCTGCCATTTCTCACGCAAGTGCTACCCCAATACCGCATCCGTTTGCGTTGTGAACACGCTTTTAAGCGGATTAAGATCTACCAATTCGTTTTCTTTTGCAAACCGTCATCATGTTAGTACGTAGCAGTTTCGTCGCCATGAACTGTGTGTGCGTTTGTCCCGTTGGTTCTTGTATCTTTTAAACAGAACTCTTTGGCGGGGTCCATTGGTAAGACGACCAACCATTGACAAAATCGATAGCTTTTTCCCTGTCTTCTATTGATATGTGACAAATATTTATTTATTTTTTCGCATTGCTTATCAACAGATAACCCATTGCTAATTTAAATTTACTACTGTAACAACAATTCAGGATGCACGAGAGCCATAGTTGTTTTCAAGCTCTTTGGAAAAAAACAAAAACAACCAAACAAACAAACAAACAACAACAAAAAACACCAAGAAGTTTTTACTCGCTACTGTTTAGGACATGCATATATTCTTTAGGAGTGAGGGCCGTAACAAAAGATACAATAAAATCTGGTGATGCATGTGAGAGTACTCCGGATCTAAACATGGTGTAGTTATAACTTTGGCTAAGTTTAGGTGTATTTTTTTTATAGGGAATATTACAACAGTGTCTTTTTCTATTTGTTGTTATCGTGTTCGAGAATCGCGTGTAGGTATTTTTTATTGATGAGACCGAAATTCCTTTTATTATGTACCTTTTAGGACATGACATTAAGAAAATTCTCTTAAATCATGAAGAAATAACAAACTTTCCGAAAAAAAAAAAAAAAAAAAAAAATGGAACGCCAATACACAAAAAAAGTAGTCCGTGTTTAACGGTACTCGACGAATACGGGTTTTTTGGTACACGCCGAATACGGATATCTTTTATAGGTATATAATAAATCATTACACTGCTTCGAAGAACAAAGCAATCAATGTAGTAATCTCTCTAAAGGCTTTGTTCTTCAAGCTTAATATTCTTTCATTGATTCTTTCTGACAGCAGAGAGACCTTGCGGATTTAAAAGGCTTTTCCAATAAGTTTTAAAAATATTATTTTTGTTTTGTTAACTTACGTACAGTATACACAAATGATACTCCGGGCTATACTCTTGGCCTGTCTTTAGGGTGTACCCACGAGATTAACATTATAACCCATGATGACTAAAACATTAAACTGTAGATATTTTAACGACCATCGGGTTACATGTAAGCTGCCAGTAAGTAATCTCATGCGTATTACATGTAAGATTACATAATTTACAAGAACATTGACCAGAACCATTAGAGTGTACAACTGTTAAAGGTAGAAAGAACAAAACAAGAGTTTCATTTAAAGAGATTCAAAGGACGAACATAATGTCCCCCCCCTCCAAAAAATGATTAAAGTAGAAGTGTTGTCCAGTGATAACATGTCTAGCAATTTAAATATTTAAGCTTGAGTTGTGACCTAAACAATGGAGTTTTTGTAAAAAGAAAGAAATGTTTCAAATGGAAAATCTTCTCGTGATTGAGAGTAGTTGTACCGTTACCAGGCGGAAAAATAGACTGGTTAAAATTGAAACAAGTTGCAGACTACAATTTCAAGTTGGTTGAATTCAGAAAATCGTTCCCTTGATGGGTAGAAAAGAATGTGGACACTGAAGAAATCGCTTGTAACAAGCAATTTTTTCATTGTCCACAATGTTTTACCAAGGCCTTTCTCTTGAGATGCTTAAAGAGAGGAATTGGGTAAGAATGGGTTAAATAGCATGAAAGAGTATTCTACAATTTGAATAGAGTTTGCAATATTCTTGAAATACATAAGAACTACTTTTTATGGCGTAGGCATTCAATTGATTTAGTGGTTAAGCCTCCAGTGGCAGTTTGCACTCGTTGAACTTTGAGAAGACCCAAAAAACGTGCCTATTAACTTAAGCTATTAAAGTTAACGCTTTGCTAGCTAAAAAGACTCGTACAAATCAAAGAAGTTGCAGAAGACATGTTACATAGTAGATGAATATTAAGTACCAATGTCCTGGGGGTTGTAAAACGGAGCTGCATGGGAATGCATTTTCTCCAATAGCTTATCATGTTTTATGTGGCGAAACAATATTATGAATACAACCTTTGGTTTAAATGTATGTTTGTAAAGAAATTAGAGAAGAAAAAGTCAAAAGCTATTGATACTTCCTTCTTTCAATATCACTCTCAAAAGATCGGGAAAGAATGTTTAATAGTCGTCCATCTTTTAAAAACTTAACTCATAGACACATTCAATATTACTCAACGATACTATGATCATATCTAGTATGTAGGTAACTACTGATGACAATTTAACTCATTCCCACAAAGCACGTTTCTAAGCCAGTCTGAACTGAAAGATATTGCAGACGACAATTTCAACTGTGTGGTATATAATTGTATATTTGGTTGAAAGCATTGTGGAATATGAAGAAACTGCATGTATGAAGCAATTTCTTCATCATCTATAATGCTTCTCGAAGCTTTTTGAAGAGGTGCGTATAAAAGCGGGATTGAGTGGGCATGGATTAAGGTCCATTATTAAGGGCATCATACGATATATTAACACTTCTGGGGTCATAGCGTTTTACTAACATCTTCATTCTTGTCTTCAAAACAGATACTTTATGAGCTGGTAAACTATTGATTTGGCATATTCTGATATGAATCAATTGAATTCTGCTTTAACAAATTATTTTTAGGACTGACTCGCATTGTGCTAGCCTAAAAGAAACGTGTCTATTTTACAATTTTTTTCCAAGAAATATACAACTCTAAAATCATGACAACAACAACTTTTCTCAATTATTCAGTGGCGAGCGATTACAGTACAGGAACTCAAGTCAAATCTGTTTAAATGTTTTAATTTTTTTAGACCTGTCTCAAATTCAAAGGTCTATAGTGGATTTAATTTGAAATATAACCATTTAATAGGGGAGAAAACATTGTGAAAAAAGAAGAAAGTGCTTGTTACAAGCAATTTCTTCATTTCCCACAATGTTTTTTCTAGTATAAAATCACAAGGATGTAAAATCCAGTGATGGTACAGGAAAGGGTTAAAACTGAATTGAAAAGGGAATCAATTCGCTTTCTTTTGATTTAGTTACAGCTTAAGTTATTTCCAAGACATCATATGCTGAAGTATTTTCCAAGCCTTTCGAGATCTGTGTATTACGTTTTACGCAAAGCATAAATTGTCTACGTCATAGACCATCGCTGCTATTATACTGAAGATAGTTTAATTTTAGTTTCGTTAAAAAGTAACCAGTTGATTATCTTTTTTCTCTTCAATGTATGCTTATACCAGGAATGTAATTTGTTTCCCGATGTATCATGCGTAATGTTGCTATGCCTGTATTTTTACCATTTATTAGGCAAGAAACCTGAAAGGACAATTTTGAATACCACATTATATGAATTGTTACGGTCGTTTATTTTGTTTTGGTACCAAATGAATAAAAGAACAGAAAAAAATCAAATCGATTGAATAATAACGTTTAAACATGCGACAATACTCATCCGATATCCCCTCAATATAAACTCCTTTCTAGAGCATAATAGTTGCCTCGTCGCCAATAGCCATGTACTAAGTATTTGGTATTCTGTTCTTGCGACATCGGCTGTTACCAACTCAGGATAAAAAAAAAGTACTTTTTTAATTCAAAGTAAAATATCGCCTACAAAATCAGTTTTTCATATCACCCTCTTAGTTCCGTTATGTTGTATCTGGGCCACTTTGTACGATTTGAATGCTTTTAAAGATCAAAGTACTGAAAGAACTGTAAGCTAGCAAAGCATGGTTTTTTGTTATGTAATCCTTTTTGTCATGATAAATAAACGAGGTTAAAGTAACCCAGGAGTTAACCCATTTCAACATGACAAAATCTTAGACTGTTTCAAATTGAAAGAAGTTAAAGACGACAACTTCAAGTTGGTGGAATTTAGAATATCTTTGCCTTGTAGGGTAGAAAACTTAGTGGACATTGAAGAAATTGCTTGTTACGAACAGTTTCATCATTATCCATAATATTTCCCAAAGTTTTTTTTATTGAAACAGTTAAAAAAGCGGGATTGAGTGGGAAGGAGTAAATATCAGGCTTTTGTTGGAGTCCTCTATATAGTTTGAAGAAATTTAATTCGCGTAGCCATACAAAGCAGTGCGCATTTAGAAGACTCTGATCAGACTCATTTTGAACACGATATGCTCAAGTGAGCTAAAAATACCTAGGGTTTAAGCCTGCAGGCAGAGTTTTCAATATTCCTGAAATACACAAAAACTTCTTTTTATTGCGTAGGCATTCAATGGTTAAGCTTCCAGTGGCAGTCTGCATTTAATGAACTATGAGAAGACCTCAAAATTTTGTCTGTTAGCTTAAACTACCAAAGCTGACGCTTTGCTCGCTAACAAACAAATTTAGGTGTTTCTGATAAAACGGAACATTAATTTTGAAACACCAATATTGATCGATCTGCGCAATATCTAATCTCTTTTGAAATATTTGTTAAACGGAATTACCAACATGGTCCCTTTTGGCGTAACGGGTCGCATTTTATACGTAGAAATTCTTAACCCTTGTCATGCTGAACCCGGAATATTCCTTTTTGGGCAGGAGGTATAGACAAAGATCAGCCTGCACATATGTGCAGACTGATCTTAGTCTACACCACCTGCTTATCCCTTTCAAGACAGAATTTTTTTTGATAGAATCAATTCTCAATTGAAATATTGACCTGCAACTGGTGCTTCAAGTGATTTCATTTCTTATTCAGCATGACAAGGGTTAAGAAATTGGGAAATTTAAGCTCTGGTAGAGCCTGTGCGATCCCCCAATCTAAACAGGGTCATCACTTTTCGCAAGTGCGGGATGGTCCCTTTTCGCGTGCGTTTCTGTAATTACACAATAATGATATATTTTGAAGTATACAAATAATGCATGATTGTCCCCTTTATTCGAAGTCGTAAATCTTGCAAATAACCTAGGCATAACGATATCAATGCAATGTTTATTTTGATGTTCTAAATAAACAAATGAATGTTTAAATACCGATGTAAATACTCGAATGCCGATTTGATAAAGAACAAAAGCATGAATTTAAATACAATGATATTGCTGTGTCAGTTCTGGAATACGCAGCAAAAGCTTCACTCATCCCCACACAATCCCGCATTGTGACGCCTCTGAGAAAAAAAAGCTTTAGAAAACATTGTGGAAAATGAAGGAATTATTTGTAATCGACTGTAAAATTCTTTCAATTTTAGTCTGAAAATATTTTCTGTCTAGTAACGGGTAAACTTTTGTATGAGTATTCAACCCTTTGAATAATAAGAGTGTATTTGAGAGATGAAGAGAATATTTTTGTTTTCATAGAGGTATGAAAGGAAAAACTAATCACGCTTCTCGGATGCATACGATGTGACTAGTTTTTTTTCGATTCATACCTTCATGAAAACACAAAATATTCTCTTCATTTCTTGTAATGTAATGACATCAAGCGAAATCAACAACAACAACACCCCCACCACCACCAACAACAACAACAAAATTGTTTAACAAATTTTCATACATTTTTGTTGAAACTATTTTATGTGGCAGCATACAACATAGCTATGTGCTAAAAATTTGGTTCATCGGCGTATGATTTTTTTTCGACCAATCAGAACGTTTCTGATAGACGAAACTTAAAACTTAATTATTCCGATTAAATCGAAGTCAATTTTGAGTCGTATAGAACTTAAGTGGGGAGGGGTGGTATTTCGGGCCATTACTCTTTTCCAGTTAGCGAGATAACAACTCAAGTATTATCAAAGTTCATACTCTCGTCTTAATTTACAAACCCTGCCCGATATTTTCACGAGATTGTATTCCAATTGACAAATCGCTCGCCCCGCCAACTGTCTACTTTGGCCCCGCACATTTACTCCGACTGGATGTTCCGCTTCGATTATTTATAGCGTTGTTTTAAAAGAAATATGGCCAGTAGCATGAAATAGAAAATTAGTAAAGTTGGTTCGCGACCCAAATGTTGAAACTACAGCTTGAATACAACCATTCATCCACCCACAAGCCGAATCATTCAGAAAGTCAGTCAATAACAATCAGTCACTCAGTCAGTCAGTCAATCAGTCAGTCAGTTGGTCAGTCTGTCAGTCGGTCGGTTGGTTGGTCGGTCGGTCGGTCGGTCGGTCGGTCGGTCAGTCAGTCACTGTTACAGTCTCACTCAAAGTCAATCAGTCAGTAGGTCAGTCGGTTGGCCAGTCAGTTAATTGGTCAGTCTGTCAGTCGCTCGGTTGGTTTGTCGGTCGGTCGGTCAGTCAGTCACTGTTACAGTCACACTCAAAGTCAATCAGTCAGACGGTCAGTCGGTTGGGCAGTCAGTCAGTTGGTCAGTTAGTCGGTCGATGGTCGTCGGTCGGTCGGTCGGTCAGTCAGTCACTGCTACAGTCACACTCAAAGTCAATCAGTCAGTCGGTCGGTCGGTTGGGCAGTCAGTCGCTTGGTCAGTCTGTCGGTGAGTCAGTCGGTCGGTTGGTTGGTCGGTCGGTCGGCCGGTCGGTCGGTCGGTCGGTCGGTCGGTCGGTCGGTCGGTCGGTCAGTCAGTCAGTCAGTCAGTCAGTCACTGTTACAGTCACACTCAAAGTCAATCAGTCAGTCGGTCGGTCGGTTGGGCAGTCAGTCGGTTGGTCAGTCAGTCGGTCGGTTGGTTGGTTGGTCGGTCGGTCGGTCGGTCAGTCAGTCAGTCACTGTAACAGTCACACTCAAAGTCAATCAGACAGTCGGTCAATCGGTTTGGCAGTCAGTCGGTTGGTCAGCCCGTTAGTCAGTAGATCAGTCAGTCGGTCGGTTGGTTGGCAGGTCGGTCAGTCGGTCGGTTGTTTCTTTCGTTCGGTCGGTTGATCGTTTGTTCAGTCGGTCACTTACTCAAACACTCGCTCGTTCACTCGCACAATCACTTACCAACACACTCAATCATTCTCTAACTCACTCACACAGTCAGTGACTCCCTTACTCATTCACACATCCACACTCACACTCCCTAACTCTATCACACAGTCACTCACTCACACGCTCACAACTCAATCAATTAGTAATTCATTCCATACTTCACACACCAATTCACTCGCTCACATACTCACTCAACCACACACTAATTCACTCGATCACATACTCTCTCATACACCAACTTACTCACCCATTCACTAATCCTCTCTCACACCCACTCACTCATTCACTCATTCACTCACTCACTCACTCACACTTACTCACACATTCACTCACATACTCGCTTATTCACACATACACACACTGATACACACGTTCACTCATTCGATCACTCACTGACACATTAACTCACATACTCGCTCATTCATACACACACCCTCTCATACACACATTCAATCACACACTCACTCACTCATTTACATACTCACTCTCTCACTCACTCACACGCACACACTCTTTCATTATTTCATTCATTCATTAATTCATTTACTCAAGAAAAGTCGTACATGGAAAAATATCAACAATATCCGCAACCTCTTATGTCCTCGTTTACCCTCAATTCAGTTCGTAAAATTTGTTTTTGAACGACCCTCGAAAACGAGAGTCCCCCACAACCATTTGTGTTACATTTAGAATAAGGACCAAGTTGAATGGTAGTGACAAGGTAAGGCATTAGAAACGTTTTTGTGCATGATTTCAGTTTTGCTTTTTTTCTTTTATGATCGAAAAGAAGCGAATTACAAGGACGTGAAAATAGACAGATAAAACATAAATACTATCGTGCTTTTCCTTTGTTTATAAAGAAATGAAAACATTTCATTTCTCAATTTTAATTCAATAATTTTCAAGTACGGATCCCAAAAACAATTTTTGTAAGATTAAATGGTTAAATCTTATTTGGCACAATGTAAATATATTTTCTTTAAACGGTAGGCTTACGTAAAAAGAACATGGTTAACCAAGAGACAGCCATCTAACACACTCTTCGTTATACAACAAAACTTTGGCAACTACAGCATGGGTAAGATTCACGCCCGCGTAAATATCCTGTAGTTGTGAGGTTTTGTAACCCTATCAAGATTTAAAGTACTGAAAGAACTGTAAGCTAGCAAAGCATAGGTTTGTTAAGTAACCTTCTTTTGAAAGTTTATCATGATAAATTAACGAGGATAAAGTAGCACAGGAGTTAGCCCGTTACAACATGACAAAATATTAGACTGGTTCAAATTTAAAGAAGTTGCAGACGACAATTTCAAGTTGGTTGAATTTAGAAAACCCTCCCCCTTGTTGAGTAGAAAACATTGTGGACAAAGAATATACTACTTGTTACAAGCAATTTCTTCATTGTCCACAAATGTTTTCTAAAACATATTTTTTTCTGGCCATGTTAAAAAACCGGAATTGAGTGGGAATGGATTGAATAGCATGCTTTTAAAAAGTTCTCCATAATTTGAATAGAGTCTGCGATATTCCTAAACTACATAAGAACTACTTTTTATAGCGTAGGCATTCAATGGGTTCAGTTGTTAAGCCTCCAGTGGCAGTTTGCCTCGTTGAACTTTAAGAAGACATCAGAATTGCTAGCTAAAAACATTTTATTTACAGTTGAAGGGATGGAGATTCAACGTTCTTATACATTTCAAGGTGTTTGCCTGGTACTAACATTGTTCTATCATCAAGGGATGGCTCTATCCGTCTCTAATTATTTCGAATCAGAACCATCCAAAATGATTAAAGAACAATTCATTTACTCGGAGGTGAAAAGTTTGAGCTTACTTCAATGCGCTTCACAATGTTCTGGAAACAGGAGCTGCCTAGCCGCCTCTTTCGATGAACAAGATGGACTGTGCCGACTCGCGTGGTCCCGGGTTCGTGCGAAGGGACAAAACAACCAGCAGAGACTAGCTACATCGGATTTCCGGTGGACAACTCTATATAGAATCGGTAAGCATTTGCGAACCTTCTCGAATCCTGGTCAGACGGTGCGACTGCGCTGACCACTGTAGAATTTTCACTTTTAACATATTTTACGAATATTTTTTGGTTTAAATTTCTTATACATTCATTTTAAGAGTTTTACAGGTTGCCTTTTATTTTTTCCCAATTATTTGTTTTATGTGTGGTCCTTTTACGTCTAGCGTCTTTTACTCATCTTTTTCTCTCATTATTACAGTCTTGTATCTAAATAAGCAAGACCTCATCAATCATTACCCCTTTAAATATATTTCACTGCCTCGGTGGCGGAGATGTAGGAGATGTAGGAGTGTTTGACAGGTAATCTTAAGGTCCACAAGTTCGAGACCCACCGGGACCGCGGCGTATTCTCGGACAGAGCACATAACTAGTCAGTCGATTTTTTTTACCATTGATTGATTTATGAATAGGTTTTAACGTCACATTCAACAGTATTTCAGTCATATCGCGGCGGCTTGAGCACCTAACAATAGATTCCTGGTATTCCTTACACCAGCACTACCACTTCATGATTTCCTAGCCTCAAGCTGGTATCCAACTTAGGTTTACGATAATCCATCCATTGGTGAGAGACAAATGTCAGAAAGGATATATGCCGCCGCCGGGGATTGAACTCAGTCCATCCCGTGATTGAAGATTGGGAGTCTGGTGTGCTACCAACTGCCCTTTGACGGCGAAGTTCGGTGCGCCTATATAAGCTTAATGCTTTGTTGCTATCGAACTAAAAGGAATCAGAATAAACAAATTGTTATGCAATAAAAGAACACTTAACTAGTCAGTCCAAGTTTTTACCCTGGATGTGTGTTCGATTGATTGATTGATTGATTGATTGAATGAATGAGTTTTAACGTCACTTTTAACAGTATTTCAGTCATATTGTTTTCAAAGTAAACAAGGCTTGAGTAACTTATATTTGGTTCTGTTCTATCAATTTCTTTCTTGGAATCGAATGAAGTGGGACAACTCTTTAAATATCTGCATGGAAATTGCATGCTTTTCTTGAGACAGACAAGTCATGAACAGTCAAGCAAGCGATAACATTATGATGTTAGGAATTTTAAGATATAAGGAAAAATCTAAACTAACAAGATCATCAGAATTTAGAATGATTGATTAAATGGGGTTTAGCGCCACTTTCAACAGTCTTTCAATCATATCGCGGCGGCTGGAGCATCTAACAATGGATTCCTGGTATTTCTCACACCAGTACTACCACTTTATCCTTTCCTAGCCTCCAGCTGCTATCCCACTTAGGTTTACGATTATTTACCTATTGGTGGGAGACAATTGTCGGAAAGGATATGGGCCGCCGTCGATCAGAATTAAGAAAAGAAATTTTAAAAAATCACATTATGTCCCGTGGCGTTATTTCTAGGTGATTTTGGCCTGTCCTGAGGCCATTAAGGCCCTTATCCTTTTTAAAGGATTAAATTTTCTATCTGTTAATTACTCCGAAATCGATTTCGATACTTTTCCTTTTAACGCAAAAACATAGCACAGAATTATTATATAGAGATAGACTTACACAATTGGGGGAAAATAACTCTTCATGGAGACAAATGTATAAATTACTCCGCTTTAATAAAAGTGTCTGCCCTGTTATTCAAATAAGAAGTGGCCACCCGTTTAAGGTGCTCTATTCATTAAAAGAATTTTCGCAAAAGTCGTTATACCAATATTCTTTCGTGCCTCAAAATTATAATGTTATTTGGAAAAACATTACCGGAAAAGGAGAAATAGAGATTCACAATCATTCTCTCCTTTTCAATTTTATTCAGAACTTTTCCAATTCATTCGTACATTGCAATATCTAAATTACACCACAGTTATAATTTCTTACGCCTTGAACGTACTGCATTTTCAATAATTTAGAAGTCATTGGTGGAAAAATCAAATCGCTTACTGCCAGCAAACATTTGCCTTTTCTAACAATCAAAGGACAGAAAGTAATGAGAAGTTGGAATGCGCTAAAAGGGTCATAACTGCGGAATTCGGTTCAAATTCATTTATTACTTTCCGAGTAAGCCTCATTCCTTTAAACTTAAACAAGCATTCCAATTCGTGTACATATGTGCGTGAATAACGCGCAAAAAACATAAATCCACATACAGAAATCAAAAACTAGCATTGTCTTAACCCATCCCCGACAGCGACGCTTTTAATGACCCTCATTGTGAAAGCTTTGGAAAACATTGTGGAAAATGTAATTATCCACTATGTTTCTGTCCAAAAAAGACAAGGATTTTAAAGATTTCATCAACTTACAATTGTCGTCTGCTACTTCTTTGAATTTGGACTGGTCTAAAATTTTATCGTGTTGGAATGGGTTATAAACTCGTGTCACGCACAGCAAAAGTAGAATTTTCAAGCATACCATTCTTCTTTTGATCAACTGTAATACGTAAACTTCTTTTAGAATAATAGCTTCTACAGTAAGAAATCAATGCCTCGATGATTATATGACCCTCAACTCGGCCAATTGTTTATGAGTATACGTGGAAATTTGCGGAAATGCGCGGAAACTTGTCTCAGGGTGATCAATTTGAAATACCGGTTTAGACTTAGGATAAAAGAATATTTAAAGTGTTGTGAATAAAAAAAAAAAAAAAAAAAAAAAGACGTTAACGTTATTGTAACGTTAATTTTGGCACATGGTAGTTTTGCCCTATTCTTAAAAATTCCTATAATTCGATGAAGATAGTATCAAATTATCTCCGGTGCCCTGTAGTCGCTCGGTTTCCTTATTCGTTATTCGGCTTTAGAACCGTAAACAATGTTAAGTAAAAAGTAAACTTGTAAAAAGCGTAATTATTAAGTAAATAAGAAGAAACCGGGAGTTGGTATGTTTACATTCTAATTTTCAAAATCTTCTACTTTCGTTTTGCATCTATTTGATTTTTATTGAGTAAAAGCTGTAAATCCCACAATAATCGCGTTTGCTTGATGCCTTCGACCCCCCTTAATCGCTCCAGAATGTTTTAAAGCATTGGGCGGCGTGATTATTGTAAAAATGCATTTGCGACCTGAGCAATATTTGTAAACATTTCCTATTTATGGTCACATGACTACCACATGTCACTTGAGATCACGTGATTACCAAACACGGGACGGCGAATCACAAAAAACAAATTACTGCGCTGATTATTACCTTATTTTTCAATAATTTAAAGCAATCTTAAGCATGTTTAGAAGTAAACGAATTTTTATATCATTCTTTACATGTGCCATATTATTGTCTACGGCTACAACTAATTTATTGTCCGTGGCAAGTTGAGATGAGAAGTAACCCGAAGTGTATTCATATTTAAGAGATAACGAGATATGTGCTATCAAGAAATCCGAAATTAAATTGTCTTTTGTTCATTTTGCGGTTTTGCTCCGCATTCCAGCTTAATGATTTTAAAAACAGTTTTATTTTGAATTATAAATTATTTACAAACAATATGCGACATCTCTATCAATTCATCGAGAAAGCTCCAAAGCAGGTAGCTAGCTAGATAATCGAAAACGAGGCAATGCACGACCAACCGGATGGGTTAGAACTATTCAAGAAACCTTTGTATGAAAACTACATTTTTAAGAATGCCATTTCCTGGCTTTTCATCATGTTAGTTGTATTCATTTTTTTTTAATCTCTGTTTTTATAATAATGCTTTTATATGATTTCAGTAAATTCTACTCATAATAAAAAAAATGCTCGTCCATTTTGTACCGAATATGCAGGGACAATGTTTTGATTAAAAATACAAACAAACAAATGTATATGTGCATTTATGAATCAAATTTACCCTTGTCACGCTAGACCGGATAAATTCCTGCTTTGGCAGGAGGTATAGACAAAGATCAGCCTTCACATAGGTGAAGTCTAATCTTAGTCTACACAACTTGTATGTCGAATTCAGACAACAATTTTAATAATAAGATATTTAATAATTTTACACAGCGATATTGACCCACATCTAATACTACAAGTGCTTTCAGTCCTTTGATTTAATGCATTTCTAAAAAGATATTTCAATTCAACATGACAAGGATTAAATAGCTTCATTTGGCTGAAATATTTTTGTTGGTTTGGCGTCTTACTTTTTTGATACATGCTACTGGCCACAAATTTTGCAAAATAACACCTTTTAAAGTGAAGGCGTGGCTTCTTGTCGAGTCAGTGGGCGTAACCAAAGGAGTAAGTGGGCGGGCCAGCGACTGGCTAATTTCAACGGCATAACTTGTTAAATTTGTTACAGGTTGTTTGGACGGCTGGGTAGACATAGGTGGTACCTGCTACTTCTTCTACAATGGATCTGTTGACTACAACGAAGCAAAGGTAAAAAATATGTTAGATATTTTTTTACAATTTTGAGCCCAGACTCGAAAATGGATAACCTGGAAACGGTGAAAAGTGTCGACCATTGTCAGTCTACATAGATCAAATAGGATGGTTGAGGTCAAAAGTTTTATCCACTTTCTGAATTTTGAATGATCATTTTACGCTACTTAACAAAAATTCCGAGACACATTCCATGATTAATCTCTGCTGTATAGGTCCAATATACTTTTGTAATAAGTTTTAATAAAAGTCGAAAAATCGTATATGTGATGTTGGATTTAAACACCATACACTGTTTTGTTCCGGCACCATGCATTTATTTCGAATTATATAAAAATTCAAGGCAAACCTGCCATAATGATAAAAAACAAACAAAACAAACAAAACAAACAAACAAAAAAAACAAAACAAAAAACCCAGATTTTTTTCTTCAAAATTTTGATTCACTAAAAGAAAAAGGTAAAACCTTAACTTACAGAGTTATAATCGTATTTGAACATTAGCCTTTTACCGAACGATGAATTAATTTAGAAAACAACAACAACAACAACCCAACAAACAAATAAACTTGTGACCACAAACATCTTTTGTAAAGGTCTACAACTTTCTCAGTGGTAGGGTGATGTATTGATAAACTTGTAAAGGGTTAGGGTACCCCCAAATTATCATTTACATAACACTTAAATTTTCCATATCGATTGTGTCAACCCCTAGCATCTTTAACAGCAATATAGATCTTAGAACATTTGTTAATATTGCCTGAAGAATGATATATCAAAGATGCCCTAACGCATGAGGTTGATTGACTTGACTCGCCAAGCTCGTCCCAAAGTTGCTCAAGCTGATTTAGGCCAGGGCTTCGAGTAGGCTTCAATATCGATAATGTGTAACTGAAATTTTTAACTGAGGTGATTCCGCTGTTTTAAAACAAAAATGGCTTGTATTTGTAACTCTTTGAAAACGAACGAGAAGTTGGCAATAAGTAAACGAAGTGCAACCCGAACGGACCCGGAATTCATCGGGTAAATACGTTACCAGTCCACTGTACCGAAAAGTGCTTTTTTCGTGGTTTTCATGATGTACCACTTACGTCATTGGCAGTAGATATTCAGTCGTTATCGACGTTATGGCAAATCTAACAATCTCATCCGATATATTCCGATGTTTCAATGTAATATATATAAAATTAAATTTAGACTGAATCTTGTGTATTTCACATGAAGAAGGAATATTTAACTTGCAAATGACATCAATAGCTTTTGGAAAGTAGTAAAGAAGTTCAGAAAAAGATTTTCCGACAATGTGTACCTGTAATTCATATCATTTTAATTTAGCTATTAGTTACGTCTACCAAAAACGAGCGTTCTGATCGGCCGAGAAACAATATTTGAACCTCCACGAACACAAAGTTTAGTACGCAGCTATTTTGTATGCTTGCACATAAAATAGTTCCTTAAAATGTATCAGAATTGTTCAACTTTTTGCTTTTCCGCTTGGTGTCATTAAATTATAAGAGATAAAGAGAATATTTTTTGTTTTCATGGAGGTATGAAACGAAAAAAGTAATCGAACCTGTCTATGCATCCGAATCTGCTTCATGTATTTATATTTATACAGTGTGATTGGTTCTTTTCGCACCATTACTTCATCTATTAAATTCCACAACTTAACGGAATGCCCTCATATGTATGTCAGCTGACGGATTTATACGAACAATAACAAGATGGATGCTGAAATGTCTTTCTAGAAAGATAAAGATTCATCAACTGAAATTATTGTATGCAACTTCTTTCACTTTGGATCAGTCTAAAATTGTGTCCTTTGGTAATGGGTTAAAACTATTATTTATCGATATATATTATTTCCAGCTATTTGATTTGTATGAATTGACAATGAACTGGTGATGTTAAATAGATATCAATAGATGAGCGCCAATTTCATGGTGATCTTAAAAGTCATTATCATCGACTCTTGACCAGATATGAGTCCACAAACCTGACAACTGAACAGTTGGCTCAATCAGTAACGCGTTCAAAATCCTGGGACCATGGGTTTGAATTCCGCTTTGCCAACGATACTGTCGACAATTGACAAAAGTCATATCATTTGCATCATTTTAATCAACCTTAACAAGATATGCCTCCATTTGGAACCCTTTCAATTAATTCATATTTATCTCCTTTTATCGTTATTTGAAGGATTTTTGTGCACAAAAAGAAGGAAAGCTAGCTGAACCACCGACATTCGCTTCCTTCGAACTGCTCCGAAACTATACCGTCCTCATGGGTAAGTCAACTCTTGGACTTGAGAACCTGTCAAATCTACGTAGACTGGTACCGCCGTCGACTTTAACAAAGCTGGTATTATTAAAGTCGACGGTGGACCAGTCCATACCACCTCAACTGTTCTCCGATATTGGCTTACAGTATCGGCAAATCAGGATAGGCTTGCCAGTCAAGTGAACTACTCCGAATCAACACGGTCCTGATAGGCATGTAAAATATTTCAGTTATTTTGTGCATATAATAAGACATAGAAATCAATGGGAAATCTATTCTAACAGCCAGACTCTTCTTCACAGGAAATTAGTGAATAGATGGCCCCGCCATCTGACTTCATTGGCCACGCTCAATAACTCCAGCAGAAAGTCCCACTTCGATATAAAACGGCTGTGTTTTGCAAAGTATGTAGCAAGTAACTAAGCTTGTAACATACTGTTTGTTCGTTTAATACAAGCTTCACTGAATGCATATTTTTGTCTTTCGGATGAGACGTTAAACCGAGGCCCCGTATGACGATGCTATCCATCGAGGACGTTAAAGAACCAGGCGGTGCTCTCAGCAGTTTCGTCCTGTATCCTTGCACTATCACCCGTAACAACTAACCGTCTTCTGGTGGCGTCGCTCATATGGGCATTTGCTACGGTAGCGACGATAAATAAACGGAAATACACACGAATATGTAAAAAAAAGAACAACATCACTATCAAATAACAACAGTATCAATAAAACAAATCAAAACAACACAACGATATTCTTGTTTAGTATTACAAAGCGCTCACCAACAGTTTAAAAAACGATATCCCCCTTCGCGCGTGCATATTTGTCAAAAGCGGGGTGGAAGAGTGAAGCTCTGGTTAATACTTCGTCATCCTGCTTGCAGACTGTTCTTCAACATAGCAAGTTTACTTTCAAGATGACAAAATATCAGCGAGCGGTTTCGCTTGACATCGTCTACCAATACAGGGCAAATGCAAAGCGGGGTACCATTTTTTAAACATAAGCGGGCGTTTTGAAAACCCGGAACGTTAGGCGTATTAGCGCGTTTTATCCGAGCATGAAAAAGTGAAAACAGGTTTAATTCCTTAACTTACTACTAGATGACAAAAATTTAGACTGGTCCAAATCGAAAGAAGTTGCAGACGACAATTTAAATTTATGAAATTTTAGATTTTCACTTTTGGGTTAAAAACATTATGGAAAATGAAAAATATGCTTGTTACCAGCAATTTCTTCATTTCAACAATGTTTTTCAAATTGTTTTTCTTTTGGGACGCCAAAAGCGTCATTGTATGGGAATGGGTTAAGAGTATCTATCTCTTCCCCCCGGGACATGTGAAAGTCATCGACTTTTGTCGGGTAGGTATTGATTTTTTTTTTTGTTTTGAATGGGGTTTTACGCCGCTTTCAACAATCTTTCAGTTATATCGCTACGGCTGGAGCACCTAACAATGGAATCCTGGTATTTCTCACACCAGTACTACCATTACATCCCTTCCTAGCCTCCAGCTGCTATCCCACATAAGTCTACGATTATCGACCCATTGGTGGGAGACAAATAGTCGGAAAGAATGAGTGGGGTAGGTATTGATGTATTTCATGTCACAGATTTTGATTACGCTTATTCCCTCTCATATACTATTTTAAAGGGAGGTATCGCTGTTTCTGAAACCAAGATAGGAAACATTTGCCAAACGCCTAGAAATATGTTGAAACGGACGTTTAATACTTAAATTTGAGTCAGATATTGTCCTCGCGATAATCTGATTGGTTTAAAGTGGATTTTTTGTTATATAGGAAAGGTTCAGCGGAATTCGAGGTTATTTTAAGATATAACGGAATATCGGTCCTCGACAGGTATCGATGTTTTTTTGTTTTTTTTATGTCACTGATTTTGATTATTCTTCCTCCCTCTCATATACTATTTTGATACAATATTCTGTAAAGTAGTTTTGCTAATATCAGAGCAAACCAGGGTATTTCCCTTATAGCCTAATTAGGCTGTTTATCTATTTTTAGATAAAGCCGAGATAGTTGCAAAAAAAAAAAAAATAAAAAAAAATGGGCCTTTCGCGCGGTTCGTATAACCCTTGGAATCCCGTATTCATTTTGAATTTACACAAACCAACGTTATCGTTCGTCATCAGGAGTTATGTTTGCTAGCCGGTCTTCAATCCTGTAAACATAAGTCCAAAACTGCCATTAGCGTAAATATGAATATAGACACTTACCGTAGTTTTGCTCCCGTTTCGCTATCGGTAATGTTTTCTCATCATGGTTCAAAAAACAAAGATACCTCCTTTTAAGGGTAATTCAACTTTTGCTAACGAAACACCTTGTTTCACCTAGAGTTTCAGTGTCATATATAGACATTGTTCGTTGAATGAGCAACAGATAACTATATATATTTTCATAGTTTTATTTCAAATACAATCTACATATACACTCCATCATATCTCACGTGAGTTGCATGGCAACCTGGTGTCGTCATCAGTGTTTTGTGCAACTAACATGACGTTCATCAGCCTGAAAAAGACGAAAGCAAGATTAAATCTATCGAAACAGTGACTTTATCGTTTTGATATTTTCACCGTTTTTTCCCTTGAAATTACGAAGCGACAATCCACAGAGAAATCTCGACAATCCATCGAAATACAAATAAATTATTTATCATAATAGGTGGTTTGTGCTATTTTATTGGATTAAACGACATTGATGAAGAAGACCGATTTGTTTGGACGAGTAATTGTGCAGTTCCAGATTACACGGCATGGGTTCAAACAACGCCGTTGAATGCGCCCGATGAAGACTGCGTCTGTCTCTATGATTTGATTGATTACAGATGGTTAAATTTTTATTGTTCCTATTCACTTGAAGCGATCTGTGAAGAAACTTGGTATTAGCAAATTGACCAATCGGATCTGTCAATTAGATAAATCAGTTGACCAATGAAACCATTCATTTAACCAGAAGTGAGTTTTGAACCGCGACATTGGCCTCCACTTTTTTATTTAAGACTTTAATGTCGCCAACCAACATTTTTAATTTTTGCTATGTGTAATTGGCCATCAAATTTGAAAAAAAAAACGCCGATTAAAATCGAAGTGGGACATCCTATCGGAGTCAGCGGGCAGTAAAGAAACAGGCCAGGCGATTGGTTAATCTTTATTACTCACGACATTGTACATTTTTGAACATGTAGTCACAACGTTTTCCCACCGACGATATCGATTATGAAATATAGTTAGAATATTTTGATATAGACTTTCCTATGAATTTCAAATATGTTTGAAAATAAGTGGGACATTCGTTTTTTACGCGAATGTTTTTATGATGCAAGTATGTTAAACGATGTACATCACACGATACGCGATATACATTTCCGTCACCGATGAAACACTCTTTTTATTTCTATCGCAGTATTGAATTGCTGAAACTGACAAACAATAATGTTTATCGGAATATACATCACATTTTTTGATACTGTCACCGAAATAAAATCTAGCTTAATGCTTGCAATAAGAAGATCGAAATGAAAAAAAATGTAACAGGGCATTCAAAGTGAGTAAATAGAAAGCAAATTTCTCGATATAGAATAAATGTATGAATAAATGTGTCCCGTTACTCGGAAGCGAATAATTTGGGAATTTGTGAAATATTGATATTCGAAAAGCAGATCGAACCCTGCAAAAGTCAGCTGATTGGGTATCTAATATATACCGAGGGAAAAAAGTTTAGCAATTTCGTACGTTACAGCCAATTTCTCCGGTGTCTAGCTTTGGATTCAAACCATATTTTCACACATCGATATTTTATGTGTTAGCCACAGTATTTAAAAAAATCAGATGATTTTAAGGTAATACGTGTTTGTTGTACAGCGTCAAACATGGTAGGGGTAGGGAAGTAAAAGTAACACAAAGATTTAATATCTTGTCTGTCCACCGTTTGCGCCAATAACAGCATCACAGCGTCTTCTCATGCTGGAAATGAGCCTACGATTAATGGCCATAGGGATACGACCCCATTCCTGACGCAGATCACGTTCCAGGTCTCTAACGTTATAAACGTCATTCATGTCTCTTACTCTCCTACCCAGATGGTCCCAAAGGTGTTCGATCGGAGACAGATCCGGTGATTTGGCTGGCCAATCCAACATATCAACATTATTAGTCCAACGTGCACTGATTCCGTTTACCACGCCCTCTGATTCAACTGGTCACGTCCACTGATACCACTGGTCACGTCCACTGATTCTTGTGGTCACGTCCACTTATTCCGCTGGCCACGTCCACTGATTCCGCTGGTCACGTCAACTGATTGCGCTGGCCAAGTACACTGATTCCGCTTGTCACAACCACTGATTCCGGTGGTCACGCCCACTGATTTCGCTGACCATGACCACTGATTCTTGTGGTCACGTCCATTTATTGGGTATCTAATATATATTCATTTTTTTCATAAAATCTGTAATCTATCCTCTTCAACTTCTAAATCGGCGAACGGCTGGCCACGTCCATTCTGCTGGCCGTGTGCACTGATTCCGCTTGCCACGTCCACTGATTCTTGTGGTCACGTCCATTTATTCCGCTGGCCACGTCCACTGATTCAGCTGGTCACGTCCACTGATACAGCTGGCCATGTACACTGATCCGCTTGTCACGACCACTGATTCCACTGGTCACGTCCACTGATTCCTCTAGTCACGTCCACTGTTTCTTGTGGTCACGTCCAGTGACTCCGCTTGTCACGTCCGCTGATTCTGCTGGTCACGTCCAGTAATTCCGATGGTCACGTCCACTGATTCCGCTGGTCACGTCCACTGATTCCGCTGGCCATGCCCACTGATTACCTAGGGGAAAATAGCGTTATTTTACAAAATAAATGGCTATTTGTATGCAATTAAAACTGTTGAAGTGTTGGTTGGCGACCTAAACGTCGTAACTACAGTGTTAAAAAGTTCTACTCACGACGTTTAAGTCACCAAAGCAGAAAAAGGTTCACATCAACTACGGTCAAAGTCAGGATTCAAAATAATTTCCGGTAAAATAAAGACATTTGATTGGTTATTTGCCTATATGTCTGTCGAAGATCGATGTTTTTCGAGTTCAGGGAAGGCTGGTGCTCGATAGATAACTCTAAAAGTAATAAAAATAAATGTACCCTGTCATACCAAAAGGGGCCTTCTGGGAACTCCTTTCAACAACTGTTGGAAAAGGGATCTGACACAGCAGAGGTCAATCAGATCTAGCATTTCAAGACATTTAGAAGAATTCAGATTCTTCAACGAAAAAATCGATCCCGATCAGTCTGCAATTAGCGGAATCTATTACGGATGTTGATACTTTTCTCACTTCCCAGAACGACCCTTTTCCAATGACTTTTCATTAATCAACGTTCAATACGAATCACTGAAAGTATTTCCAGACTTCACCCAAGTCATGTTGTTCCATTTTTTTCAAATAATAAGGGGGAAGGGTATCATTATTTCTAAAGCATTTCAGAGACGAAGTGGATTCATACATAAATGAGATTAGTTTTTCGGTTCGTACCTTCATGAAAACAAAAATATTCTTATTATTCCTCATAATTTGATACCATCGAGCGCAAAAAGCAAACACTTTACAAATATTGATAGCTTTTTGTATGGGACCATTATGTGCGGAAGCATGGAAAATCGCCGCGTGCTCAGAATTTCGTTCATGGAGTTATAAATATTTTTTTCAACCAAACAGAACGCCCATTTTTGACGAAACAACAAATTAATTTATTGCCAAATCATTTTCCAAAATACACGTATTCCCAGACGAGCGTAAGAAGCAGATATTGTTTTCATGGTTGTTAGATAGCAATAGTGGCTTTTTGTAGTAAATATTCAGGGTATTGACCCGAATTAAACGGATGAAAAGAAACTAACCAACAATATGAAATACGCTTAATCAAGGGGTCGAGATATTACTATTGTAAGTGCCCTTTTATTTCTGGTTAGGTTTCACTATAACTCTACCGTATTTATTGTGTCGCCTCATAGGCGACACTAATTGTGGTATACTCATTCTAAATTTAGATATTACGTCATGAGGGGAAATTAATTCTACCCGAGAATCGCAACTATATTCTAAGAACGATTGTTTACAAGATAAATTTTTAAAGCAGTACTATAAACCCTACAATGAAGTTTATCTAATATTGCAAAACGCCGAAATTTCATGAAAACAATGTTTTCCTTGTTTTATTTTGTGCAGGTCACTGGAAAGTCCCTATTTCCGGTTTGCCCATGTCTAAAAACCAACCGATTAACCGATATACATTTTTGTCTTACATTCCACCAAATCTTATATTGTGTTGCGACCATTCTTAATTATGTACTAATTATTACAGATACATGGTATTATGTACATTGTGTTACATCTTATACATTAACAATAGGAAATATCCGTAATAATTCATATTTCATATTTTAATTTTGAGCGAATCAATTCATGTCCGCTAAGATTTGTCAGTGTTTATCCATACCAAATATGTATTGTTCACGCGAATTTAACTTCTACGATTCCGTCATTTTAGCGGTCTTTTGAGGTTAATTTGTTTTAAGCTCAACCTGAGCACAACGTGCTCAAGGTGAGCTATTGTGATCGGTAATAGTCCGGCGTCCGCCTGTCCATCTGTCCGTCTGTAGACAATTATTAAAAAATCTTCTCATCCAAAACCATAGGCCCTTTAGCTTTGATATTTGGTATATATCATCACCTATTGACCCTTCAATACTGTACTCTTAAAGTTAACCCTTTTCTGTGCGATCCCTGATTTTACAAAAGGAAATCTTTAAAAATGTTCTCCTCCTAAACTATAAGGCCAAGACCTTTGGTACATTTAATCACCTATTGACCCTCTACCTAATTACTTCAAATAATAATCGTACTCTGAAAATTAGCCATTTTCTGTGCGATTCCTGATTTTACAAAGGAATAAAGAAGGAAATCTTTAAAAAGCTTCTCCAAAGGCCTAGAGCTTTGATATTTGGTATGTATCATCACCTATTGACCCTCTACCAAAATACTTTAATACTGTACTCTTAAAGTTAACCCTTTTCTGTGCGAACCCTAATTTTAAAAAGGAAATCTTTAAAAATATTCTCCTCCTAAACTAAAAGGCCAAGATGTTGGTTTTTAGTATATATCATCACCTACTCTGAAAATTAGCCCTTTTCTGTGCGATTCCTGATTTTACAAAGGAGTAATAAGGAAATATTTAAAAAGCTTCTCCAAAACCATAAGGCCTAGAGCTTTGATATTTGGTACATATAAAATTTCTCTTCCTAAACTATAAGGCAAAGAAGTTTAAAATTTGGTACATATCACCACCAATTGACCCTCTACCAAAATGCTTCAAAGAATTACCGTACTTCTAATATTAAACCTTTTCTGTGCGATCCTTGATTTAACAAAGGAAATCTTTAAACATCTTCTCCTCCCAACCTATCAAGCCAAGAGCTTTGATATTTGGTACATATTATCATCTATTGACCCTCTTCTAAAATAATTCAAAGAATCACTGTATCCTGAAAATAAGTCCTTTTAAGTGCGATCCCTGAGTTTATAAAGGAATGAAGAAGGAAATCTTTGAAAATCTTCTTCTCCCAAACAATAAAACCTAGAGATTTTTTATTTGGTATGTATCATCACCTATTTCCCCTCTACAAAAATACTTCAAAGAATTACTGTATTATGAAAATAAACCCTTTTCAGTGCGATCCCTGATTTTACAAATGAATAAAGTAGGTAATCTTTGAGAGCCTTCTTCTCCAAAACCATAAGGCCTAGAGCTTTGATATTTGGTATAAATAATCATCTATTGACTCTTTGCCAAAATACTTCAAAGAATTACTGTATTCTGAAGACTAGCCTTTTTCTGTTCGATCCCTGATTTTACGAAGGATTAAAGAAGGAAAACTTTAAAAATCTTCTCATAAACGATAAGGCCTAGAGCTTTGATATTTGGTATATATCACCATCGTTTGACCCTCTACCAAATTGCTTCAAAGAATTACCATATTCTGAAGATAAACCCTTTTCTGAGCAATCCCTGATTTAACATAGAAATAAGAAGGAAATCTTTAAAAATCTTCTTCTCCCATACAATAAAGCTTTGGTATTTTTATACATATAATCATCTATTGACCCTCTACCAAAATACTTCAAAGAATTACCGTATTCTGAAAATTATCCCTTTTCTGTACGATCTCTTATTTTACAAAGGAATAAAGAAGGGTATATTTCAAAGTCTTCCTCTCCCAAACCATATGACCTAGAGCTTTGATATTTGGTTTATTTCATCAGCTATTGACCCTTTACAAAAATACATCAAAGAATTCTGTATTCTGAAAAATAGCCCTTTTCTGTGCGATCCTTAATTTTAGATAGGAATAAGGAATGCTATCTTTGAAAATCTTCTTCTCCTAAACCGTTAGGCCTAGAGCTTTTATATCTGGTATGTATTCATGTCTATACTTCAAAGCATTACTATATTCAGGAAATTAGCGCTATATGGTGAGATCATCAATATACCTAGAATTAAAAGAGAAAATATTTAAACATTTTCTCCAAAATAATTAGACAGAGGGCTTTGCTATTTTGTATATATCATAAAGCCTTGAACAATCATACTCAGGGGGGCGGTTTAGGACGATCATGGTCTTCTTGTTTTTTGTGGTTTTTTGCGCATTTGTGGTTTTACTTCAATGTAATTCTCTCAGTGAGCTATTGTGATCAGTTATTGTGCAGCATCTGTCAGTCTGTCTGTCTATCTGTCCTTCCATTCGTCTATCCACCAGTGCATCCATTCTCATTAAGAAAATCTTCTTCCTCTCCTATACTAACCATAAATTTTCCACCAAATTTCACAGAAATATCCTTAGGTCATGCTCTTTCAAAATACTCCAAAAATTTTAATTCCATGAAGAACTCTGGTTCCTATGCCAACCGAGTAAAAACACTTAAACAATCTTCTCCTTCCAACCCATGAGGCCTAGAGCTTTGGTATTTGGTATATATTATCATCTATTGACCCTCTACCAAAATGTTTGAAACAATAATCATTCTCTGAAAATTAGCCCTTTTCTTTGCAATCTCTGTTTTTACATAGGAATAAAGATGGAAATCTTCATAAATCTTTTCCGTCCAAACTTTAAGTCATAGAGTCTTGAAATTTAATATATCATCATCTATTGACCCTCTGCCAAAATCCTTTAAAGAGTTACTGAACTCTTAGAATTAGTCCATTTCTGTGTGATCCCTGTTTTTGCGTAGGGAAGCTTATTCAGCTTGCAATGCTAATATTTGGCAAGATAGTAGATTTCAAAAATACACATCTACAGATTCCCAAGTTATAGTCATGTAACAAGGCAAAGGTCATCTGTCAAGGCCGAACTTTTGAAAAAATTGCTGTTTTGGAGGCATTTGTGTTTCATGAACACTTCTTGGTTATTGTTGAAATTCACCCATTTCTTTCGATCAACGTAGTAGACAAGTTTAATACCTTATAATACTTATATCCAACCGCTCAGATGCTTTCTTTACGAATAAAAATTTAAAGAATCCTCAGATTTTTAATCGAAATATATCACACCACAGTGTAGAATTCCATCTGAGTTGTGCAATATATTTCAATAAAAATATTAAGTTTCTTAAAAGATCATTCCAAATTCACTTCTGGTTAAAACGAATTTTAACCCTCTATTTTTTTTTTATATATAAAAGTTGATATTGATTCGAAATGTAAAAATTATATAAACAATAATAGTAAGTTCATATAAATTTTAAAAAAACAAACCAGCATTTTTTCTTTCAAATATTGTCGGAATAGATGAAGAAATTTCTTCTTTTCCCCACGATTGCCCATCTCTCTGCCTGTCTATCTGCAAAACTTAACCAAAAAACTAATCATTGCTCATTACTTCAAGCCTATTCAAGATACAATGTTCATATTTGACATAATGATAGATCTTCATGATACACATTTGCTGGTATCAGGGTCATGTGACAAGGTCATGGTCGTCTGTAAAAGTCAAACGTCTGAAAAATTTGTCGTTTCAGAGGCATTTGTGTTTAACAAACGCATCTTGTTCACTTTGTCTATTTTGTACTTTCATTTAATGTGTAGATCCACTGGACAAACGCCACTGGGGCCATTGTCATAGTGTTGTGTTCATTGTGCATCCATTCTTCCATGTCTTCAACAATTTACTTTCCCTTAAACTATTTCCTTTTATACTACAATGCATGTACAAGTTATGGTAAGTAATGAAAACTCATTTTTGTCCATACTTGTTATGGTCAGTAATAAAAACTCAATTTTGTCCATACTTGTAAAGACAAAACTCACATTTCATCACTCACTACAGCTTGTGCATCTATGCATCAATTTCAACATAATTCCACAAATACATTACTTACCTAGTTTTTTTCCCAAATTTCTTAAAGATTTTCAATTTAATAAATGTCATGGCTTCAATGAGCTTAATTAATTCTCCAAATGCCAACCCAGATAGGTCAGCCAGTAATACATGGCTCTCAATCCTTTGGTTTTAGGATTAATCATCATCTCATCAAACTCTCGTGTGACATTTGCAAAAGTTATTGTTGCATGCTTCAGTTATCTTCAACCAAATCATAAGAAGTACATGTATACCTAACTTGGATTGGCCGCAGGTAGCTCAGATAAAATGTTTGTGTTACTGGTGTAAGAAACAACAGAAAGCCATTTCTAGCTGCACCAGCCACCAAAGTATAACTGAATACTGTTGGAAATCACACTTAATTACATTCAATCAAAAAACACATATTTCAGAATGACAATTTGCCACTCATGCATATAGAAACATGGAAACAAATTTATTTCAATGTGTCCCAAATATAGGGTAAGTGTAAAGCAAGAAGTATTACACAAGTAACATATTTCGAAAAAAAAAACATTTTTTTTTACTGAAAGTGTCAATTTCCCTTTTTTTAAAAAAATAATTACAATTCCATTATATTCCTATGGTAAAATTCAGGCCAGTATAGTGAATCAAACTTATGTACCTCTAAAATTCATACATGTCAAACAACAGTATTAGCAACTTTTTTTTAGCTCACCTGATCTAAATAAGATATTGACAGGTATTTCTTTAAAACATTGCGTTTTTGAATTTTTAGTTTTGCTGCTACTCATGGGAGAGAACTCCAACTTTTGTTAATTTCATTTTATTATAAGTTTATAGATACAAATGGCTTTCTCATTTTTGTCCAGCCCACGTTCAGTGAGCGAGACATACTAGTAGTTGTCACAACGACAACTCGGTGTGGGTGCATTTGAGCAACTGTTGGCCACTCAATTAGTCCGTCCGGTTTTGTCTGGACATGTACACCTACATTTATGGATGAATTTCGAAATAACTCGGAACTCTAGAAGAATTTGTCTGAGGAATTATGCTTCTCCTTCATTGTAAATTAGCCAGTGCATGTAACTGAACATTTTTACGCCCCACCCGCATCAATCCTTTCACGGATAATAGTTCCCACTGTCCGTCTGTCTCAAGATATTGATTTGTAAGGGCGAAAAATTTCACTTTGCTGTACATTACAGCAATTTTTTACTTGTTTCTTTACTTATTGCCCATAATATTTTTCAGACTTTAATTCTATCCTTTGGACATCTCTGAAAGTAAAATAGCTATGAAACTATGTTTGGATAGATCTCATCAAGGGGAATTACATTGCACAAAAACTATAACTCTACCGTAGGTAAATTTGAGTTATTGCTTTTTACTGTTTTTCATACTTATAAGTATAATAGCTATGATCATGAAAATTTCATGTTCACAATAACATGCAAAAGAACCATAACTCTTCCTTGTAAGTTATGGTCCTTTGTTGTTTATTCACATTTCTGTTTAAATCTCCTAGCCTAGTCAACATCAAGCAGTGATACGGGCGAATCTTGTGACAATTTGGAACCTTGTTCATGTTGTAATTTACCAATCGCAGCTGTCAATTAAATAACCCATGGACCAATAAAATTATTCGTTTAGACCAGAAGTGAGTTTTGAACTCCGACATTAGCCGCCATTTGTGTTTATTTTTGATAGTTTGGCGACTTAATCGTCGTAACTACAGCTTTTTCAAGCCAACAAACTATCCTACATTTTTTGTAACATACCACTGGCCATAAATTTTGCATAATCGATCAATATCGAAAGGGGACTTCATGTAGGACTAAGTCGGCAAGGTAAATTGAGTATGTGAGAGGGGCCAACGATTGGTCAATTAAAAACATTTTTGTCGTCCATAGACTGAATCTGTTCTACATTTGTAATATAGTTTGTGCATTTTCATAGACATTTTGTGTGATTTTGTATATGTTTGAAAATAAACATGGATTTTGTTTTTTAGATAAATATTCATTGTGATACATGTTACTCGATACATATCCCGTTCTTCGATAATCATTTTCGTCTCCGCCTAAAAGCGATCTTATTTCCGTCACAGTATTCAATTGCAGAAATGGAAATATGCTGTGTATCGGGATATACGTCGCATTCTCGGCGTCACTGTATGGAGTTTAAAACTTGCACTGCGGCGATGTATATGAAACATTTCATAACGTTTCCCCCTTTGTCATGGCGTTTTTCGCGTCTTGGCGATAGTTAAAAGTCTTAAATCCTGTTCTTCTAAATCGCAGACCGCTACTACACTGTATTCATGTGTAGTAATGGATTTCTGTGTGGATTATTTGTTGTTAGGTAATGAGGTTTGAAATGCAACCCCCCTCATTTGGCAGTTCCGAATTGAGGAATTTTCGATGGTTGTTATTTTCAAACTGCAGAAAGGTTTTCGCTAATGACATCCTTAACCTAGCATTTAGGCAAATGAACGCTCTTTAAGATGAACTAAGGTTTAACTCCAAACGAAACTTGTGAAGAGAGCTAAGCTGCAAAATTGACCCCATTTTATTCTATTTTTAATCAGTGAAAAACGGACAGGAGTGTTACCAGTGCGCCTTATGAAAATCACATGTTTGAATAATTAATTAGTTAAATATGATACATTTTGCAAGTCCGGCTATGAAAAGAAAGTAAAAAACGCAATTTAAAAGAATTAGAGCATGTTTAGATTTATTTCTTTTATTATAAAATTCAGGTATACGAATATATTTTGACAGTTCTCATTGAAACCAAATGATCCTTAAGGTGTGGATTTGGCCAACCGCTGGCACATCCCACTTACTCCTTGACCTCGCTCATTGCCTCGAAAAAGAAGCATCGCTTCTATTTAAACAGCGTTATTTGGAAAAAAAAGGTCAGTAGCATGTAACAAAAAGTAGGACCGTTGGTTGGCGACCTAAAAGCTGTAGTAACGACGTCGAAGCCGCCAAACCAACGAAAAGATTAACAAAAATGGCGACCAATGTTGGAGTTGATAGCTCAGGTCCGGACTGAAAAAATGATTTGATTGGTCGGTTGAAATTTTAAGGTTATTTGTCTTTATGGGTTGAAACCAATGTGAAACATTATGAAAATTGCTTGTAACATACGATTTCTTATTTCCAATGCTTTTTTAAGGGCATCAAAAAAGCGGGATTTTGGGTAAGCTTTAGTAAAACTATGTATTTCTTCAATAAATAGATGTTGAACGGACCTTCTTGTCTTTGTTTTGATTATCTACTTTTCTATATGTTTACAAAAAGGATAAACAAACGATTGTTATTAGCCCTTTCCCTTTCAATTTCTGATTTATACGCCTCCGTGATATCATACGTGAGAAAACATTTTGGAAAAAGAAGAATTTTTTTTCCACAATATTTTCTATCATATGGGGGCTGACTATTTTTCAATTGTGCTATCTTCATAAAATCGTCCGCCACCTCAATGAATTTGGACAAGTCTAAAAATTTCGAAAAAAAAAACAACAAAACAACAACAAAACAACAACAACAACAACAACAACAAAAAAAAAAAAAAAAAAAAAAAAAAAAAAAAACAGTAAAGGGTTAATTTCGTATGATTCAATACACGGACACAATAACCTAACAAGAATATCTGAACTCTCCCAATTTACATTCATATCGTGTTTGAAGGTCGAAAGGCTATCCGTTCACAAAGACTTGCTTTGTAGGTAAGATTTTTTTCGGAATTGTCTTTTTACATTTATTTGACCAAGAACAAATTAATGGAGGTTTAGAAGGTTGCTTAAAACAAAACAACTTATGAACAGACGCACAATCAAACGTACTAACAAACGGACAAACAAACACACACAAAAAAGCTAACACAGTTCTATAAAAGAATTACATTTTCATCAAAAGATTAATAGTGTATAGCAAACACGGGAGTATAAAAATAAAAATCTGATCACACCGTGAATAATTCATACAGATGTATGGTTAGGTTTTTAGTTTCATACCACCATGAAAACAATGACAAAAATTGTTCTTTTCATTTTTTTATCATTTTATGTCAAATAAAAATGCGCGTGGAAATCTTAATCGCGGGGTCTAGGGTTCGATTCCCGGTCGCGGCAATTTCCCTTTCCGTCATTTGTCTCCCAGTAATAGTTGGATAAATGTATACCTAAGTGGAATGAGCAACTGGAGGCTCGTAAAGGATGATGTGTTAGTTCTAGTGTGAGAAATACCGTGAATATATTGTTTGGTTCTCCAGCCGCCGCGGTATGAATGAAGTACTGTTAAAATTGGCGTCAAACCCTATACAATCAATTCATCAAATAAGCATATATGATATCACTTTATGAAACATTTTTATGGAACTTAATTGCGCGCAAACATTCGAAACGAATCTTAGTCCCAATTGTACCAAAGATACCTAACTACGTTAAATATCTTACATTGAACAACAAATACTAAATTTCTGTTCACGCAATGAAAACAACATCCAAAAACACAGTCAATATATGACTTTCTTGCAAAAGAAAGAGATTTAATAAAATGTTCGTACAACATCTTTAAAAACGCGTCATTTTCCACGAACATCACATGAAAATAAATAGACGCCAGCATTGTCCTTGATCATTCGGAACACCTCACAGCCGATCTACTATCAACACCTTGATAATTTCTCTTTTGTTTCTTTGTTACATTGAGGTATGAAGCGTATTGTTCAGTCAATCAAGAGAGTAACTAGACAGACACATACAAGTGTCATTAGTCCTAAGTGCATGTACGTGTAAAAGTGACAAAAACATAAAACATCTTACTGGCCCGGTTTTGTTATGTGACCTTCACTTCTGATCTCTGATCAATGAAAATATCGAAAATTGACTTTTAATAACGTGTTTGACCTTGAAAAAATCCTATAGCACTAGCACTCACCAAAAGGAACAGTTGTACAAAATTATTGAGAAATCCATCCATGAATATATAAGATATGTGCTCCGGACGCAAATGAGTAAGTCAAATTTATCACGTGAACTTCGGAAGTAGCCTTGACCTTCGGCGTATATGGACATTTTTCTCCCGCCATTAGAAATCACCAAATTATTTTGAAATAAGTCCTTGAATGTATAAGATGGGCTCTGGACAACGAGAATTCAATCGCTTGCTTTTCAGCTATAAAGACCTTGAGTGTATCAACTACACATTTTAAACGTCACCCATAAATCCAGGATATATGCTCTAGATACGAATGATGGAGCCAACTTGTCACTAGTCCTGCAGCATAATTAGTCTTTAGTATACATGTATCTAAACAAAATTTTCACGGGACAAACATTTTCAAGTCGGAAAATGCACTAGGACTTTTTAAAGAGAACAATCGTGGAAGAATATTTCAAAATCCACCCAAAAATGATTAGAATAAGCTCCAGGTAAGGCCATTTTCGTCTCTTGACTTACAAGTTGTACGAGTCAAGGGAACACATGTGTCAAAATGAATTTTAAAATATACCCTGTACTTGAATGACTGATTCTATGTTGTTACTTGACCTTCAACTCTATAATCCCTTCCGCTATTTCATGATCAATAAACTTTCACAAAGCTCAAGCTTGACCAGAAACACCCTCTACTTTTCCGCGAGCTCTTTCAACGAACGACAACATTGTAAAAGTATGGTGTAGTGATTTATAGGACGCAATTATGACTTTGTCCTGTCGCTTTTATTGCCTGTTTAATTCCTTAATAATTTGATGCCGCCGTCATAGCGCAGTCGGTAGCGTGTCAGACTCCTTATATTCAATCATGGGATATCATGGGTTCGATTTCCGACAGTGGCACGTATTCTTTTCGACATTTGTCTCTCACCAATGGGTGGATAATCGTAAACCTAAGTGGGATATAGCATCTTGAATAAGCTGTAGCTTCGACGTTTAAGTCTGCACACCAACAAATTAGCTTAATAAAAATGGCGACCAACGTTGGAGTTAAAAGCTCAATTCCGGGCTGAATGAATTATATGATTGGTTGATTGATTTCTTGATTGGCAGCCGTGATTGGTCAATTCAATTTTACGATAATCATATCTGAGCCTTTGAATTACATTCTAACTTTTTTTTCATTTAAGAGATGAAGAGAATATTTTTTGTTTTCATGGAGGTATGAACAGAAAAAACTAATCACACTGTATGAATACGCGAAGCGGATTCATACATTGTGTGATCATGTTTTTCGGTTCATACCTCCATGAAAACAAAAAAATATTCTCTTCATTTCTTATAATTTAATGGTATAGAGCGAAAAAAGCAAAAACCCTACATCTTTTGATATCTTTTTGCATGGGACTATTTTGTGCGGAAGCATACAAAATCACTGCGTGCTCAAAATTTTGTTCATGGATGTATGAACTAAATTTTTCGACCAATCAGAACGCTCGTTTTTGATAGACGAAACTAACAATTAAATTATATACGTATAACGCTGCTAATTATCATACTTGGCAATCATATAGAGCACAGTAAATCCCGCTTTTTACGATGAAAAATATCAAATAACTGACTATATCCAACATTATGGTTTACTCTGCTTACAAAACAGTCGCTTTTTTACCAAGACATCAACTTCGTTCAAAGCGAATAACCGATTTAAACGACATCGGTATAAGCAGAATTGATTGATTGAAAACTTGCTAGTCAACTTTTAAGCCAGTACCTATTCTTTAGAGCAGACAAGTGTAATGAAAACTCACGTCAGACTGCACAGGTGCGTTGGCTCATTTAAGAATTCAAAGGTGCTAACAATTCAATCGTGCACCATTGAATCTTTTCTATGGTCACGATCTGGCCTATCTTATATGAAATATTAACTTTCTCGTGAGCATTTTGAAAATTAGATTTTGAATACTGATGTCATTTATTTATGTTAGCAAAAGGTATAGTTTTTGATGCCTAATCGCATGTAGTAAAAACTGACCAATCGCTGCTGTCAATCAAGGAACAAACCGACTAATCAAATAATTTATTCAGCCCGGACCTGAGCTTATCGACTCCGAGATTGGCCGCCTTTTTGTTAACCTTTACTGTTGTAGTAACGACGTTTATGTCACCAACCAACCATTTTACCTTTTTGTTTCATGCTACAAGCCAAAAATTTTGCAAAATAATGCTGTTAAAAACGAAGCGGAATTCCTGTCTATCGGAGTTAATTGGCGGGGCCTAGGTAGTCAATGGCCGGGGCCAGCGATTGGTCAATTATACGAGGGTGTGCGTGACATTTTTCTACCTTTTTTCATGTGCGTGAAGCGCAGACACTGATCAGTCTCGATATACACTCAGGGAATTTAGAATTTCCAATGATCGACTGAAGAAGCTTTCGGTAAGTGTATGCCTATACTTCTGTCGGATACGCGCTATGGTATCACTCAAGGCGCTATTTGTCTCTCACCAAGGGGCTTATGATGAGTAGTGCGGCTAAGTGGACTTAACAGCTGCTAAGCTAACCGGATAAACTGTTGTCGGATAAACTGTCTTGGATTTACTGGTATGAGATATGACAGAAAGGCATGGTTAGATACACTAGCCTCAGCATTACCACAAAAAAACTGTTGAAAGTGGCGTTAAAATCATTACAGTCAATTCGATCAGTATCTACAATTAGAGCGCTTAGTAAAGATTAAGATCCGCTGATGCACAGGCGGATCTGAATCTTTACTTGGCGCATATATTTAATGGCTGAAAATGTTATGCCAAAGATAATACATACATTTTGGGCTTATCAAAGAGCCGATCTGGTGAAGCTGCGACATCTTGTGATTGTAATTTGATTGAATATCAAAAGAGGGCTGTTTTATCAGAGCTAGATTGGGTTCAGCGGTACTGGATGTGCTCGAATGTCAGGTATCAAGGGCTAGATTAAATTCTCCTACTGTTTTACGGATCAGACACCGTCACCATATGGCTAGACGTTTCAACTGTGATGTGAAAATCAGACAATCATATTGTTACATTTTTGATGACCTTTGCCAAACCAAGTTACTCTTGCACGCCTCTTTTCGATGATTAGGTCATAAAGTAAATGCCAGTTCTTTAAATTATTCAAAGTGATGACTGTTCCATTGAATATAACATTTTTTTTCATAATTCGATCACAAATATAGTCATGGAGAGTGTACGGTTGATTGTCTTGGTTTGTGTTGCCATGGTAACGAGCGAACCTTGTGATCAGTCGGCTTGTAAGTTGCCGTCATGTCGATGTTACGATGACCCAACACCACCTGGGAATCTGATGGTATGTCCTCACCATTTTACTGCTTTTTAGCTAGCAAAGCTTCAGCTTTGATAGTTAAAGTTAACAGACAAAATTTGAGGTCGTCTCAAAGTTCAACGAGTGCAAACCGCCACTGGAGGCTTAACCACTATATTCTTTATATGCCTACGCAATGGAAATTAGTTCTTTTATATTTCAATCTCTGCCTGCATGGTCATCTACTAGGTATCTTAGCTCACTTGAGCACATCGTGTTCACAATGACTCTGATCAGAGTATTCAATAAGTTGCAGACGACAATTTCAAATTGTTGTAAATTCTAAATTGTTTATCTCTCTGCGTAGAAAACAATGTGGAAAATGAAGAAATTGCTTGTAACAAGCAATTTCTTCATTTTCCACTTTGTTTTCCACAACTATTCTTCACTATGATAACGTTTGACAAAAAATATTACTGAACAAAACAATGCTTTGCTAGCTAACAGTACTTTCAGTTCTTTGATTTATCTTTCTGGCCTCTGCTGCAATGGTGACGAGCGAACCTCGCAAGCCGTAGGCATTTAAGATACCGTCATTATGATATTACGGTGATCCTACACTACATGGGAGGAGTTGGGTTACAAATGTATGTCTTTGATAATATACTGTATTTTTTGTTTTATCCTTGTCTTGTATTGCCATGGTTACAAATGCACCATGCGGTTATTATGGCGCAGCTGAACGTAATATCTGTATTACAATGATCCTACAGCACCAGGTATTCTCTGTATGTCCTCGGACATTGTTGATGCAAGGTAAAAAAAAGTTAATAAACAAACTGAAATACTTGAAGAAAAACTTGACTCCAATAGGAAACCTTTTCACGAAATGTATAAACACTCTCTCAACAACATAATTTAAATCATAGCGGTCTTATTATTTGAAAAATCAAGAAGGTTAAAAAATAATTACCTTATAAACATTAACCCGTGTCATACTTAATAATATATACTCTGCGAACTTGCATTAGAATCAAAGGGCTGAAAGCTGTGCAAGCACCAAGTGTTGGTAAATATTTATTTTCAACAATCATGTTATTGCTACCTGTGTCTTAAAACGGACAAATGGTGGTGTAGAGACTTAAATCAGACTACACATATGTACAGGTTGATCTTTGTCTATGTGTCAAAGTAGGATAGTTTAGTTTTTAAGGATTAAATAGAAGGCATATCTACGCATTTACAAGCTTTTATATTATAAAGCATCAAAACATCATTTACTTCAGAAAAAAATCTAAGAAGCATCGTTGGGTACAAGAAAAGCGGAGCAGTAAGCCTGTATTATTCCTACGTACTGTGTCATAGAGATAATATTTGCGTTTTTTTTATTTAGACCTCTCTCATGAAAAGAAAACTCGAAAAATATTTCAGTTTTTGTCTTTCTCTTTTTTTTCGAAAAACAGAAAAGAAAAAAAAAACGAAAAAAAAAAACCCAACAACAACAACGCACACAAACCCCACCAGATAGATTGTTTCTTATTCATATTTTTTACTTAAAAAAATCAAATGAAAACGTTTAAAGAACGGTAAAAAATGATTTGAAAACGAATTGCTATCTCGAGGTAATGTGATACATAGCAAATCAAAGTGGATCATTATTTATTTGAGCTATATGTAACTTTAAAATGGATGCCGCGCTAGAGAAGTAGCCTGATAAGTCGTGTGGGAACGACTTACTTACTCGTGTACACCTCATTGAGACCGATTTTGATTGCCTCGAATCTTTTTTCCTCGAGAAAGCGATTCGTTTTCTTTTTCTCTTTTATTTTTCAATGTTTTATTAAATCGATCTCTGTAAATTTTTTTTATTTTAAAATAAATCGAAAACGAAAACGAAAAACAAAAAAAAAAAAAAAACAAACAAAAAGAGCACCCCCCCCTAAAAAAAAACAACAAGAACAAAAAACGCACATGTCATCTCTATGCCACCGTATATTCCATATTTTTTACCATTTGCGTTAGTATTAAAATGTAGAAAAAATGAATCAATAATGATAATGAATTGCTTTCAAACATTATAAAGGAGGTGACTAAGCCGATTTAGTAATGCAAATGATTATTCATTTCTTTAAAGTACAAAGAAAAGAAGCAAAGATATTTCGCGTTAGGAGACGCAAAATACAATTGCTTTCTCTTGATAAAGGCTTTTTTCCATATGCGAATAACCAAACGGGAACTAAATGGTAGCAAGCGTTTTAGATATTAAACGCAAGGCAGAAACAACGGATCGCGTTTCAATCAAATAATCTATGGACCACTCAATATATATGTAGACCGGAACTAATCTTTCAACTCTTTCATAGGTCGGCATTTACGTGAAGCATTTAAGTTGGTTTGGCGATAGTATTATTGTACCTACTGTTCGGTCAAGGTGTAATTATGACGTTTAGGTCGCAAACAACTATTTAACTTTCTTGTTACGTGCTACTGGCCACAATTTTTACAAAATAACACGGCTAAAAGCAAATTTCTGACGGGGTTCAGATGACGTTGCCAGCGGAGTCAAGGTTTGGGCCAGCGATCCGTCCATTACTTGAAGGCGCCATGTTTAGGTTGAAATATCTAAGTATTGCCATGAATGTACCAATCGCGACCGTCAATCAAATAACAAGTCGACCGATGAAATAATTCAACGAAACCAGAAATAAGTTTTGAACTCCGTTATTAGCCGCCTGTTTTGTTACCCATTTTGTCGGTTTGTCGACATAATCGTCGTAACTATAGGTTTTCAAGCTTTTTTTTACGATGTTTAGGTCGCTGACCAATTATTCTACTTTTTTTTATTACATTCTATTGTTCATAAATTCTGCAAAATAACGCCGTTTAAAATCGAAGCGGGACTTCCTGTTGGCGTTAATAGGCGAGGTCTTTTAATAAATAGGCGGGACCAAGGACATGTCAATTCAATCGAATGATTATACTGATAGGATGGTCTATTATTTGCACAGCTGTCGGAGATTCCCCAGATTATAATGGTGTCACTATACGGCACGCTAAACAGTGAGAGTATCGAATACTATACGTCCATATTCAAAACATATGTTAATCCAAATGGCTGCCCTGTACGAGGTACATTCTTTGTGCAAGACCAAGGTACAGATTACAGTCTTCTCAGGTAAAGCATCATAATTCTATCACTAGAAGACAAATTCTTAGACTGGTCAAAACTGAAAGAAGGTGCATACGACATTTTAGTTTCTATTTCGAAAGTTAAAATTCATGAACGCAGGATAGAAAATACTTTTTAGACTAGAAGTATCACATATCACAGGCGCGGATGCTTCCGCTCAGGTGCTTGTCACATTACCTTCGGTTGTGACCTAGAACTTGGGAGTATCCAACAGAACTTTACGAATGGCACTAATACTCACCAAGATGAACAACTATACCAAGTTATTTTAAAATAACATCAATAATGTAGAAGATATTCTCCGGACAAGAATAGGACCGCCCACACCCAAACACGGAAAGAGGTAACTCTTTATGATCGTCGCTGTAACATGACCGGGGCATAAAACGGAGAACGTGCAAAGTGTCCCATCACTATAAACTGCGGAATTGTGCCGCTAAGAATTTATGAAACGACTAATCGCAACTTTTTGAACAAGTTTGGTACTTGAATCTTTTCTTCGCATCGATTATTGGAAATGTGTCTATAATTGGTTATTCGAAAACGCAGGTTAACAATTTACTGTCGAGCATATTTCATTTTTTTAGATCTATTTAATGCCTTGGCATATCTTACTCTAACTGAATGTTGTTTTGATTGGAAAAGATTCATTTTGAAATGTGATCGCAAATTGTGTTATGGTATAACTTGGGTTAGTTTCGAAAAAAATGAAATAACAAAGCTAGTTGAAAGGCTGAGTTAGTAGCTTTGTAAAACGAAAAAAATAGATATATACAATCCAAAACAGAAATACAAAATACTTTATTTTTATATCAACTACTATATCATCTACATCATACCTGACGTTATAGATCGTTACAAATTATTTTGAAAATGACTACTTAAAATGTAACTAAAAGAGAACAGGAAATAAAAAGGGATGGAGGTAATACAAGTAAAAAACAACTAAAGACTCGTCTACTTTCATGAATTTATAAAAATTAAACATATTTTACTGAAAAATAAGCGTTTAGCGACAAGTGTCTTATTCAATGTATATCAGTGTCTTAATAATTATTTCGCAAACTAGAAAAGTGTTTGATTTTTTTTATTGTCTGAATTATTAATATATTGCTTTGTCATATTTTATTTGTTTACATATATATTCTAGTTGATTCAGATTTGCGCCTTTGAGCGTACTTCCGTTTGTTAAAAGGCGCTATATGAATATGAAAATAAATATGATGAAAATGAAATACTCTAATCAGAGAGCCCAAATAGTACGAATATTTGGTAAAAAGACACGCTGTCCATTTTCTTCATCTTCTTCCGTTTGCATTTTTAAAGAATATAGAAAAATCATTCGGAGTTAATAAGTTCCGTAGAGATTTAAAGTTCTATCAAATAAAGAAGATATAGTTTTCCTTTTTTCATGAAAAATGACCTCTTCAAATCAAAACTTAAAGAAATTGCCAACTAAAGATTGAATTAGTATCAATTCAAATCATAACGGGTTTCTATCGAGTTCCATTTACAGATAGGACAGACAATGTATTCTATGAGTTGAAACTGCATATGTGACGTTGTTGTTGACTACGAAAGACCGGTGGTGACATCAAGAATTCACAGTTCACACTTCATACATAGTAACTCTAAAGTGTGAAGTCGGAAGTTTGAAGTTGGAAGTGAGAAGTCGGAAGTATGAAGTCGGAAGTTTGAAGTGTGAAGTTGGAAGTATGAAGTAGGAAGTTTGAAGTGTGAAGTTGGAAGTGTGAAGTTGGAAGTATGAAGTCGGGAGTTTGAGGTTGGAAGTTTGAAGTGTGAAATATGAAGTCGGAAGTTTGAAGTGTGAAGTTGGAAGTATGAAGTTGGAAGTATGAAGTCGGAAGTTTGAAGTGTGAAGTTGGAAGTATGAAGTTGGAAGTATGAAGTCGGAAGTTTGAAGTGTGAAGTTGGAAGTTTGAAGTTGGAAATCGGAAGTTTGAGGTGTGAAGTTGGAAGTATGAAGTTGGAAGTATGAAGTGTGAAGTTGGAAGTATGAAGTGTGAAGTTGGAAGTATGAAGTCGGAAGTTTGAAGTGTGAAGTTGGAAGTATGAAGTGTGAAGTTGGAAGTATGAAGTCGGAAGTTTGAAGTGTGAACTTGGAAGTATGAAGTGTGAAGTTGGACCTTCCAACTTCACACTTCATACTTCCAACTTCACACTTCACCCTTCACACTTCACACTTCAAACTTCCAACTTCTTACTTCACACTTCATACTTCCAAGTTCACACTTCAAACTTCCAACTTCACACTTCACACTTCACACTTCAGACTTCAAACTTATAACTTCACACTTTAAACTTCCAACTTCACACTTCACTCTTCATACTTTCAACTTCACACTTCATACTTCCAGCTTCCGACTTCACACTTCATACTTCCAACTTCACACTTCAAACTTCAATCTTCAAACTTCATACTTCCAACTTCACACTTCATACTTCCAACTTCCGACTTCACACTTCATACTTCCAACTTCACACTTCAAACTTCCAACTTCACACTTCAAAGTTCATACTTCCAACTTCACACTTCATACTTCCAACTTCCGACTTCACACTTCATACTTCCAACTTCCAACTTCCCACTTCCAACTTCACACTTCAAACTTCCAACTTCATACTTCCAACTTCCGACTTCACACTTCATACTTCCAACTTCACACTTCATACTTCCAACTTCACACTTCAAACTTCATATTTAATTTGGTTTGATTATGTACTGTGAATTTAAGAAGTCACCACGGGTCTCATAATTCACATTTCACACTTCCCACTTCAGACTTAATATGTATGAAGTTTGAAGTGTGAACTGTGAATACATGATGTCACCACCGGTCTTTCGTAGTTGACCGCCATATTGTATTTATATCCTACATTTGTGGACCGCCGCCGTAGGGCAGTATGTAGCGCGTCGTGCTCCTTATCAATGGGTCTATAAGTTTCGATCCCCGGCCGCCGTGAATATCCTTTCCGATATGAGTGTATAATCGTTAGCCTTTGTGGAAAGGTAGTACTGGTGTGAGAAATACCAGGAATCATGCACGGTTAAGTGCTCCAGCCTCCGCTATATGACTGAAATACTGTTAAAAGTGGCGTTGAATCTAATTAAAACAAACATAGATACACTTATGAAATGGGTCAAAGATCTTCAGTATATTCATGAAATGAAAATATGTTCTGATAAACTCTGTGCATAACCGATTATCTATCATTAAATAGAAATACTCAAGCTAGAGTTAACACTGATCGTAAAGTAAATAACAGCTTCAGGTTTGCTTTCATATAGGGCCTTTTACAAGGAGGGACATGAAATTGGTATCCAATCTCAAGACGGGTCCACGCCAGCGACTTCAAATGAATGGATCCAGATGTACAAAAGTAAGACAGGCCGTGTATAAATTTATATCATTGCTGATTTCAAATATCGTTTGGAGGTAAACAAGGTAGCATAGCAATATTGTATTTCGTACAAGCACGGGGATAAATACTGAAACGATAGCATATGCTCCCGGACCTATGGCTTAAGGAAAGCACTAACAACAATTGACCAATCGCTGGCCTCGCCCACATATTCCGTTTGGAACGCGAACAGAAAGTCCCGCTTCGATTTTAAGCTGGGTTATTTTGCAAGATTTATGGCCAGTAGCATGTAAGAAAAAAGTAGTTCGTTGGAGACCTTTATGTCGTTACAACAGCTTGAATAAGCTGTAGTTACGACGTTTAAGTCACCAAACCAATAAAAAGGGTTAACAAAAATGGCGGCCAATGTTGGAGTTCAAATCTCGTTTCTTGTTTAAATGAAATATTTCATTGGTCGACTGGTTATTCGATTGGCAGTTGCGATTGGTCAATTCGGGTCGCAGGTCTTTTGAACCATACATACCTTTTCTTTCAATAAACATCGCTTCCGTGTAACTGAGTATGATTGGTTGATTGATTGACTGATTGAAAAGGGTTTAACGCCACTTTCAACAGTATTTCAGACATATTGCGGCGGCTGGAGCACCTAACAATGGATTCCTGGTATTTCTCACATCAGTTCCACCACTAATTCCTTTCTTAGCCTCAAGCTGCTATCCCATTTAGGTTTACGATTATCCACCATTGGTGAGAGACAAATGTCGGGAAGGATAGTTGCCGCCGCTGGGGACGGATCCATGACAACCCATGATTAAAGACTAGGAGTCTGACGCGCTACCAACTGCGCTATGACGGCGGCTCATAACTGAGTACGACCAATCCAATCTAATGCGATCATGCTTTTCTATGATCCCAAGGAAACTCAATAGAGAAAACACACAAGGAAAGAAGACATTGATTGTATAAGTATTTTCTTCTTCTCACACTGTATTTCTAACCCTATATCTTGAAAAACCGATAATTTTGTAATAATTCTCCATTTTCTACTATATTTTCCAAAGCTTTTATCTTAAGGGTGTAAAAAGCGGAATTTCAAGGGATTACATCAACAATGTGAATTTCTACCCGTTGTTGTCCAGTTTACATCATTCAAAAGGTTACGAAAGGTTTATTTGAATAACGAATAATTAAATTCTTAATTTGTCTATCAAAAGCGAGTGTTCTGTTTGATCGAAATAATTAAATTTGTTTTCTTGCAGATGTTCTAACCAAGTTATCAGACAATGGTATTGATGAAAAGTCGGTCCATGGCGCGCGTGCACCAGAAATAACTGAAGGCGGGACGGGACAGTTTATAGGTTTGAGTTCTGGATTAATTTGAGATCACGTTACAACAACAAGAATGCACTTTTGTTAGATGAGCATCTACTCGTTGTTTGTCTAGTTTACATCAATCTTCCGTCACGAAAGATCTATTTGAACAACGATTATCTGCGTTATGTTCTAACCAAGTAATTCTGAAATTTATTGATATTTTCTGTTCGGCAAAGCTTTTAAAAGCGGGTGCGTGACCTATTCTGATATTGGTAATAGAGGGGTCTGTAAGTAATTTCAACAAAGATTTCCGGATTCCTTGAGAAAGTGAGAAAGTCTGTCTCTACGAGGGCCATAGAACCCCTTTAACCGTAAGAGCAAATAATTAGAACAAGGTAAAGAATGGCAGTTAAAAGCAAGTCGGCGTGAAAAGCCATCAAAACAAAGCGAACAACGGAACACTAAACCTCTGATGACTTTCTTTGGCGCTAAGTATGATAAGATACTGTAACAGTATGACCTCAAAGATCACAATCTGTAGTTCATCGTATAAAATGCCACTTGTCTTCACGTCCTAGCAAACGTTTTTAAAATCACAACACGGCTGTAGTTCCAAAAAAATCAATATAACGTAACAACTGATTTCGTGCATTAACTTATAACTGGACGAAAAATGTAAGACTGGTCCGCATTCAAAGACGTTCCATGCAGGCGACTATATTTAGTTAATGATTTTTTTAAGATCTGTGTTCTGTGGATAATGAAGAAGTAACTATCAACATCTTCATTTTCCGAAATGGTTTCTAAAGCTTTTTTCTTGAGGAGGCGGTTGCAGAAATAATCAGAAAAGCCAATGAAACGTCACGAAGCTACGTCTTTTGGCGAGGTTTTCCCTGGATGACTGATCCTAGATATTTCCCGGATCGACTATGGTCCTGTGTAATTGTTGCTATAACTCTTAATTTTCAGTCATTCAAAAAACACTTTCTTTATTGATTTATTTTAGTCAAAACCAATACTATTTTCTAACTGTAGGCACCGTTAGCCAAACTTGAGGGCCAGTGGCCCTTGCGCTCACCTGAGATAAGGCTCTTTTTCTTCAAGGCCTAATTCAATTTGGGTCGGGAGAAGACCCCATTTAACATTTAAATGAAATCAACTTACGTTACCTTGCTAACCATTGCTTTCATCAGATTTCTAATATTTCAGTAATCATTAAAATGGGGCAAATTATCGTATTTCTGCCCAATTTGGTTTAAATTGGCCAAAGAGTTTTGAAAGGGTTGCCTTCTTTATTTCTATTTATGCCTAATCTACATGTGGCTCTAAAATTGTATCAATGTACTGATGCTTCATGCAAAATTCAAGATTCTTCAACTTCTGGGTCAGAAAGAGACTTTTTTCCAATTTTACTCTTGTTGTCAAAGCAACATGAGTTTTCAACTGATTTAAATTCTTTGGTTGAAATCGGCCCAGTGGTTTGGGAGGAGATGTCGTTTTAAAATCCTTCTTTATATCTATATAAGCCCCCGGGGCCCTGCCCCTGGGGGCCCTAGGTCAGTGAATTTAGCAAAATCTGAAAAAGGTCAATGTACTGATGCTTCATGCAAATATCAAGACTCTAGACTCTAGATTTTATTCAAATTTCAGTTTTATTACCATGACAACCAGAGTTTTTAACAGATTTCAATTCTTTAAGAAATGTTCATATGGCACCACCCAAGGATCCTTTCTGTCAAGTTTGGTTGAAATCCGCCCAATGGTTTGGGAGGTGATGTCGTTTAAAAATCATTCTTTACTTTTATATAAGCCCCCACCCCCTGGGACTCCGCCCCTGGAGACCCAATGGGTGATAATTTTAGCAATTCTGAAAGATTGTACTGATGCCTCATGCCAAATATCAAGGCCCAACGCCTACTGGGTCTAGAGGTTATTATTTCAAAGTTTTTTATCAAAATTTCAGATGTGGTGCCATGGAAACCAGAATTTTTATTTTCAATTCCTTTAGCAATTTAAAGGGGCGTCACTCAAGGAACATTCCTGCAAAATTTGGTTGAAATCTATCCTAAGGTTTTGGGGAAATGTCATTTAAAATCCTTCTTTATTTCTATATAAGCCCCACCCCAGGGGCTCGCCCCTGAGAACCCGTAGGTGAAGATTTTTGCAATTCTCAAAGAGGTCATTGTATTGATGCCTCATGCCAATTATCAAGGCTCTACGCCTTCTGGGTCAGGAGGAGTTATTTTTTAAGGTTTTCATTAAAAGTTCAGTTTTGTTGCCATGACAACCAGCGATTTAACGGATTTCAATTCTTTTCGCATTTTTTAAAGGGGAATACCAAAGGAACATTCCTGCAAAATTTGGTTGAAATCCGCTCAGCAGTTTGGAGGAGATGTCATTTTAAGATTGTTGACACACGACGGACGACGCACGACGGACACCCGACAGAGGGCGATCAAAATACCTCAACATGAGCATTTCGTGCCCCGGTGAGCTTAAAAGCATCTTTAACGTAGGCAAGTGTTTGGTGTAGGCGACTGCAATTTTGAAATTATATTTGAATCATCCTTGATTTAAATGAGCTAGCCATGAATTTTGCAAAATAGCGCCATTAAATATCGACGTGGAAGTCCCTGTCAGAGTCAATGGAACGGGCCAACGGAGTAACAAGCCAGCGATTGGTCAAATAAAATGACGTCACATTTTTTACCAGAATATTTATTTTTCATGTCTTTCAACCCTAGCGCTATTTTTTGTTTATAAACACTTCAGGTATAAGAGATTTAGGCCTGCTGTATGATTCGTCCTGCTCCAGTGTCAAGCTGTCCTCACCCAACACGATGATCTGGCCCTACACTCTGGATTATGATGGACCAACCTGTGACAGTGGATCGTCCCCTAGCCTTCCATTTCCTGGTAGATTATATTAAACTTAGTCTAGTAGCTTTGAATTTTAATCTTTTTAATTAGTCAACGTTTGAATTTCAGCTTGGCTGCTTCCTTCGCGATGTGACTTTTCATTATCTTAACTAGTCAACGTTTTGAAAATAGCTGGACTATAACCATGATGTGTCCGTCGTGCTAACAAACACGTTGTAAGGCGAATCGTATCTAAGATTCATTAAGAAGTGTTGAAGGGTGAGAAGCATGATAGAATTTTGGGCGGTCCTATCGGTCTTCAAGAGTTTTTGATGGATCGAAAAATACGTGTGTGTCGGGTCGAACTTTCAGCATAATATGCACCTTTCTGCACCCTACTTTTGTCCTCTCATAAGGGGCTCATAAAAGGGTTATACTATGGACACTACATTCCGTCTTAATAAATTTAAGAAAAAGTAACCAATCAAAGCGTCTAAGACCCATTAATCTATATTTATTTCCTCTTGACAATTACAGGTAGTTTATCTTAATATATTTTATCTATATATTCCTTTACATTTTCTTGTATGAAGAATAAATCGTATCTTACGTTTTCCTTCCAAGCAGGATGTATTTTTGAATTTACTATACATAAACACTGTGGTGACAACCAACGTTATTGAGTAAGGCTATTAGATAGTCGTCATTTGAGCGGTTTGACAAAATTACAAAAACGGCGAATTCAGTACACAATTCATTGACATGTCTTCTTCATCTGGTACTATATTTGCTCTGCTGGCACATACTAAATGACCCGTAACTCTGAACACTTTGGCACAAGTTTTTAAAACGGCTATTTTAACTAGATTGTAAATGAAAAATTGAAGTTTTTATGTTTTATTTTGATTTATATCCCTTTTACTAGATCAAAAAGTTTATTTTTTTCAAAATTGTCAAGAGAAAAACTTCCACTTTTCTACTTTTTGACCCGAAAGTCGAACACGAAAAGTTGAGGTAAGTAGTTCCTTAATTCCATTTTTCTAGACAAACGTGAGGACGAAAAGTTCATGACAACTATCAGGTTAAGACTTCCACTTCTCGACTTTTCGCGGTACATTATTACTAGAATAGCGGAAGTTAGTGCGCCTAATTTCCACTTTTCAAGTTCCCCGAAGGTCGAAAAGTGGATGGCGGAAACAGGACTCCGTAATAACTACGTAATTATATTTCGCTAACCATTCAAAAACGTCTTGGTAACAGATACGTTATGTCTTTAAACGAGCACTTAGGAAATAAATCAGCATGCATATGCAAGAATCAAGATATCTCGAGCAACGTAGCGATCGTGTTTTCCTCGGTTAACTTATCAAAAACACTCGGTTAACTTATCAAAGACTACAGCCTTCGGAGTACAAATACCTGTACAACTAATGCTTTTTTCTATCAAACAAGTTTTGTTCTATTTAATCAGTTTATGGACATATCTATTTAGATGCCGAGCAAAGGTTTGGAGGATTTAAGCGTCAAATGACTATTTGCACTTGATGTACTTGGACATAGTATTAGAAAAAGTGTATGTTAACTTAAACTAGCAAAACTTTGCTATCTTACATCGTTTTCTCTAAAACAAAATACGAATTTTTCGATATGCCACCTTATTGACTTCTAAGGATTTCTAAAAAAAAGGATCTTATGTTTGTGGAGTGGCTTATCGAAATAAATGAAGTGTTCTATCCCATCTCATTGTCCCTTTTAATGCCTCCAAAGAAAAAGAATCTAAGGAAAATATTTTGGAAAATGAGAAAGCGTCTTTGAAAGCATGTTTTATTATCCACAATGTTTTCTACCTTACAAGAAAAAGTACTATTAAATTGAAACGACTAAAAGTTATCGTCTGAAACTTCTTTTAATCCGACCCCGTCTAAAATTTTGACGCCAGATAATGTTTTAGAAGATCTTTAAGATTTTTTCGATATATGGATGAACGATTATCTGGCCGTTAGCTATCAGACCCTTTCAAGTTTGTTTTAATTTGGCGATATACGCGCATTTTTTTATTGGTACAGGGCTTACAAGATCAAAATTGACCCTATAGTGAAACATTTCTCTAAATCTCTAAATCTAATTTTTTATAGGGAGATATCGATGTTTGTTTTTTCATATCACAGATTTTAATCATTTTAATTTCCTCTCATATTTTGTTTCAACAAGTATTATGAAAAGTAGTTTTGCGAAAATCAGAGGTCATTTATCAAAATAACTAGGGCATTTCAATTATTTAGCATACGTAGGCTTTTATTCTTTCTTTAGATCATGTTGAGACAGTTGCAATGAATATTAGAAAATTCATATGAGTAGATCCATTTGAAACAACGAATTATTTTACGTCATCGTGACGTCAGAAGGGAATTTTTTATTAAGCTGATTTTCATTTATGCAATGGTAAGCTCAAAACTGTCTAAAGAATTTATATGGATACGGACTCTTATAGTATTTTGCCCTAACAACTTCATTTGACACAAAAAAGGACGTTAATTGTTTCCCTTGTCACTTTGTTATCTTCTGTTGAATTCGGGACATATGTAAATGAAGTTGTGCGATGAGACAACTGAACGCCTTGATTTCTAAAATTAGCATGGATTTCCTAGATGGCCACAAAAAGCCACTTTTAGCCTATCAGAACACGGTTAAGTCAATATCTGAATCATATGTAGTATTACCTATTCCTTTTGGGGCGTTTTTTTTTTTGGCAAGGGGGAAAATTTTGTTGTCTGGCAAGGGGGAAAACTTTGTTGTCTGTTTTAGAAACATACCTCACGTTAACAGTGAAAATCAATGAGTGGAATGATAGAATGTGAAACACTTGTTTTATGAAAATCGCTTATCAGTACCAATAGAATATTACAACATTTTTAGAACTTCTTATACTATAACAAAAAAACTTTGAAATTTGGATTCGTTATCCAAATTTAAGGTTTGTAAAGCATAAAGGAAGGTTGGATTTTGTCATTGTCCTTTGAGCTCAGAGTGATCACTATATTTGAGATTATAAATTCTCGATCGACTAAAGAATGAAGGGGGAGGCCCTCAAATGGCGCCACATACAGTCCCTATCTTTGAACATTGACCTACTTTATGAAATTAGTTTGAGTCGACTAAAGCGATTATACCAAAGATGTTAATGTAGCTTCACGTTGAACCTTTGACTTAGACCCACTTTTGGAAATATTCATGTATTCATTCGAAGTTAAAAACATACAAACAAAATGTGTGTCTGTGAAACACTAATACCCCGCATTTCTTTAGGAAGTTTTACCTTGATAGTTGACGTTGTAAAATATCATCGAGCTTGGTGTCAGAAGGTCCATATTAATAAGAGCTATTAGAATATATATGTTTGAATATGAAAACCTAGCCCGATATTTATTGTGTGTGTTTGCATTTGACTAACTTGAGTTAAAGGGCAAGTTAATCGAATAGGCCATCTAGTTCCCGGTTTAAGTGGTTTTCATTAACCGATTGGCTTGAACCGTGATGAACTGTCCAAGAACATTGAAATAATTGTACTGGAAAAGAAACCCTATTGCTAAAGAATAGTTTCTGATCGTTAATTTTCATTGAAATAAAAATAAGAATCTGACATCCTATTTAGTTTAAACTATTCTTAAGTCCTATTGCAGTTATCAAAATTTGCAATATTTTAACGGAAAAATAAAAATTATGGAAGTAAAATTCTAGCGGAAGTAGGTTGCCTTAGGCACGCCTCTTCCATAAAAATGAAATTAAAAAGAAAGAAACCTTTTCTGGAATACCTCTTACACCATGTATACCTATAATTCATCAAATTCCCATCACTTTTTCTGGATCCCTTTTTAAAGGGGTTTAAAGGGCACAATTGTTTCAAATTTGAACAACAGTGAATTATTTCGATGAATAATTTCAATTTCTGATCTTTATACTCATCGTTTGGCCGTAGGTTTCAACATTCATCGCTACAGTGAATGATGTGGACTTATATATATATATATACATATATATATATATATATATATACAAATATTTTTATTGTATGCTTTTTATGTGTCCTAGTTCCTTACCGTTGCCAGATTTCATTTACTTAATTATATATACGCGTATGTCTGAACGATATTATTTAGCTTTACGCTCACCAAACTCGTTTCGACTCGTTTGTAGATCTTAATTGATTTTATACAAAAAGTACCATTGTTCGTACGTGTGGCTGTATTTCGGTTTATTTATCATCGTTACCGTAGCACATGCCCATATGAGCGACGTCACCAGAAGACGGTTAGTCGTTACAGGGGATAGAGTAAGGATACAGGAAGAAATTGCGGAGAGCTCCGCCTGTTCTTTACGAGCTCGATGGATACCATCGTCACAGGGGGCCTCGGTGTAACGTCTTATCCGAAAGATAATTGGTTTATTAGTTTATATGGTCAGCCCTGGGCTCGAACCCGTGATTTTGAGGTTTGAAGTCAAGTGCTCTACCAACTGAGCTAATCGGGCTGACGTACATGCATCACCTTAATGAAGGTACATTTCTAATTCCTATGTAGGTCGATGGGAGGTTCCCGTGGCTGACTTGTACGACCTCTCGCCAGACAAAATTCCTTGCGTTGTACCATCTGCTTGTAGAAATGTGACAACAAAAAAAGACGCCTACGACGTTCTGTTTAACGCGTAAGATGCCAACTTTTTCACATATCTAACATTGTTTTCTATCGCAAATTGCCATCACGGTTATCCTTATCTTACAAATAGAGACTCTTTTTACACGACGTTATCTACGGGAACGCGATTGTGAAATAACATGAAAAGAATTAAAAGTAAAAAGCTTGTTCTGCTGAGAAAAGCCTGTTCTAACCTCCTCCACCTCTCAAATGCTTATTAAATACTCTTCATTATTATATACTAAAAAGATCATCTAAATGAAAATTTATAGACCATAAAGATCCTCCATGTTTTGCAGATTTGAAACGCTCTGAGATGAAACATATTTTTCTATATTCAATGATAAAACTATACCCTTACTAGTGGTTGTATTCTTGGATTTGAGAAGATCTTTGTTGAGTGTGAACATGAAGATTGGTGGTGACCAATATTGTCTTTATTCTAAAATTACCCTTGATAGTTTATCTACAAAATCAATTAACTTTCCCTCCACGTTTGCCGACGTTACAGATACGTCATATTTACTAGTCAGGCACTTTTAGTGGGTAACTTGCGCACAGACTATGATAGCATGGCGTTATAACAGTCATTAAGCTTTCGTGTTTATTTTAATCCGTTACTTATCGCTCTACCAGGTAATTACATTATTAACCACTGTATTCCAGTTTGATATAATGTAAATATGAATCACGAAGATTACACCCTCTGTATTTTCTGTTAATGTTTTTATTATTTTCCAACGGGTCATACAAACCATATGAAATGAAAACTTTTTGGTCTTAATCTGAAAATTCTTACTAATTTGTAAATAGATTGTTGGCACATAGATTTCTTTTAATCATACGAAATCGAGTGTGTGGCGTCACTGCGGATCACTTTTGAGATACTCGATATTCAATGCACACCATATTTTTGGACCAATATAGTAAAGACTCTGTTCCAATGATTAGAAAATTCCAACAATTTATTTGGCTTAGATTGTTTTTATATATCAGCTCTCATTATTTTGTTAAATAGTATTTATATTTTTGTCACTTTGAACAATATTCCAAGAGTGCAAAATTAACTCATTCATGATTTAAAAAACCCTTCAATTCAAAAATATACTATCCCATTTCTAGGTTTACAGCTCATTACCAAGATAAAAAGACTCCATTCAATTTGATTGTTGATCCTGTCTGGGCAAAAGCCACTGACTTTAGAGATGCAACTATCGAGTTCCTAGAGTATGTAAGGGCCGCTTTCGAGGTATGTTTTTATCTTTGTTAGGTTCTGGTTTAACTTAACATAATTATGATATATGAATCTGTTTATATTGGTATTGAAACTTATTTTCGTTTAACATTTCTTTTTAAGTAGCTTGCGTCAAGTTTGTAGAATTCGATATAGACATCATTCAAATAGAAGCCTTAACTGTCTATTCCAGGACAATGTATGGATCATCCCAATATACAAGACGCTACAGTGGATACAGAACCCAACTCCGATTGCAAACCTGAGTAGTTTCAAGCCGTGGGGTTGCTAAATAGTTTGAAATTATGAATGATTACTTTCAAAAGATTGATTTCGTTAAAATATATGTATTCTGATAGTCGAGAAACGAGCTTCATTGTCAGACTTGATGACTTGTTGTGTTTTAAGTCACATTACTTATTTTGAGGTCTCATTCTGGTTTACATTTTATAGCCAGAGAACATTCAAAAGAGTATTGTAAAACATCGATAAGTCTGTTGTGGAACCAAATGTCTAAAGAATCAAAATGTTAAATTGTTGGTTATCGCCGATATGTGATCAAATAAGGCAAGAACATAAGCCTGGAAGATAAAGATACTAAAGAATACCATCAGGGGGGAGGGCTCACGGACATTGAACTTTAGCAAAAGTTCATCATGCTCGGGTAAGCTAAAACACTATAATCTTATTTGTAGAATTCATATTCTTTTTGCATATAAGCATAAAATCCCACAGGTATAGTCGAAAAAGTTTGGTCATTTTTTTTCCAAATTGGTCGCGAATGAAGTTATTTCCAAAAGAAAATCGCAGTGTATGTAAATAAAAAGCTGTTGTTGATTTTTAATTTGTACTCGGTATAATGCTCATGACTCTTACAAGATTGATAAATTACACAAGGAAACTGTTTCAAATGGACTGCCAGAAAAGGTCTTTGTGTCATCAAAAGTTGATGCTATTGTTGCAGCCTTTCTGCGTTGAACAATATGCTCCGATATATATCAGTAACAAAAGTAGATTTCAGCCTTCTAGACCGCTCATTGGGTCGAGAAATCAGCAGTAGAAGGAAATGGAATAGATGTCTGAAGAATCAAAATGTTAAATTGTTGGTTATCGCCAGAAGGCAACCAGGAAGATTGTTATCCATGACATTGTATTCAGCTGCGGTTTGCTATTTATCGATTGCCTCACTGACATTATCTGCAATTCGAAGATTCAATTGTCAATTGTCTCCATGTCTCTTTGAATTGAGCTGTTGTCTCGGTTTTAATTCTAATTCAAGTAGTCTTATTGTCAGAGCGGAGCAATTGGAACAGGTCGAATTTTTTGACAAAGAAATATCTAACCCAGTTGTTCTTTTTGAAAATGAGAAGTTTTGAAAGCTCGCATTTATTCAATATTAAGTGTTTTCAATTTTCTGTTGGAAATGATATATTTCCTATCCAGATGATTCGATCATCTCTAGTTCTTCAAAAGAATCTTGTAATGACGATCGCCTATTATTTTCTGTTATTTTTGCGTCGATATTTTCATATTAAGTACTAGCATTGTCGATTGGAAGTTTTCTGTGTTTGATACGAAAGCACAAAACGATGTTGACCGTTCGTGTTTGTATGTGCTTTTTACAACTTGTTGTCCAATGAAATACTAGCTCTCTGAACTAATCAACTTAACACCAATCAACACAGTTTGGCAATAAAACATCTTACGAAGACCACAGTCATCACCCCATAGTAAAGAAATAGGTTTATCATGTTTTGACAGATCAGACAAGGGTTTTTAACACGTTTTTATATGGGAGTCCAGTTCTGTCGTAGCAAATTGATTTTCTCAACGCGATTAAGAGTAGTTGAATACAAATAAGAAAACTTCATCTTTGCCTTGGTATTATTACCATGGTCAGTAAGTGTTTACAACAGCAACCCAGCTCATGGTAGGCCTAATTACAGTATCACTTGGAACGACTATCCCGTTTCTATAAAGCGTCGTCTGATTAAACCGATCGCGGTTTTGGATCTGCATTTAAGTGCCTATTCTATTCCTGTTCCCAAACAAACCATTGTTGTTAACGGACGGCGCATAGGTCCCCGAAACAGTCAACGGACTTTTTTATTTTGAATATTTTGCTAGGGGACATACTTGTGGACAGCCAGAGTTGCCTCGAATGCTCAGAATCGTTGGTTCTCATACTTTTCATCTATTCCTCCCTGTTTGAATATTAGCCAAGGTAATATAGCCTTGCATAAGCGAACTGGTTAAAGGTTTAGCACGTTATACCTATATGAGGCGTAAAAGGTTTTGCACGTTATACCACTCTAAGGCCGTCTTCTGAATCTTATACGTCAGGTCAATCTCGTACACGGTAATGTGATCGTTTAGTACAAGACTAGTCTCGTTTATACCAATAATAGACGTGATATTCCGCTCGGTGCAAGTCAAATTTGTTTCATATTACACAACACTTCATAATGATGGTCAACTGTGACAAAAATCAGATCCATCAATAGGCTTGAAGTCTGAGTGAGGGAAATCAAGCAATATGTGAGTCAAAACTCACTGAGTATACCCCGAAAACATTGCCATAACTACAGTGAAATTAAAATTCTCCCTCAATGGAATATATTTGGTAAGCACAATGTAGGACACCTAGCTATATCTCCACACCAAGCATTGGGAAAAAATACCAGTAAACCAGACAATGTTAAAGTCAGAACACAGGAGGTAGTTAACATTAGGATTTAGATTTTTTAAGTTCAATGGATACCACTAGTTGAGCTTTCATATAAAGTTTACAGTTAATGCTCTTAATAGTTGCTGAGAATAGAACAGGAATTAGTTAATTTGCTGACCTAAATTTGATAAACACCATGTAGGACCCTAGCTGAACTTCCACACCAAATTGTCAAGACAATGTAATTAATAGTTGCTGAGAAAAATGCCACAAAAATAGACCACTAAGCATGTCTAAAAATGATATGTCCTAAAACAGGAAGTAGGTAATATGGACTTTAATTTGTAAGCGCAATGGAGGGCCCCGAGATGAACCACCGCATCAAGTCTCAAGTCGATGCTATAAATGGCTGCTGAGGAAAATGCGACGAACACATACAACTATATCGACAATGACCGAAATTAAACTAAGTCGTTAAACAGAAAATAGTTACCTTGCGGGCCTGATTTCGGTAGGCACCATGTAGGCCCCCTTCACACCAAGTCAATGCTATGACTAGATGCTGAGAAAAGTGCGACGAAAATATACCACAGTACCAGACACTGTCCGAAAATTAACGAAGTCGTAAAACAGAAAGAGATAAGTTACGGACCTTAATTCGGTAAGTGTCATATAGGACACCTAGACAACTCTCCATTCCAAAATTCAAGGCGCTGCTATGAACAGTTGCTGAGATAATTGCGACGCAATTATTTGTTTCATACGGACGAAAGGACGGACAAGGGTTAAACCATTATACCCAATCTTCATCGAAGAGGGGTCATAACTAAAGAACATTTCCGAAACAAGACCTAGGTTTAAACCTTTTAATACATAGATTGGGAAGAAATGTCGGTTCATTACATTTCTACTATACAGTACTCGTGCCGAAATTGCTGACCGCTCCTAGAAATTGGGAAGGTGTGGCTCTACCTGTCAATCAGGGGTACCACAAAACAAAATAAACAGGCACCTTCAAAGAAAATGATTTTGCTCAACTGGGTAGAGACATATATCCGCCGTGCGTGTTTGTATCCGTATGCATGTACTATTTCAATAAAACACCTTCTCTGAATCTATTTTACAGCTTTTTATCCATTTCCTAGAAGATCTTCGTGGTTTCTTCAAGGGAGCTTGATTGACGAAAACCACGGGTGTAATAGGCATCAAGTAAGCAAATAAAATGGATATTATGGGACTGGCTTATTAGTACCTTATCGGGCATCCGTGTCAGTGACAAATTTCTAGTCATTAAGATATTTTTCCGCCAAAAGAATGCAACTAAATCTCACTGGAAACGATCCTTTGAACAATTACTATTTGGATTTTTTTCCCGTTTTTAACAGGAAAGGACCTAGTAGACATCTTTCACATTCCTCCTAAGAATGTTGGTTACACCAAAAATAGCCGCCGTCATAGCGCAGTTGGTAGCGCGTCGGACTATCATTCAAAAGGTCCCGGGTTCGATCCCCGACGGCGGCAATACTGTGTTTGATTTTTTTTGTAAGATTGCTCCTTTTGGTAGACCTCATTCAGTTTCCTCAGAATTTAAAAAATCTTCTCTAATACTTTTTATCGGATATCGACTCTTTAAAAAGGAGTGCCCCTTGGTGGACCTCTCTTAAATATCTCCAAGAAAGTTCGATCGTGCAAAAACATATAATAAGGTTAGTTTTATCAGTACTATACCATTGTAAAAATTAAATCTTTTCTGAATCTGTCTGTTTTATTTAATGTTCCTTGGAGAAACTCGCTGTAATCGGCTAAGATAATCAGACACAATGTGAAACATATCGTGAACAACAAAGAATTTGATGATTTTATAACAGGGATATTTATTAAGAAAAAAATGACATAACGAGAACATTTAATGAGAGAATTGTATGGGCACATTGGTTTAACAGAAGGCTTATCAACACCATTTAATTTTATACAACTGCTCTTCGAATATTTTTTATTGACACAGCTTAAGTATTTAAGAGTTATATAATAATATGAATTGTAAAATATGCTTTCAAATTATCTGGTTCCACCTTCGACGTATTTTCTGAAACTATTAATTTTGCAACTTGCTAAAACCTTGAACTTGGACTTACGTTCTTAACCTGAAATTCGCCTGGCACTGTATTCTGTCCACTTTTCACATGGTGTCAGTTTAGACCAGTTACTATGAATTTCGAATTATCAATTTAGGAATGTATTATCCCAAACACTTAGGCAAATTTTGAGTGAAATTACACCATTGTGAACAGCTTTTTACCTTGAAATTTGACTTTATTCATAAAAATACGTACTATCAATGCATTTGCCTTAACGCGTAGGACTGTTTAAGAGAAATAGAACTTGTTGTAAGGAAAATTCCTTTCATCAAGATTTCAAATTACCATCGGCCCTGACCTTATCTTTCGGAAATTTGATTTAATTAAGCGTAGATATTTTTTCTATCTAAAATGTATTGTTCTTAAAATAAATATATCGGGAATCATTCTCAATCCTTTCATTTTAGCATTCTTTCTCATATATTGAAATCAATAACTGTATGATTGTATTGCGGATCTGAGATTGTCTTTCATCTCAAGTCATTAAACCTTTTTATTTCATCTAGTAGCCCCGCCGCTATATAACTGAAAGATTGTTGAAAGCGGCGTAAAGTCCAATTCAAAATTCATCTAATAGTTAACCTACTTTTGGGTAGTTTGAATTATGATGTTGGAATGTATTATCTCCAATGAATAAAAAAACGTTATCTATTTTCATCACATATCATGATTATCCTTATTCATCATATATCATGCATACACTTTGACCCTGACCATTGGTCCACTTACGGAGATTGTTTTTCATATTAAGTGTTTGGCAAAGATGTATTCGCATCATTTTTAGCCTGTAACCTTACCATTGATGTATATTTTTTTTAAATTTCGAGTTATAAGACTTTGCCTTTCATGCAGGGAAACGTGTCCTTTTGATTTACTTTTTGGCATTCCATGTCATGAGATGAAGGAGGAAGTGTTGTCTCAAAAACAACTGAATTGTAAATTATTTGTCTTCTAAAATCATACTCAACCTTTTACTTTTACCTCATATTTTATTAACGGAATTAATCTAGATAATTAAGTCAATGCCAAAATTATTGTTGAAGTGAAGTTACCTTTCAATTGGCATCATGATTAAGTAGGAATATGAACATTTACCTACTTTCTGAAATTTTAAATCGTCTAAATTGCCTTTCATTTCTGAAGAATTAAATTCTTAATATTTTTTCTTTTCCAAGACAATTGAGCATTTTTTTCAACTTTCAACCATAGTTCGCCATTCATATTCCTCGTTTGCTTTTATCTGCTAATTTATAAACTAAATACTTTAGATTTTAATCATACTTTATTTGTAGGACAGAAGGTGACACTTGGATCCATACAGGGCTCATTATTTAATCTTTTTCTTAATTTTTACATAGTTGGCACGGTAAGATTCATTAATTTACAATGAAGTTATATCTGTTCAGATCACTTCAGAAACTCGCTTGTGTGGTAGGGGCAAACATTTAACTAAGATTATTGATCTGTCTTTGTCTCCATTTTTCTTCGGACAAATGCAATTCTATTTCTCTTTGGATTAAAAAAAAACTAGGTCACTAGATCAAACTTAAGACAGTCTTTTTCTCTGTAATCCTGTCATTTTGGTGTGTTCTTGTATTATGCAATTCGGATAATTGGTTTGGTGTGGTAAACACTGTATGTTATTGGGTCAAATTCTAGAGAATTAAACTGTTTAATGTTCTCAGTTCGTCTCTTACAGTTCGACTCTAATTCGTGTTTTTTTGTTGAAAATGATTCTCACAACGATATCTTTGATAATATTTGATATCACCAAGCATAGGAAAACCTGAAGCACGTTGTTCTAAGGTGAACTGATATCGATGACAAGTTTTCTTTTTTTATAATTATTTAAGCATTTAGTTCAGCTAAAACTCATCAAAATTGAAAATTATTTGCCTTGATAGTTTATCAGTCCATCGGTCAGTAGAGTTTTGTCTGCTCTTATTCTCATAAAGTCTTGGATGAATTTTATCGAAACTTCACAGATAGACTCGGTATCAAGTCAGATGTGAATATTCTATTTTGGTTACAACAAATTTACTTTTTACGTAGTTATAGCGCTTTGATGAAGAATCTTGTCCGTTCATTTTCTCGTAAATCATTTCATGGATTTCTTTCAATCTTCACCAGAAGACTCGGTATAAAGTAGAGATGTGCATATTCTAATTGGCTTTTGGTTTGGTCTGGCTTTTAATCTGTACAGAGTAATGGCTCTTTGATAAAAATGTGATAATCCTATTTTGTTTACGCTGCAATTACTTTTTACGTAGTTCATTCCTTTAAGAAACCTATTTTCTTTAAAACCGTTCTATAGATTTGATTCATACTTCACAGATAGACTCAGTATCAAGTAGAGATGTTTACATTCTATTTTGATTTAGGTCCATTTAATTTTTACAGAGTACAGCTCTTTGATGAAAAATCTTTTACGCTCATTTACTCTTAAATATTGATTGGCTTTGATTTTTACTTCAGAGGTAGACTCATTATAAAGAAAAGATATGATTATCCTATTTTCGTTTCGTTCCATTTACCTTTTGCAGAGTTTGGTCCTTAACTGGGTTTGATCAAAACTCGACAGATCGAGTAAGTATTAAGCAGAAATGAGCATATCCTATTTTGGTTACGCTCCATTTACTTTTTAAAGACTTAAGGCCTTTGATGATAAATCTTGTCGACACTTTATCTCAGAAACTAGTAGTTATGTACTTAACTACTCATTAAAAATCTATAGGTATTAGTCACATTTTGTGACAGTTTAATTGATGCTGTTTCTAGAGCTAGGGCCTCTATTAAATGGATAAAGAACAAGTTAAAGTCTCTTTTACAATGGATAACATAAAGGATGTCCTAAGGGACATGTAAGCGAGAACATTTTGCAAGGTGCTATTTTCTTCCCAATAACTTATAAAATTGTCTACAGTTGTGTTTAAAATACTAATCAAAATTACAAATGTTGGTGTAGATCTTTATGCAAAGTTATAATTAACATTATTGTTAACAGAAAAAAAAAATCCGATAATATTGTTGATGAACGTTGTGGGCTTTTGTACTCAGTATTTTGTTTTTTATTATTTATACTTGATTCAGCTCAACTCATCAAAATTAAGGATTATTGTTGCTTTTGTCTGGATTTGATTTGACCTGAACTCAATTTATTTCTTATCCAAATATATGCGCCCGTTGATTGATTGATTGATTGATTGAATGGGGTTTAACGCTTCTTTTTAACAGTATTTCAGTAATATCGCGGCGGCTGGAACACCTAACCATGGATTCCTGGTATTTCTTGCACTAGTACTACCACTACACACTCTTCGAGCCTCCAGCTGCTATCTCACATAGGTTAAACAATTGGTGGGAGACAAATGTCGGAAATGATATTAGCCGCGGATGGGGATCGAACATGGGACCCCATGACTTGGAGTCCTACGCGCTACCACTCTCAGTTGCTAGCTTAATAGAGATAAAGATAAGTCATTTGATTTAATTAGTTTCATTTGCCTCATCAAACGATGTCTTTAGATTAAATAATTTTCCCTCTACAATGTCACGGTATGCCAACCTTTGTTTCATGTAAACTTTGATTAGTTTTTACATTTGCCTAAAAAAATCTTTAATTAATCTAAATGAATATTGGAGATAACGTGATTTCAGTATTATATGAACGCTTGGTCACGCAAATCACGAACGGTTATAATGCAGTCGAGAACTCCTGTCTCGAACCATACTGTCTCAAAATACTGCAAATAAATTATGTCAAAATTATTTTCTTTACATTTATGAAAAATGATCACTGAACGTACTCGCGAAGTCTGATCTAGACATTCCCATTGTGCTCTGTTTCTTAAAGTTGTTTAAAGAAATGAGAATATCATTAACGTTTTATTCGCGGATCCAAGCTGGTCATTTGATTCGCTGTTAGAACTATACTAAGCGGACTAATGTTTCTTCTTCTACGATGCACGAAACACGATCAGCTTTGTCGGTAAAATGCTGTAATCACAATTCTAGGATTGTACTTTTGACCTTTTCTGGCATTTTTTTTGTGCATCATATTTGGTCACCCTATTATGCCTGACAAAAGACGTACAGATGAGTTGAAATCAAAAAGTTAGAATCTCGGTAGTCGCACAGATAAAAATGTCGGATCGTTGATCGAGCCCACTCATTCAACTGGCAAACTCACTAATGTTTAACATAAATGTCGGTTCACTAAGTTCATTTCCGGTCTGAATAAATGACTTGATTGATCGACTAGATTCTTTTTTTATCGTAGTAAAACAGTGAAAAATGTGATACTGGAAAAGTATCTGCTTTTTCTATAGTTGTAAATGTCAATCTTACAATAAATGTTCTTTCCCTGTATTAAAACTACTTAATGTATTATAAATTGCAGTTAAATGTAGTATATTGCTGAAGCCAATAAAGACAGGGTTGCAAGTAGATGCTTATGACGTTATTGATACGTCATTGAAAAAGAAATAAATGTTCGGTGACATAGAAATATAACATATTTATTCGATGAAATCCGGTTCAATTCTGGTCGTACTTTATTGACGAATATTGCGTTACCTAACGCCAACTTTTCTAGTTCCTTTTTCTATACTTACTTTTTCTTTTTATGGAAACGTTGTGCTCATGTGAGTTTTTGTAATAACCCTGTTTTGTCGTCCGTCGTCCACAACTCTTCTCTGTAACCCTTTAGCCAATATCCACTAAACTTGGCAACACATTTCCTTGACTGACCCTTTTCGAAATTTGTTCGTGAAAATTCAAACCAAATCATAAAATAATTGTTTAAAAATCTCCTTCTCAGCCACCGGGCCAATTAAGAAACCCTTGGCAATAATGTTCCTTTGTGACAATTTTCAAAGCTTAATCGTGAAATTTTGATTCGTGAAAAATGGGGTCGCTACACTGGGCTTACCAGAAATATGAGAAATAATTAAATAATAACTGAAAAATCTTCTCCTAAACCACTACACCAATACAGACTAAACATGACATGATTGTTCCTTTGGTGACCCTTTTCAAAACTTGTTGACATCTGCTAGGCCCAAACTCTGTTTCAAGCTTGTGTTTCACGGAACACTGGAGAGGTGTCTTTTCGCCTGATTAGTTAATATGATTAGTTATATATTATTTGTTTCTACTCTTCTTAGACTCTTTACTACATCTCAAATAGTAGAGGACGGGCCTCTTTGACAAAACATCTTGCTAGATACACGTATCCGTCACGTGTGATATGGAGACACAATAAATTACCCTTTCTCGCATGGTCGATTATTCGTCGCCTTAAACTTCACTAGAAGTACACGAGAATTTTCACGCCCTCTCTTTCTTGCAGCAGGTTGTATAATTTATTTCACTCATCTTTTAAAATGAAAGCAGAATGTATATGTGATAACGCGTTAACGTTCAATTTCTATTATGCAGTTTAAGTTTTTTGAAACAAGCTGTTTGTGAATTTTACATCTAATTCTGCGCGAAAAAGAAAAAAATGTGAACTTAAATGGGGAAACATCTGAAAACAATCAGTTCGGACGAGCACACTCACAAAACCCATATAATCAGTGGCTTTAGCCCCACTTAGTTAAGATTTAATAGAAAAAAAATAAAATGTACTAAGAATAGTAAGCTTATCTATTTGAACAAATCATGGGGACGTAATGAGTTTTATCCCCGGCGGCGGGACATATCCTTTCCGACATCTATCTCTAACAAATGGATGGATAATCTTAAACCTACGTTAGATTGCACCTAAGACTAGGAAAGGATGTAGCGGCAGTACTGGTGTGAGAAGTAATAGGAATACATTGTTAGGTACTTCAGCCGCCGCAATATGACTGAAATACTGTTAAAAGTGGCGTTTAACCCCATTCAGCCAATCAATATTAAAAAGAATAACAATCAGTGTATTAATGAAATAAATTGGTAATCAAATGAGAATTCACTTAAAATCATGATCAGAATTGCTTTTCTTTTTCGATTTTTTTCTTGTTTCTCACCGCGTCCAATTTAATATAACTTTTTGGATGACGTCTGTGTTACTTCGTTTTGGAAATTCAGTAGCATCTTATGTCGGTGTAAGGAATGTAGTATCCAATTATGCTCAATCTATCAATGTCAAAGGTTCGTTTTCGCAAACAAGCTGTACATATTAGAGGACGCGTTGTGAGAATGCAATTTAGTTCATACAATGCGTAAAACATCTTTGTACATAAATATCTACTTAAATTCGCTAAATTAGCTTCGGTCTTGTATACAAAAGAGTAATTTGCCGGCCGTTTGTACCCTAAAGCACACTATGATTCACAGAATTGTCCTAGAAGGTGTGATTCGCTTCGCTTACCAACTGTAGGATTCGAAATTGCTACTTTGATTGATTGAATGGGATTTAACACTACTTTTAGCATTATTTACTCATATGGCGGCGGGTTGAGCACCGAACAATGTACTCCTGGTAGTTCTCACATCAGTACTACCATTAAAACCTTTCCTAGCCTCCAGCTTCTATCCCACTTAGGTTTACGATTAGGTATGCCCATAAGAGAAAGACAAATGTCGGAAAGGATATGTTCCGCCGCCGGGGATTGAACTCATGATATTCCATAGTTGAAGATTTGGGGTATGATGCGCTACCAATTGCGCTATGACGGCGGCTGCTACTTTGATACCACAGCATACTACTTGCTTTAAATTCAGAAATTCTAGCTTTTATTTGTCACCGCGCCCACTTCGAATCGGACTTCTACTCAAACGGCTTAACTCAATTGTAACGCTCCACCAGGGAATATTCGTAATTCGGGCTTTCTCATCACTAGGAAAGTCTACCATGCATTCTGAAAACAGTTCTTTTCAGCTTTACAAAACATGCGCCTAGCCGGAAGCAGCGCTTGAAAAAAAATCGCAAGTTTTTATTTCCATTTTCTTATGGAGAATCGTACAAGGCTCGTCTTCAAAACGGATCTATTAGAGTTCATGAAGTGTGAAAGACGCACCATACAGCAGAATTCTAAACTTTATTTAAGAGATGAAGAGAATGGTTTTTATTTTCAAGGAGGTATGTAGACCGGTACCGGCGTCGACTTTAACAAATCCGACAGGTTATCCCAAAGCACTGCATCAAAATATTGGCTGATGGCCATTTAATGACGTAAACCAAAACATCGAATCTGATTCGACATTCTAAGGTTTTTCTCGAACACAATTTCTATTGTTGGTGTGAGAATGTTTTAACATTTAAACTTACTACTTTATAACGTATTGGATGGAAATCCCGCGGCGTGTCCAAATGTTTCAACAAAATCTGCTGCGCATGCGTAAGGCTCGTTTTCGATTTTAGTAAGGAAATAACCTAGCGGGCCAGGGTTTCCGTGTATGTACCGAAAATCGGTGTATACCTGTCGGCTTTGTTAAAATCGGTGATACCAGTCTGTGAGGTATGAATCGAAAAAACTAATTACACAGCGGATTCATACATAAGTGTGATTAGGTTTGTCGGTTCATACCTCCATGAAAACAAAACAAAATGTTCTCTTCATTTCTTATAATCTACTACTATCAGGCGAAAAATAGTACAAACATTACATTTTTTGGTTCCTTTTTGTATTGGACTATTTCGTATGGAAGCATACACAATAGCTGAGTGCTCAAAATTTTGTTCATGGAGTTATGAATATTTTTTTGACCAATCAGAACGACCGATTTCGATAGACGAAACTAAGTATTAAATTATTGTGTCATGGATCGTGTAATAGTGCGATACAATGCATTCTGAATTTATACTTTTTTAACGTATCTCTAACCCAGTCTACTGAGCTCCAACAGCCAACAGTATGTTCTCATTTATTTAAGAAAGAAATATATCAAGTATGATAGAAAAAAATAGTAATATTGTTGGTTGGCGACCTTAACGTCGTGAATATAGTAAGCTGCAGTTATGACGTTTTAGTCGCAAAACCAACAAGGGCCGTCGGAGACGGATTGTGCTCCCCGAATAAGGCTTTTGTCACTTAACTATATGCCATTATTGGACAAAAAACTTTTTATTGAATGCAACTATAGTTTGAGAGTTCAGTTCACAAGTAATTTGGAAGTTTGACAAACATTGAAGGAAGCTGTTTGACTTCACAGGCCTGATTCTAGTAAAATTCAATATCATTACATGGTAAAGGGTTAAATATTTTACCTTCACTATCCAAGTTAACAATGAAAAATGTCTCCATACAAAAAATGAAGACTCTAACTTGAGTAGTCTTGCAGAAACAATAGACTGATTTATTTTAGAATAGGATTTATACAAAATGTAAAGCTACATGGCATTAAGCCCCCTTTTAGCATAGTAAGGCTCATTGGGTCAAAAATTGAAATCAAAATTACCTAGGGCTTTTAATGAACAAATTTATGTAAAGTAACAAGAAATTTTGGCAATTAGTGAAGGAGGAATATTTGAAAAATAATGACCTTGACAATTTGACCTTGACCTTTACCAATGACCTTGAACTTAGTACCAACAGAAAGTCCATGTCATAAGCAATGCACAATTAAAATATGAAGGCTATATCACTTACCATTGAAAAATTACAGACAATGTTAAAGTTAAAATTTTCAAATTTCGACCTTGTACGAACTTAGTACGAACAGAAAGTCCATGTAAAAAGCAATGCACATGTGAAATATGAAGGTTTTATCACTTAACATTGTAAACTAATAGACAATGTTAAAGTTAAGTTTTTCTATATTTTGATCTTCAGAAATGACCTTGACCTTAAATGATGACCTTGAACTTGGTACCAACAGAAAGGGTTTGTCACAAGCAATGCACATGTGAAAAATATAGACTTCATCTGTAACCAATCAAAAGTTATTCCAATTTAAGTTTTTGCGGGGAAAAAAGACATAGCGTAAAGGTAATAACATTAAGGCCCCTTTTCTCATGACGCATTTTTTTAAACGAAAGTTCCCGTTAATTTAAGTTCAAGGGGATATGATTTGCTACTCAAATATGAAATTTCATGAACTTCTAACAATTAGTCCTGGAGAAATTGGCAAGAAATTAGTTTTTACATTATGGCCCCTTTTACCATGACGCAACCTTGAAATAAGAAAAATCAAAAATGGGTCTTGGAAATTTCCTAGGAAGATTATATATGAAGTATCGTCCAATTAGGCCCAGGGGTTGCTGAGATATGACTTCGGACGAACGGACGGACGGACGCACAGGCCTGCGACTATATGCTCCCCCCGAAAACTTTTTCGGGGAGCATAACAAAGTGCTTTTCATAAATTTCGGCCAGTATTGAAGATCCAAATTCACTTCCAGTCTAAATAAACGATTTGATTGGTTAATTGATTCTTTGGTCTAACAGTTCCTTCATTCTACTATTCTAAAGTGTGAAGATCTTGTCGTTGGAGGGTGATAGAAATATCATTAAAATGCTGCTTCATTCCAGGGTTGAATCCCCGGCCACGTCAAAAATCTTTTCCGGTATTTGTCTCCCACCAATGTGTTGATAATCGTAAACCTAAGTTGGATTAACATCCGATGGCGGAAATGATGTAGTGGTGGTACTTGTGTGAGAAATATCCATGGATATTTGCTCCAGACACCGCAATATGACTGAAATATTTTTTAGATTGGTGTTCAGTTATATTATGTTGATACTTGTGTCAAATGTTGTCTGAAAATTCTTACATATGCCACACAGGATAAGAAATGTTCGGTGTGTGGTTGATCCTCCTTACTTGTGTAACCATGGTACCTGGCGAAACATGTGATACGTCGAAATGTAAATTACCGTCTTGTAGATGCTATAACGCTACCACACCACCTGGAAATCTGGAGGTAAATCTAGACCTTTTTTATATTGCCGTGTAGTAGAGCAATCTTTTGGCCTTTAAGTTACCGTCTGGTCGACGTCATGGTTACTCGACACTACCTCGAAATCTGAATTTCTATACCCCAGCTATGAAGTAGAGCTTTCTATTTTTCCTGTCCGTCCTTCAATACATCCGTCGGTCTGTAAATTTTGCTCTAATTGAAGAACCGAATGACCTACACTTCAGGCGATTGTTGCAAATGACCCAAGGAGGTGCCTTGATGTTTTGTGGTCAACATAGACCAAGGTTTTAATATTACTTATAAGTCTTTTAACTTAGTACCTTAAATTGTTATACACATGCTGTTCATGATCCAAGCAGGTGACATATTATTTTGGGGACAGGTTGGTAAGAGACCAAAATCACAATTTAAATTTCACTGAAAACCTTTTCCGTGCTCTAACACATGAGCCATTTGATCTAGGACCTTGGAACTTTATTTTAAAGTTGTTCATGACCCAAGTAGATGCCCTGTAGGTTAAAGGTCAACTGTGGTACTTCAGTGACAAAAGCTGGTAGAAAGTAACAGTAAGTCCACTTTGCGACAATTCTATTGATATGTTCAACTCATGTTACGATGAAATCTAAATCTAATTTGGGTGAGCAACTGGAGGCTCGGAAATGACGAAATAGTAATACTGGTGTTAAAAATACCAGTTATCTATAATGGTTTGGCGCTCCAGCCGTCTCGATATGACTGGAAGTGAGTGAGGGAATCTCTAGATTTATATACTAAAAAAATGTTTCTTCTATCTCATTTACAGCTGACGGAGATTCCCCAGATCATTATGATATCAATGTACGGCATTCTAGATGGTGATAATATCGAGAACTATACAGACATATTCGAAAACCTTGTCAACTTTAATAACTGTTCCGTACGAGGCACGTTTTTTGTACAGGACCAAGATACAAATTTCGATCAACTCAGGTAAAATGTTCTTGACATAATTACGAAATAGAAATGATATTTCGTGGTAAATGTTCTCTTTTCGCGTGAAATCTACTAAGTTCCTATAGCCTTAATTTAATATAGTTCATTCCCTTTACTCTACTCCGAAACACCGAAATCTATCGAGTGAGGTCGTTAGTTTTCGGATTATATCGAGAACGACTTAGTTGCCATAGAAAATCATTGACGTAAATGACAATCATTTCATCGATCGCAGTCATAGCGTATGGCAGATGTTTGATTTGAGATATTAAGAGAAGGATAAGTTGTAAACGGTCTAGTCGAACATATTTGATATTAATAAATATTAACAAGATTTAATTTCTTCCGAAAAGAAATCACTTGACAAAAGGATAAGTTCCTTTTGAAGCAAATTCAATGAGGCTTCGAGGCCCTAAATACATATATGTTTTGGACTGAAAGTAATACATATACTATGATACTATCTTTGGTTGGAGCAAAGGGGTTGTCCATAGTAAGTTGAGATAAAAAGTAAACCATGGTGTATCCAAGTGTTATACCCTTTGATATCCGAATGATTTCGTGGTGGCTAACTGTTGAAATTATGAAAATGGTAAACCCTTCAATATAAGGTTCGAGGTAGCAAAGTAGGGTTACAATATACCAATTTTGAAGTTTATTCACATTTGCAGACTAGTGGGTTGGGCCTTTTTATACTGATCAATTGTGCGCTTTGGATTATGCGCGTATTTCAAAGATACGAATTTTATTCGAATAACCCTTCTAAAGGTAAAACTTGACTATAAAGTCGAATTAAGACTTGACAAAGAACTTAAAGTTATTTTATTCATAATAATATTTTTGATTCATAACGGTAAAGTTGATTTTTTCAGTCATCTTAACCAAGAAGGGTTTATTCCATCTGGATTAGAAATTAAAGACTAATTTGATTTTTCGATTCGTCTTTCAAAAACGAGCCATCTGATTGCCCGCAAAAAATCATGAATAAAAGTTTGTGCACGCAGCTATTCGGTATGCTTGCGCACAAAATATTATCAATATTTGTTATATATTTTCTTTTTATTGTCGTTTTATTCGATGTCATTGAATTATAAAAAATGGCGATAATAGTTTTTGGTTTAATCAAGGTAAGAAACGAAAAACACAATCACACTTCTGTATGAATTCATATAATGTGATTAAATGTTCGTTCCAAACCTCCGCGAAAATAAAACATATCCTCTTAAATGTTTTTTATAAATGACACGACGCATTTAACGCACGATGTCAACTAGTCATCTATAAACAGAGGTTTTATCTGTTTTACATGGAGAGTTTAATGAATTTGACATTTCATGAACATGAATTTGATATTCCGTTCACAGAATGACCTTACTTTTAATCAATAAAAGATTTCAGGGTTCATCAGAATATGACATTCCGCGAAACATAACGCCATGCATAAAATTACGTGTATTTAAACGTCTCAGCTTTCTATGCAAAATTATTCAAAACTCGGTCCAAAATCGAGGTTCAGTAGAAAAAGCCCTTATATCTATCGGAACAAATTTCGAAATTGGCAGACCATTTAGGAACATCCTTATGATTATTGTAAAGTCAATAGTTTTCTTGTTTTCTTTGATTCAGTGAATTTATTGCCGAAGGACATGAAATTGGAATCCAGTCTGTAAACGGGATGCCACCAAGCACAGCAAACGAATGGATAAGGATGTACACAAGTAAGAGTCTAATTTTACATTATATAATAACGTTATAAATCAAAAATGAAAATCCATGCTTTAATCGACTAATCACGGCTGTCAATCAAATATTCAGTCGACCAATGAAATTAATCATTTTGACCAGAAGTGAGTTTTGAACTCCGACGTTAGCCGTCATGTTTGTTAAAAAGTTTAGCGACTTAAACGTCTTAACTACAGCATATTCAAGTTGTAGTTACGACTTCCAGGCCTCCATCGAACCATCTACTTTTTTTGTTACATGCTACTAGTCATAAATGTTTGCAAAAAAACACCGTCTTGGAACTTTTTGTCAGAGCCAAGGGGTGGGGATGAACGTAGTAAGGGGGCGGGGCTAGCGATTTGTACTTTAAAACTATGTCTTTTAACCTAAACTACCGTAGCTGTCGCTTTGCTACCTTAAAAGGTTGTGATAAAGTAAGTTATACCATTACTTACTCACTTCATTACTTTCAATCAACTCTCATTGTAAAATAATCGACAAAGCATGTTGGAAAGTCTTAAGAAGCTGTCCATGCAATATCTTTCACATATTAAACCGTGTAGAGTTTTGTCATCCTGAAGAATGATAAACTATTAGAATAAAATCTTCAAATTTTACTGGCATTAGAATTATGCATTTAATGATGCTTCAGTTCTTTCTGACATAGAATTTATCATTTACAGCCTGATTGAACGAGTAATATGCTGCCTGCGTTTGCTTCTCTTTGCCCTAAATGTAAGCCTAGTTCATTAAGGCCATGCATTATGCAATTTTCTATCTTTTTCGACCGGTTTAGCCTAAGTTTTTTTAATTTCAATAAGTTTACAGATGTAACATCTTCAGCATTAAATCGTTAAAACAATTGTCAAACTAAAAAGACGAAGCCAATGGTATAAATGATAATTGATGTAAACAGAATATTTATACATCGCTTATGATTATTAACTTAACGCTGGACGATAAAATTTAATACTAATCCAAATTGAAAGAATTTGCCATGGTAATTTAGAGTTGATTCAGTCATAAAAGTCCATTTTCAGGAGTAGAACATACGGTAGATAGAGAAGAAATTACTTGTTATAAACAATACTCATCAATGCTAAAAAGGCATTACGCATGTAAACATTCTAGCAATAAAATTTAAAAACAGTGTAAGTGCCCGGTGTTAAAATTGCAGTATTTTGTTTTATGAAAATCATTGCCTGTTAAGAAATGACTATAAAATATTAACAGAACATGTTTTTCTACGAATTCATCCAAAATGATTTGCGAAAAACAATAGTGCAAACAAAAAAGAATCAATAACAATATACTTTGAAGTATGTTCAAGAGAGCATACACTGTTGACAGATAGAATTAAGTAAAGGTAGCCAATTTAGAAAATTGCTGTAAAAACAGGAAAATTTAATCAATTCTTGTGGATGTTTTTTTTATGTTTTTCCCTCATTTTGTCTAACTTTAATGGATATATTAATCAGATATATATATGTGTATGTACATTTATATTGCTAATGTCTATTAACGTGTACTTTTGTGAGTGTGTGCATATATTACTATTTTTGTTTTGTGTGTATGTCAAAGCAATTTTGTCCGCTGAACTTCTATTCAGTTTTGATCACTTTATTTCATCATAAGCTTTCATTTAAATTTCATTTGTGTTTACTTTTGCAGGTGTTCTTTCCAAATTGGAAAATAATGGTATCGATAAACAATCGGTCTTTGGCGTGCGTGCCCCTGGATTTTCTGTAGGCGGGACGGGACAGTTTCAAGGTGTGAGATTTTCGCTAAACCTCTTCAAACTTTAACTTCTTCGTGATACTTGTAAGTTTTGGAGTCACCCAGAGTTTAAGCCGCCGTTAATGCAAGAAACCGAAGGAGCATGGTCTAGCAAATGTAGTTCATATTATCTAATCAACCGGACAACTTAAGTAAAAAGATGGTTAGATTATCCTTGATCACTCATTTGGGTTCAAACGGCCATGACTTGCTAGGACAAATGCTGTACACATATTGATCAATGATTTGAGCGAATCACCCTCTCGGTACTACTTGAAATAAGACACATTCCTATCGTGAAACTTAGAGTTTTATCAAATTTCATAACTATTGAGCCCAAATTGTTGCCCCTTGCCGGAAACCTCCTGCTTTTTCCAATGGAACCTTAACATTTTACCAGCGGCCAGTCATATGATATAACACTTTTTCTTATCAAATATAAACAAAATTGATTATGACAAGAGCTATTCCTTCTATTAGAATCAATCTAAAAATGGTTGTCTGATAATGGATTTAAACCAATGATGTTGTTTTCCCTATAATTAGTGCATTTTATTTAAAAATAGAAAAGTAAGAAGATATGGCAAAAGAGACAATATATTTTTTCGGACAAAATCTATAAATTCCCTCAGGTGAAGACCTGATGACGTCTTTGGACCGGTTCAATGGCCTGAAAGGGGCGGAAGTAGGGCTGACTTTACCCAAAGAGTGAGTTTTTCACATTATATCGAAAATCTTCTTGATCCTATTGGATATAGATTTAGTCTGGTCAAAGTATGATGAAAAATGAATTGTTAGAAAATTTAAGTTCACGCGTTTTGGGCCCAATCTTTAATAAACATTGACAGAATATTTTTAACGATTATCTCCTTGAAACTTTTAACAAGAGGCCCATGAGGGCCTGAGACGCTCTACTGGTTATCAATATTTCCGTTAAAGAAATCTGATATTTAAGGAAGTTAATTGCTCAAAGAAGAATGCATAAAGAAAAAAGGGCTTTATCCCCTTTATCATTTTAATCAACAATCCTCAAGGCCCCTTTTCCCATGTTTCATGACGGATCCACTCCATTTCCAAAAGAAAGTTACCTTATGACCCTACAATCATTCTGTGAATATTTCATCTGAATCTGGCAATAATTGTGGACTTTATCACATAAGCAGGATTGTCTTAAATGAAAATCAATAAGGCCCCTTTTCCTGTGTTTTGTGATGGATCAATTTCATTCCAAAAGGAACTTTCCCTACAACCCTACAATTGTCCTGTGAAATTTAAAAGACAATTTGATAATGATAGTGATCTTCATCACATACACAAGAATGTTTTGAATGATAATCTGTAAGGCCCCTTTTCCTGTGTTTCGAATGCCACAACTATTCCATGTATCTGCCCCCTTTTCCCGTGATATTTTACTGTTGGTTTTATTATTCTGTGAAAGTTAAAAATGAATCCGATGAAATATTGGGACTTCATTATGTTTACTAGAATATTTAAAAAAAATCATATAGCCCCTTTTTACATGATACTTGATGGATTGTACCCAGTTCTATAAACAACCCTTTAAGTGATCGACAATCATTCTTTGAAATTTTGAAGTGAATCCGGTGAAATCAAGGGACATCATTGTGTTAACCAGAATATTTAAGAAAGTTTTTCACAAGGCCCCTTTTTATGTGACACTTGCCATAATCAGATCCACTGTCAAAATCAACAATTGGAAGGATGATACAATCAATCTGTGTAATCTGTTGAATTTATTGTGTTAACGAGTTTATAGTGAAATCTTCATAGGGCCCCTTTTCTCATGAAACTTTACAGAATAAACCAAATTTCAAAAGGAACAATTCAAATGAAGGTACACTCATTCTTTAAAAGTTAAAGAGAATCAATGAAAACAGTGCACTGAATTGTGTCAAGAATTTTTGCAACAAAATTTTCATAGGGCCCCTTTTTCCGTGAAACTCCCAATGTACAAAGGAACAATCCTAGTGATAGTTTGAAGAAAATGATAAAGACTGAGGACTTTATTGTAATAATAATGTTTTGTAATAAAATTTGTATAAGGTCCCTTTTCTTGTGTCACTTAACCAATCAGACCTAATTTACAAAGGAACGATCCAAATGATGGTACAATCATTCTATTAAAATTTGAAGAGATTCTGATAAAGACTGAGGACATTGTTGTCTTTATGAGGATTTGGTAATAATTTTTCATACTGCCCCTTTTCCTATGATACTAGATAGTCTAGGCCCAATTTGGAAAGAAACAATCCTAATGATGGTACACACATTCTGTGAAAGTTTGATCGGAATCTGATGAAAACTGCAGACTTTATCTTGGTGTAAAATTTTTTAAATGAAATTTTCATAAGGCTCCTTTTCCTGTGATACTTGAAGGATCAGGTCTCATGTCAGCATCAACAATCGTGATTATTGTACAATGATTCTGTGAAGGTTTGAAGAAAATCCAATGAAAGCTCTGGACTTGGTTACAAGGATTATAGTTATAACTCTCAAAAGGCCCCGTTTCCCATGATACTAGACAGATCACGCCTAATTTGAAAAGAAAAAATCCTCATGATGGAATAATAATTCTGTGAAAGTTTTAATCTGATGAAAACCGTTGACTTTATTGTGGTACAATGAATTTAAAATTAAATTTCAAATTGCTCCTTTTCCTGTGATACTTGACGGATCAGGTTTAATGCAAGCATCAACAATCATTATTATTGTACAATTATTCTGTGAATGTTTGAAGAAAATCCGAATTTTCATATATCCCCTTTTCCCATGTTACTTGATGGATCTGAACCAATTCCAAAAGGAACTCGTCTTACAAAAGTATAATTATTCTGTTTGAGTATAAAGACAACCTCCATCTCATCTGTGGACTTACAAGCATTTATTAAGACTTTTTTAATTGAATTTTCCTAAGGCCCCTTTTCCTATGTTTCTCAATGGATCAGATCAAATTTGAAAGGAACAATTCTTATGATGGTACAATCATTATGTGAAAGTTTGGAGTCAATCAGGTGAAATCTAGGGCCATGATGTGTTAACTAAGATTTTTTTTATTAAATTTTCATAGGGCCCCTTTTCCCATGAAACTTGATGGATCAAACCTACTTCCGAAAGGAAAAATCCATTTAATGTAATAATCATTCTGTGAATGTTTGAAGAGAATTTGTTGAAAACTATGGACTCTATTGTGTTTACGAGGACTTTTCAATCAAGTTTTATCGGACCCCTTTTTCCCGTGGTCCTTGAATGATCATACCTAATTTTGAAAGGAACAATTCTTATGATGGTACAATCATTCTGAGAAAGTTTGAAGTCAAGCAGATGAAAACTGTGGACTCTAGAGTGTTAACAAAGATCTTTGAATCAAATTTCAATAAGGCCCCTTTTCCTATGTTTCTTGAGGAATCATATCCGATTCCGAAAGGAACAATCCTTATGATGGTACAAGCATTCTGTGAAAGTTAGAAGAAAGTCCGTTGAAAATTGTTGGCTTTAGATTATTAATGAGGAATTTTTATTTAAACTTTCATAAGGCCCCTTTTTCCTGTTTTTCTTGACGGATCATACCCAATTTCGAAAGGAACAATATTTATAATAGTACAATCATTCTGTGAAAGTTTGAGGGAATCCGATGAAAACTGTTGACTCCAGAGTGTTAACGAGGATTTCTTCAAAGATTTTTCAATTAAATTTTCATAAGGCCCCTTTTCCCGTGTTTCCTGATGGATCTGACTCAATTCCCAAAGGAACAATCCTGATGATGGTACAATTATTCTGTGAAAGTTTAAATACAATCTGATGAAAACTGAGGACTCTAGAGTGTTAAAAGGATTTTTTAATCAAATTTTCATAAGGCCCATTTTCCCGTGTTTCTTGACGGATCATACCCATTTTCGAAAGGAACGATCCTTATGACTGTACAATCATTCTGAGAAAGTTAGAAGAGAATCCGATGAAAAGTGTAGACTCTAGAGTGTAAACGAGGATTTTTTAATTTAATTTTTAATCAAATTTTCATAAGGCCCCTTTTCCCATGTTTCTTGACGGATCTAAACCAATTTCGAAATTATTGATTGATTGAATGGGGTTTAACGCCGCTTTTAACAGTATTTCAGTCATATCGCGGCGGCTGGAGCACCTAACAATGGATTCCTGGTATTTCTCACACCAGTACTACCACTACATCCTTTCCTAGCCTCCAGCTGCTATCCCACTTAGGTTTACGATTATCCACCCATTGGTGAGAGACAATTGTCGGAAAGAATATTTGCCGCCGCCGGGGATCGAACCCATGACACCCATGACTGAACAATTTCGAAAGAAACAATCCTTACGGTGGTAAAATCATTCTGTGAAAGTTTGAAGAGAATTTAATGAAAACTGTGGACTCTAAAGTGTTAACGAGGATTTTTTTTATTGAATTTTAAATGAAATTTTCAAAGGCCCCTTTTCCCACGTTTCTAGATGGATCAATCAAAATTTCGAAAGAAACGATTCTGATGATGGTACAATCATTGTGTGAAGTTTGAAGGGAATCCGATGAAAACTGTGGACTTTAGAGTGTTAACGAGGAATTTTTAATTAAAATTTCATTTGGCCCCTTTTGCCCGTGTTTCTTGACGGATCATGCCCAATTTCGAACGATCCTTATAATTGTACGATCATTCTGAGAAAGTTTGAAGAGAATCCGATGTAAACCGTGGACTCTATCGCGTAAACGAGTATTTTTTTAAATTAAGTTTTAATTAGGCCCCATTTCCCATGTTTCTTGACGGATCATACCCTTTTTCGAAAGGAACGATCCCTATGATGGTACAATCATTCTGTGAAAGTTTGAAGGGAATCCGATGAAAACTGTGGACTCTATCGCGTACACAAGGAAAAGTTTAACCGACGGACGGACGCACGGACGCCGGACGGGAAAATTGCTATAGTTCTAGTGGCCTTCGGCCAGTAGAGCCAAAAATGAGTGTGGTCGCGTCAAACTGTAATCCACTCAATTTTTTTTTGTAGAAATTATAATCCGTCCGAATGGATATTTGAGATTCTAAAAAAGGACGCTACCTATGAGATTTTTTCCTTAAGGGTTTTTTAATTGGTCGTAGACCAATTTATATAACCATATACTCAAGATTGTGTCGCTGCAATTTACCAAAACTGCCTTTAGCCCAACTGGACGTATATTCTGACGGGAAAACAGAAAAAATCATTTCATTTTACAAATTAAGAATTATCAAAAGGAGTAAAGGAAAACTGGACGGTCACACGCTTTAAAGATGAATGCTTCAAGGATTTCCCGCTAGTGATGAACGCGTCTAACCAACCCTTTCTTTCAATCATATCGAAGTGTAAACAAAGATGATACTGCCACTCAATTATTTTCCAGCCATAAGTTAATCAAAGTACTGAAAGTTCTTCTGGAGAGCAAATTTGATTATTATGCTTTCAAGCTGTCTAAAGAATTCGCCCAAAGAATAGTATCAATTGTTTTTTCCTTTGTTTATAATCAGCGCTGTTTAGGAACTTGTTAGTTTCTGCCCAGAAAAAGAGAGGGTTTTGAAATTTCATGAACCTGCTGTCAGCATTTGTTCTTAAACTTAAGTTATCATATTTCCATAATTTTTCTGTTTTGGCTTTATAAAAAAGCTTGCAGGGATGATCTAACCATGACTATTTAACAATCGAGAATTTTTAAAAATCTAGTTTTCACTAAAAGTTGCATTTTTGTCGGTTCCTATGTTGCATCAAGGTCTTACGTTCGTGTAAAATAATATTATTTCTAATTAACATTCACGGAAATATCATACACTAGGATAGAACCTGCCTGTGGTGAAAGTAATAGAAATTAAAGTTGTTTTACCCTAATTCTAAAGTCGGAATGCAACGATATGTCCAATTTCTCAGTGACGACCTATTACAGTGCGTACGGCACTTTAATTTAGATATTTGATACAAGGGAATTAATTACATGTATTCAGCTCCTTTACACAAAGGAGTAACTTTTATTTTCCTACCTTTCATTTTAGCTCACCTGAGCAAGTTGTGCACGAGTTATTTTTATATTCCTACTTTTCTTTTTTAGCTCATCTGAGCACAACGTGCTCAAGGTTGTCATTGTGATCACCGTAAGTCCGTCGTCCGTCATAAGGGCGTGGCAGGGCGGGGCAGTTCTTTACTTTGAAATCCTTAAACATCTTCTCCTCAGTAACAATTAGGGCGATTTCAACCAAATATTGCAGAATTTGTCTTCTGCGACCCTTTGTTAAAGTTGTTCGCGAAATTTCAATTGACACCCTAATATGGACATGACAGGGCAGTTTTAGACTCTGAAATTCTTAAACATCTTCTTCTCAGTATACACTGGGCCGATTTCAACCAAACATGGCGTGAATGTTGCTTGGGTGAACCTTTTCAAAAGTTGCTCTGGAAATTTTGATTGACGCCCAGGCCAGTGCAGTTTTGACTTTAAAATCTTTTAACATCTGAATGTTTTTTGATTGACCCTTTTAAAAATTTGTCCGCAAAAGTTTGATCGAGGTCGGGACACTTTTTGACATGAAATCTTTTATCATCTCTTTCCTCAGTAACTACCATACTAACCACGAAATATTTCAACATATTTTCCTTAGTAACCTCCTGGCAGAATTCAATCAAACCTGGCATGAATGTTCTTTGGATGACCCTTTTCAAAAGTTGTTCGCGGAATTTTGATTGTCCCCCAAACATGGGCGTAGCAGGGCGGAGCAGTTGTTGACTTTGAAATCTTCAAAAAAATTCTCTTCAGTTACAATAGGGAAAATTTTAACCAAACTAGGCATGAATCTGCCTTGGGAGACCCTTTCTTAGAACTTGTTTGTAGAAATTTGGTTTACTCCAAAAACATTAGCCTGGCAGGGTGGGGCATCTTTAGACAATGAAATCGTCTTTACCATAACCACTGGGCCAAAATTGCGAGGATGCTCCTTGGGTGACCCTCCTCGAAACATGTTCACAAAATGTTGATTAACCCAAAATATGGTCGTGGCAGGGCGGAGCTTATTTTGACTTTGAAATCTTTACAACTCTTCTTCTCAGTAACTACTAGGCAAATTTCATCCAAACTTGTCATAAATCTTCCTTGGATGACCCATCTTAGAACTTATTTGTGAAAGTTTAATTTACGCCTAAATATGGGCGTGGCAGGGCTCGTTTTGTTTTCAAAATCTTTAAATATCTCCCCCACCCACCCCCAAAAAACATTGGTCAAATTTCATTCAAACTTTGCACGTATCTTACTTACAATGGCTAATTTGGCTATAACTGTGATGTTGTGTCTCTGAGTAAATCAGGACTGCCACCATAGCGCAGTTAGGAATGCATCAGATTTCAATTTCACCAAAAATACAAGTATGGTACATATTTCCTGCTAGGATGGGAAGGAGGTGTCCTTTTTACGAAACTATATCATTGGAGTACACAAAGCAAATATTTAGGAGAAAATCCAAAGCAACATCTTAAGTGTACCAGTAACTAGAAATGCATTCAATTGGGATACGAAAGAAATAAATGGCCCCCAATTCAAATCAATGCAAAAATGAAATCTGGTTAAAAAGACATCGAAATTAACATGATATTTACAATCTACAAGTCTAGAAGCAATCAAATTTATTCATTGTTTTAAATTATCGTAGTTTTCTGGACAGAGTTCTGGGTTTTACTTTGACATCAATAAAATTATGTCTCTGGGACTCAACAAGCAGTGTCATAATAAGCCTTGCTGTAACTCGAATGTGGTCTATTGCAAACCAGAGCAAGTGTTTGCTGTACTCTATGTGTACTGTTATTCCTCCACTCGAGGGAGCAACCTAATTTTCATAAGAATAAAAGATGCATAATATTACTAGCTTTTGATAAAAACACTTTGAGGTATTTCAGGGATTTTTAACGACTAAAAAATCTTGAATTATAAAAAAATATATAGGAAAAGTCTGTAAAAGGCTTGAATATGCAAACTAAAAATTGTTGGAATCCTGGTAGTCGTGTGCGTGAATCTCGGCAGCAGCACATATCCTTTACCGTATTTGTCTCCCCATTTGGCAGATGATCCTAACCATAAATGGTATAGCACCTCGAGGCTAGGAAAGGATGTAATGGTAATACTGGTGCGAGAAATACCAGGAATCAATTGTTCAATGCGCCGCAACATGACTGAAAAATTAATAAAAACGACTTGGCCAACTTTCATCGGACATTTAGCACAATCATTGTGACAAGTTCCAATTGCCTCCAACAAAAGTACAAAATGCAAGTGGTATTCGCACGTGAGATGGGCAACTAGTGAGAAACGAAAACTGATCTCCAGTGTTTAGCAAACAGGAACGACTTTTAAGGTAATAACTACTTTCTTTTCGTCAAGCCTACTTATAGTGAGCAAGACAAAGTTGTCATTTTAACAAGTCGATGTATGTGCCTTGGTCCATATCTATGAGGACCACTTTGGTTGCTAATATATTACAATTAATCTCAATCGTGAGTAGATCAGCCATTTGAAACAAATTTTCAGATAACCTCAATGCCATTACTCCAGGTCAATTATGCCTGTGTTCTTTCATGCAACTTAACAAAGCCAATGCAATACTCAACAACTTGTAAACAATGATCCCGTAACAAAGCGAAGATAAGACAATCCAACATGACAAGATAAATACATGTTGTGACTGACTCAGTTACCGGCTCAATGTTCAACTGCCGAAATAAGCCAATATTCAGGATTATCTCCCCCAAAACCAGGGACGAATCCACAAAATCAAATATAAAACAACAAAAAATCACAAACAAACTAAAATGAAGCAAAGATATACACGAAGCAATAGGTACATTTATTCAAATAAACCACCCCACCCAATTTATAAAATTTTAATTAATATATTTTTGTGAAAACTAATATTTGCATAACTTCATTAGTGAGGGCCCAAAAATCCCACTTATGCTCTGTCAAGATATTAAATCTTCCCCACTAAACTTATAAGAAATGTCCAGTACCATTTCTACCTGAGCTAGCCTCGAATGTAGTAATATATAAGAATACCTTCATTAAAGAGGGACCAACCACGAAATACACACTAATCCCTTTACATATACTTATGTATACTACTTTAATAAATGAGCAACTGCATTTATAACAATAACCTTAATTTTTTAGTGCCTACTGCATTTAAGTGAAGACTTCCATCTCAGATTACAAATAAATCACGCATAGGTTTTACAGTATTAAAAAATGGACGGGATGAATGAAGAAATTTAACGTTCCTCCTGGCAAATAGCATTTTAAACTCAATTTTAACCGGTCGCATAATCAACTGGTCTAGGTATGATATATAATCAAAGTACGGAAAGTGCTGGAAGCTAGCAAAGCATTGTCTTGTTAAGTAGTTTTCTTTGCTAAAGTTTATCACGATAGAAAATCTTTCCCTTGTTGGGTATAAAACATTGTGGACAATGAAGAAATTGCTTTTAATAAACAATTTCTTCATTGTCCACAATGTTTTCCAAATATTTTTCTTGAGATGCTAAAAGAGCAGAATTGAGTTTGAATTGGTAAAACAACTTAAATAGAGTTTGCAATGTTCCTTAAATACATAAGAACTACTTTTTATGCCGTAGGCAATCAATGGATTAAGTGGTTAAGCCTCCAGTGAGGGTTTGCACTCATTGAACTCTGAGAAGACCTCAGAATTTTTTCTGTTAATTTAAGCTATCAAAGCTGTCGCCTTGCTAGCTAAAAATCACCACAGTAGGTTTAGATTTTGATTGGATCACTGTTATCAAATTATTATATGCACTCATCATTTCTTCCATTGACAAAGATTTTTTGTCATTAGTCCCAACATGCATTATTTCAAATTTGACATGCACTATATTAGGGGTTAAATCAATCTCTGTTAGTCTCAAAACATCCCCTAATATTTAAATATGTTCTGGTGGTCAATTACACTAGAATGTCAACGTAGGAAAGCCACTCCTGGAAAATACAGCAGGATTAAACGTACTTCCTTCTGTTAAAGCAAATAGAGCTCCAGATTGGTGATTGTTATTCAAGGCTACCAATTGATGATAGGCATATACAGGACATATTCTTTTATCACCAACTTAAATTAGAGGGCTAGTTAAAACTCTTTCCCCAAACTGGATTGTTTTAGATTAATTGAAATTAACCAATATAAATTGAGAGTATTCTCCTAAATTCTTTCAAAGTAAGAACCAATTATTATCATTATTATCACCTCTAAATAAGGGAACTAGATTTGACTTTCTTGTAACTAAAGTGAAGGCCAACAAAAATAAACTTCAGTAATCTATATTTGAAATCTAAGCCACTAAATTGTAACTAGAAGGACATGTGCTTCATTGTCTGAGTGCCATTCTCAAGTCTAATTTATTATTTATTCATCAAAGAGTTTCTGCTCTTATATAAACTCGAGGTAACAAAGTCATCTATTGTTGGAAATATCAATGAGATCTTCTCCCCAAAATAGAAATCTTTAGACACGTGGCTATTAACATTATTTCCACATTTGGAAAACTAGAATCGAAAATAACTCCTCTTTCATCTGTACCTGACTTTGGGACAGGATTCAAAGGTGACAAAATAAAATAAACTCAATTGCACCCTTATGATTTTATATTCTAAAGAAGACTTGGGCATATCATCCTCTTAAAGATATCCAATAAAAAAACCCGAACTGTAAGAAATCTAAAACTTCTAAGTCACTCTAATTGTAAAGAATTCTTTTAACCCATTCCCACACAACAAAATTTTAGACTGCCCAAAATTGAAAGGAGCTGCAGACGACAATTTCAAGTTAATGGAATTCTAAATAGTTTTGTCTTTTTAGATAGAAAACATTGTGGAAAATGAAGAAATTGCTTGTTTCAAGCAATTTCTTAGTTTTCCTAAATGTTTCAAAAAGTGCTATTCTTGAGGTGCGTAAAAAGGAGGGAGTGTGTGGGAATGGGTTAAGAAAGTAAGTATTGAAATTTGGATTGACATGATTTCTTGATTTTCGACCATTGCAAACTTTTTCGTACTTTCCAATTAAAACAGTGGTTACTGCTTAACTTCCAAACACAATCTAAAATTATTTGAATGCTCGCAAAAAGGTATTTTCTTAAAATCATGGTCATCACTTTGTGTTATCTTTTTTTTTTAAATCTGGATAAAAAAAATAGTAGCCGCTTTTTTCCATTTCATCCTGATTAATGATTTGTCATGAGCGAGTTGACGTTCTGAGTTCTTCGTAAGCTATGAACAAATTTTCATATCCAAATTATTAACATAAAATACAGAATTCTCTGAATACGATATTCCCCTGTAAGAGCCCACAAGAAAACTACTTCATAATAGATCAACGTGATTAATTATACTAAATGGCTCAAACCTCGAAAATTAAAATGGAACAACACCTACGACTCAAAAACGCAAAAGTTAAATTATCATTCAAATCCTATATATCGATTTTCTCGTATTTCAACCAGCTGTAAATCAATCCCGTGCCCAAACGACCTTAAAGAACTAGGCACAAGAACACATATTAACTAATCAAATTCTTGTTTGTTATACAAATTAAGTGATTTTACGAGTCATCGCACAATCAATTCAATCAAAGGGATATCATTTGCATTGATTTTATCTCATTAACAGGCAAACATTATTGGATTGGATCTTATGGAAGAAATTGATCAGGCAAAATCAATATTGATGGTTTAGGGGTGAACCCTTGTGGAAATGGAAAAGTTCTATTGGGAAAACACGGGAAAAGAGGGGGGCCCAATGACTATTTCTTTATTGATACTCTATTTTGGCACAATTTCGACTCAACCTCCATGAAACCTAGTCAGAAAGATAAATAGGATGATTCCTAATATAAATGGGGAGACTTGTAAGGAAATCATTAAGAGATAAATTTTCCTCAGTGGCTTCTTTGTTTATGCTCATATGCAGGGGAAAAGACTATTAATTTCAACCTAGGGGTCCGGCCTGCCAAAATTCGATATCTTATACATGTATTAGAGATACAGGCATTTTCTCAAAAGGTCTAGGGGCCAAGTCAAAACTCTAGGGGCCATGGGCGACTGTGCCCCTGCTAGTCTCTTTCCCTGCTCATATGCCTGGTCCTTTTGATACTTGTAATGATTCTTTGTCGTATCACAGCGATCTCTTTTATTTTAAATGGGACAGTAACAGAGGGGAACAAACAGAAGTGATAAGTAAATGATTAAAAATGGGATTTATACTTGATAAATATGTGTATCACGTTTTTCTTCACATATAAGACAAACTTTTAAGCTTCAAGTTTCCTAGTTCAAGTAACAACTCGGGTGAGCAATATAGGGTCATCTTGGTCCTTTTATTCAAAATACAACTGTCGTCGAAAGTTATGATTGTTTTGGAAGGGGCCAAATTTAATTTCTAAGAAATCCTAACATACATCCCTCTCAAGAAAAGAGAAAATGTTTCCTACCTGAAAATGCCGGAACCGATATACACAAAGCACCGTTTCATTAACTCGCCTCCAGAGATCTGAGACATATATCTAGATAGCGATTGGATTGTCTCTTTGTGTAACAATAAAATCTTAACATTAAAAAAATAATTTAGACTGCAAAGTCATATACACTTCATATATCCTAAAGTTATTCCTTGTGTTAGAGTCTTTCTGTTTAGGATCATCAAACAGGCCACATCGAAAGTTTCAAGACTTTAGGATCAGGCATCATTCTTATTATTCTGCATAGTGGGCGCATATGGATAACCAATTACAGAAAAAGCAAGTAGACTCTATATTTGGTGTAGCATACAGACAAAGTGTAATGTGGTAAAAACCGAAAAGTATACAAGAATATATTCTCAATATAGAATTAACTACTAACAAAACATTGTTGAACAGATAGTAAAACTATTCGATACATTTTTTTCTTTTGCAACATTAAACAGGCACAAACTATTTCGACTTATAGCGGCACAAATGCATTGCTAATTTGGGTAGACCTCTGCAGTATTGATAAAACTTTTTAACACTTGCAACAAGAATGATTACAAGATACCTAGTACTAATTTCAAATATGTTTTGAACTTAATTCCGATTCGTTTAGTGATACCTGAAAATATAAGCTAAGAATTGAGGAAAAATATCTCGTTCAATCGAACAGAAACTTAAATTATCGCTCATGTTACGATTTGAACGAAGTTAGACGATACGGCAAGGTTGCAGTCTGTTTTAACAAGACACTTAGTTGACTAATGAAAGAGAGGCAATCACGAATACAGAAAAACAGAAGCTTCACTTATTCTATGCCGGGCTCCAAGTCATCATTTTCTATTATTTTCATTGTTTCTTCTACTAAAATGACAATTGGCTAACATTAATCAGCCAAATTCACGTGCGCTCCAAAAAAATTACAGGAACTACGTAATATCAAAGTACCATTGGTAATCTTTTCAACAAAGAGGGGAAAGTACTGCATACATGAGATTGTGACATTAATCAAAATGAAAATTATCTTAAATTAATCTGATTGGCCAGGCTATATATCTCAACCAATGAGACTGCTGTTTCAGCATACTTTTCAACATTTTAACATTTGCGACAAAACGGAAAGGTGATTGCCTAATGAACTAATAAACTCACCCCTCAGTACTTTGAGTGATTTGATTAGACACCCTGCGTTTAGTCCGGCTAGGTTATTCCAAATACTTCGTCGACAAGAGAGATACTAAGTCTAAAACAATTGAGAGAAAAGTTCGTAAATTGACAGGTCGCCGTTGTTTGAACAATCAAATGAATATTTAGACAGAAATGCAATGTTGACAATCAACGTTTATTTAAAACCTGTTTGGCGATTTATACGCTGTAAGCTGCAGCTTATATTAACTATAGTTTTGACGTTTAAGCAGACCAAAAACGGTTTGCTTTTATATTTATACCCCCTCCCCGCCATAAAGTTTGCACAAGAATTCCCATTCTATTTCTATTTTGTGCACAAGCATACGAAAAACAATGTGGATGTGTGCTCAAAATTTTGTTCATGGAATTATGATAAAAGTATTAGTAAATCAAAGCGCTTTAATCTTAATATATGAAACTCAAATTTAATGAAGACAATAGTAATATATATTTTGTAAACTTTGTTAATTTCTTGCTCTAGGACGAATTGAAAATATTTAGAAAACGGAGAAGATAGAGAAAGAAATGTCAGCTGTTGATCAGATTTCTTCTAGTAAGGCAAGTGACTGTAAGTTTCTTGGGAAATGCAAGTTAGAAAAATAATATTGGAATCACCTCACCATTCTTCAGTCGCATTTGCACGTTTCTTTTATTAAACTGATTTATTTAGCAAGTTTTTTATTTGTTCAAGTCTTGTGATCCCAATGCTTTTCTTTTATTTAAAGGTATCGAAGATTCGGGCCTATTGTATGATTCGTCATGCGCAAGTATCGAGCTATCCGCGTCCGACAAGATGATCTGGCCCTACACCCTAGATTATGATGGACCTACATGTGATATCGGCTCGAAACCTAATTCGTCATTTCCTGGTATGTTTTACAGACATATTGTAACAATATACATTGTTACTCATTTTTATGATGCCACCTGCCAGTAATACCCGAAAGGGGAGTTGGGCAGCATATATAGATAGATAGACTAAATGAAAATGGCTCGGCAGTACATGTTTACATGACTTGACTGGGGGCCCTTCTTGTAGATAGTCGGTATATATGTACGTATTGTATGCATTGTCATATCCGCTAGGATTTTACAGCAGAGCCTCAGAGTTGTTTACTAGTAGCAAGTCACGTCTAGTAATCCATCAAAGGTCCCTTGTCAAATTTATTATATAGCCAAAGAAGCGATTGCATCGATATAACGATAGTCAGTTTTTACGACTCTATACCTAAACGTCATTCAAGCCATCAGAGGTTTGGTATATATACCAGGCCGTTTTCTAGACCAAAACAGTGCTGATCTGAGTCTGCAACTGGTTACATCTCCTGTGGCTCTAGTTTGGCTCTTGCTCTCCAGTCGGTCCGTCCGTATGTCTGTCTGTCTAAATTATTGACTTAAATTCATTTTATCATTTTCTTGGACATTTCTTTGTTATATTAAAAGACTCGTTCTAGTGAACCTGGGAAGTTGTGTGATTATTCCTATACGGCCGTGTTACACACTATGTTACGAGTTTACACAAAATTACTAATGTCTTCGTTTTGGTTTTTCATAACAGTTATCACGACCTGCGCCATTTGTGTCTCGCGAAATGTCTAATGATTACTAGTTCGCTTAAATTAGATGGGCAGATAGTGGCTTGGGTGTAATGTTTTGGTTGTACTATATGGAAAAAAGAAGAAGCCTTCTTTTGCTGAGTGAAAGAGAGAGACAGAGAGGTAAAAATGTTTACTTATGTTACAAACGTACTGGTCTGTTGATTTTTTACTGATCACTTAACAGTTACATGTTTATATTCGTTCACAATTTGATATTAATATAAGTATGAAACAAGATTTAAAGGATTTCTTAATTGAGATGTCATCAGCTTTTACTTGTTATTTTATATTTCAGAAGCATGTAATATCTCCTCTTCTTTTTTTTTAATTTGAACGTTTGACGTTTCCCAAGAGTAAGTTTCATAAATCATAAGAACTCTCCTATTGTAGTATATACTACTTCACCCTTTTTATGGTTTATTAATTTCACTGGGTTACTAGAATGGGTTCCTTTAGTTCACATTTCATGTGATTATCCTCGACGGAATGTTCTAAGCTGCACAAATTTGTAACCCTTAATAAGTAAGAAAACTCTATATCTCGCTGAGAAAGATATATCAACATTTGTCATTTCTGTCCCATTTCGATCAAGCTATCACATGCTGCTCTTTTAGATCTACCAAATTTTTGTATTGTCATCTAACCTTGTTGTGTGCAAATAATGAACATCGCTGTAATAGGTTTTGCGACGTTTTGATACCTTTAGTGATCAGAAGCAACTTGATTGAATCTATCGTTCGATCTAATTAACAATCAGCCTAAAGCATCATTTGTTTCTGATCCCTATCTGAGGGGGTTTTGAATGGAGCTATCGTTGCTTTTTTATGTGAAGGATTTAAGGTGTTATTTTCTTTCCCCTTTTCTCTTTTAGATCACCCGAGCACGAAGTGCTCAAGTGAACTATTGTGATCAACTTGTGTCCGGTGTCCGGCGTCCGTCCGTCATGAGTCGTACGCAACAATTTCTTTAAACGACACCTCCTAAACCACTGGGCCGATTGGAACCAAATTTAGCAGAAATATTTCTTAGGTGGTCCCCTCTACAGCTGAAAGAATTGAAATCCGATGAATACTCTGGTTGCCATGGCAACAAAAGTTAAATTTTGAAATAATCTTTTAAAAAATCTTCTCCTCCTGACCCAGAAGGTGCAGAGCCTTGATATTTAGCATGAAGTATCAGTATTTCGAACTCTTTCAAAATAGCTAAATCATCGACCTCGGATTCAAATGGCAGAGCTCCATAGGATGGGGTATATATAGAAATAAAGAACGTTTTTTGTAACAACATCTTCTTGCAAACCATTGGTTTAATTTGAACTAAATTTTGTAAAAATGTTCCTAAGGTTTTCCCCTCTTAACTAAGAATCTAAATCAGTTGAAAATTCTAGATGCCATTGTATCCAAAGTAAAATTTTAAAATAATCTTTAAAAATCTTCTTCTAACAAGAAGGCATAGAGCTTTGATATTTTACATGAAACATAAGTATATTGACGTCTTTCAAAATATCTAAAATCGTGACCGTCGGACCCCCAAAAATCTTTTTCCTCCTGATCCCCAGGAATATTGCCTCGATATTTTCATGAAGCATCAGTTCATTGACTTCTTTATTATTTTTGAAATTATAACCAATGGAGCAAGAGGTAGAAGAAAGTTTTCTAATTCTTTCATATGAGCCCAAAAGCCCTGGAGTTTGTCATTAAGACTTTGGGATCGCAAGGAACAGAGCCTATATATAAAGTATTGCACACTTGTATCATAATCCTTACCCTAACATGAAATTAGACTGTTGCAAGAAAAAGAGCATTTATCTCAGGTGAGCGCCCCAGGGCCAAAGACCCTCTTATTTTAATTCCATATCATATATATGCATATAACAATATTCTGAGAAATAGATTTGCAAAATATCGTTTTTAGATGAAATATGATTTTGTAAAGTTACTAAGTATCTAAATAATTTACTCACAACTGTTTTATCCTAACATGGTGTGGCGCTTTCATTAGTATGACTGTTGCATTTGTCGCTTTGCTTTATTCCGTTGAGTAAGACTCCCAAACAGATGAGACAATGCAGTATTTTTTTTATTATCATGAATTCTAGAAACGTTGGTCCATATTAAAGAAATGAATGCCCGCTTGAATGTATTTTTCCGGCATCTGGAAGAATCTTGTTTCATAGAAATCAGAAATATGTATACCCTTCTTTAAAGACACAATTTTCTTCAGTTCAATCAATAGAGGATTTAGTGCTTAGTGGACGAATAATACCACCATTTATGCTGATACTCATCGTTTAAACATCAGCCGGCAAATTAAACACTACCAATTACAATGTAGACACATAGAGCTTTTGGATTCAAATTCTTTCCATTCATTGCCCAGGATGTAGTCCGGTGTCGCAGTGAGGGATAAATTGCTTACTTCCATAGTTCTTCAGTGCCTGTCTGAATGCTGTTTTAGTTCAACTCTTGCTACTTTTGTTTCGAGTCGTGTGTCACAGAAACAGGACACCAAACTCAACAAAATGCTTTTGTCTGAAAACCTTTATAAAATTCACTCGCTCATCTCTTTCAGGTACCTGGGAAGTGCCGGTTACTTACCTGTACGACCTCACAACCGAAAAAAATCCTTGTCTTATACCGATTGCTTGTAGAAACGTGACAACGAAAGATGATGCGTACAATATTCTTTTCAACGCGTAAGAAATCTCTTTTTGTATATGTTTCCTCTTGTTTTCTATACCGAACAGACATTATCCTTGGCCTACCCATCTGTATAGTCACAACGTTTATTAGGCAAGTATCTTTATAGCGGGCTTGTTTCCTATTCTGAAATTAATTATTGAGTGGTATATATTAAGCTTGAACAAAGATTTTAGAGGTCCTTACAGAAAGTCCTTTGTTTCTACGAGAAGAGTGGCCGAGATCTCATATTTCATGGATATCATTTATGCTTTTGAGATGGTTCATTCAAAGAAATTATTGAAACTGACACTTTCTATGACTATTCTTCTGAATGTATATAAGAATAGTTTATTCAATTACGCTACGTGGCCACCGGCCCATTAACAATCTGTGTATTACACATATATCTATAACAGTGAAAGTGATGTCATTTGAACTTTACAAGCAGTTCTTCTTCTTTATACACATCACATTTTTCAAGTACATTGGCATGAAAATAGACTCTAGGTACCATTCTCGTACATCAGTCAAAGGGGAAAGGGATTGAGGATTGCTTATATTTTAATTGAGAATGCCCAGTTTTCTAGACGGGCCAATTATATGTAGTATAAAACAGCAACGAACAAAATGTATTGTCTCCTTTTTCTCATATCTAAGATTGGTCTATTTAATGTCAAAGTTTTTTTTATTTCCGAAAAGAGAACCTTAGGAATAGAAATCAACAACAACAAACGAAACACATAAAACTCGTGAATTATTAGATCATTAAATATCAGCTTTTTAGTTCGTTAAAATAGCTTAAAACTATCATAATTTATAATTACAAATTTCTGAATATTGTGAATCAATGATAACCATCATTTAATACAGAACTCTTAGCCAGTTTCATATCACATAAATGATCTTTGTTTAGATGTAAACTTAGCGGACAAAGTATAGTCATAAACTAAAAACGCACAGAAGTTTTCAGCTCTAATGTCCACATTAGTTTTTTCTTTCGCAAATTCGATTTTACAGTCTAATTTGAAACGTGGACTAATTACATGATCACAGTCAAAAGATCCCATGGCGTTCTATAACATATTATTCTCCTTGACATAGATGTGACTTTTTGATTCTACAAGAACTTAAGGTTCTACGGATGCTATTGGTGTTCATACATTTAATACGCACTACAATTATCTTCAAAACTGTATGCAAAAGAACGTGATTTTGAGCATGGTTAAAATGGACAATTGTCAATTGATAAACTTCAATTTTATAGTGAATTATTACAACTCATGTTTACAAAATGTTTAATTATTGAAACGTTCACGGTTAAGAATATTTAATTACAGAAATACTTACGTTTGTATGTTGTAGACTTATACAATCAAAGATTCCATATTTGATATATTTTCAAACGCTGAAAAGTCATCACTAATACATGCGGGATTTTACATAGGAGCCCATGCGTGACATGTCCAAGAATTACACATGTGCGCATAGTAAAGACTCAGAGCAGCCTGTGCATCCGCACAGTCAGATCAGAGTCTTCACTCTGCGCTCTGTAGATAGACACTGACCCAAAGCTTCTTTAAACAATCAGCTAATATTTTAATTGCCCCGAATGGCTGTCCAGGGTGCTCAATGTGTGCGAGTCACGCACATGAAAAATTGTTGGAAATGTCACGCACAGGCTCATTTGAGTGTTTTCTGACGACGTCAGTGACACAATACATCTTTTAGCTTCCCATTTTTATTGCAGTCAGGATACTGACTGTAATCTAGGAAACGCCCGAATTCGTTCTTTGCTTCTAGGAACCTGAAACGACCTTAAAAGAATTTCCTTGCTCGTGAATTGATCCATAATTTCTTGTAGTATAGTATCTGAAAATGTAAGCCCATTCATAAAGAATGACCGCGAAAAGCCGGATTACTGAAAGTGCGCAGTGATTAAGGTCACGACCTCTACATGTACTTGCATTCAGGCCACTCGATTGAGGGTTTGTCGTTATGTCAAAAGTTAACATCATCAGAGACATAGAATAATGTATATTTATGTCAATCGACTGCCTGAACTTACCATCATTACGGATTTCATTTAACAAAAAATGGGTATGGTAGGCCTCGGTGTTCAATGTTAGACATAGTCGAAAGTGAAACTAGACATTCCGCCGTCTCGGTTTTTTTTCTATTATTATAAACTTCATTCTGACGATTTTAAAAGATACCAGCTACAAAGTTTAATCCTGTTTTGTACACGTGCATCTGTTCGGTGTGAATTCCCGATTCGTAAAAAAGAGTTCTTTTTTTATTCATTGTTACCGTATTTTTAACAATGGTAAAGAAATTAGACTATGTCCATTTCCGCGAAAGAGGTCCGAAGGTAGATCCACTTGACATTTTCCCAACGCTTCAGTAACCCCAGGTGTTCAAGAGACGTCGCTATGCGGGATACTTAGATTTCATCCCTTTTGTCTAAGGATGGAAATATTACTCCAATTCAATTAGATTAATTCCAACAACTATCAATAGTAATAAAACATGTCTCGGCTTTTGAATATTGACGCGGACCGAAAGAGAACCACAAATTGTAGACCTGTAGAAATTTACGGATTATTTAATTCCGATAGACCGGGAAGGTAAGGATAGAAGTTAATAATTCTCAGCACGCTGAATTTCATCGGTTTCTGCTAATATCTCGTAACTACAGTTGTTATCTTTCGAAATATCGTAGGGTGATGCTCCTTAAGTATTCTTAGTGTATTTTGTCCGAATTCGACAATTACGCTGTTGATCAAGCCAGTTGTAGGCGAGAAAACATGGTTGGGATTCTGTTTAGGGAAAGACAGAAGTCTTCAAATGTGATTTCATAATAAGGAAAACTTAACAAACAAATCGGAGAATGAACTTCAACTATCATACAAATTGTTGATATACAGTCCTGACTGCATTTAAGGCCGTTCAGGCCTTTGATTTTAATAATTAAAATGTCGGATTGAATTGTATTGTTTTAATCATTTGACATGTCAAACTATTTCCCTTTTAAAGCAATGTATTGTTTAAAGAGATGAGCTCTGTTGTGAAAGGGTGTAGAAAAACTATCGATTCTGTGCACCTTTAACTTTATTATGAAAAAGAATCATACTGAAAGGTACAATCAAGAAATGGTTTGATATTTATGGCGGAGGGAATGTTAAATTGAACTTCTTTTTTTTCACTTAATTGAAGGATATTAATGTGATTAGAAACATATAACTAACTTATCTACTATCGCATCGTAGTTCAACAAATTATTATAAACATATTTTAAAACTTTTTTTCAGTGTGGATGGGGTCAGACGATTTACTTATATTAAGATATTTAAGATATCTCGGCTTTCACTGAAAGAAGCATTAACCAGTCAGGGACAGATAACTCTGACCCGAAAGCTGGCGTGGAATTGTGCTTTGGTTACAACTATTCTGCAACATATACGTTGAAAAGATGAGCATTTGTTTGAAGGAAATAATAGGGCTGACCTTGAATAGACTTTGTAATCTTAACATTTATTCCATTCGTAGTTTCACAGCACACTACAACAACAAAAAGACGCCCTTCAATTTGATTGTGGATCCTGATTGGGCAAAAAACGGTACATTCAGAGAGGCAACTATTGATTTTCTTGAGTATGTCTTGGACTTTTATGAGGTATATTTTGTTCTTTGAAAATCAAATCGCGGTTTAAATAAAAAGAATAAACTAAAACCTCACTTTTATTCTATAGCGTATTAACAAAGAAAATGATACTATTGATTTAATTCATATTATTGTTTACATATAAACATTTCTAGTAAAGCATATTACAGACAGACAAAAAGGGACATATCAGGTAAAAAAAACGACAAAAGAGTCAAATACAATTTCATTTAAGCTTATCTAAGATGATGCCATTTTAATTCTGTAGATGGCGTTTCTATTTGAAAGACGAAGTAGCGGATGGCAGTTCGACTGAGGTAATTGAGGTAGTTTTCACGTAATATGGTCAGCCAGATCAATAATTAATGCAATTGGTAGGCGAACTACATGACATCTTAAATTTCCAGATCGAATAAGCTGTAGTTACTACGTTAAGTCGCAAACCATATCTTTTAATTGACAACGTCGACCCACCAGTAAGCGAACAACGTTTGTCTATAAGCAGAGGTATATGATAGCCAACTTTTTTCTATTTCAGGAGAAAGTTTGGGTCGGTCCGATTCACAAGGCGCTGCAATGGATATGGGAACCGACTCCGGTTTCAAACCTGAGCAATTTTAGCCCATGGGGATGCTAAAACGGACATAGAGGAAGTGATTTCGTTCGTGATATTTAATCATTAGTATACAATTTAATTTCAGTTTTGTTTCTCAATTAAGAGATTGTGTGTGTGTTAGCACTGAGATATAAATCTAAAATCATAATCAGACTAATGTATAGATCCACTTCGCGCATTCATACATGATGATATTTTAGGTTCATATCTCAATGAAAACAAAAGAAATGTTCATTTCTTTAAATTTATCTTGGGTTATGGGTATTTTTTACCATCAATGTTTTCCTTTTTCTAACAATCTTAAGACTTTAACTCTTTTAGCGCTTCTTTGTCAAACTGCTCGAACTATTTTTTAATAAAGCCTCATTTTTTCAAAGATATTTTTGACTTCATTTAGGGCATAGCTAGAGGCTTGGCTTTTATAGTTAACATCAACAACCGGAAGTACCGACCGAGCAACACAAAATATGACCTAAAGTAGTCCGTTGAAATACTGCGTAATATTACTAGTTATCGCGTTCTATCTAAATAAAGAGAATGTAAAATCATCAAAGTGAAGCATGAGTCTTTAACACAATACAGAGCGACTTTGTGATTCTTACGTATCTAAAAAGGGTATCACAGTAGTCACTTAATCTATGCGTGCAGAGCAACATACCACATATAAATGATCGGGTAACAGACCCCTCCCCCCACTTCACAATGAAATCAAGAAATATAAATCAAGAAACGTTTAACATATAAAAGCTGAATGTAATTTAATTACATCTCGTAAAAATCTAGTATATACCTATAGATGTTTCTAATGAATATGTACATTCCACATGGACAAAAACGGACACGCTAGAAAAAAAATCTGACAATGTGAAATACGGTCCCATACAATGTAGTCAAAGATGATGTCATTTTCCTTCTTTACATGACGTCATGATGCAAATAAAGGTTATCAGTATGATATAGGAGAAGTGTGTAGAAATACAGATATTTTCCATTATTTCATCAATTTATTGAAAAAAAGGTATATGATAAAAGAATTATTGTTACGACTGCGATACAACATCTTGTTTTTGCTTCTAATTTCGGAGGAAAATTTGATATTCCACTCGACCTTCGGTTTCGTGAAATATCAAAATTTTCCTCCGCAGCTCAAAGCAAATACAAGATGTTGTATCTTTCGTGACATAATATTTCCTATTTATTTATTAAACACGTTTAATAAATTGTCATGTCAGTTGTCTTTAAGCGCATCATTTCTTTACAAGTCAACTCTCCAATACGTATAATCATTGTAAATATGTAACCACAAGTGACATTTCAGATACTGCTTTTGAACATTTGATCCAGATTGACTCAAGAATTCAGTATAGCTTAATCGGCCTTTTTGGATGTTCAAATAAAAATAGAACATAGTTTGATCTCTATATATTTTACTTTGTTAATTTACAAGATTATTTGGCTGTATTATATGTTTAACACAACCGGTATCACCCCTTAAAACTTAAATAGTATAAGGATAAAATCAACTCAAAACCTAAGACTAAACGTGTGTTTTACGCTAATGTAAACACAGTTATGTTCATGTGTGCTGTTGTTGTTGTTCTTGGCTATTGGGATTTTGTTGTTGTTGTTGTTTTGTTTGTTTGTTTTTTCCCTCAAATAAAATCTTCTGAGTCACAAATTTTACCAATATTTCCCTGGGTTGTCCCTGGGATGTCCCGGTCTTCCTTAAAAAGATGGATTTCTTCTTTTCATGTTTTCCGCAGTCTCTCACGTCATAGAGGCTCAAAGCACAAATTTCAATTGACCAATCGCTGGTCCCGCCCACTTACTTCCTATGCCACGCCCACTGACTCTAACAGGGAATTCCGATTCAATTTCAAACGCCGTTGTATAGCAAAATGTATGGCTAGTAACATAAAATAAAAAAGTAGGATCGTTTGTTGACGACTTGAATAAGCTGTAGTTATGACGTTTAAGTCGCCAAACCAACAAAAAAAAAAAGGTTAAAAAAACGGCGGCCAGTGTTGGAGCTCAAAACTCATTTCAGGTCTAAATGAATGACTTGATTTGTCGACTGGTCATTTGATTGTTTTGTTTGTTTGTTTGGGGTTTTACGCCGCTTTTAACAATCTTTCAGTTATATCGCGGCGGCTGGAGTACCTAACAATGGAATCCTGGTATTTCTCACACCAGTACTACCATTACATCCCTTCCTAGCCTCCAGCTGCTATCCCACATAGGTCTACGATTATCAACCCATTAGTGAGAGACAAAAAGTCGGAAAGGATGAGTGCCGCCGTCGGGGATTCATTTGATTGACAGGCACGATTGGTCAATTTCTTTTATTTTCGAAATCCTGAACACTCTCCTAGCACTTGTCTGTTGCTTATCAAAGCAGCATGAATTCAATAACAAGAAGGATATTCGAAGCCGTTGTAGGAAATTAGGAACATTTCCCTCCAAGTAATCCCTTGTTTTCACAAAATGTTTTCCCTCCTATCAAGACATACCACAAGGTTATCGTCACATTTACCCGTCAGTGTTTTTTTGTCAATACGTCTTTCCGTGTTTCATCTTGTAATTTTTAAATATGAATTGCAGAAGGAACAATCGATGGGTCGCAAAACCCAAATGCACCATTCAAATAACGTCATGGGCGTGCAAAATGTCGTAACTGAAGCTTTATTCAAGCTGTAAATACATTTTGCTCGACGAACGACGATATGCAAAGTCGTTTAATATCAAGGTAAAACTTTTTTAGGAGGCCAGTGGGCTTTGTCGGCGATCAATTGACGGATCGGTAGCCAAGCCCTCTTCAAACGTCACTCAAAACAGGTTGTTTATCTGACATACCAGACGACGATAGATTGTTCGTCAATCAGTTTAAAATTACCACTACTAGTGACCAAAATGTTGTAACTACAGCTACAACTATATCTAGTTATATTATATAGAATTTGCAATTGGTTAATCGCAAATAATCAGTCGACCAATAAAATCATTCATACAGACCAGAAGTGACTTTTGAACACCAAAATTGGACACATTTTTTGTAAAGCTTTTCTCTTGGTGTGGCGAATTAAACGTTGTAGCTACAACTTATTCAAGCTTGAGTTTCGACGTTCAAGTCGCCATTAAACCACTCTACTTTTTTGTTATATGCTTCAAGCCAAAACGTTTGCAAAATAACGTCGTAAAATCATAGTGGAACTTCTTGTCTGAATCGATGGGTAAGTGGTCGGGGGCCATCGATTGGTCAATGGATGCACGGCGAGCAAGATCAGAAAACGTCGACGACGCTGAAGATGCACTATTAAAGGTGAGCAACATGTCGAATAAACAAGGTTCCATGGAATTTTTGTAACAAATCCGCCTTTCGGTGGGGTCCCTTGAAAAAGTGGCCAATCGCTGGCCCCGCCAATTTATTCAGTTGGCCACGCCCACTACTCCAACAGGGAGTCTCGCTTCGACTGTTTTATGTGTTATTATGGAAATTTATGGCAAACAGCATGCAACAAAATATGTGATAAGTTGATTGGTGACCTAAATGTCGTAACTGCAGCTTGAATTACCTGTATTTACTTCGTTTAAGTCGCTAAACCTACGAAAAAAAAGCTTAACGAAAATGCCAGACAATGTTGGAGATCAAACTTCGTTTCTGGTATAAATGAACAATTTTATTGGTCGACTGGCTATTTTATTGACAATTGCGATTGGACAATTACACAAGTATGCAAAGTAAAGACTCAGATCAAACTGTGATTTGGCAGAGTCCAATCAGTGTCCTCACAATACGACCTACAGATACGCGTTCTTTCGATACGTTTGTAGATACCTTTGAGGCTCTGTTTGGATTTTCTACAAAATATCAAGTGCGCTTAGCGTAGACTCAGATCAGACTGTGAAGATGCACAGTCTGATATTAGTCTTCACTGAGCACTCAATAGATAGATACCGACTCAAAGCTTCATAGGACGATCACTATATGTATTAACTTCACGGAGCTGCCTTCAACGATGATCGCTATCTGCGCTACAAGCAAATGTTAACCCTGAATAATGCTGAATGAAATCCTTTTTAAATCAGCGTGAAAACCAAAGGGCTGGAAGCACTGAAAATACTGATTTCAGGTCCATATTTATTTTGAAAATTAAATTCCAAACACAACTCTGACTAAACAAGGACAAGTAGGTTGTGCAAGCTGATCTTTGTCTATACCTCCTGCCAAAACAGGAATATTCTAGATTCAGCATGACAAGTGTTAAAAGGTTAGACATGCCACTTACAGACATATTTCTCTTGGCTGTAGGAGAAACCCTTAATTTATGCGTTGGAATATTTTGAAAAGAAACACAAAACATCAATAGGAATTCTGTAACCAAATACTATATGACAAGATTTTGGACTTGGAATTTTTAATATGAAATATATAAGAAAAGTATAAGAAATTATTTGCGACAAGTACATTCTTCATTTTCAACAATGCTTTTCCTGACTTTTACTTGTTGTTGATCAAAGGGTGGGATATTGTGGGAAAGGGTAAACAGGAACGTAACAGGAAGGTATTGATAATCACGGTCTAGAAGACGATACAGCTTTTACTTTGAACCTTTTTGAACTTTTTTTTTCATTTCAAAAGTGCTCTCTTTATTTATATATTCACACACACGCACACAAAAAGTACAAAATGCTTAGAACGATCATTTTTTTCTTCACAAAATTTTATTTCCTGAGGGCTGTGGAAGGGTAGGGTGAGGAATGGGTCATAGTAATTTCATATCATATAGGACTAAAAGATACATTCGGTTCTTGCTTTTAAGCTATTAACCCTTTCTGTTTTACGAAATTTTTAGACCTGTCTAAATTCAAAGGTTTTGCAGACGAAAATAAAAAGTGCATTTCGTGTAAAAAGTTATCATTTGCTTACAAGCAATTTCTTCTAATTCTACAATATTTTCTCAATAAAAAATTACAGATACGTATATTCCAGGAATTGAACAGGAAGGGGTTCCTCAAAAGCACACTCATATCATTTCTCTTAACCCATTCCCACGCAATGACGCTTTTGGACGCCCCCGAAGAAACACAATTAGGAAAACATTGTCTTAAATGAATAAATTGCTTGTGACAAGCTATTTATTCATTTTACACAATGTTTTCTACCCAGAAAGTTGAAAAAATCTAAAATCTCATTATCTTTGAAATGTCGTCCGTAACGCCTTTCAATTTGGACTAGTCTAAAATTTTGTTGTGTGGTAATGGGTTAAATAACGGGTCGCTAGCCACGCCCACTGACCTCTGTCAAGAAAGTTCGACTGAGAAAATGAATGTCATTTCTTTTTTTTTTCTTTTTTTTTTAACATTTGAACATTTATTTAGTTTAGGTCTATTAGGCCTACGGCGCACAATACAGCATATTAACTTACAGTAAATACAAAATACATTTTACATTTGGAAAGTTAACATAGATATTTGGTTTGTTTCTGAAAACATAATAGGTTATGCCCTTTGGATGTATTAACATATATTGAATTGAATTGATAAATAAAAAGAGCAAATCGTTTTGGGGCTATCGAAACCTCGATATCTCAGCTTTCTTTAGCATTTAACCCATTTCCCCACACTCACGCTCACGAAAAGCTTATGAAAACGAAGAAAGCGCTTGTCTCTAGAAATTTCTTTATTATCCTCAAACTTTCTTCCCATATTAGACAACTTTAGACCTGTCTTAATCTTAAAATTCTCGTCTGCAACTTCTAAGAATTTGTGGTAATAGGTTAAGTCGCCAAGTTACCTATGAACGAAAATGTTTGACGCAAATACCGAAGGTCAACATTTCTTTCCGGTCTAAATAAATGATTTGATAGGTGGATTGTTGGTCACGTCAACAAAACCCCGACAGAAAGTTCCTCTGATATATTAAACAGCGGGTTCCCCCCCAAACGGCCACTTGGCGCAGTGGTAAGAGCGCTCGCTTACCATGCGAGAGGACCCTGGATCGAGCCTTCCTATGCTTCTTTATATTTGAGCCTATGCGTGACATGTCCAACCATTTCGCATGTGCGTGACTCGCACACATTGAGCATCCTGGACAGCCATTCGGGCAATTAGAACAATCGCTGATTGTTTAAAGAAGCTTTGGGTCAGTATCTATCTACAAATTGCGGATTGAAAACTCTGATCAGACTGTGCAGATGCACAGGCTGATCTGAGTCTTTACTTGGCGCATATGTGTAATGGTTGGAAATGTCACGCATGCGCTCATTTCTTATCGGCCACCGTCATAGCGCAGTCGGTAGCGCGTCAGACTCCTAATCTTCAATCATTGGATGCCATGGGTTTCCTTTCATGGGTTATCATTAATAATTTCATAAAAAAAACACCGTAAAATTATAAATGAAATGATAAATTATTATTAATATAGTATTATTTAGTAGAAAAACAGTGTTAAGGGATCATTTCACACTATTCAAACGTACTCTTGGTGGGAATAAAGTTGTGATGACGTCAATAGGCTGCCATATAAATCACATTCAAAATGAAGCATTTCGAGAGATTTTGTCCGAAAACAACCATATTTTGTCTCTTTTTACATTTGAGAAGCATAAGTTATACTTGTTTTTCGTGTAAGGTCGATACATCTGCCATTTTATGCGTGAAAAACTTTATAAATTCACTGCTGGCTCCGCTTCTCGTGAAAACATAGATTTTGTTGTAGGATCCACTTCTCGTGCAAATATAAATTTTGTTGGTTGCACCACTTTTCGTGCAAATATAATTTTGTTGGTGGCCTCACTTTTCGTGCAAATATAATTTTGTTGGTGGCCCAACTTCTCGTGAAAATATTCATTTTGTTGGTGGTCATACTTCTCATGAAACTACAAATTTTGTTGGTAGCCCCACTCCTCGTCAAAATATTGAATTTGTTGTTGGCTCCGCTTCTCGTGAAAATATAGATTTGGTTGGAGGAGCGGTTTCTTCTGAGATTAAGATTTTTTTTGTGGCGCCTTCTCGTAGAAATATAGATTTTTCTTCTTATTCATTGCAAGATAAATCGACTTTACACTGAATTAAACAGTTATCCTCTAACTAGAGCTAAAATAGACGAATTATTAGGACCAATTCATATTTCGATTTGTTCACACCAATCCGAAAGATCAACACTATCCCATCGCCCGTCGGTACAGATGATCACTCCACGTACATCTTCACCAAGTTTATACCCATCGTCACATTTTAGTAGCGCTGTGTGGTTACCTTGATCCAGAAACTTGCCATGGTCAACTGTTGGTAAGGGTCCACAGCCTTCTTCTATAGAATAAAATAGTACATAATCTTAACATTCGTCGCGTTTATTTAAATCATTTTCCAGAATTGCTCAAAGATCAAAGTGCTTATAGCGCTAAACACGATGGTTGTGGGTTATATTATTATTTCTATTGGTGATATATTTTCAAAAACAGCTCTGGCTTGGAACGTCAAAGGGGCGATGTTCACAATGAACAGACTGTACATGTATTAGGATGATCTTAGTCTATACCTCCTTCTAAAGCAGGGTGTATTCCGAGTTCAGCCTTAAAAGGGTAAAAATAATTAATACCATACGCTTTTTCAATTCAACAAATACATGCAAATGATATGTCTCAAAAACAAATCGTTCAAAGTTAATATGCGGGGATTTAATTAAGTCTTATATTGCCCCTTTAAAGGGAGGTATCGATATTTTTTTTATGTCGCATGTATTAATTATTTTCATCCCTTCTCATTTTATTTAAATACAATATTCTGAAAAGTAGTTCTGCGAAAATCAGAGGTCGTTTATCAAAATAAGCCAGAATATTTCTCCTATTTAGCGTACGTAGGCTGTGGATCTACTTTAGATTACGCCGAGATAATTGTCATGTTTATTGTGACGTTCACGTGGTGCTTATAGCCGTGAGAATCGCTCATTCAGTTAGACTTCGCTTAAACCAACGTAGTCATAACGTCTTCAGGAGTTATGTTCGCTAGCTGGTTTTCAATTCTGTAAAGATCAGTCCAAAAACTGTCGTAAGATTTTGACTTTTACCCTAGTTTTTAGCCAACCATTTGATGTAACATATTTTGGGACGCTAATTGTTCCCTTGTTACTTTCTTATCTTCTGTTGAATTCGGATCATAGGTAATGAGGTCATGATGTGTCGACAACCAAATGCCGCGAATTCGAGCAAATAACATGGGTTTCTTCCGAACCTTCCCAAGATTACCACAAAAAGCAATTTAAGCCTATCAGAATACCGTGAATACAATATCTGACTCATATTGAAGAACTGGGTAATTAAGCGTTTTTTTTTATTGTTGTTTTTTTTTTTTTGCATTTTGGATTTTTTTTATCTAGGTTCTAGATACATTGATCCCTCTCTGTATGCTCGCTTTAGACCTGCGGAATAGTTGCCAATATTCTTAGCATCTTGTTATTGATAAATCGAGATGGCACGAATAGAATCAATCGACCACTCAGATTATTCATAGACACCAGAAATGATATGATCACCAACATTGGCCAAAATTCATGTCAACTAAATTTTATTTGTATGGTGACCTAAAAGTCATAACTGCGGCCTTTTTTAGCTGTAGTTACATCTAGGTTATCAACAAACCATTTCTTTCTTTCTTTTTTGTTACATGCTACTGGCCATAGCTTTTTCAAAATAAAACCGTTTAAAATCTAAGTGAAACTTCCTATTTCACTTGCGTGGGCGCGGCCAGCAGAGTCCTAGGGCGTGGACGGCGGAATCATTTTGCGTCTTTTGTGTCTCTGGACGGTTTTAATGATGCCTTACGCCGGATTTTAATAGTAAATTATGTAGGAAATATAAAGACATCTTATATATATTTGCTTCGAGCTACGATGGAAAATTTGATGTAGCACGAGTCCTAAGGCCGAGTACAATATCAAATTTTCCTCCGTAATGCTGTCGGTGTGCTATGCCTTTTAATTTTATACTAGGACTTGCTATACTTACATTTTTTATTTAATGGAATTCCTAAAATGATAATAAAAAATCTGTAATTTTACATGTACTTCCCTTCTTTCTATTAATATTCTGTTTACTGTTAGTCGCTTTATGACGTTACCTAATGAATGAACATAACTTCATCCTAGTCTTACTTATATGGAAACGCGTTTTACTTTGTCGCCAACGGATTTTTCTCTGACGTGTCCTATTCTGCCTTTTTTAAATGCTTATGTGAGATTATATGATTTTGAGGAGAATCACGTGACCGACATCGATATTGAACACGAAAAATGGCATCATTTTGATTAATTCATCGTTAAATTGCAATCTCGGAATGACACTGAATGGTCGCTTGAAAAGCTGACTCACCTCAAACATGGCAGTTTGAATGAGGTGTAAAGTCACATTATAGATGTAAAAGTCATTGCGAATGATCAAATGTTAAAAGAGGTATATACAGACAAACTTGAACTTTGATCGCTCACTCTAACTTGTACATATATACATGTATTTTTTAAGAAATAAATAAATATATATATGGCCATGGTCATGGTTTTAAGGTAAAATGGCCATCGGTTGTTGTCGACCTAAACGTCTTACATGTAAATACAGCTTGAGTAAGCCGTACAGTTACGAAGTTTGGCCTATTACCATTAATACTTAGACTAGTCTAAACTGAAAGATGTTGCAATTTAAAAATATTAGGGAATATTATATTACGAAAGTGATAAAACATCTTGCATTTGCTTTAAGCTGCGGAGGAAATGTTTAATATTTCACGAGACCGAAGGGCGAGTGGAATAATAATTGTTTCCCCGCAACTAGAAGCAAATACAAGTTTGTGTATCGATTTTTAGTATTCCTTTATAATATGCTTTTTTTAAAAGACCGATTGATTAACAATTGTAATAATAAAACCTGTATTTACAAGTATTTCACTTTATTTCATTTATTTGCATTATGACGTCATCAATAAAATGAAAAGGGACTGACTACCTTATATGGAACCGGATTTGCCTCTGTCAAATACGGCTTTTTTTATTTTCATCTTTTTTCTTTTTTTTTTTTTACTTGTCCGATTTGTTTGTGTTGAATGTTTATGTTTTACTAGGATTATTTAAAGGTATGTTATAAACCTTTGTATACAAGTGGCAGTTAGTTTTCAGAAGTTAAAATGTCTGTACCTTTATAGACAAAACTATAAGAATCATAGAATCAATCGACCAATCAAGTCATTCATACAGACAGGAAGTGAATTTTGAACTTTAACATTACTTTCAATAATTATTTATTGGCCCTGCAAATAGAACGTCGTAACTAAAGTTCAGTCAATGTGTAATTACGACGTTTACAACGCCAAGAAACGATAGGCTTTTGTTTAATTTTACTCTCAATATTTTGAGAACTAAGTTGGAGTGGCCAGAGACCCATCAACTCACCTTTTATTAACCCTTGACATGCTGAAACCGGAATATTCCTGTCTTGGCAGACAGTATAGACAAAGATCAAGCTGCACACATGTGCAGTTTAATCTTAGTCATGACCAACTGTTTCTGTCCTTTATTTAAAAGTTGAGTATAGAATTGTTTTCCAAAAAAATATTGATCCACAATTAGTACCTCCGGTGCTTTCAGTTCTGTAAATAGATTTACGAAGTAGGATTTCATTAAGCCTGACAAGGGTTAAAATCCCTAAAGCCTGGCCGTCTAATATACCTACCGTTACATTTTACTGTCTCGTCCTCCGGTTGACAAACACCAAACTTGTCGGCCCAAATTAGGTTTTCTGGACATGTAAATCTGAAATCAATTCCGTCAGTGCAACGGAAATAGTCCCGACAATTATTACAGGAGCGAAAGAACCCATCGTCATTTGTCGCGCAGGCTATATAGACGGTTTCATTCACCCTTCCCCGACATTCTGTAATGATAAGAAAGCTATGAAGAGGACTAAGATTTCGAAGTTTTTATGTCAGGTGTGTGTATTGTAAGCCTAGTTCTCTTTTCTTAGCAAAAATGTCAATAGATTGATTATCTGATAAGTATACTATTTATTTTCGACCTTTACGGGATTCGAACCTACATTCGAAAGGTAACGTCGCTAAGCCCTGCAATGTCCGACATCCTTAGCCACGACGCTACCGGGCCAACAAGCTACGGAGACATCCCACTGCGTTACTGAAACATCACGCCGACGTTCTAACCCACTGCGCTACCGAGACATCCCGCCGACGTATTTACCCACTGCGATACGGAGGCATCCCACCGATGTTCTTACCCGTGGAGCTACCGAGACATCACGCCGACGTTCTTACCCACTGCGCTACCCAGCCAGCAAGCTAACGTTCTTACCCACTGCGCTACCGAGACATCCCGCCGACGTTCTTACCCACTGCGCAACCGAGACACCTCGCCGACGTTCTTACCCACTGCGTAGCCGAGACATCCCGGTGTCGTCTTTACCCTAGGGGGGCATGTTTTGGTATCGCAGTGGGTAAAGGCATCGGACTCTGCAGGGCTGACGATGTTGCCGTATCCGCGTGGGTTTGAATCCCGTCAATGTCGAACATAAATGTAATATCTCCACTCGGGCTGATAAAAGATAGTAGTTGTTGCCATTAATGAGTAATGAATACAATCATCAGTATAACACACAAAAAAAAGAAAAAGGATCCAAAAAGAATTCGAATACTCGAATACGGAATCGGCAATTTTTGGAGGCTACCGTATTTTCGATGAGCGTGTGAATTACAATCTTAATCATACATATTTTGAAACCACTTTTAATTCCATGAGGAGAGTAAATGAGTAAATGAGGAAATACTGTTTTTTTTGTTTTTGTTTTTTTTTCAATAATTAATAAGACTTTATGAAAAAAAAAATCAAAAATATTATCTACGATTTTTTATACTTTAAAGCCATTAACCCATTCCACCAACACAATCCCTCCTGTTTAAGCCCTCCCCCCCCCCCAAGAAAAAAGGGGGAAACATTGTGGACATAGAAGAAATTGATTGATCCAAATATTCAATATCCCCAATGTTTTTACCCCTAGAGACAAAGAATTTTAGAATTTCATCAACATAATGGTCTGCATCATCTTTCAACTTGGACTAGTCTGAAATTTTCTCGTGTGGAAATGGGTTAAACAAATATTTGATTGCTTTAATTGAAATATTATAATTCTACTTCTTGCGCTAACAAACATAATAGATGCCTACTCATTGATTTGTTTGTATGTTTGTTCGAATGGGGTTTAACGCCGCTTTCAACAATCTTTCAGTTATATCGTGGCGGCTTGAGCACCTAACAATAGGTTCCTGGTATTTCTGACACCAGCACCGCCATCACATCCTTTCCTAGCCCCCAGCTGCTATCCCACATAGGTCTACGAATATTGACCCATTGGTGGGAGACAAAAGTCGGAAAGGATGAGAGCCGCCGTCGTGGAACGAACCCGGGACCTCTAGATTGACAGTACGCCGCGCTACTTACTGCGCTATGACGGCGGCCCTGCTCATTGAAGTAGGGGCTAACCCTTTTCATGCTGAACCCGGAATATTACTGTTTGGTAGGAGGTATATGCCTGCACATATGTGTAGTCTAATCTTAGTCTACACCACCTGCTTCTCCCTTTCAAACCAGAATTGTTTATAAGATGAATTTTCAAGAAATATTAGTCTACAATTAGTGCTTCCGGTGCTTTCAGCCCTTTGATTTTAATGAAAATGTGTAGAAGATTTATAATTCAGCATGACAAGGGTTAAGATCTGATTTTTCGCAAAGAAAACATATTCTTTTTCTTACAAAAACGGCCATAAAAACCTAATTATTGGAATGCCATGACCGAAAAATGCCGCATTATTTCGCGCTATTTTGACATAATAATGACGACATTTAATGATATATACCCGAACAACTCTATAATTGACTGCCATTTACCATTACAAAAATGACACCTTTATCATACAATTAATGTGATTCTACAGGTACTCGAAAAAAGTGACATTCACTTCGCAAATTTATAACTTAAATCAGAGAATTGTCACAAAAAGTTGTGTTTCGCACATCTGCAACTCCTAATTAACACTTCGGCCAAGTTTGAAGTGAATCAGACAGAACTTGAAGAAGGAGTTGTACGGACAGGCATTCTTAAAGTCAAACCAGGGGATATATCTCTGTAATTCTTGATGGAATGTTCACAAAACGTGCGTCTCGCAAATATACCAAACAATTGAACACTTCTGCCAAATAAAATCAGACTGAAACTCTAGGAGGAGATTTCGGACAGTCAAAATAGGGGCAACAACCCAGTAATTCTAAATGGAAATTTCACAAAAGTTGTATCTTGCACATCGACAACTCTTTATGCCGCTGTTCCGAAGTTTAAAGCAAACCAGACAAAAAAAAAATTAAAGGTGTTGTCCAGACATGCGTTTGTTAGTCAAATCAGGGGCAATAACTCTTGAATGAATTTTGAAAAAAATGCGTCTTGCATATCTACAGCTCCTCGTGAACACTATTGCCAAGTTTTAGGCGAATTGGACAGTCAATATACTCTACACTCTTGAAATTACAATATGGCGTTTTGTTATGAGTTAAATCGGTAAAAAATAGATCACCAGGGTTAAATCTTCGAAAATCTTGTTCACATTCTAGAGATTATAATTATTGGTAGTTCATTATGAAACTTCATCGAAATGAATATTCTAACGATATAAAGATGATGTTTTTATAAGGGTCTGGTCAAATAGTAGGTCATCATATCAAATCAGAGACAAATCTTGTTTTCACAATATTTTTAGTCACAAACCTTTGACAGTCATTGTGAAATTCGCATAGAATGTTGAATTTTTCTTTAAAGTTACGCTTCTAGGCAACATTTATTTAACCATACTCTATATCTACTTGCATAATGTTTGGACTGGTATTTTCTCTTCCATATACGATTAATTTTAGATTTCAGACTCGTGTTTCTTTGTCAAATTTACAACCCAGGTAATATTGTCCCCCTAGTTCAACGATCGACCAGACACGCGGAAAAACGGTCATCCCAGAATCATCCTTATTCGCCATCACAATGACTCACAAAATCAAAGTGCTGAAAAGTACTGTAGGTTGGCGAAGTATTGTTTCGTTTAATATTTTTCTTTGTCAAACGTTATCATGGTGAAGAAACAAGTAAAGGTAACCAAGGAGGTTACCCATTCCCACTCAATCCCTCCTTTTTACGCCCCCCAAAATATAGTTGTGGAAAAACTAGGTGAAAAATGAAGAAATTGCTTGTTACGAGTTATTTCTTCATTTTCCACATTGATTTCTACCTGAAGATATACTTATTTTAGAATTTTCAACAATTTGAAATTGTTGTCTGAAAACTACTTTGATGATCGATGTGTTCAACTGAGCTAAAATACCTAGGACATGAACTTGCATGGTGAGTTTGCAATATTCCTGAAATATAAAGGAACTACTTTTTTATGTCGTATGCATTTAAAGGATTTAGTGCTTAAGCCTCCAGTGGCAGTTGCACTCGTTGAACTTTGACCTAAAAGTTTCGTCTGTTAACTTCAGCTATCAAAGCTGACGTAAAAAAAAACAAAAAAACGTCGTGTGTGGTGGATTATATTTGGCCAATGTGTTATCAATGTCATTTATCTTGTAACACCCTCCCTGAACACAAATCAAGACAAGGTCCAGTGGATGTAAGATATGTTTAAATGAAGGCCTCAGTTAGACGAAATGTAAAACATGTTTATTCAAGTTTATTCGGGAAATAAAGGCAAATTTGCCTATCACACCACATACATAATAAGGTTTAAACAAATCATTGTTAATGATGGACAAACAGTTTTAAATATGTAATTTCATCTCATTTTAACTTTTCTTCAAAATCTTAACGAGAGAAGGTTTTTTTTGAGACTGAAAGATGAAGTAGTGTGCAGATGACAATTTCTGTTGAGTAATTTATAAATCAAGACCAGCACGTGTCTCTCGAAATTACGATTCCTCATCCTCTCTCAAATTACGAAAAACGCTAGTTCAACTATTGAAATAATGATATATTTACAAAGAAAATAGTCCTTTGTTTCAGGGTAAGATCGATTTATCTTTCATTGATTAAACAACAAGAGATATATTTTCAAAAGCGGCGGAGCCAAGAAAGAAAATATGTTGTAGTTTGTTCATGAAATGAAAGATAATTCGATCTTAAACCATAAACAAACGAAGATTTAATTTCTTTAATGTCAATAAAGTTTCAATTTATGAATTCCTCGTCTAAATTCTGAAAAGCGCGCCATTACATAAGTGAATTACATGACATAATAGTGACGTCATAATTGTCTTGAATCCTGTTTTATTAACGATCACCCAATTATCATTCATCAAGTGATCAATAAGAGTAATGTTTTCACGTTTGTTGGAGCCATGAGTAAAAAATGCTTTTGTGTTAACAACAACAACAACAAAAAATCAAATCGATTTTTTTTTGGGGGGGGGGGAGGCGGTCCTTCATTTCGCATTTCCCTGTCATTTCGAACGTTAATAGATATTTGTTTGTGTTTATCTTCTACATAAGTTTTATATCGTATGTTAAAGTCAGATCTTCCCTGCGAGTAGGAATAAATCTGTTTAAACTTTCTATCGATTATTTAGCCAATAAAGCAAACAAGAATACAAAAGAAGGTTATGACTTGACTTCTACTGAAAGCGTCTTTTGTCGTTCAACATCATTTCGTGTTTTTTACATTCTTAGAAAAAGTCAGATGCAGACGATTCTTCACCGAAAATGTTCACAAATCTTCGACATTGACTATTGTATGCACTTGCAATGATGGCATAACTTAACGGGCGATTTCAACAATCTCCCGGACCGAGCGACCTTGTTTGAGTGACTACAGAAAGTAAGTGGAAACGTCTTTACGTCATCATTTCATATAAACAAACCTCTTTACTAACGTCATCATTTTATATTAACAAACCTTAAATTGTGGTGGGTCAAATTTAAGAATACTAAATCTTCTCCCATAAAATCGCCATATTTATTTATGCTTTTGCTTTTAGTCAAGGAGTATCATTTCCTAAATAATTATGTTTTATGTTTGTATGTGTGTGTGTGTTAAGAGGAAAGGGGAGGGCGATAAGGCTTTTAGTAACTTGATAGTTGATCTTATCTTTGAGCTTATTGTGTGTCGTCATGTCTACGCTATGGCTCTATATATCTTGCATTTTTAAAATGGATTTGGAATGATTTATTTGTTTGTTTGAATTTGGTTTAACACCACTTTTAACAGTTTTTGGTCATACCGCGGCGACTGGATTTCTTGTTCATCTCGCATCAGTACCACCATTACGGCCTTCCTATTCTCCAGCTGCTATCCCACTTAGGTTAACGATCCCCCATTGGTGAGAGACAAATGTTGGAAAGGATATGTGCCGCCGTCGGGGAACGAACCCAAAACACCACATGGTTGAAGATTGGGAGTTTGATGCGCTACCAACTGTGCAATGACGTCGGCCGCAGGACGAAGAGAGCTTATTGATTGAAACAAACGATATGTACTTCCCTCACCTTGTTGAAACGAGGGTATTGTAATTTAAAAAAATACTTACACTAAATGTTGTATTAAGCGAACAATCATGGGACGACCAAAAAGTGGTCTCTCCATAAAATGGTCGCTTAAAACACATGTTTATGAAATAAATGAAAGATTGATCTATTGCATACACAAGCTTCAACAGAATTCTCGCCTCATCCTTTGCTGTTAGGACTCTTTAAAATCGTCTCAATGAGACGATTCTAAAGAGTTTCAACAACTTTCGATTTACTTATGATATGCTTTTGGCAAAGACGACTACTTCTTATGCGAGCTTTTGATTTTTTAAAAGGGTTTTTGATTGTCGTTGCTAAATGCAAGTGGTCGCCCTATTGGGATGGTCGCTCTAGTAAGATTGACTGTACTCGGATTAAAAAGATACTTCCAATTTCAGGCGAGCTAAAATATTGCGGAGCGTTTCAGCAATGAGAGTTATGTTCAGGAATGGAGGATTGCAACGATTTGATATTGCGAACGAGGATCCTTGAACAAAGTTTGTTTTGTGAATGTCAGTTTCATGATATTTATGCCATGTTTAAGGAGGCCATTGGTAGGAATTGACGAATCGCGGCTGCCAATTAAAGAATCAGTCGACCTATAAAACTTTCAACCATAGACTAGAAAATAACTTTAAACTCCAACATAAGCCGCCATTGATGTGAAGTATTTTTGTTGGTTTGACGACTTAATCGTCGTAACTACAGCTTATTCTAACCATTATCCTTTTTTGATATAAGCTTATAGAAAGTTATTTGAACAAAACATACAGTATTCAGAATGCAATCAAGGATTTTCTAAGATTTGACCTAGAGACATAGTTTTTGACCCCATGTGACCCAAATTCGAACATGACCGAGAATATTCTAACAAAGTTTGAAGACGTTTGGGCAAAAATGTAGTCTCTAGAGAGCAAACATGATGTTTACTCACGACGGACGACAGGAGAAGGATACGGCATGATCACAATGGCTCACTTTAAGCAGATAGTGTTCAGGTGAGCTAAAATATTACGGAACCACTTGTATGCTTTTTGTGCTGGTATTCACGTACATGGAGACTGTTCGCACATCGACAACTCTTTATGCCGCTGTTCCGAAGTTTAAAGCAAACCAGACAAAAAAAAAATTAAAGGTGTTGTCCAGACATGCGTTTGTTAGTCAAATCAGGGGCAATAACTCTTGAATGAATTTTGAAAAAAATGCGTCTTGCATATCTACAGCTCCTCGTGAACACTATTGCCAAGTTTTAGGCGAATTGGACAGTCAATATACTCTACACTCTTGAAATTACAATATGGCGTTTTGTTATGAGTTAAATCGGTAAAAAATAGATCACCAGGGTTAAATCTTCGAAAATCTTGTTCACATTCTAGAGATTATAATTATTGGTAGTTCATTATGAAACTTCATCGAAATGAATATTCTAACGATATAAAGATGATGTTTTTATAAGGGTCTGGTCAAATAGTAGGTCATCATATCAAATCAGAGACAAATCTTGTTTTCACAATATTTTTAGTCACAAACCTTGGACAGTCATTGTGAAATTCGCATAGAATGTTGAATTTTTCTTTAAAGTTACGCTTCTAGGCAACATTTATTTAACCATACTCTATATCTACTTGCATAATGTTTGGACTGGTATTTTCTCTTCCATATACGATTAATTTTAGATTTCAGACTCGTGTTTCTTTGTCAAATTTACAACCCAGGTAATATTGTCCCCCTAGTTCAACGATCGACCAGACACGCGGAAAAACGGTCATCCCAGAATCATCCTTATTCGCCATCACAATGACTCACAAAATCAAAGTGCTGAAAAGTACTGTAGGTTGGCGAAGTATTGTTTCGTTTAATATTTTTCTTTGTCAAACGTTATCATGGTGAAGAAACAAGTAAAGGTAACCAAGGAGGTTACCCATTCCCACTCAATCCCTCCTTTTTACGCCCCCCAAAATATAGTTGTGGAAAAACTAGGTGAAAAATGAAGAAATTGCTTGTTACGAGTTATTTCTTCATTTTCCACATTGATTTCTACCTGAAGATATACTTATTTTAGAATTTTCAACAATTTGAAATTGTTGTCTGAAAACTACTTTGATGATCGATGTGTTCAACTGAGCTAAAATACCTAGGACATGAACTTGCATGGTGAGTTTGCAATATTCCTGAAATATAAAGGAACTACTTTTTTATGTCGTATGCATTTAAAGGATTTAGTGCTTAAGCCTCCAGTGGCAGTTTGCACTCGTTGAACTTTGACCTAAAAGTTTCGTCTGTTAACTTCAGCTATCAAAGCTGACGTAAAAAAAAACAAAAAAACGTCGTGTGTGGTGGATTATATTTGGCCAATGTGTTATCAATGTCATTTATCTTGTAACACCCTCCCTGAACACAAATCAAGACAAGGTCCAGTGGATGTAAGATATGTTTAAATGAAGGCCTCAGTTAGACGAAATGTAAAACATGTTTATTCAAGTTTATTCGGGAAATAAAGGCAAATTTGCCTATCACACCACATACATAATAAGGTTTAAACAAATCATTGTTAATGATGGACAAACAGTTTTAAATATGTAATTTCATCTCATTTTAACTTTTCTTCAAAATCTTAACGAGAGAAGGTTTTTTTTGAGACTGAAAGATGAAGTAGTGTGCAGATGACAATTTCTGTTGAGTAATTTATAAATCAAGACCAGCACGTGTCTCTCGAAATTACGATTCCTCATCCTCTCTCAAATTACGAAAAACGCTAGTTCAACTATTGAAATAATGATATATTTACAAAGAAAATAGTCCTTTGTTTCAGGGTAAGATCGATTTATCTTTCATTGATTAAACAACAAGAGATATATTTTCAAAAGCGGCGGAGCCAAGAAAGAAAATATGTTGTAGTTTGTTCATGAAATGAAAGATAATTCGATCTTAAACCATAAACAAACGAAGATTTAATTTCTTTAATGTCAATAAAGTTTCAATTTATGAATTCCTCGTCTAAATTCTGAAAAGCGCGCCATTACATAAGTGAATTACATGACATAATAGTGACGTCATAATTGTCTTGAATCCTGTTTTATTAACGATCACCCAATTATCATTCATCAAGTGATCAATAAGAGTAATGTTTTCACGTTTGTTGGAGCCATGAGTAAAAAATGCTTTTGTGTTAACAACAACAACAACAAAAAATCAAATCGATTTTTTTTTTGGGGGGGGGGAGGCGGTCCTTCATTTCGCATTTCCCTGTCATTTCGAACGTTAATAGATATTTGTTTGTGTTTATCTTCTACATAAGTTTTATATCGTATGTTAAAGTCAGATCTTCCCTGCGAGTAGGAATAAATCTGTTTAAACTTTCTATCGATTATTTAGCCAATAAAGCAAACAAGAATACAAAAGAAGGTTATGACTTGACTTCTACTGAAAGCGTCTTTTGTCGTTCAACATCATTTCGTGTTTTTTACATTCTTAGAAAAAGTCAGATGCAGACGATTCTTCACCGAAAATGTTCACAAATCTTCGACATTGACTATTGTATGCACTTGCAATGATGGCATAACTTAACGGGCGATTTCAACAATCTCCCGGACCGAGCGACCTTGTTTGAGTGACTACAGAAAGTAAGTGGAAACGTCTTTACGTCATCATTTCATATAAACAAACCTCTTTACTAACGTCATCATTTTATATTAACAAACCTTAAATTGTGGTGGGTCAAATTTAAGAATACTAAATCTTCTCCCATAAAATCGCCATATTTATTTATGCTTTTGCTTTTAGTCAAGGAGTATCATTTCCTAAATAATTATGTTTTATGTGTGTATGTGTGTGTGTGTTAAGAGGAAAGGGGAGGGCGATAAGGCTTTTAGTAACTTGATAGTTGATCTTATCTTTGAGCTTATTGTGTGTCGTCATGTCTACGCTATGGCTCTATATATCTTGCATTTTTAAAATGGATTTGGAATGATTTCTTTGTTTGTTTGAATTTGGTTTAACACCACTTTTAACAGTTTTTGGTCATACCGCGGCGACTGGATTTCTTGTTCATCTCGCATCAGTACCACCATTACGGCCTTCCTATTCTCCAGCTGCTATCCCACTTAGGTTAACGATCCCCCATTGGTGAGAGACAAATGTTGGAAAGGATATGTGCCGCCGTCGGGGAACGAACCCAAAACACCACATGGTTGAAGATTTGGAGTTTGATGCGCTACCAACTGTGCAATGACGTCGGCCGCAGGACGAAGAGAGCTTATTGATTGAAACAAACGATATGTACTTCCCTCACCTTGTTGAAACGAGGGTATTGTAATTTAAAAAAATACTTACACTAAATGTTGTATTAAGCGAACAATCATGGGACGACCAAAAAGTGGTCTCTCCATAAAATGGTCGCTTAAAACACATGTTTATGAAATAAATGAAAGATTGATCTATTGCATACACAAGCTTCAACAGAATTCTCGCCTCATCCTTTGCTGTTAGGACTCTTTAAAATCGTCTCAATGAGACGATTCTAAAGAGTTTCAACAACTTTCGATTTACTTATGATATGCTTTTGGCAAAGACGACTACTTCTTAAGCGAGCTTTTGATTTTTTAAAAGGGTTTTTGATTGTCGTTGCTAAATGCAAGTGGTCGCCCTATTGGGATGGTCGCTCTAGTAAGATTGACTGTACTCGGATTAAAAAGATACTTCCAATTTCAGGCGAGCTAAAATATTGCGGAGCGTTTCAGCAATGAGAGTTATGTTCAGGAATGGAGGATTGCAACGATTTGATATTGCGAACGAGGATCCTTGAACAAAGTTTGTTTTGCGAATGTCAGTTTCATGATATTTATGCCATGTTTAAGGAGGCCATTGGTAGGAATTGACGAATCGCGGCTGCCAATTAAAGAATCAGTCGACCTATAAAACTTTCAACCATAGACTAGAAAATAACTTTAAACTCCAACATAAGCCGCCATTGATGTGAAGTATTTTTGTTGGTTTGACGACTTAATCGTCGTAACTACAGCTTATTCTAACCATTATCCTTTTTTGATATAAGCTTATAGAAAGTTATTTGAACAAAACATACAGTATTCAGAATGCAATCAAGGATTTTCTAAGATTTGACCTAGAGACATAGTTTTTGACCCCATGTGACCCAAATTCGAACATGACCGAGAATATTCTAACAAAGTTTGAAGACGTTTGGGCAAAAATGTAGTCTCTAGAGAGCAAACATGATGTTTACTCACGACGGACGACAGGAGAAGGATACGGCATGATCACAATGGCTCACTTTAAGCAGATAGTGTTCAGGTGAGCTAAAATATTACGGAACCACTTGTATGCTTTTTGTGCTGGTATTCACGTACATGGAGACTGTTCGCACATCGACAACTCTTTATGCCGCTGTTCCGAAGTTTAAAGCAAACCAGACAAAAAAAAAATTAAAGGTGTTGTCCAGACATGCGTTTGTTAGTCAAATCAGGGGCAATAACTCTTGAATGAATTTTGAAAAAAATGCGTCTTGCATATCTACAGCTCCTCGTGAACACTATTGCCAAGTTTTAGGCGAATTGGACAGTCAATATACTCTACACTCTTGAAATTACAATATGGCGTTTTGTTATGAGTTAAATCGGTAAAAAATAGATCACCAGGGTTAAATCTTCGAAAATCTTGTTCACATTCTAGAGATTATAATTATTGGTAGTTCATTATGAAACTTCATCGAAATGAATATTCTAACGATATAAAGATGATGTTTTTATAAGGGTCTGGTCAAATAGTAGGTCATCATATCAAATCAGAGACAAATCTTGTTTTCACAATATTTTTAGTCACAAACCTTGGACAGTCATTGTGAAATTCGCATAGAATGTTGAATTTTTCTTTAAAGTTACGCTTCTAGGCAACATTTATTTAACCATACTCTATATCTACTTGCATAATGTTTGGACTGGTATTTTCTCTTCCATATACGATTAATTTTAGATTTCAGACTCGTGTTTCTTTGTCAAATTTACAACCCAGGTAATATTGTCCCCCTAGTTCAACGATCGACCAGACACGCGGAAAAACGGTCATCCCAGAATCATCCTTATTCGCCATCACAATGACTCACAAAATCAAAGTGCTGAAAAGTACTGTAGGTTGGCGAAGTATTGTTTCGTTTAATATTTTTCTTTGTCAAACGTTATCATGGTGAAGAAACAAGTAAAGGTAACCAAGGAGGTTACCCATTCCCACTCAATCCCTCCTTTTTACGCCCCCCAAAATATAGTTGTGGAAAAACTAGGTGAAAAATGAAGAAATTGCTTGTTACGAGTTATTTCTTCATTTTCCACATTGATTTCTACCTGAAGATATACTTATTTTAGAATTTTCAACAATTTGAAATTGTTGTCTGAAAACTACTTTGATGATCGATGTGTTCAACTGAGCTAAAATACCTAGGACATGAACTTGCATGGTGAGTTTGCAATATTCCTGAAATATAAAGGAACTACTTTTTTATGTCGTATGCATTTAAAGGATTTAGTGCTTAAGCCTCCAGTGGCAGTTTGCACTCGTTGAACTTTGACCTAAAAGTTTCGTCTGTTAACTTCAGCTATCAAAGCTGACGTAAAAAAAAAACAAAAAAAACGTCGTGTGTGGTGGATTATATTTGGCCAATGTGTTATCAATGTCATTTATCTTGTAACACCCTCCCTGAACACAAATCAAGACAAGGTCCAGTGGATGTAAGATATGTTTAAATGAAGGCCTCAGTTAGACGAAATGTAAAACATGTTTATTCAAGTTTATTCGGGAAATAAAGGCAAATTTGCCTATCACACCACATACATAATAAGGTTTAAACAAATCATTGTTAATGATGGACAAACAGTTTTAAATATGTAATTTCATCTCATTTTAACTTTTCTTCAAAATCTTAACGAGAGAAGGTTTTTTTTGAGACTGAAAGATGAAGTAGTGTGCAGATGACAATTTCTGTTGAGTAATTTATAAATCAAGACCAGCACGTGTCTCTCGAAATTACGATTCCTCATCCTCTCTCAAATTACGAAAAACGCTAGTTCAACTATTGAAATAATGATATATTTACAAAGAAAATAGTCCTTTGTTTCAGGGTAAGATCGATTTATCTTTCATTGATTAAACAACAAGAGATATATTTTCAAAAGCGGCGGAGCCAAGAAAGAAAATATGTTGTAGTTTGTTCATGAAATGAAAGATAATTCGATCTTAAACCATAAACAAACGAAGATTTAATTTCTTTAATGTCAATAAAGTTTCAATTTATGAATTCCTCGTCTAAATTCTGAAAAGCGCGCCATTACATAAGTGAATTACATGACATAATAGTGACGTCATAATTGTCTTGAATCCTGTTTTATTAACGATCACCCAATTATCATTCATCAAGTGATCAATAAGAGTAATGTTTTCACGTTTGTTGGAGCCATGAGTAAAAAATGCTTTTGTGTTAACAACAACAACAAAAAAAAATCAAATCGATTTTTTTTTTGGGGGGGGGGGGAGGCGGTCCTTCATTTCGCATTTCCCTGTCATTTCGAACGTTAATAGATATTTGTTTGTGTTTATCTTCTACATAAGTTTTATATCGTATGTTAAAGTCAGATCTTCCCTGCGAGTAGGAATAAATCTGTTTAAACTTTCTATCGATTATTTAGCCAATAAAGCAAACAAGAATACAAAAGAAGGTTATGACTTGACTTCTACTGAAAGCGTCTTTTGTCGTTCAACATCATTTCGTGTTTTTTACATTCTTAGAAAAAGTCAGATGCAGACGATTCTTCACCGAAAATGTTCACAAATCTTCGACATTGACTATTGTATGCACTTGCAATGATGGCATAACTTAACGGGCGATTTCAACAATCTCCCGGACCGAGCGACCTTGTTTGAGTGACTACAGAAAGTAAGTGGAAACGTCTTTACGTCATCATTTCATATAAACAAACCTCTTTACTAACGTCATCATTTTATATTAACAAACCTTAAATTGTGGTGGGTCAAATTTAAGAATACTAAATCTTCTCCCATAAAATCGCCATATTTATTTATGCTTTTGCTTTTAGTCAAGGAGTATCATTTCCTAAATAATTATGTTTTATGTGTGTATGTGTGTGTGTGTTAAGAGGAAAGGGGAGGGCGATAAGGCTTTTAGTAACTTGATAGTTGATCTTATCTTTGAGCTTATTGTGTGTCGTCATGTCTACGCTATGGCTCTATATATCTTGCATTTTTAAAATGGATTTGGAATGATTTCTTTGTTTGTTTGAATTTGGTTTAACACCACTTTTAACAGTTTTTGGTCATACCGCGGCGACTGGATTTCTTGTTCATCTCGCATCAGTACCACCATTACGGCCTTCCTATTCTCCAGCTGCTATCCCACTTAGGTTAACGATCCCCCATTGGTGAGAGACAAATGTTGGAAAGGATATGTGCCGCCGTCGGGGAACGAACCCAAAACACCACATGGTTGAAGATTGGGAGTTTGATGCGCTACCAACTGTGCAATGACGTCGGCCGCAGGACGAAGAGAGCTTATTGATTGAAACAAACGATATGTACTTCCCTCACCTTGTTGAAACGAGGGTATTGTAATTTAAAAAAATACTTACACTAAATGTTGTATTAAGCGAACAATCATGGGACGACCAAAAAGTGGTCTCTCCATAAAATGGTCGCTTAAAACACATGTTTATGAAATAAATGAAAGATTGATCTATTGCATACACAAGCTTCAACAGAATTCTCGCCTCATCCTTTGCTGTTAGGACTCTTTAAAATCGTCTCAATGAGACGATTCTAAAGAGTTTCAACAACTTTCGATTTACTTATGATATGCTTTTGGCAAAGACGACTACTTCTTATGCGAGCTTTTGATTTTTTAAAAGGGTTTTTGATTGTCGTTGCTAAATGCAAGTGGTCGCCCTATTGGGATGGTCGCTCTAGTAAGATTGACTGTACTCGGATTAAAAAGATACTTCCAATTTCAGGCGAGCTAAAATATTGCGGAGCGTTTCAGCAATGAGAGTTATGTTCAGGAATGGAGGATTGCAACGATTTGATATTGCGAACGAGGATCCTTGAACAAAGTTTGTTTTGTGAATGTCAGTTTCATGATATTTATGCCATGTTTAAGGAGGCCATTGGTAGGAATTGACGAATCGCGGCTGCCAATTAAAGAATCAGTCGACCTATAAAACTTTCAACCATAGACTAGAAAATAACTTTAAACTCCAACATAAGCCGCCATTGATGTGAAGTATTTTTGTTGGTTTGACGACTTAATCGTCGTAACTACAGCTTATTCTAACCATTATCCTTTTTTGATATAAGCTTATAGAAAGTTATTTGAACAAAACATACAGTATTCAGAATGCAATCAAGGATTTTCTAAGATTTGACCTAGAGACATAGTTTTTGACCCCATGTGACCCAAATTCGAACATGACCGAGAATATTCTAACAAAGTTTGAAGACGTTTGGGCAAAAATGTAGTCTCTAGAGAGCAAACATGATGTTTACTCACGACGGACGACAGGAGAAGGATACGGCATGATCACAATGGCTCACTTTAAGCAGATAGTGTTCAGGTGAGCTAAAATATTACGGAACCACTTGTATGCTTTTTGTGCTGGTATTCACGTACATGGAGACTGTTCGCACATCGACAACTCTTTATGCCGCTGTTCCGAAGTTTAAAGCAAACCAGACAAAAAAAAATTAAAGGTGTTGTCCAGACATGCGTTTGTTAGTCAAATCAGGGGCAATAACTCTTGAATGAATTTTGAAAAAAATGCGTCTTGCATATCTACAGCTCCTCGTGAACACTATTGCCAAGTTTTAGGCGAATTGGACAGTCAATATACTCTACACTCTTGAAATTACAATATGGCGTTTTGTTATGAGTTAAATCGGTAAAAAATAGATCACCAGGGTTAAATCTTCGAAAATCTTGTTCACATTCTAGAGATTATAATTATTGGTAGTTCATTATGAAACTTCATCGAAATGAATATTCTAACGATATAAAGATGATGTTTTTATAAGGGTCTGGTCAAATAGTAGGTCATCATATCAAATCAGAGACAAATCTTGTTTTCACAATATTTTTAGTCACAAACCTTGGACAGTCATTGTGAAATTCGCATAGAATGTTGAATTTTTCTTTAAAGTTACGCTTCTAGGCAACATTTATTTAACCATACTCTATATCTACTTGCATAATGTTTGGACTGGTATTTTCTCTTCCATATACGATTAATTTTAGATTTCAGACTCGTGTTTCTTTGTCAAATTTACAACCCAGGTAATATTGTCCCCCTAGTTCAACGATCGACCAGACACGCGGAAAAACGGTCATCCCAGAATCATCCTTATTCGCCATCACAATGACTCACAAAATCAAAGTGCTGAAAAGTACTGTAGGTTGGCGAAGTATTGTTTCGTTTAATATTTTTCTTTGTCAAACGTTATCATGGTGAAGAAACAAGTAAAGGTAACCAAGGAGGTTACCCATTCCCACTCAATCCCTCCTTTTTACGCCCCCCAAAATATAGTTGTGGAAAAACTAGGTGAAAAATGAAGAAATTGCTTGTTACGAGTTATTTCTTCATTTTCCACATTGATTTCTACCTGAAGATATACTTATTTTAGAATTTTCAACAATTTGAAATTGTTGTCTGAAAACTACTTTGATGATCGATGTGTTCAACTGAGCTAAAATACCTAGGACATGAACTTGCATGGTGAGTTTGCAATATTCCTGAAATATAAAGGAACTACTTTTTTATGTCGTATGCATTTAAAGGATTTAGTGCTTAAGCCTCCAGTGGCAGTTTGCACTCGTTGAACTTTGACCTAAAAGTTTCGTCTGTTAACTTCAGCTATCAAAGCTGACGTAAAAAAAAACAAAAAAACGTCGTGTGTGGTGGATTATATTTGGCCAATGTGTTATCAATGTCATTTATCTTGTAACACCCTCCCTGAACACAAATCAAGACAAGGTCCAGTGGATGTAAGATATGTTTAAATGAAGGCCTCAGTTAGACGAAATGTAAAACATGTTTATTCAAGTTTATTCGGGAAATAAAGGCAAATTTGCCTATCACACCACATACATAATAAGGTTTAAACAAATCATTGTTAATGATGGACAAACAGTTTTAAATATGTAATTTCATCTCATTTTAACTTTTCTTCAAAATCTTAACGAGAGAAGGTTTTTTTTGAGACTGAAAGATGAAGTAGTGTGCAGATGACAATTTCTGTTGAGTAATTTATAAATCAAGACCAGCACGTGTCTCTCGAAATTACGATTCCTCATCCTCTCTCAAATTACGAAAAACGCTAGTTCAACTATTGAAATAATGATATATTTACAAAGAAAATAGTCCTTTGTTTCAGGGTAAGATCGATTTATCTTTCATTGATTAAACAACAAGAGATATATTTTCAAAAGCGGCGGAGCCAAGAAAGAAAATATGTTGTAGTTTGTTCATGAAATGAAAGATAATTCGATCTTAAACCATAAACAAACGAAGATTTAATTTCTTTAATGTCAATAAAGTTTCAATTTATGAATTCCTCGTCTAAATTCTGAAAAGCGCGCCATTACATAAGTGAATTACATGACATAATAGTGACGTCATAATTGTCTTGAATCCTGTTTTATTAACGATCACCCAATTATCATTCATCAAGTGATCAATAAGAGTAATGTTTTCACGTTTGTTGGAGCCATGAGTAAAAAATGCTTTTGTGTTAACAACAACAACAACAAAAAATCAAATCGATTTTTTTTTTGGGGGGGGGGAGGCGGTCCTTCATTTCGCATTTCCCTGTCATTTCGAACGTTAATAGATATTTGTTTGTGTTTATCTTCTACATAAGTTTTATATCGTATGTTAAAGTCAGATCTTCCCTGCGAGTAGGAATAAATCTGTTTAAACTTTCTATCGATTATTTAGCCAATAAAGCAAACAAGAATACAAAAGAAGGTTATGACTTGACTTCTACTGAAAGCGTCTTTTGTCGTTCAACATCATTTCGTGTTTTTTACATTCTTAGAAAAAGTCAGATGCAGACGATTCTTCACCGAAAATGTTCACAAATCTTCGACATTGACTATTGTATGCACTTGCAATGATGGCATAACTTAACGGGCGATTTCAACAATCTCCCGGACCGAGCGACCTTGTTTGAGTGACTACAGAAAGTAAGTGGAAACGTCTTTACGTCATCATTTCATATAAACAAACCTCTTTACTAACGTCATCATTTTATATTAACAAACCTTAAATTGTGGTGGGTCAAATTTAAGAATACTAAATCTTCTCCCATAAAATCGCCATATTTATTTATGCTTTTGCTTTTAGTCAAGGAGTATCATTTCCTAAATAATTATGTTTTATGTGTGTATGTGTGTGTGTGTTAAGAGGAAAGGGGAGGGCGATAAGGCTTTTAGTAACTTGATAGTTGATCTTATCTTTGAGCTTATTGTGTGTCGTCATGTCTACGCTATGGCTCTATATATCTTGCATTTTTAAAATGGATTTGGAATGATTTCTTTGTTTGTTTGAATTTGGTTTAACACCACTTTTAACAGTTTTTGGTCATACCGCGGCGACTGGATTTCTTGTTCATCTCGCATCAGTACCACCATTACGGCCTTCCTATTCTCCAGCTGCTATCCCACTTAGGTTAACGATCCCCCATTGGTGAGAGACAAATGTTGGAAAGGATATGTGCCGCCGTCGGGGAACGAACCCAAAACACCACATGGTTGAAGATTGGGAGTTTGATGCGCTACCAACTGTGCAATGACGTCGGCCGCAGGACGAAGAGAGCTTATTGATTGAAACAAACGATATGTACTTCCCTCACCTTGTTGAAACGAGGGTATTGTAATTTAAAAAAATACTTACACTAAATGTTGTATTAAGCGAACAATCATGGGACGACCAAAAAGTGGTCTCTCCATAAAATGGTCGCTTAAAACACATGTTTATGAAATAAATGAAAGATTGATCTATTGCATACACAAGCTTCAACAGAATTCTCGCCTCATCCTTTGCTGTTAGGACTCTTTAAAATCGTCTCAATGAGACGATTCTAAAGAGTTTCAACAACTTTCGATTTACTTATGATATGCTTTTGGCAAAGACGACTACTTCTTATGCGAGCTTTTGATTTTTTAAAAGGGTTTTTGATTGTCGTTGCTAAATGCAAGTGGTCGCCCTATTGGGATGGTCGCTCTAGTAAGATTGACTGTACTCGGATTAAAAAGATACTTCCAATTTCAGGCGAGCTAAAATATTGCGGAGCGTTTCAGCAATGAGAGTTATGTTCAGGAATGGAGGATTGCAACGATTTGATATTGCGAACGAGGATCCTTGAACAAAGTTTGTTTTGTGAATGTCAGTTTCATGATATTTATGCCATGTTTAAGGAGGCCATTGGTAGGAATTGACGAATCGCGGCTGCCAATTAAAGAATCAGTCGACCTATAAAACTTTCAACCATAGACTAGAAAATAACTTTAAACTCCAACATAAGCCGCCATTGATGTGAAGTATTTTTGTTGGTTTGACGACTTAATCGTCGTAACTACAGCTTATTCTAACCATTATCCTTTTTTGATATAAGCTTATAGAAAGTTATTTGAACAAAACATACAGTATTCAGAATGCAATCAAGGATTTTCTAAGATTTGACCTAGAGACATAGTTTTTGACCCCATGTGACCCAAATTCGAACATGACCGAGAATATTCTAACAAAGTTTGAAGACGTTTGGGCAAAAATGTAGTCTCTAGAGAGCAAACATGATGTTTACTCACGACGGACGACAGGAGAAGGATACGGCATGATCACAATGGCTCACTTTAAGCAGATAGTGTTCAGGTGAGCTAAAATATTACGGAACCACTTGTATGCTTTTTGTGCTGGTATTCACGTACATGGAGACTGTTCGCACATCGACAACTCTTTATGCCGCTGTTCCGAAGTTTAAAGCAAACCAGACAAAAAAAAAATTAAAGGTGTTGTCCAGACATGCGTTTGTTAGTCAAATCAGGGGCAATAACTCTTGAATGAATTTTGAAAAAAATGCGTCTTGCATATCTACAGCTCCTCGTGAACACTATTGCCAAGTTTTAGGCGAATTGGACAGTCAATATACTCTACACTCTTGAAATTACAATATGGCGTTTTGTTATGAGTTAAATCGGTAAAAAATAGATCACCAGGGTTAAATCTTCGAAAATCTTGTTCACATTCTAGAGATTATAATTATTGGTAGTTCATTATGAAACTTCATCGAAATGAATATTCTAACGATATAAAGATGATGTTTTTATAAGGGTCTGGTCAAATAGTAGGTCATCATATCAAATCAGAGACAAATCTTGTTTTCACAATATTTTTAGTCACAAACCTTGGACAGTCATTGTGAAATTCGCATAGAATGTTGAATTTTTCTTTAAAGTTACGCTTCTAGGCAACATTTATTTAACCATACTCTATATCTACTTGCATAATGTTTGGACTGGTATTTTCTCTTCCATATACGATTAATTTTAGATTTCAGACTCGTGTTTCTTTGTCAAATTTACAACCCAGGTAATATTGTCCCCCTAGTTCAACGATCGACCAGACACGCGGAAAAACGGTCATCCCAGAATCATCCTTATTCGCCATCACAATGACTCACAAAATCAAAGTGCTGAAAAGTACTGTAGGTTGGCGAAGTATTGTTTCGTTTAATATTTTTCTTTGTCAAACGTTATCATGGTGAAGAAACAAGTAAAGGTAACCAAGGAGGTTACCCATTCCCACTCAATCCCTCCTTTTTACGCCCCCCAAAATATAGTTGTGGAAAAACTAGGTGAAAAATGAAGAAATTGCTTGTTACGAGTTATTTCTTCATTTTCCACATTGATTTCTACCTGAAGATATACTTATTTTAGAATTTTCAACAATTTGAAATTGTTGTCTGAAAACTACTTTGATGATCGATGTGTTCAACTGAGCTAAAATACCTAGGACATGAACTTGCATGGTGAGTTTGCAATATTCCTGAAATATAAAGGAACTACTTTTTTATGTCGTATGCATTTAAAGGATTTAGTGCTTAAGCCTCCAGTGGCAGTTTGCACTCGTTGAACTTTGACCTAAAAGTTTCGTCTGTTAACTTCAGCTATCAAAGCTGACGTAAAAAAAAACAAAAAAACGTCGTGTGTGGTGGATTATATTTGGCCAATGTGTTATCAATGTCATTTATCTTGTAACACCCTCCCTGAACACAAATCAAGACAAGGTCCAGTGGATGTAAGATATGTTTAAATGAAGGCCTCAGTTAGACGAAATGTAAAACATGTTTATTCAAGTTTATTCGGGAAATAAAGGCAAATTTGCCTATCACACCACATACATAATAAGGTTTAAACAAATCATTGTTAATGATGGACAAACAGTTTTAAATATGTAATTTCATCTCATTTTAACTTTTCTTCAAAATCTTAACGAGAGAAGGTTTTTTTTGAGACTGAAAGATGAAGTAGTGTGCAGATGACAATTTCTGTTGAGTAATTTATAAATCAAGACCAGCACGTGTCTCTCGAAATTACGATTCCTCATCCTCTCTCAAATTACGAAAAACGCTAGTTCAACTATTGAAATAATGATATATTTACAAAGAAAATAGTCCTTTGTTTCAGGGTAAGATCGATTTATCTTTCATTGATTAAACAACAAGAGATATATTTTCAAAAGCGGCGGAGCCAAGAAAGAAAATATGTTGTAGTTTGTTCATGAAATGAAAGATAATTCGATCTTAAACCATAAACAAACGAAGATTTAATTTCTTTAATGTCAATAAAGTTTCAATTTATGAATTCCTCGTCTAAATTCTGAAAAGCGCGCCATTACATAAGTGAATTACATGACATAATAGTGACGTCATAATTGTCTTGAATCCTGTTTTATTAACGATCACCCAATTATCATTCATCAAGTGATCAATAAGAGTAATGTTTTCACGTTTGTTGGAGCCATGAGTAAAAAATGCTTTTGTGTTAACAACAACAACAACAAAAAATCAAATCGATTTTTTTTTTGGGGGGGGGAGGCGGTCCTTCATTTCGCATTTCCCTGTCATTTCGAACGTTAATAGATATTTGTTTGTGTTTATCTTCTACATAAGTTTTATATCGTATGTTAAAGTCAGATCTTCCCTGCGAGTAGGAATAAATCTGTTTAAACTTTCTATCGATTATTTAGCCAATAAAGCAAACAAGAATACAAAAGAAGGTTATGACTTGACTTCTAGTGAAAGCGTCTTTTGTCGTTCAACATCATTTCGTGTTTTTTACATTCTTAGAAAAAGTCAGATGCAGACGATTCTTCACCGAAAATGTTCACAAATCTTCGACATTGACTATTGTATGCACTTGCAATGATGGCATAACTTAACGGGCGATTTCAACAATCTCCCGGACCGAGCGACCTTGTTTGAGTGACTACAGAAAGTAAGTGGAAACGTCTTTACGTCATCATTTCATATAAACAAACCTCTTTACTAACGTCATCATTTTATATTAACAAACCTTAAATTGTGGTGGGTCAAATTTAAGAATACTAAATCTTCTCCCATAAAATCGCCATATTTATTTATGCTTTTGCTTTTAGTCAAGGAGTATCATTTCCTAAATAATTATGTTTTATGTGTGTATGTGTGTGTGTGTTAAGAGGAAAGGGGAGGGCGATAAGGCTTTTAGTAACTTGATAGTTGATCTTATCTTTGAGCTTATTGTGTGTCGTCATGTCTACGCTATGGCTCTATATATCTTGCATTTTTAAAATGGATTTGGAATGATTTCTTTGTTTGTTTGAATTTGGTTTAACACCACTTTTAACAGTTTTTGGTCATACCGCGGCGACTGGATTTCTTGTTCATCTCGCATCAGTACCACCATTACGGCCTTCCTATTCTCCAGCTGCTATCCCACTTAGGTTAACGATCCCCCATTGGTGAGAGACAAATGTTGGAAAGGATATGTGCCGCCGTCGGGGAACGAACCCAAAACACCACATGGTTGAAGATTGGGAGTTTGATGCGCTACCAACTGTGCAATGACGTCGGCCGCAGGACGAAGAGAGCTTATTGATTGAAACAAACGATATGTACTTCCCTCACCTTGTTGAAACGAGGGTATTGTAATTTAAAAAAATACTTACACTAAATGTTGTATTAAGCGAACAATCATGGGACGACCAAAAAGTGGTCTCTCCATAAAATGGTCGCTTAAAACACATGTTTATGAAATAAATGAAAGATTGATCTATTGCATACACAAGCTTCAACAGAATTCTCGCCTCATCCTTTGCTGTTAGGACTCTTTAAAATCGTCTCAATGAGACGATTCTAAAGAGTTTCAACAACTTTCGATTTACTTATGATATGCTTTTGGCAAAGACGACTACTTCTTATGCGAGCTTTTGATTTTTTAAAAGGGTTTTTGATTGTCGTTGCTAAATGCAAGTGGTCGCCCTATTGGGATGGTCGCTCTAGTAAGATTGACTGTACTCGGATTAAAAAGATACTTCCAATTTCAGGCGAGCTAAAATATTGCGGAGCGTTTCAGCAATGAGAGTTATGTTCAGGAATGGAGGATTGCAACGATTTGATATTGCGAACGAGGATCCTTGAACAAAGTTTGTTTTGTGAATGTCAGTTTCATGATATTTATGCCATGTTTAAGGAGGCCATTGGTAGGAATTGACGAATCGCGGCTGCCAATTAAAGAATCAGTCGACCTATAAAACTTTCAACCATAGACTAGAAAATAACTTTAAACTCCAACATAAGCCGCCATTGATGTGAAGTATTTTTGTTGGTTTGACGACTTAATCGTCGTAACTACAGCTTATTCTAACCATTATCCTTTTTTGATATAAGCTTATAGAAAGTTATTTGAACAAAACATACAGTATTCAGAATGCAATCAAGGATTTTCTAAGATTTGACCTAGAGACATAGTTTTTGACCCCATGTGACCCAAATTCGAACATGACCGAGAATATTCTAACAAAGTTTGAAGACGTTTGGGCAAAAATGTAGTCTCTAGAGAGCAAACATGATGTTTACTCACGACGGACGACAGGAGAAGGATACGGCATGATCACAATGGCTCACTTTAAGCAGATAGTGTTCAGGTGAGCTAAAATATTACGGAACCACTTGTATGCTTTTTGTGCTGGTATTCACGTACATGGAGACTGTTCGCACATCGACAACTCTTTATGCCGCTGTTCCGAAGTTTAAAGCAAACCAGACAAAAAAAAAAAATTAAAGGTGTTGTCCAGACATGCGTTTGTTAGTCAAATCAGGGGCAATAACTCTTGAATGAATTTTGAAAAAAATGCGTCTTGCATATCTACAGCTCCTCGTGAACACTATTGCCAAGTTTTAGGCGAATTGGACAGTCAATATACTCTACACTCTTGAAATTACAATATGGCGTTTTGTTATGAGTTAAATCGGTAAAAAATAGATCACCAGGGTTAAATCTTCGAAAATCTTGTTCACATTCTAGAGATTATAATTATTGGTAGTTCATTATGAAACTTCATCGAAATGAATATTCTAACGATATAAAGATGATGTTTTTATAAGGGTCTGGTCAAATAGTAGGTCATCATATCAAATCAGAGACAAATCTTGTTTTCACAATATTTTTAGTCACAAACCTTGGACAGTCATTGTGAAATTCGCATAGAATGTTGAATTTTTCTTTAAAGTTACGCTTCTAGGCAACATTTATTTAACCATACTCTATATCTACTTGCATAATGTTTGGACTGGTATTTTCTCTTCCATATACGATTAATTTTAGATTTCAGACTCGTGTTTCTTTGTCAAATTTACAACCCAGGTAATATTGTCCCCCTAGTTCAACGATCGACCAGACACGCGGAAAAACGGTCATCCCAGAATCATCCTTATTCGCCATCACAATGACTCACAAAATCAAAGTGCTGAAAAGTACTGTAGGTTGGCGAAGTATTGTTTCGTTTAATATTTTTCTTTGTCAAACGTTATCATGGTGAAGAAACAAGTAAAGGTAACCAAGGAGGTTACCCATTCCCACTCAATCCCTCCTTTTTACGCCCCCCAAAATATAGTTGTGGAAAAACTAGGTGAAAAATGAAGAAATTGCTTGTTACGAGTTATTTCTTCATTTTCCACATTGATTTCTACCTGAAGATATACTTATTTTAGAATTTTCAACAATTTGAAATTGTTGTCTGAAAACTACTTTGATGATCGATGTGTTCAACTGAGCTAAAATACCTAGGACATGAACTTGCATGGTGAGTTTGCAATATTCCTGAAATATAAAGGAACTACTTTTTTATGTCGTATGCATTTAAAGGATTTAGTGCTTAAGCCTCCAGTGGCAGTTTGCACTCGTTGAACTTTGACCTAAAAGTTTCGTCTGTTAACTTCAGCTATCAAAGCTGACGTAAAAAAAAACAAAAAAACGTCGTGTGTGGTGGATAATATTTGGCCAATGTGTTATCAATGTCATTTATCTTGTAACACCCTCCCTGAACACAAATCAAGACAAGGTCCAGTGGATGTAAGATATGTTTAAATGAAGGCCTCAGTTAGACGAAATGTAAAACATGTTTATTCAAGTTTATTCGGGAAATAAAGGCAAATTTGCCTATCACACCACATACATAATAAGGTTTAAACAAATCATTGTTAATGATGGACAAACAGTTTTAAATATGTAATTTCATCTCATTTTAACTTTTCTTCAAAATCTTAACGAGAGAAGGTTTTTTTTGAGACTGAAAGATGAAGTAGTGTGCAGATGACAATTTCTGTTGAGTAATTTATAAACCAAGACCAGCACGTGTCTCTCGAAATTACGATTCCTCATCCTCTCTCAAATTACGAAAAACGCTAGTTCAACTATTGAAATAATGATATATTTACAAAGAAAATAGTCCTTTGTTTCAGGGTAAGATCGATTTATCTTTCATTGATTAAACAACAAGAGATATATTTTCAAAAGCGGCGGAGCCAAGAAAGAAAATATGTTGTAGTTTGTTCATGAAATGAAAGATAATTCGATCTTAAACCATAAACAAACGAAGATTTAATTTCTTTAATGTCAATAAAGTTTCAATTTATGAATTCCTCGTCTAAATTCTGAAAAGCGCGCCATTACATAAGTGAATTACATGACATAATAGTGACGTCATAATTGTCTTGAATCCTGTTTTATTAACGATCACCCAATTATCATTCATCAAGTGATCAATAAGAGTAATGTTTTCACGTTTGTTGGAGCCATGAGTAAAAAATGCTTTTGTGTTAACAACAACAACAAAAAAAAATCAAATCGATTTTTTTGGGGGGGGGGGGAGGCGGTCCTTCATTTCGCATTTCCCTGTCATTTCGAACGTTAATAGATATTTGTTTGTGTTTATCTTCTACATCAGTTTTATATCGTATGTTAAAGTCAGATCTTCCCTGCGAGTAGGAATAAATCTGTTTAAACTTTCTATCGATTATTTAGCCAATAAAGCAAACAAGAATACAAAAGAAGGTTATGACTTGACTTCTACTGAAAGCGTCTTTTGTCGTTCAACATCATTTCGTGTTTTTTACATTCTTAGAAAAAGTCAGATGCAGACGATTCTTCACCGAAAATGTTCACAAATCTTCGACATTGACTATTGTATGCACTTGCAATGATGGCATAACTTAACGGGCGATTTCAACAATCTCCCGGACCGAGCGACCTTGTTTGAGTGACTACAGAAAGTAAGTGGAAACGTCTTTACGTCATCATTTCATATAAACAAACCTCTTTACTAACGTCATCATTTTATATTAACAAACCTTAAATTGTGGTGGGTCAAATTTAAGAATACTAAATCTTCTCCCATAAAATCGCCATATTTATTTATGCTTTTGCTTTTAGTCAAGGAGTATCATTTCCTAAATAATTATGTTTTATGTGTGTATGTGTGTGTGTGTTAAGAGGAAAGGGGAGGGCGATAAGGCTTTTAGTAACTTGATAGTTGATCTTATCTTTGAGCTTATTGTGTGTCGTCATGTCTACGCTATGGCTCTATATATCTTGCATTTTTAAAATGGATTTGGAATGATTTCTTTGTTTGTTTGAATTTGGTTTAACACCACTTTTAACAGTTTTTGGTCATACCGCGGCGACTGGATTTCTTGTTCATCTCGCATCAGTACCACCATTACGGCCTTCCTATTCTCCAGCTGCTATCCCACTTAGGTTAACGATCCCCCATTGGTGAGAGACAAATGTTGGAAAGGATATGTGCCGCCGTCGGGGAACGAACCCAAAACACCACATGGTTGAAGATTGGGAGTTTGATGCGCTACCAACTGTGCAATGACGTCGGCCGCAGGACGAAGAGAGCTTATTGATTGAAACAAACGATATGTACTTCCCTCACCTTGTTGAAACGAGGGTATTGTAATTTAAAAAAATACTTACACTAAATGTTGTATTAAGCGAACAATCATGGGACGACCAAAAAGTGGTCTCTCCATAAAATGGTCGCTTAAAACACATGTTTATGAAATAAATGAAAGATTGATCTATTGCATACACAAGCTTCAACAGAATTCTCGCCTCATCCTTTGCTGTTAGGACTCTTTAAAATCGTCTCAATGAGACGATTCTAAAGAGTTTCAACAACTTTCGATTTACTTATGATATGCTTTTGGCAAAGACGACTACTTCTTATGCGAGCTTTTGATTTTTTAAAAGGGTTTTTGATTGTCGTTGCTAAATGCAAGTGGTCGCCCTATTGGGATGGTCGCTCTAGTAAGATTGACTGTACTCGGATTAAAAAGATACTTCCAATTTCAGGCGAGCTAAAATATTGCGGAGCGTTTCAGCAATGAGAGTTATGTTCAGGAATGGAGGATTGCAACGATTTGATATTGCGAACGAGGATCCTTGAACAAAGTTTGTTTTGTGAATGTCAGTTTCATGATATTTATGCCATGTTTAAGGAGGCCATTGGTAGGAATTGACGAATCGCGGCTGCCAATTAAAGAATCAGTCGACCTATAAAACTTTCAACCATAGACTAGAAAATAACTTTAAACTCCAACATAAGCCGCCATTGATGTGAAGTATTTTTGTTGGTTTGACGACTTAATCGTCGTAACTACAGCTTATTCTAACCATTATCCTTTTTTGATATAAGCTTATAGAAAGTTATTTGAACAAAACATACAGTATTCAGAATGCAATCAAGGATTTTCTAAGATTTGACCTAGAGACCTAGTTTTTGACCCCATGTGACCCAAATTCGAACATGACCGAGAATATTCTAACAAAGTTTGAAGACGTTTGGGCAAAAATGTAGTCTCTAGAGAGCAAACATGATGTTTACTCACGACGGACGACAGGAGAAGGATACGGCATGATCACAATGGCTCACTTTAAGCAGATAGTGTTCAGGTGAGCTAAAATATTACGGAACCACTTGTATGCTTTTTGTGCTGGTATTCACGTACATGGAGACTGTTCGAAACTGCATAGTATATTTTACCAAGAAATATACGTCTTTGAAAGATTGGTTTATATAGAAAGTAAATTTCGGTATGATAAAAAAAGATTCAGTAGGATATATAGAAAGTAAATTTCAGTTTGATAAGAAAGGATTATGTAGGAAAAGAAAAAAAATGTTAATTATAATTCCACGCTTCAATCTGATTTGTACTTTGATTTTTGGTTTTTATACCTCCATAATGGCAAAACAATATTCTCTGCATTTCATCTAATTGTATAAATCTTCAATATACATAAAAAGTTAATCGGGCACCATTTATAAGTATTCATAGCAACGACTATTACTTTTCTTTAAACCTGAATTTGAACCATGCAGATATTTGGACCAATCAGATGTTTGTACAATGAGCCACGATGCACTCGACGAATTTGAGATTGTCGCCAAATCCAACAACCCAAAGTTTCTTTTCCGCATTTATTCAACTTTATCTCTAATATCTCACGTAAATGAGCAATTGACGGTGTTAGTCGCGATCAACCAATCAAATAATTCATTTAGACCGGACTTAAACTTTGAATTTTGTCGTCATTAACTGAATTATTCTGATGGTTTGGCGACTTAAACGCGCTTACGTAACTATAGCTTATTCAAGCGGTAGTTTCGACGTTTATATCGCACACCAACCCTTTCACTTTTTTGTTACATGCTGTTAGTCATATATCTTTAAAATAAAACACGAATTTTCATGGTGAAGTGGAGCTTCCTGTAGTAACTCAGTAGGCGTTGCCTTTAATTTGATCCGTAAATTTCATAAGGGGAATACTATTTGCAGGTAGAAATTCAGATGACAAACAGTTATATTTCGCATCATAATGTAATTTGATTTAAAAGGCAAAATTTCCGCTAAGTCATATGTCTCAGATTTTACAAGGAATGCATAGAAACCCCGAATCAATTTACACACTATCCTATGATCGCACCAAAAGTAAAATTGCTATTTACCCATTCCCACACATTGACGCTTAGGATCGCCTCTCTTTATAAAAGTTCTGGTAAAACATTGTGGAAAATGATGAAATTGCTTGTCACAAGCAATTTCTTCATTCTCCACAATGTTTTCTACCAAAATAGACAAAGATTTTAAAGATTTCATCAACTTTTAAATTGTCGTCTGCAACTTCTTTTAATTTGGACTGGTCTAAAATTTTATCGTGTGGGAATGGGTTAAAAACGATATTGTCGGAGTAGGAGAAATCCCCCTTTTCTTACACGTATCTCACACGTTAAGTATCGAACACGGAAACTAAATGACAACTTTATTTGAATCGTAATAGTTCGATAAATACGGTCTGAAACTTCTTTCAATGATGACCAGCCTTAAAGTTGATAATTCGTTATGGCTTGATAGACCTATAGCATGAATTCTCACCTGTATTCGCCCGAGTTAAAGATATGGAAAGTAATACCAAAGCGATCGTCAGGATATACATTGTGTAGCATTTACTCTGAAAAATAAAAGAGTAACTATCAAGTGAAAAGGGACCAATAGAGGAATGCCCATTAAACACAGAACACAGAAAAAACTATAAAAAAATTGAAAAGTCTCGGCAAAGGTCAATCTGGACAGCCCGCGTAGTTTAACCACTGTCGGCTTTTTTTTCACTTCTCTGTATACACTACATATAGATAAGCTGTTAGTTAAGCTTAGGCTTGTAAGCTTGGTTCTACCAAATTCTGAACTACCATAAAGCATGGAGCTTCAATACCGAAGTTATATTATTCTAAGAACATATAGTCCCCAGATATATATCTGTAAATGAACACATATTTGGCCAGTATTTAGCTTAATTGATTCCCAAACAATCCCCAACGCCCCAAGAAAAAAGGCTTCTTTTAGATTGGAAAACATTGTGGAAAATGAAGAAATTATCTTAAGCATACTTTTAGTGAGGTTAATAATATGTAAGAAAGTTTGAAGTGACGCGTGAATTTTCATCGAAAATGATAATTGTGATTAATCTCGAATCATTTAACACTAGAAAACATCGAATACTGTATATAATTCGTTAAGTTGCCACCAATCGATTTTTATCTCAATCATTGAGACAGGGTTTCTTACGTAAGCCTGTTTCCGCCAACTCGAAAGATGATGATAAGTTGACATATTGACAAATCGTGGCTTTCAATCGAATAACCAGTCGACAAATGGTATCATTAATTGAGAACAGAAATGAGTTTGATTGGCCGCCAATTTTGTTAACCTTGTTTGTTGGTTTAGCGACTTAAACGTCGTAACTACAGCTTTTCAAGCTGTAGTTACGACGTTAAGGTCACTAACGAACTATGGCAAGTATCATATAACAGAAATGTAAAAAGGAGGGTTGGTGACCTAAATGTCGTAACTACGGATAGATTAATCAGCCAATGTTTGATTTCAAAGTTTACTTCAAGTCTAAATGAATGAATTCATTGGTCGACTGATTATTTGATTGACAGTCGCCATCGGTTTATAGAAGGATCGCTGACAACGCCTAATGAGACCTGATATTGCACTTCCACGGAGGTAAAACAATATGATCTTGTACAATGTGTTTTCAGGGACATCAATAAACACAAAATCGTTGTTTGAGGACATGAACATCGTATCAACAGCTTGAATAAACTGTAGTAAAGACACTGAAGTCGGCAAACCAAATAAAAGTTCACTCCCGATCTAAATAAAGTATTTGGTTGGCAAAATCTTTATCGATTTTCAATTGACAGACATGATCCACAAATTTGCAAATCAAAATGGAACGACCTGTTGAAGCTAAGTGGGCTAACGATCTGCCGATTCTATGTTATATTTCGACATGTAAAAATATTATATTGCATTGTTAATTGATTTAACGCCACTTTTAACAATACTTCAGTCAGCACCTAATTTCTCACACTTGTACTACCACTATATCCTTCAAGAGCCCCCAGCTGTTATCCAACTTGGGTTCACGATTATCCACCCAAGGGTGGGAGACAAATATCGGAAAGGATATTTGATACGACCGGGGATCGAGCCTAGGACCTCATCATTGAGAGTTCGACTTATGAATTAAAAGAAAATATTAGGCTTACAAGATAGATCCAACCATTAAGAATATTGTTTGAATAAATAAGCTTATATTCCCATGCCCTGTGGTCATATATTTGCTGATGCTTCGCCATAAAAACTGTGTTTGAATATATTTTTCTGCTTTTGAAAAGAAATATACGTATATTTTTGGAATATATCTCAAAAAGTGATTATCAGGCGAACGAGCCCATTTTAAAGACTTTTAAATGTTTAACAATCTCTATTCGTTGATAGAAAAATCTCAAATTAGATTTGTAAAAAAATAAAGATAAAAAATAACATTTCAGACCTTACCCGTTATGATAGCCAAGCAAATTTAAAAAGGATTTTATCGTACGCTAATGGCTCGAATCAAGCCATCAGACCAAGAAACCCCCAAGGACAGAGCAACTGTAGCAAGCCTCTTCAAGTGTAAAAAAAATGTTTTTAATTAATTGACATTTGAACCGTGGGGGATCATTTTTTTATATTATTTTTATATATATATAGATATATCAATTATCTGTATTTAATATACTTGGGTGGTATTTTACTAATCTTATAACGATGAAAAAGAGCTGTAGGCTATGGCTTTTTCGCTGCCATGGGATCAACCGATCGCCGCTTTCGATCAAAATCGCCGTTCCATCAAATCATTCATTTAGACCGGAAAATATATCTCCCACATTTCAGACATGTCAGACATTTATGTATATCATTTGTTTTGGTTTGGCGACTTCAACGTCGTAGCTACAGATTATTCAAACAGTAGCTTCGGCATTGAGGACGCTAACCAACCATTATATATTGATACATGTTACTGACCATATTTTCCCAATTACATGTTTCTAATTCGAGTTTCCTGTTTGAGTTCAGTAGGCAGAACCAACTATCTTTTAATTGAAACAAGCTGATTTCAAGCTAGTCAAGATAAATGAAATAACATTGGCTTAATCAGCTCGTCTCAAAGAAATGAAGGATAATTGATTTTATTATATACCTATAAAAGATATGGATTAAAATCTGGCTAACTAATACAATCGACAGAAAAAAAAATCCGTATTCGTCGAGTATACCATTTAACACGGACTACTTTTTGTGAATTGACGTTTGGTTGTTTTTGTTTGTTTTTTTTTTTCGGAAATTTGGTTATTTCTCAATCATTGAAGAGAAATTTTTAATGTCATGCCCTAAAAGGAATATAATAAAAGGAATATTACAACAGTGTGTTTTTCTATGTGTTGTTATCGTGTTCTCGAATCGTATGTAGGTATTTTGTATTGGATTCTCGAACACAATAACAACAATTAGAAAAACACACCGTTGTAATATTCCCTTTGTTCTAGTTTAAGATCTATTTATCAAGAACAACAAGGTTATTTTATACGATCTGAACATATGGCTTTTGTTGTTCTCGAAATAAAAGATATATCGATCTTATACGACAAACAAACAATTATACATGTACTACATGTATTACTTTAATGCAAAAAGAGACTAAAAATACATATGAGCAGGCAAAATATTTTGCATGTGATAAATATGGTAACCTGATGACGTCATTATTGTCTCTAGTCACATTCCTGATGTTCAGTAGTGCAATAAAAGTATGGCTCAATTTACCAAAACAGTGGTTAATTACATTTTTTTTCTATGAAACACGTGAGAAATCATCGAGGAATCTTAATAATAGATCGAAAAGCATAAAATTAAATGAGGTAACCAATCCCATTATATCACATATAAGAATAAGTTTTGATCTCGCATTCCGAAAAGAAACCTGCTAAGTTAGTTTTCGAACAAGAGACCTTTCCTCAATGAAGGGCTTTACACGGGCTTTATGGAATCTAGCTTTGTCGGCAAGGTCGTATCCACACACACACACACACACACACACACACACACACACACACACACACACACACACACACACACACACACACACACAAATACAAACCTTGATGGAAACGCCCCTTTCAAATAAAGATCCTCTCACGAATATTTAATTATTATCTCCCTAATCACATAACCACACACACTTGTGAAAAATGGTGCCAAACGTAACCTACAAATGAAATGCAATTCCGTCGAGATTCGAACCTGAGACCTCTCTGTTTCGAAGCAAGCGCTGTAAAAGTAAACTTGTACGACAGAGCTGTATTAGCACCCAATCTACATTACCCACCTACAAACACTCATCTATCCGTGGACGAGAGATAGAGCGTCAGTTTCCCGATCAAGGGGTCATAAGGTCAATTCCCGTGAGTCGGGGAGGTCTGAATCCGATTTAGTTACTATATTTTCAAAAATTCATGATCAGTAATAAGTACCACAAGGATAGAGCAGTTGGCTTGCGACCTAAAAGTGAATAACCTATAGTTACGACGTTTAAGTGGTAAAATCAATAAAATAGCCCAAGAAAATGGCTGCAATTATCGGAGTTAAAAGTTAACTTCAAGTATTAAATGTAACATTTAAACTAGATTTTATCCGTCAGAAGACTATTCTTTTAGATAGAGCCGTCAAAAATGACGATCTGGGATTCTATTCTTGCACTATAGTAAATCTGCTGCGTAAATACGAAATCCTCCTTTTTCAATTGTCAACAAAGAAAATGACGACAAACAGAAGATTATCAGTGAACAAAAGCTTAACTCTCTGTATGACATATTCTTCCATTGGGGGATATTTAGCCGAACCCAGGATCAATTGGATACCCATGTGACACCTTCTCATACCAGTAATCAGTTCGTAAAAACCAAAAGGCCATTTTACGTGATCAATTTGAACTCTGGTTCCATGCAAAATGTCTGAATATTTTTAATTAATACTACAGCCTACTTTCACAGAGTGACGGCATATTGCTGAGTAACTCCTGTCCATTACCACATTTGTCATACTCATACATTGTTTAATGAATGATTTACTACAACCCAGGCTACTTCATACTTAGGAAAGACTGTTACCGATCTGGAGGAGGTGTTTGTATGTTCATTCGGGAGGATGCACATTTACGCCAGTTCCACTTGAAAACCTAGATGGCTCAGATGATTTCCGCTTGGAACTATTAATGCCAAAACCCATTATTGTTGGTACTTGCTACCTTCCCTTTCAAAAGACAGACTTACTGAAGAAGTTAAATAATTTCTGATCACAAATACGAAATGACTATTAAATAGTTTTTCTTAGTGAATTTGATATTTGTTCTTAGAATACAACTGGTTTTATAACAACATTCTAAAACTATTAATTCTGTGTCAAATTATTAAAGCCATATCTTCCCCAAAAATACACAACAGAATAAATAAGAAAAACATACTCGATACCCAACAGCATAAATGAATATGACGATTGAAATTATAAGATCTATGTAATTCTACACGGTAAGTCTACAATTCATAAAAAAGTGTCGATATTTTGATTTGTGACCCAGCACAATGTAAGATTTCTTTACATAAAAATATGACGCCAATGATAACATTTTATCTTTCGCTAGCCTTTCAAACGACTAGCTCGGTCAAGCAATCTCTTCGTTTTACATATTTTTTCCCGATTGTTTTTCTTGGGGGTGTCAAAAGGCGTCATTGTGACACAAAGGGTTAACGTAAATGTGCTCATAAAAATAACTTTTGAGATCTTCATTGTACAGATAATGATCAAAAGATCGCTGATAAAAAAAAATCAAGACCCCTGATGTTCTTTTTATCAATGTTAATACATAACATATGATAGATTAAAGATGAACTAGTGTTTGTCTCCCTAATTTGATCTTCAGAGCCCTATCTTAAGTTTAAACAATCTATCTTGTATTTGATCACTAAAGTAAAAAGGACCCTTCTTAATATCGATATACAAACGGAGAGTATGAGATTTTTTTCGGATCTTTTTCAAATCGTGTTTATTTACAATTTGAGGTCGAGTCGAATGCACCCGATTCTCCACCGGAAGCGCTCGCCATTCTTCGGCATTGACAGTTATATGCACATGTGCTGATTACTAATTTTTACGGACAATTACGTTTAAGTTATATTATTGAAATCCTATTGTAAAGCTGATTTTATGAACAAGCTTACTAATGCCAAATGGTAAGCATATTTATTGGCTTCCAACGTTTAAAAAAAGCATTGATTTCAAAGAATTTTTTTCGAACGTTCTAGACCAAGTAGCTCCTTTCAAAGAAATTAGATTAAAACAGAGAACAGAGCCATGGGTGTTTTTAGAAATTTTAGAATCTATCCCATCTAGACAAAAACTTTTCAAATGCTTCAAAATAAACAAACAAAAATAAAAGTCCTGAAGATTATTTGGCCTTTTGTAAGGCTTGAAATAAAAGCTAAGAGAATATGTAATCATGCAAAACCAAAATACTACAAAAAAAAGAGAGAGAAAAAAAACAGAAGAACATAGAAATAATCCTAAACAAATATTGAACTATTTCAAACATCTTAGAAACCAAAGTGAACCTAAAATCACTGTACTGAATATAGATGGGTAAAACTTCCAAGATAGTTAATCTATTGCAAACCACGGTAAAAACTTTTTATTACAATAGCCTCTCAACTAGTGAAAAACTCCCAAGGGGATGAGCAACTTTATATTTTGTAAAAAGAGATTGTGCTTTAAACAGAAAGTCAATTTATCTAACTTGAAACGTGTGACTGAGGAGCTATGTATTTTAATTGATTGATTGGATTGGGATAACGCCGCTTTTAACAGTATTTCAGACTTATCGCGACGGCTGGAGCACCTAACAATGGATTCTTGGTATTTTTCACACCAGTACTACAACTACATCCTTTTCTAGCCTCCAGCTGCTATCCCACTTAGGTTTACGATTATCCACCCATTTGTGAGAGACAAATGTCGGAAAGAATATGTGCCGCCGCCGGGGAATTTAAATATCTCTAAATATCATTAAAAGCACTGCGTTAGATGAAATTTAAATGATTTTGCTTCATTAATTAAAGTTCAAACTGCATTCAAAATAAATATTTCAATTTTTGAGGGAACCGTGTAAGAAGAACTCAAAATTGCCAAAGTTAAACCTTTATTCGAAAAATATAAATTAAAGAATCTTGCCCGAAAACTATAGGCCAATTAGCATTCTTAGTATTATGTCCAAGTTACTAGAAAAGGTTATGTACAGGCAACCTAAAAGATATATAATCAATGCTAATCTTCTTTTGGAATTCAAAACAGGATTAAGAAGGTTTTTTTTCATTGAATCTTGTTTGGTTAATCTAATGGATCACATTAATACTGAAAATTCTAAAGGAAATTTACAGGTATATTTCTACTAGACCTGGAAAAGTTTTATGATGCTGATGACCATGATATACTTTGCGAAAAGTTATGAGTCATAAGCATATAATTTGTTGTGTGGTTCAGGTCCTATCTCACTAACAGAAAAGAAACAGTTGAATAAAAAGCAAGATCTCTGACACTGGTTCAGAAAACTTTGTATTGTTTGTAATTGTTTCAATCTAGAATCAACCACTAGTAAAATGTCTTGGTTTAGTGATTTTTTTCTATGGAGATCATATTGTTAATAACATAGTCGGAAAAGTTAACCAAAAATTGGAGTTTCTGTACAAGTGCTTAGATCACACGTCAAGAAGGAAATGAATATACTAATTTCTACTACAATGGTATCAAAGACTGGAATTCGTTTCCAGAATTCATCAAAATATGTACCAGTAAATACAGAATCAAAAAAGCAAGTTGATAAATACTTTATTGATAATTTTGATATCCAATTCTACAAGTGATTTAACCTACTATTGAATAAAATCCTAAAAATGTACATTGATATTAACTTCTACCTAAACGAGCATAAATCATTTAATCATTTTTGTGGGTATTTTGGTCATCTTCATAGACCAGGAAACATGGACGCAACAAGAAATAAGCTTAAACCAAAGCTTTTGCGGGCCAATTACCACCAACATTTTTGTTTCATTTACATCTTTCTAGTTTATATAGGTGAATAGGGAAGCCCTGCTCACAACTTTTTATTCAAACTTTTCATCAACACAATAATTTTATATGCTTATCTAGAATAAACCTCAGTGTTAGCACGGAGATGCCGTATACCACTCCCAAAGGTATTCCAATAAAATTAAAAGTAATTATGAAAATTTAAACTATACACTAATCTCAACATGGATGGTAACATTTGATTTGAAAGTGCTAACACCGATTAATTTCGAACCGGAACTCTCTGTCGGAATCGGAGGGCGTGGCTAGCGATGCCAGTGCTCGGGACCAGCGATCTGTCAATTACAGCCAAGAGGAAGTTACAGCTATTTTTAAGCATATTGTTGGGAAAAAAAGTTGTTTTTCTAAAGATGTTTATGCGTTTCCCTTTTTTCTATTTAAAGAAACGTACGAAATTCGGTCATCATTTACTAAGGAGTACATGTTTGTCATTCCTGGCCAATTATCCTTTGCACACTAAATCTAGAGCATAGATGAACAATTCTAAACGAGCTAGCGACTTCATATGTAACCTTACCTAGTATTCTAGATTTGGATTTTACTATGACTTACTTGCTTTTCAAAAAGCCCTTTTAGCTAGTAAAGCGTCAGCTTTGATAGACAAACATTTGAGGTTTTTTCAGAGTTCAACCACTCAATCTATCAAATGCCTACGTCATTAAAAGTAGTTCTCATGTATTTCAGAAATATTACAAACTCTACATGCAAGTCAATGTACTAGGTATTATCAGCTCACTTAGGCACATTGTGTTCAAAATGAAGCTGATCGGTGTCTTCACTCTGCGCACTGCTTTGTATGGCAACATGAATAAACTTTATTCAAATTGTAAAGAACTCATTCAAAAGCATACTTTTTAACCTCTTTCTACTCCATTCCGCATTCTAAACAACGCAAGAAAAAAGCTGTGTAAATCATGGTAGACTATGCAGAAATTATTTGAAACAAGCAATTTCTTCAATATCCACAATGTTTGCTACCATATCAGGCAAAGACTTTCTAAATTCAATTTCGTCTACAATTTGGACCGGTCAAATATTTATCATGTTTTAAATGGGTTAGCTCCTGGATTACTTTAACCTCGTTTATTTATCAGGATAACCGTTGACATAGAGAGGCGAAGCCAACCAAACATTGCAATTTCTATTATATGTAACTGCTCATAAATTTTGCAAAATAACGCCGCTATATATGTAAGTCGAACATCCTGTTAGGGTTTAGAGGGCGTTGCCTAGCATCCATCGATAATCATTGACCAATCAGTGACCCCGCCCACTTAGTACTTTGGCCCAAACCATCGACTACGACTAGAAGTTCTGCTTCGATATTTAGGGCGTTATTTTGCGAAACTTATGGGCAGTAGCATGTTACAAATAAGTAGAATGGCTGTTTGGCGACATGAACGTGGTAACTACAGCTCCGGTTTGCTGTAGTTACCACGTTTAAGTGGCCAAACCAACAAATAAGGTTAGCAAAAGTGGCGGCCAATGTTGTAAGTCGAGTCTCAATGAATGATTTCATTGGTTGACTTGTTACTTAATTGGCAGTCGCGATTGGTCAATTGTAGAGCATGTCTGTTTCTTCTTGAAAGGCCTTTCTTTCAGTTAAATTGTCTGGAAACCCTTTATAATTGGCCATACTATTTAAATGCTAAGAGATAGAGGGCCTTCATTTTTCAGTTGGTAGTTGTTAACGATACGAATTTTAAAGCTTTTTCTTCTGGCTATAGATATCGATGAAATTTTACCAGTTTTTGACATCGCAGTTGCGGGGACAATATTTATAGACTTAATGTATTTATTTATTTGCGTATTTTGGGGTAGAAACCATGTGGATAACAAAGACATTGCTTGTAAGAAGACTTTCTTTTAATTTTCCACAATTTTTCAATGCTTTTTCTTTGGGCTGTAAAAAGCGGGACAGGAAAGGGGTCATAGCAATTTCATGACAAATAAGATTCGAAGATACAAGTAACTCATTTACCAGCGATTATTATGAGACAGTTTTTATCATAAGAAAATCAAACTCATGTAATTGCTTTTATTGACCAATCGTGGCTGCGACAATCAGTCGACAAATGAAAGTTAATTTTGAACCCCAACATTGGCAGGCATTTATGTTAAGCATTCGTGTTTGTTTGGCGACTTAAACTTCGTAACTACAGCTTTTTCAAGCTGTAGTTACGACGTTTAGGCCGCCTATCAAACTTTCTCCTTTTTCATTACATGCTACTGGTAATATATTTTGCAAAATAACTCAGTTAGATATAGCAGCTGGTCTTCCTGTCTGGCTGGGGGTAGGGCTAGCGATTTGTCAATTGGAGAATCGTTAGCCACGCCCACTGTCCTCCGATAAGGCAGTTCGATTGTGATAATAAATGACTAAATTTTAATTATCATAGTCGTAGAGACATTCAAAAGAGCAAATCGTTCGCTGGCGATCTAAACGTCGTATGTACAACTAATATAAGCCGTAGTAACGGTATTTAAATCGTCAAGAGTCGAAAGTGTTTGGATTATATTTTTGAGGTCACCATTTCAAGTCCGATCCAAATGAATGATTTGATTGGTCAACTTAAGTTTTGATTGGTAGTAAACGATCTGTCTTTTGAAGTTTGAAGTACTACCAAAAGCTGGGCAAAAATGTCAACAACTACAAATTGATAAATGCTGTTTTTCGGGACGAGTTTAAGCCATAACCAGAAGACAAAAGTTTAGATTGGTCCAATTTGAGAGAAGTTGCCGACGTCATTTCACAATAATCTAAAGCTAAAACAAGTGTCAAATAAGTAAAAAAATAATGAAAGGAGAAATTTCCTGGTACAAGTAATTTCTCCCTTTCTCTCATCGGTTTCCTACTTAATATTTATTCAGGGCGTTAAATCGTTTTGGTTTTCGTTGCTCTTCAGTTTCGTTCCAAGCGGGAGGGCGTACTCAGTGAAAACCGCCGTTCCATATTGTATAGCTCCAAACGGTTTGTTGCTACTGTGGGTTAATATATCTACATCGGCCTTTGTTTTTTCCACGTAAACAACCGTAAATTCGCCGTGATCGGGGACGTCGATCGTTGCCATATTTCGGGAAGCGTCTACGGCGATATTGTTCAAGAGCAGGCCATTTCTGTGAGTCGAAAGGATGGTTATCATTACCGTTTGGTTCTTGTAGTTTGGCCCTATCGGAGGACCAAAACTGGCGAAGAAGTACTTGTTGTTGTAACTAGTGACAGCCGGCAGATAAACCATGGAAGGATCACCGATTGTTTGGCCGCCAGAAGTTCGATTGTCAATATAACCTCCAAGACCAAACTGTGATACAAGGATTGGTTTAGAACTACTGACACTGACCGTTTCGCAGTCAAAATAATCGATTGTTATGTTCTGACCCTCGTGCTTAGTATAAGTAATGCTTGACTCGTTAGCCTTGATTGTAACCAATGTATCGTCCATTACGGTGACAACTTCAAGCCGATATATTCGTCTCGGTAGAAAACATGACGTCACGTATACGAATTGAAGTGATGTCACAGGAAGGAGCTGTTCGTACAGAGTGTCACAGGCAGCGAATTCGAATGGAACCTTGGTACACTCGTTCCCGCTGAAAATAGCCACGGGTTTGTTTGAAGAGACTCGGGTCCCAGTCGCTGAGAATTTACCAGGTTTATGGAGGTAGAACAGTTCTCCGCGAGATATGCTGTGGGATACTTTCTCCCCTGTCGTGTACGTTACGTATACATCTGTGTCATCCTTTACACCAACAACAGCAATAGCTAAATTCTCTGGACCAGCGCTTATTATGTAGTCTTTTCCAAGGGCAACTTCTGGTAAGACAAGAGCAGCGTCAGAGGAGCCGTACATACCGTTAAAAGCGTACACAGTTACGTCATCATCTGCCTCTATGAAAATTACGTTTTTCGAGACTGTAGAAGGCAATGTATTTTGAAAAGATTGGGGAATATCCGTAATTCGAAGAGGCGTCTCTGCGTTAATGTTGATCGTTTTATTATACGTTGATTGTTCAGAAGCTATTACTCTGATCTGAGTGTCTCGCTGTGAGAAGACAATCAAACCAAGGTTACCACGACCGTTGAAATTTTTGAAAAACGCTACGACGAACCGTGTCCCTTGCTCTGTTGATGTAAGTTCTATAAAGTAAAAAAGAGAAGCGATAATTAAATAATTTAATCCTTAAGTTTCGTCCATCAAATACTGGCGTTCTGATTGGTAAAAAAATCATACCTTCATGATCAAGATTTGGAGAACGTAGCCATTTTGTATGTATCCGCACAAAATAGTTCCAGACAAGAAAGGTATCCAAAATTGTAAAGTTTTTGCTTTTATGCTCGATGCTATTAAATCATAAGCAATGAAGAGAATACTTTTTTGTTCTCATGGAGGTATGAACCGACAAAAACTATTAGGTTTTACCTTTTAAATACAACAAATATGGTTCTTATTTCTTGAAACTTTTATGATTTTAATATCAAAATCATAAAAGAGCAAACAACAACAACAACAACAAACAGTTTGAGAGCCTTTTGGAACTTCTTAGTTCGATAGTATTTATTTCATTTTTTTTCGCTAAGCTATGAAACAATATTGGTAGACGAAACTAAAGTTAAATCATAATAAAATGCTAACTAATGAGCGAAAAGTTTTTTTTCCGGAGTTCCGTAAGAGTTGCATTTATATTTTTTAAAAAAATATGTCAAACTGAAAAATTAATGTTCTATAAAATGTGACAAAAAGACAAATGGTAAGTTGAATAAGCTGTAGCTACGACGTTCAAGTCGTCACATCAACAAATATGCTTCACATGAATGTCGACCAATGTCAGAGTTCAAAGTTTACTTCAGGTCTAAACTAACGATTTAATTGGTCGATTGATTCTTTGATTCAACAAAAAGCTCGTTCACACAAGTAGGTTACCATTGTACATGCAAGAACGACATGTTATTGAATATGATCTGCCAAAATGATAACCTGACTGTTTGGGCAGATTTAGATATTCTATAATTTCATCAACTAAAAGTGTCGTCTGCAATATCTCTAAAATATAACCATCGGGGTTCTGTGACAGCAATATCTATCCAATTATCATTTTCATATTCGTGGAGTAAACATTCACCCATTCCAAAGCCCTCCTTTTTACGACCCTCAAAAATAAAAAGCTTTGAAACACACAGTGAAAAATGTAGAAATTGCTTGCACCAATCAATTTCTTCATTATCCAAAATGTTTTTTATCTAGCAAGACGAAAATGATTGAAATTCCATCTACTTGAAATTGTCGTCTGCAGCTTTTATCAATTTTGGCTGGTCTAAAATTTCTGTTGTGTGGGAATGGATTAAATCGGGCCGAGCTAATACCTGTTGTACAGATGTTGTCTGGTACCTTGGTCCAAGCGGTCCCATTACACGATACAATGTAGTTTGGAATGGCAGCCATAAAACCATCATCACATTCCAGTATGGCGTCAGTAGGTCTAGTTGCTTTTGGTATAAATTTGCCATTTTTCACACGCGGTGGCTCCTCACAGGGACCATCTACAGTACAAAAGAGTAAAAATAACACATTAAAAAATATTGGGGCCTGCATTCAAGAACCAGTCCGAGACGTCTTTCTTTTGAATTTCATAACGAGGGACCTGATTCGCTGAAACTACAATTAGACCGAATACATCTCATTGGCAAAAGAACATATAAGTGGGACCGAATTTAACAAATACAATCAAAAGGAATTCTGAACGAAACAGTTTGACATTTTAATAAAATTAGCGACTTAACTTAGGTATAATACCTTTCACATAGCTCTTGCAATGTCTAGAGTTCTTAAACAAAGCAAGTCCGTTCAGAGAAAATGCTTCTCAAACTATATGTGTCGACAAAGTTACAATTTTAAAGAAGTTTTCAGGATTTTGGTAATAATTTTTGTCTATACGAGAGACATGGAGCCTATAACATTTCGATGGCCCAGTGCAAAAACATCATAAGTGGCCATTCAAAGTATAGACATTTATGATATTGTTACACTAAGCTATCGATTTCTTACATTTCGATGTTACATTTAAGATATCTATGTCACATGACCAATCGCTGGCCCCTCACAACTACTGCGTTTGCCCCGCCTTATGACTCAAACAGGAAGCACCGCTTCGAATTCAAAAGGCGTCATTTTGAAAAATTTATGGCTAGTAGTATGTAACAAAAAATAGAACAGCTTGAATAAGCTGTAGCTACGACGTTGAAGTCGCCAAGCCAACAAAACATCTTAACAAAAATGGCGGCAAATGTTGGATATCAAAACTTATTTTTGGTCTAAAAGAATGTTTTCATTGGTCGACTGGTTTTTGATTGATATGCGCGATTTGTTAATTGGTCAATCCAGGCTATAAATCAAAGAAAAAAGGCAAATCAATAATTTATTTTTATCTAAAGTGGAATTAAAACTCCGTAATTCCTATGAAATATATTTGCCAGTTTTAGTTTTAGTTTATTCAAGCTGTAGTAAAGACGTGTATGTCGCTAAAAAATCATCTTACTTTTTCATAACATGCTTCTGGCTATAAATTTTACAAAATAACACCGTTTAAAAATGAAGCGGAACTCCCTGTCGGAGCCAATAGGCGGGGCTAATTGAGTAAGAGGGCGGGGCAAGCGATAGGTCAGTTTGTCTATACACGCAAAGTTAGTAAAACTTTTGGAACCATACCGCCGCATGTTGTAGATTTCGCCACGCATTTCTTGTCATTGTCATCCCACTCTTGGCCTCCCGGACACTGCATGGTATACGTCATACCACCACTGCATGCTATAAAGGCCGTGCAATCTTCACAGAATTCGTAATTACCATTCGCCTTCCCCGAACAGTGTTTGATACAACCTAGAATTATTATCAAAGTACTGAAAGTAATGTAAGCTAGCAAAGTGGATTTTGTTAAGTAATTTTTATTGTCTAAGGTTATCATGATAAATAAACGAGGTTAAAATATCCAAGGAGTTAACCAAAGCCTGTCCTAATCATGCGATACCAGAAATATCGGACAGCAACGAAGTTGAGACAGTTTCTCAAGTCTAGACCCAACGTCGTTATGATCGGCATGTGCGGATCTATAACCTTGGGTTTAAACCAGGGATCAAGTCTCCCCGGAGTTTTGGATGAAATACGTTCGGAAAAATTGATAATGTATATATCATAGGAAAACCAAATTAAATACAGATATAATTACAGCTTTGTTATGGCTGTAGTTACGATATTTGTTTACCAAGTGACGAGTATTTTTAACGCGTACTTTAACCAATTCCCATACAGTGACGCTTTTGGACGCCCTTCAAGAAAAACAACAGTAACAAGCAATTTCTTCATATTCCACAAGCCAGAAAGTTGAAAAATGTAAATTTCATAAACTTTAAGTTATCGTCTGCAACACCTTCGAATTTGGACCAGTCTAAAATTGTGTCGGCTGTTAATGGGTTAATATTGTGATCTCCCGACACACTAACGAGAAAATCCTGGAACCACGAATGTTAGAGGTCTGAGTTCCAGTAAAATCACTGAAAATATAATTTCATCTTTAATCATAACTTATAATCACCCACTCATAAAAAATCTCTTTATCCAAAGTCATAACTTAAAACCATCTCTCACACAAACTCTCTTTATCCAAAGTCATAACTTATAACCATCTACTCACACAAACTCTCTTTATCCAAAGTCATAACTTAAAACCATCTCTCACACAAACTCTCTTTATCCAAAGTCATAACTTATAACCATCTACTCACACAAACTCTCTTTATCCAAGTCATAACTTAAAATCATCTACTCACACAAACTCTCTTTATCCAAAGTCATAACTTATAACCATCTACTCACACAAACTCTCTTTATCCAAGTCATAACTTAAAATCATCTACTCACACAAACTCTCTTTATCCAAAGTCATAACTTATAACCATCTACTCACACAAACTCTCTTTATCCAAGTCATAACTTAAAATCATCTACTCACACCGGACTGACATGATAATATATCAATTGCATTTCACTTTGCATTTTTTTTTTTTTTTGTCCAAAATAAAAAATTAGTATCAATTACACACAACAAACTGAAACGATGAAACTTTTATTTCATTTCACTTTGCAACCGTCTCTTTTTATCCAAAGTCAAAACTTATTACCATATACACACACTAGACTGATATGATAATACATCCATTGCATTTCACTTTGCATCCCTCTTTCTTTTATCCTCTTTTTTGTTACAAGCAATTTCTTAATTATCTACACTCTTTTCTTCCATAAAAGACAGAGATTCCCAATTTTTCACCCATTAAATACTGTAGTCTGCAACGTCTTTGAATTTGGACCAGCCTAAAATTTTGTTGTCTGGTAATGGGTTAAGACACTGATATTTGATTAAATGGGCTAAATACCCGTGATCTTCACGCGAATTTACAGGGGTATCGAAAAACAATTATTAAACCCTTTCCTGTTAATGCAAAATTTTAGACCTGTCCAAAAAATTCACAGGTTTAACCATTCAGAAGAGTAGAAAAATCTTGAGGAAAAAGAAGCAAATGCTTGTTACAAGCAATTTCTTCTTTTCCCACGATATTTTCTCTAGTATAAAATCAAAGGGATGTAAAAACAGGAGTTGTACAGGAAAGGGTTGAAAAATAGAGATGGTATACAGCAGAGGTCAACCATTGATAGTGTTTTGATTTCAATATGAAATAAGGTTTAATGACCGTGATGGGTGTAGAATCCATATCTAGAGTGAAAATTTTCGGTTTGGGTAGCCTGGGCTGCACATAGTCTAACCATGGTCGATGGTTTTCAGGAGTTCACATACCTGTATGATTTATCAATCATGGGCTTTTCTACAAGTCCATTTTTCAAGGTCTCTTGTCCAGGAACAATTAAATACCAGATCAAATATCGGTATGGTACAAAACCAATCTGGACGATTCATTATCCTAATGCTTATATTTATGGTTGCAAAACGTTGTTGTTAATAAAGAAAACGCTGGCTTCCGGCATTTCTCCATTAACAACAATGTTTTATAAAAATTTATGCATTCTATTTTTGATGTAGACAAATCCATTTTTATACTGGACAACTAGAAAACCATGTTACTTGTCCAGGGCCATGTTGAGAAAACCACCCGGTCCTTTCTTGCTTCCCGGCGGTTGCAAATATTCTTTCCGACATATGTCTCTCACTAATGGATGGATAATCGTAAACCTAAGTGAGATATCTACTGGAGGTTAGAAAGGGATGTAGCGGTAGCACTGGTGTGAGAAATACCAGGGATCCATTGTTAGATGCTCTAGCCGCCGCGATATGACTGAAATACTGTTAAAACTGGCGTTAAACACCATTCAATCAATCAATCAACCTTTCTTGGATCATTTTTGTCAACCTTTTTGTGACTATCCATTTGCCTATCTCATCAATAACAATCAGCATCAACAACATATGGTCTAGGGTATATTATTTTGAAGCATTTTTTTGTCTCTTTTTAAAATCGACCTCTATATGTAGCTTTATGAAGCTCTGCCAAATCACTGAGAAGCACAACCTACCCTCTTCACAAAGGTCATACGACGAGAGGACAGGCCATTGGGTGCCTTCACAAACAATCGTAAAATTTCTGTATCCTGGCTTAGGTTCGAACCCCTCATTGCAGGTCAATTTTGCTGTTGAATAGTATTCTCCGATCAGCTCGAACCCGCCATTATTCACATTTGGCACCTGAGGACATTCCAAATCTGTAAAAGAGTGGTTTGGAATTGAAAAGTAAATACAAATAGGGCCATATAGGTTACGTACTTGAATCGACGGACCTCTGCTCCGCGATTTTACCTCCAACATGGCGTTTCGACAAATTTCTGGCCAGTAAAAGTTCACATACAATAAAGCAATAATCGAATTCTCTTGTTACCAAATGTAGAGGTATGTAAGCATTTGAAAGAAGGCGATTAAGCTGATTTTGTAATGAAAAATACTGTTCATATTTTTATGAAATGAAAGAAAAGAATTTAAAAAAAAAAAAACGACGCGTTACAAGACGCCAAGTATGATATGAATGGAACTAGAATACGTTCCAAAGATTGCCTTGTCTGTGGTTTCCATGATGTATCAATTACGTCATTAGCTTCCATTAGCAATTCATTCGTTATCGAAATTACCCGAAGACTAACGACATCACCCGATAAATTCCGATCTATCAGTAACTTATCACAATGACTTAACCCTTTCCCGTTCAAATACGGGATTTTACGTTCCTTTGATTTTATACTCGAGAAAACATTGTGGAAAAAGAAGAAATTGCTTGTAACAAGCAATTTCTCCTTTTTCCACAATATTTTCTACCACATAGGATGGTTTCAGTTCAAATAGCATCCAGTTTTCATTGTCGTCTGCAACCTCTTTCAATTTGGACTAGTCTAAAATTTCCAAAAACGGGGAAAGGGTTAAGGGTCGAGGCAATAGCACAGTGGAAGCGCGTAGGACTCCTATTAATGGGTCCCGAGTTCGATTCCCGGCCACTGCGAATATGCTTTCCGACAATTGTCTCCCAACAATGGGTAGATAATCGAAAACCTATGTGGAATGAGAAGCCGGAAGCTCGGAAAAGATTTTGTGGTAGTTATGGTGTGAGAAATACCAGAAGTTTATTGTAAGGTTCTCTTGCCTCCGCGATATGACTGACATACTGTTACTAGTGGCGTTGAACCCAAATCATTCAACCAATCAATAAATCAATCAAATCAATCAATCACAATAAATTAAATTCATATTGAATTTAGTAGATTTTACTCATAGAAAGAAATTTTATCAGGAAAATGTCAACAAAGACTATTTGAGAGAGGATAATTTTCCTATATCATGTTTCATAAAAATCAGTTTTAGGGCCGCTTTAAAAGCATTGCATAGGGTTAATTCAACGTGAACCTTAAATCTCTTTCAGCCTGCATAATCCGTGCAGTTATAGACTACGATCAAGACTTTTCGCCCATCCTGGATGATCTTTTTTTGCAGTGTAGTCACTTATTTATACAATCGGCGGAGCATTATGTAACAAAAATTAGTTCTAGCCGGAAACAATGTAAGAAAACATAGTACGTTATCTCAGTAAACCCGGATTGTTCGGAAAAGGCTTAAAATTCTGTTTGATGTTTTGTGCTTTGCCCTGTTATGCTCTGATATCAAGTTTCCTTTGAAGACCAAACAGCTTTCTTACAGGAACCCTTATTAGATGCATTTTACCACAATTTTAAACATAGAAGATAGCGCCAATTAGGAAGTTTGTCACGTGAAGATTTAAAAATAGTTCACCGATTTACATCCGATATTTGACTGAAGGAATTGAACGAGGGGTTCCGACTTTTATATATAGACAAGTATTATTGTAAGATATGTGAGTCTAAATTTGCGGGGCTCTTCTGGGATACGCGAAAATCATCGACTCTTGTCCTACTGCGCGATCTGTGCATTTTGATCAGAGTCGACACTTTTCGCTTCTTTACGATTTTATGAACCTAGATAGACAAGCCTACCGTACTTCATGAATAATTTTGGGGTAGGCCATCTGGTTGATCTCTGCTATATTCGATGGTGTTTTTTTAAGGTTGTGTTTTGTGGAACATCACTAAGGTCCCTTTTCGCTTGATGGGTCACAAATGATAAATGGGCCTTCGTGTGGTATTTCCAACCATTTCATATGAGCGCCAAGTAAAGGCTCAGATCAGCCTGTGCATTCGCACAGTCTGATCAGAGTCTTCACTATGCGCTCTACAGATAAATACTCATTCAAAGCTTCTGTGTGCCGCCCTCATAGCGCTGTCGGTAGCTCACCAGACTCCCAATCTTCAATCATGGGATGTCATGGGTTCGATCCCGGGCGGCGGCAAATATTCTTTCCGACATTTGTCTCTCACAAATGGGTGGATAATCGTAAACCTAAATGGGACAGCAGCTAGAAACTAGGAAAGGATGTAGTGGTAGTACCGGCCTGAGAAATACCAGAAATTCATTGTTAGGTGCCGCGATATGACTGAAATACTGTTAAACGAGGCGTTAAACCCCATTCAATCAATCAATCAATCAATCAATCAATCAAAGCTTCTGTACCTGATCAGCAAATATCTTAAAATGATCTGGGTGTCTGTCCAGACTACTCCTTGTCTGCTCTCAACGCACGTGTGAAATAGTTGGAAATGTCACGTAAGGGAGAATGTGTTGATACATACAACGCTAAAACATACCCACCTGACTCGGAAATACAGAGGTCCTCAGTCTTCACGCCCCAGTCAGAAGCGCCCTGTTTACACTCTATTTCGTAATTCGGTATTTTCGGCAGGAAACCTGCATCACATTTCAATGCGGCCAGAATAAAGTTGATGGGGTTTAACGTGAATTTTCCGTATGCAACGTGGGGCAAGGGACCACAAGCTAAAAAAGAAATATGTCAACATAAACAAAAGATTTATTTACAACATAACCTATAACACGGGAGTGAAAGAAATAACCTGCTGAATATCTGCTGAACCTTACATATGAATAGCCCCGCATATTTAAGTCATATTTTTTATCCCATCAGCATTCTTTGCAGGCATCCGATAAAGGGTCATCATAGGATTCTGGTTGAAATCCATCGACTAGTTTCTGAAATGTAGATTTTTTATTGTGTACCATAAGTGGAATATAGCCCTCGCCCATAAAAGCAATGTCGTTTTTTATCCGATCACCATTGAAAAAAAGAATTGAAAGTTACCAAGGAAATAAAATCGCCCATAAAAGCAATGTCGTTTTTTATCCGATCACCATTGAAAAAAAGAATTGATAGTTACCAAGGAATCATCCCTTTGAAACCAAGTTAAATCCATCAACTGGTTTCTGAGAAAAAATGAATTAATCAAAACGAAAGCTTATTCATGTCCAATTTGTTTATACATTTGGTTTTAATCAAAACCAAAGCTTACGGACGGACGCACTAATGAACACATGACGAACACAATGCTATGACAATAACCCGATTGCATTCAGCCAGTTGAACTAAAAATTACAATGGCCGACCTGGAGGCTCAACCTTTTTTATCTGACCAATTTAAAATTAAAGGGTTTTCATGCATAAAAAGGTGCCATTTAAAACAACGACGAAAAGCGGGCGTTGACGCAATCTCAAACGAACTGCTGCACTAGTAAAAATGATAAAATAATATATATCAACCGTTATGTATTACTTCTGCGCGTTATGGTATTACAAAAGATGCATATTGACTGATCAAGGGTCACGCCAACTTCCTCCGATAGGAATTTCGACTTAAATTTCAATCGGATTTATTTTCAAAATTTATGGCCAATGACATGTTACAGTTTGCAAAAGCTTTTGATACTGCCGTTAACTCATTACCAGACGACAAAATTTTAGACCGGTCCAAATTGAAAGGGGTTGCAGATGACATTTTAGACTATAGGAAATTTCAGATTTTTCTGACTATCTGTGTGGAAAACATCATGGAAAATGAAGAAATTGCTTGTGAAAAGCAATTTCTTCATTTTCGACAATGTTTTCCCAATTACTTTTCTAGAAGGGCGTCAAAAAGTGTCCTTGTGATGGAATGGGTTAAGTCGCAAAAACAGCAAAACGGTTGACTAGTTATATTGAATAAAAAGGAATGATTTGGTTGATATATTTCTTTCTTTATTATTATTATTATTATCTATTTACATTGCGATTCGTCAGTTCTAATAAAGAAAATACAAAAATACCTACCAGAACAGGTCGATGAGGATTTCTGACAGAAGTGTATATTCTTGGCATCAAAAAAGGTGCCTTTGGGGCATTCCTGCAGGAAGGGTCTTCCAAACACACACTTAGCAAACTGGGTACACGTATCACACAGTTGATAGTTCCTTATCTCAAGACGTGGACAACTAGTTATGCTAAGGACATCCGATATTTTGGCAATACAATCTTAAAGTTGGAGAGAAAAGGTATATTATGTTGATTCGGACCAAGTGAAAATCGAATACAAACACTACTCGATGCGAAGCGTAAGCTATTATCTAGAATTGTTTCTGTTTTTATACTATTAAACTATCCTGGTACTAGGGAATTGTCAACCTCATTTACAAAACCAGACTAAACGTTCGACGAAAGTTACATTATTCGTCCCAAATCTTGGCCTGGAGATCCTGGATAAGGCAACTCCCGTAAATGGCCAACCTTAGATGCCAAAAGTAACATGAAAATGCCCCGAAGCAGAAACCAAACCCTTTCAATTTTTTTGTATATTTAATTAAACTTAAATTTGAAACTGGCCGGTTTGTAAATTACATCTAGTAAAATTATGATGGTCGATATGAAGAAATCTTTACTTACCTCATTAATGTATTCTTCGATTTGATACAGATCTTAATGAATTTGTATTTCTTTATATTTCATTAGTATCGTTAGATTGTATTGGGTTTTGCGTCGTTTTGAAAATCTTCCAGTTATCTAACGGTATACATGCATTCATAACATATTATTAAACCCATTACCAGACGGCAAAATTTTAGAACGGTCCAAATTGAAAGAAGTTGAACAATTCAAAGTTTATGCAATTTGTGGTTTTTCAATTTTTTGGATTGACAAACATTGTATAAATTGAAGAGATAATCTGATTGCAAGATGAAAATGATGTTAAAGGTTACACATTTTCTTTAAAAAAAACTTTATTTCATAAAAGAGTTTTGGGTTTTATGATCTGAAATACAGCACATTTGAAAATAATAACAATGAAAAAAAAAAGGTCATAAACATGTGACCAGTTAAGATTTTCCTGTGATCCCTACAACGAATCATTTTCACTATCCTCGGGTATTTGGCAAATAAAGGAGAAAAACGCGACAACAAAACAGTTATCAATATTGTTTTTGATTCTATATCTTATTTTTTTCCCGTTAGCCCTTTCCTGTTTTCAAAATTTTAGACCTGTCCGAATTCAAAGGTTTTACAGACGAATATTTAAAGTGGATTTAATTTGAAAAAATAACCATTTAGTAGGGTAAAAAATATTGTTGAATAAGAAGAAATAGCTTGTCACAAGCATGTTCTTCTTTTCTACAATATTTTCTCAATTAAAGAATCACGGGGACGTAAAAGCCAGGGATTGAATAGGAAAGGGTTGACACAGATCTGTTTTGAATATCGTTCAATGCTATGGCGAGCCCTACCTTGTGCGAGAGATTGATTAACTGCCAACATCACGAGGATAGTAGACACAACGAGTCTAAAAACTGTAGCCATTGTATCTGAAAAAAATCAAAGAACTGAGGGTTCTGTGAGCTGGCAAAGCATGGTTTTGCTAAGTATTCTTCTTTGTTAAAGGTTATCATGATAAATAAAACGAGTTTAAAGTAACCAAGGAGTTAGCCCCTTCCCACACAATCCCTCCTTTTTACGCCCCCTTAAGAAAATTGTTCTGGAAAACTATATGGAAAATGAAAAATTGCTTGTTACAAGCAATTTCCGCATTTTCCATATTGTTTCCTATCAAGAGAGATAAATATTTGAGAATTTTCAACAATTTGAAATTGTCGTCTGAGACTACTTCTAAGACTCTGATCAGAGTAATTTTGAACACAATGTGCTCAAGTTAGCTAAATAACTTGGAGATGATTTTGCAGGCAGAGTTTGCAATATTCCTGAAAAAGGAAAGAACTACTTTTTATGGCAAAGGCATTCAATGAATTAGGTGGTTTAGCCTTTGGCGCTTTGCTAGCTAAAGAAGAGATTTGCCTGTTTCAGTCAGTTTTCTCAGGTCCCTTGTTTGTGAGATCGATCAAACTTTAACTTTGAGAGGGTCGAAGCATACAAGCATAAGATATTATGTTTAATCTAACAAAATTAATCACACCATTTTCTTTGTCTGCTTTCATCGGATATAAATGAGCAACAAATTACACTATATCATCAACGCATCGCTTGATACAAAACATAAAATTTTATTTTATAACTTCATGAAAATAAAAGAGAATTTCCTTCTTTGCATATTACTATATGATTGTATTGAGACGAATATTTGAAACAACAGCAGAATTTTGTATGAAGTTTAAATATGAATTATTTGTTTTTGTTGTTGTTGTTTCCTTTGATACAGAAAAGCGAAGCCCGGTTAGCTTTATGTTGGCATAGTGATGTGCTCTAGATCAGTGGGTCGCAGGTTCGAATCCCCGATTCTGCCAAATTCTTTCCGACCAATGACAAACGGCAACGCGACTTGAGTTATTAGTGTCTCACCGATGGATGAATAATGAGCCGAGCGCCTTAACCCATTACCACACGACAAAATTTCAGACTGGTCTAAATGGAATGAGTTGCAAACGATAATTTAAAGTTTATCACATTTAAGATTTTTTTCTACTTTCTAGTAGTAAACAATTTCGAAAATGAAGAAATTGATTCCAAATTGATTTTCCTTTAGGGCGCCATTAAGCGTCACTGTGTCGGAATGGGTTTATGGAAACTATGGCTCGGCCAGATTCAGGTGACTGTATTGGCTAGATCAACGACAGGAAGCTTGGTTAGGTACATCGGCCTCCGCGAAATACGTTGAATACTGTTGAAAGCAGTGTTATTCACCAAACAACCAAATTATAATTTTAGACAGAAAGGTCTTTAAAACATTGAATGCATCAAAGTAAGTATGTAAACTGCTTGGAGACGAAGAATGTCGCCTTCCCGATTAAGAGGTACCGGGTTCGATTTTCGTTTTTCGACATAATCGGCGCGAGTACTGACGCCCACGTGATCGTTTAAGTCATTGTTTGATGCTTTCATGTTTTGATCCCTTCGGCACAATACTAACTAGACAGATAAAAGGTCCGATTTCCAAAAAAAAATTCATCTTGCCTTATTTGAAAGTTAATCAGCGATTAGACATAATCGATTGTTATTTTTTGCAATGATTTGTTGAACGAACACTGCAGATTCTCTTAGCGATATTTGCAACTTAAAAAGAATATCATATTTTAATTGACCAATCGCTGGCCCCGTCCACTTACCCCGTTGGCCCGGCTCATTGACACCGACAGGGGGATCCGCTTCGATATTTAAAGGCGTTTTTTTTTCAAAGTTTCTTGCCAGTAGCATGTTACAAAAAGGTTGCCGATCTAAACGTCAAAACTTCTGTTGAAAAAGGTGTAGTTACGACGCTGAAATCGCCAAAACCAACAAAAAAAGATAACAAAAATGGCGGTCAGTGTCGGAGTTCAAAACCCATTTCTATTCTAAATAAATGAATTAATTGGTCGACTGGGTTTTTGATTGACAGCTGCGATTGGTCAATTAAGTCGTTATCGTCATTATCCGAAGAATATTAACCCCATCCGATAAATTCCGATGTTTCAAAGTAGGGTACAGGGATTGTATCACATTAGGGTTAAATATATATAGTGAATTTTCTAGATTCAGCACGAAGAAAGATCGTGAATATAAAATTAGTAACTATTGGAAAAGCAGACAAGTTTTCTGTATCGAATTCTCATGAAAATGTGTTCAAAGGCCGCTTTGAAACAACAACAACAACAAAACAAAACAAGAACAAAAAAAAAATTTTATAAGTGACAGATCGCGGAGGTGAATTGAAATATCTATCAACCTATCAAATCATTCATTCAGAACTTTGATCTTTGAGTCTCGACAATGCGTAGCCGATATTCACATGAAGCAGTTTTGTTAGTTTGGTGTCTTTGACGACGTAACTACAGCTTATTCAAGCTGTATTTACGACGCTTAGATCGCCAACCAACCATTTTACTTTATTTTTACACTATACAGACCGTGATTTTTTCAAATTAACGCCGTTCAACATGTTAGTACAACTTTCTATCGGAGCTCAGTTTGGGCTCAGTTGGCGTGACAATTCTTCCGCCAATTGTAAGCTACGAAAACGAAGTTTCTCAATTCAGCTCAAGTGGCTGGAGAAATATAAATTCGATGCTACCATATAGGCTTATTATAGATAGTCACTTTCCCTCCAGATGTTTGAACAAGAAGAAATATTTAATAATGATCATTACGAAAAAAGATAGAAAAAGATATCATTATTTCTTATAGAAAATATAATTTTCCCCTTACTAGTTTTGCTATCCTACAAGTAACTGTTCCCAACTAATATTAAAATTTACATACCCAGATAGATAATTTTAATTACAACGAGTCATATCTAAAAAGGTGTTGTAATTTATGCTATGGGTAAAGGTACTGAGCTTTGAAATCACGGACCAATCGCTGGCTCCACCCACTCAGTCCGTTGGCCACGCCCATTGACAGGAAGTTTAAAGGCGTTATTTTGCAAAGATTATTGCCGGTAGCATTTTACAAATAAGTAAAATGGTTAGTTGGCACCTTAAACGTGGTAACTTCAGTTTGAATAAGCTGTAGTTAAGACGTATAAATCGCCAAACCAACAAAAATGAGTCACAAAACGGCGGCCAATGTCGGAGTTCAAACTGAACCTTTAGTCTAAATGAATGTTTTCATAGGTCGACTGATTATTTGATTGACAGTCGCGATTGGTCAATTGTAGAGGAATGCCAGCAAATTTAGCCGGTCATGTAAAAATAGTCATTTTTAAGTATCTGTTGTACGAAAAGATCATAATCGACATGGGTTGATAAAAACTAGCAGTCAGGCCAGGCCCATTTCTTTCAAAATCATTTGATCGTGCTTTTTTCTTTGGGACAAATCTTTATTAAAATTGCAGAATAATATTACAAAACAGCTCGTCGTTAGGCGAGCAAACCGTCGTAACTACAGTTTTTTTTTCATGCTTCGTTCCTACTCTTTCCAGGGTGGATCCCCGCTTTATAAAGCAAGAAATCTCTGTAATCAGCCTAGCAGGTTACTAAGCTGATGTAATCAAGGCTGACAATCTACGTCATATCCTACGTCATGTTAATACTCTCTTAAAATATCAAATACATTTCGGATTATTTTTAAGTCTTCCTACTCCGTCAACAATGGATCCCCGCTTTATAAAGCAAGAAATCTCTGTAATCAGCCTAGCATGTTACTAAGCTGATGTAATCAAGGCTGACATTCTACGTCATAGGCTTATGTCATGTTAATACTCTTAAAATATCAAATACATTAGGGAAGATTTAGTCTTCCTACTCCGTCAACAGTGGATCCCCGCTTTATAAAGCAAGAAATCTCTGTAATCAGCCTAGCAGGTGACAGTTGGATTTGCCAAGCTGATGTAACCAAGGGTGACAATCTATGTCATACGTCATGTTAATATTCTTAAAATATCAAATATATTCGGGTTTTTTTTGTATGTGTGTGTGTGTGTTTGTGTGTGTGTGGGGGGGGGGAGGGGACTTATTAATACTAAAATGCAGAATTTTTGTAGGAGACTAGCAAATCCAGTTAAGTCGTCCAAAACATATGTGACATTCACAAGTCAAATCAAATACCGGGGACAGCTCGAAAAGGGGTGTAAAATATGAAACAAGTTATTTTGGTCTAGGCCTCTTATTGTACTCTAGTTAACCCATTACTAGACATCAAAATTTTAGACTGGTCCAAGTTGAAAGAAGTTGCAGACGACAATTTCTAGTCGATGGAATTTCAAAAATCTTTGTCTGTTCGGGTAGTAAACATTTGGATAACGAAGAAATTGCTTGTGACAAGCAGTTTCTTCATTTTCCACAATGTTTTCTGAAGCTGATTTTGGAGGGAGTCAAAAAGCGTCACTGTTTGGGAATTCGTTGAAGGAACTAAACTGCTTTAATTCCTTGGTCGTTAGGTTGGGCATTGGCAGGTCCCACGTTCAATTTTCGGCGAACCTTCGCCCTTCATTGGTTCACACATTCTGCGCGAGTACTTCTATCTACTAAGACAGAATCGAGAGGGACTTTTCTAGATTGTAAAACTTATTCTCTTAAGTAATTTGAAATAAACGGATTTAAACCAAAGAAATCTCAATGCATGATGATTATTATATCTTCAATTTTTAGGTTATCTTTCAGTAGAAATTTAGACCCCCCCCTCCCCGAGGCAAAATATTACAAACCCACATGAAAAAATAAAACATAAGCACCTGCTTTTTTATGAAAAAAATATCCAAGAAATCTATGTTTTGGTGACATTTCAAAATCCCAGATTTTTAAACGCGGATGACAGATTTAGTATCATAACAATCAGTTCATTTATCATTCAGAAAAATTCATCAGTTAAGTTTGATTCTCATCTTTATGCCATAATAAAACTAACATTGTCAAAATTATTGGTATTTTGACACTCTAATTTAAAGATTATTAAACATAATTAGCATGAAATCAGCATTTGAACCAGAATGAAGATTCCCTAACCCTATAAAACGAAATTAGCATTTAAAGCATGTATATGTACATAAATCACGAATTTTTGATAAACAAATCGCCACCTCGTCTAGATTTTATTAGCGCTCTTTCTTACGTTTGGCTAGGTGAAAATCAGATAATGTTTGCTTCAAAATACACGTGCCGATATTACGACGTTCATGCAAAACGGAACTATCTCTAACGTGCAAAAAAAAAAAAAGAATAAATAAAAATAAAGAAACTGCCCTAGCCTGACTGAGGAGACTAAAAAAGACCGACTATTTTTTATATTGCTGGTTTTCTGAATAAAATGTACATTTTACCGAACTATATTAATAAGTAGCACGTCTTGCTGAAAAGGGCCTCATTGGTGCTGCGAAAAATACCTTGTTCGACCAGGGTCGAAACTTTTCGCTCTATGACAAATGTCAAATTTCTGTCTCCAGAATGGCTTTTCTACCTCACTATAATCATTTTCAGAACTTGACCTCTAGTTGACCTCTGATCAACCTGAATCCGTTTCTTGTTAGCAAAGCGTCAGCTTTGATAGCTTAAGTTAACAGACAAAAAATTGAGGTTTTCTCAGAGTCCAAACGAGTGCACACTGTCACTGGCGGCTTAACGACTAAATCCACTGAATGTCTACGCTCCAAAAGTAATTCTTGTGTATACTCGAGCATATTGGGTTCAAAAAGGACTGGCCACATGAATTAACTTCGTTCAAATTGTAGAGAATATCTTCAAAAGCATGCTATACAACCCATTCCCATTCAATCCCGCTTTTAAGAATCTCCCATAAAAGGCTTTAAAAAACACTGTGGACAATGAAGAAATTGCTTGTGACAAGCAATTTTCTTCAGAGTCCACAATGTTTTCTACCTTACAAATGGCAAAGAAGATTATATAACGAAACAACTCTTAGCTAGCTTACAGTACTTTCAGTGCTTTGATTTCAGATATTGTTTTACTGACAAAATGCATATCGATCTGTCTCAGCCGGGAACGATAGTGATAGACTCCTTATTTTTTTATTTCCTTTTCTGTAATTATAAAATGATCCGCATTAGAAACATTTCAGTCACGTTCGATTAGATTCTTACAGTTTTTAAATGGATATGACCTTTTCAGAAATACTTCTTTGTTTATTCTTAAAGACCTGAACCTTCCCCTGAAAGCTTTAGGGGACTCTAAGGTAATGATTTTAGTCAATTCCATCTGGCGGAACAAACGTGACAACTAGCATGTGGTAAAATGCGGCTAGAGAGTCCACTAATATGCTGATCCTAATTGCCGTAAACCTTTTTTTTAGCCCTTTTAGTTCAGAGGAAGAAGTTTTCAAATACTTCTTTTTTGAAATTGTCACTTGTATTCTATCGCAAATAAGATTTTAATTGCAGATTAATTCTTAGAGCAATTTAAAAGGAACAAGATTCTATTCAAATTTTTGTTGGAATTTACTCAGACGGTTGGATAGATAAATTGTTTACGGACGCGTTTCTACGGACGTCACGCAGATGCAGTGTTACCATAATGTCTCAAGAAAAAAGACCCTTTAGATATTCACCTCCTCTAAAAGATAGTCTAGATACCCGTTAAAAACTCTGTAATGGATTTTATAGCAATACCTACGACTTTGGAGTGAAAAAAATGTCGAATATTTTTGTATACTACATGGAAGATGTTTCTATAGAGGAAAAATGAGTAAATGATAACGCACGTTCGTTACCAAGAAAATGACGTCACGTAATGCATGTAATGACGTCATTTTGCAAACGGCGTTGTAAGTTTCGTGGAATATCTTGAATCGATAAAGTGCAGGTATCGATTTATCCAAAAAATTTGCTTCATACTATAATTACAATATCAAATTCGTGCACATAAAATGCCGAAATAACCCTTGTCATGATGAACCTGGAATTTTTCTGTTTTGGTAGGAGGTACAGAAAAAAATCCGCCTGCAATTATGTGCAGTCTGATCTTGATCCACACCTCCTGCTTGTTCCCTTTCAGCCAGAGTTGTTAAACATGAGTTTTTGAAAAGGAATATTGACCCCCATTAAGACCTTCCAGTGCTGTCAGCCCTTTGATTTTAAAGCAATTTCAATTCAGCAAGACTAGGGCTAATTACGCTCGTCAACTAAAGCCGATAAAGCCTCGACAAATCCTCGTTTTATATGTTTAAAGATTACTCGTTTAATAAACTAGGTATTTCATGACCACTCATCAATATCCTCTACATCTCAAATAAAAAACTCCCCGGCGGCACATATCCTTTCCGACATCTGTCTCTCACCAATGGGTGGATAATCGTAGACCTATGTGGGATAGCAGCTGGAGGCTAGGAAAGGAAGTAGTGGTAGTACTGGTGTTTGAAATACCAGGAATCCATTGTTATGTGCTCCAGCCGCCGCGATATGACTTAAATACTGTTAAAAGTGGCGGTAAACCCCATTCAATCAATCAATCGATCCCCGGCGGCGGCACATATTCTTTCTGATATTTGTCTCTCACCAATGGGTGGATAATCGTAATCCTAAGTAGGATAGCAGCTGTAGGCTAAGAAAGGATTTATGGTAGTACCGGTGTGAGAAATAACATGAATCCAATTTGAGGTGCTCGTGCCGCCGCGATATGACTGAAATACTGTTTAAAGTGGCGTTAAACCCCATTCAATCAATCAATCCCATGAAATACTTCGAAAGATACCAAGATCTAAAACGTCCATGCTCGTGTAGTCCTATTGACACCATTAAATCAAAAAGTAAAAAAATCTAATTTTTTTTATGTAATATGTCTACAATTTAATTTTCAGTTTTGTCTATCGTAATCAAGTGTTCTGATTGGTCGAAAAAATTGTTCATAACTCAATGAACAACATTTTGAGCCCGCAGCAATTTGTATACATCCGAAAAAATAGTCCCATACAAAAAGGTATCATAATTTGTATAGTTTTTGCTGTTTTCGCTCGATGCTATTAAATTATAAGAAATGAAGAGAATATTTTTTGTTTTCATGAAGGTATGAACCGAAAAACTAATCAAGAATACGCCAAGTGGATTAATTCATAAGTGTGATTAGTTTTTTTCGTTTCATACTCCCATGAAATCAAAAAATATTCTCTTCATCTCTTAGATAAAAAATGTGATATATCAGAATGACAGGAAGCCATTAATTAGTTGAAGTCTTACTTGGAAAGATGTTTATAAAATTTAATTTTGAAACTGTAAGAGACATGGCACTCAAATAAATCATACAGAATCATCATTTATAGAAACAAAGACAGCTTCTTTAACGAATAATTTACATCATTAAAGGGGGGTATCGATGTTTCTTAATCCTTGATAAGAAACATTTCCTAATTTGAGATATAACTCAAATGAACATGTAACAAATATATGAGTCGTATACTGTCTTTATGGTAATCTGATAGGCTAAAGTTGGCTTTTTCAGGTTATCTAGGAAAGGTTAATCGGAAATCCACGTGATTTTTAGAATTCATGGCAATCGGTTGTCGACGCAGCATGACCTCATTTGCATCTGACCAAAATCCAACAGAAGTGACAAGGATAACAATCAACGTTTCGCCAGTTTTGAACTGATCTTTACAGACTTGAAAACTGGCTAGCGAACATAAATCCTGATGACGTCAAGAAGGCGTTTGTTTGAGCGAATTTAAAACTGAATGCGTGACGCAACACGTGACTTCCCAATATAAATTGCAACTGTCTCGGTGTAATCTAAAAATAGATGAAAAGCCTAAGTAGGCTTTTCGGGAAGTACCCTAGTTTATTGTGATTAACGGGATTCGTAAAGCTACCTGCCAGAATATTGTTTTCAAAAAAAGTATAAGAAGATAATTGAAATATATGACATAAAAAATCATCGATGCCTCCCTTTAAGAATTCTCAGGAAATTTCAAAAGATTATGTTGGCACGTGTATGGAGTGAGAGAGAGAAAGAGAGTGATGGGAAAGGGGGAGAAGAAGGGAGCGGGGGTTGATTCAGTGTTGAATAGATTTAAATTTCATGGAAAGAATAACAAAATCTGTATTTTCACCACCTTTCATATCTAGATATTCATGAAATTAAAAATCTATTGGTCTTATACGAACACCGAACGCTTATTCAAGTTCTTTACCGTAAAGTGAGACACAGTATCTTTTTTCAGACATAATCTATGAACGCGCGATATTTTGCTTGTGATTTATATTGCAGCCTAATGACGTCACCAGTGTCTTTGGCTCCGCAGATGTTACGTTCAATAGCGCGAAATGGACAAAGCAAGACTAAATCCTCCAAAACGGTGAGTTCTGATATTTCATCGTTTGTTTGTTTGTGTGTGTGTGTGTGTGTGTGTGTGTGTGTGTGTGTGTGTGTGTGTGTGTGTGTGTGTGCGCGCGTGTTTTTTTGTTTTTTGTTGTTTTTTTTTGCGTGTTTTTTTTTTTTTTTTTTCAAAGAGGTTATCAAGCGACAATCTACCGAGATATCTTTATAATCCACTGAAAAAACAAAAAAGCTAAAACGTGTTCTGAACATTATATCTTTGTTTGGCTAACTAAATATTCTGAGCATTCATATAGCACCGGCTTGACGCTAGCCTGTGTACTGGTTTTTCTCCTTAGGGTATTTCATTTAACCCATTACCAGACGGCAAAATTCTATACTAATTGAAAGGACTTGTGATAAGATACAGGTATGGTAAATGCGACTTGAACTTAGTTAATCTTGTAATTTTCAAACGATTTTAGCTCGAAAAACAGAATATTGCAAAAAACGAAAATAATTTAACAATATAAACAGTTATTATAATTTTTATGATAATGATATAATAATGATAATAAACACCACATTTGTTGAATATTTTCTAGTAAGTATTCATATTTTTTATGAAAGAAGCGTGAAATGATATCATGTTGTTACTGTTGAAACCTTGAATTATTTGTACTTGAAGTTATTTTTTTATTTCATTTATGTATCATTATATATTTATGATAAAATCAAGTAATTAAAAATTTGATTACCATTTTTAGCTAGCAAAGCGTCAGCATTGGTGGCTTAAGTTAACAGACAGAGTTTTGGAATCTTCTCAGAGTTCAACGTGAGTAAACTGCCTCTGGGGGCTTAACCACTAAATTCACTGAATGCCTACTCCAGAAAAAGTAGTTCCTATGTTTTTTGGGAATATTGCAAACTCTGCCTGCAAGTTCATCTCCTAGGTATTTAAAGCTCACTTGAGCATATTGTGTTCAAAATGAGCGTCTGAAGAAAGATGTTTCGAAAACATTTTGGACAATGAAGAAATTGATTGTAACAAGCAATTTCTTCAATTTCCACAATGTATTCTATGGCCTACATTGCAAAGATGTTCTTAATTCGACAAACTTAAAATTGTCATCTGCAACTTCTTTCCACTTGAACCAGTCTAAGATTTTGTAATGTTGTAATGGGTTAACTCCTGGGGTACTTTAATCTCATTTATCATGATAACCTTTGACAAAGAAAATTGCTTAACAAAACCATGCTTTGCTAGCTTAAAGTACTTTCAGTACTTTGATTATCATTTCTGACAGAAATCGCACCATTATTTTTACATGGTAACTTGGGCAGTATAGAAAATCAGACTAGTAATAAAATCGCAATAGAATGTCCTTATTTCTTGGGAAATAATTTGAGCCGTTTGTGTCTTAGAAATAGCCAATCCCTGAACCATTACCTGTTTAATCCCTTGTTTTTACGACCATGTATTTTTACACTTGAGAAAACATTGTGATAAAAGAAGAAATTGCTTTTAATAAGCAATTTCTTCTTTTCCACAATATTTTCTACCCTACTGAAAGGTTATTTTTCAAATAAGTTCAACTTGAAATTCTTGTCTTCAAAGCCTTTGAATTTGGACCAGTTTAAAATTTCAAAAAAAAAAAACAGGAAAGGGTTAAGTATGCAAGCTTATTTTTTTTCGTCGGGGGATATATATACCCCGACTAAATCATATTTAGATATTACTTATTTAAGCTGTAGTTAAGACTTTTGCCCGCGCTCGGACGTCGAGGTTTTGCTTGACATTTTGTCTTTTTATGTAATAATCTATGTAGTATTGGAATACAGTATGAAATATCAATAGTCCATTGATCTGTTCCTTAAGACTTTCCTGTTCAATTCATGTTTTTTCGTCCCAGTGATTTTTTGTTGAGAAAAATTTGTGGGAAAAGAAGAAATTGCTTGTAACAAGCAATTTCTTCTTTTCCAACAACATTTTCTACCCTTTAGGTTAGTTTCTTTTAAAATTAGTCTCACTGTTAGTTGTCATCTGTAACGTCTTTCAAATTGGACAAGTCTTAAATTATGAAAAAGAGGACAGTGTTAAAAATAGATATAAATTGCGGGTTTTAAAGGGTACGTTTAAAACATGCGCAAATTATGTTGTTGCATTTTTTATACGGAAATCGTCGAATATCTCATAATTAACTTTCATCGCGTTTCGTCAGTCATCCGTGTGTTTGTTATTTTTCACTTTTCGCTGATTTTAAACAGAGAGCACTTGTTAGAATTTAACGATCCGCAATTGCAACGTTCATTTCTTTAACTTATGATTGTCAAATATTAAAGTTAAATGAAATAGTGTTACTAAGTACCTTTGAAGATCGATTTCATTTCGTTTTTTTTATAACAATTAATTTCTTACCTCTCATTATATGTCGGTTAAACCATTACCAGACGATAAAAAATTAGACTGGTCCAAATGAAGAGGAGTTACAGACGACAATTAAAATGTCAATGAAATTTTAGATTTTTTCAACGTCCTGGGTAGAAAACATTGTGTAAAATGAGGAAATTGCTTACACAAGCCATTTCTTCATTTTACACAATGATTTCCCCCATTTTTTTTTGTAAGGGGCGTCCGAAAGCGTGATTGTCTGGGGATGGGTTAAGATCATGTTGTGGTCAACACCAGTTCGGAGGGATCGCTTGCCCCGCCCATACTCCGTTAGCTACACACAGTGACTCCGACAATATTTTCTGCTTCGATGTTAAACTACGTTATTTTTCAAAACGTTATTTTGCAGAATTTATCGCCTGAAGCATATGACAAAAAAGGAAATTGGTTGGTTTGCGACCTAAACGTCGTAACTACAGTTTAAATAAGCTGTAGATACGACGTTTAAGTCGCCAAACAAACAAATATACCTCAAATAAATCGAGACCAATATTGGAGTTCAAAATGAATTACTTGAGTGATTGCTTGATTCTTTAACTTACAGCCTCGATTGGTCAGTTTTTGATTCTTTGACTTACAGCCGCAAATAGTAAGTATATATATATATATTTAAGATTTCGTATTTATTCCCTTTGTTGATGCAAAAACCTTCAAATTTCATAGTCATTTTGTTTTTCTTTAGCCACTGGCAATCTACAATAGCACGTTACAAAGACAAACGGCTAAATGTTGTATCAGTTGTTTTGTATGTCTTAAACTTTGGAATTAAAGAAAACTCCCTGCTTCTCCAAGACTTTTGAGACATAATGCTAAATCTTATTTTTTACGCCTGCATCTTTAACCCATGACCACGCCGTCATAGCGTAGTCGGTAGCGCGTCAGACTCCTAAGCTTCAATCATGGGATGTCATGGGTTCGATCCCCGGCGGCACATATCCTTTCCAACATTTGTCTCTCACCAACGGGTTGATAATCGTAAACCTAGGTGGGATAGCAGCTTGAGGCTAGGAAAGGGTGTAGTGGTAGTTCTGGTGTAAAAATTACTAGGAATCCATTGTTAGGTGCTCCGCGATTTCACTGAAATACTGTTAAAATTGGCGTTAAACCGCATTCAATCATTAACCAATGACCAGACGGCAAATTTTTGGACTGGTCCAAATTGAAAGGAGTTGCAGACGTCAATCTAAAATTAAGAAAAGAATTAGATTTGTTCAACTCTCTGGGTCGAAAATATTGTGTATAATAAAGAAGCTGCTTGTTACAAGCAATTTCTGAATTTTCCAATGTCTTCCCAATCGTTTTCTTGAGGGGCGTCTGAATGCGTTATTGTGGGGGAATAAGTTAATGGATAAATCTACGTCTAAAGTCAAGGTCAAATTAAATCCCTAAACCTTTAAATCTGTCTAAACTCTTTTTTATCACAATTATGGGAAACAGTAGACTTTTATGCTGAAGCATTGTCCTGATGGAAGAGTACATCTAATGACAGATTGTCATGCCTGTTCTCCTTGACTTTTTCACGAATTTGCCTCATGAGGTCAATGTAATACCTTGTAATCATGATGTGATCTCAAACGACAGTTAACCATTTGCACCAAGAAAAATGTGACCATACCTTCCCAGCGGATGTTGTTGACTTGACCTTTTTACAGGGGCGTTGAACGTGGTTGTTCCCGATGCTTCGACTGTTATTTTGTCTCAGTTTCGGAGTTACCAAGCTATGTTTCATTATGGATAATTGCATAGACTCTTTCCAGTGAGATATCTACCTCTGTTGCATTAAGAATATTAAGAATAACATTCTTACAGCAAAACATAAAATATAAACATAACAAGGAGCATTTTTTTGAAGAGCACATGATGTTACCAATCATATAGAAACATATATTTCTGATGATTTATGTAATGAAAAGCTGTCGAAATCATTGTGAATAAAGAGCCATTCGGTTTAACTTGTTGGGGGGGGGGGTACTATTATTACTTGTACTTGTACTTCGTATGATGATAGTTTTTGTCCAGCTATGTGTTTGTTCATATCCGCTGATCAATAGCTATGATCTTATTTTTTTCCCAAATAAATATACTTTGCTAAATTGAAAATTATTTTATCAGAATTGCAAGTCATCATATTAATGATTTGTTTTTATTTGGGGGCCATTTATGATAGTATTTCTTATATATTTATTTCTTTATTTTCTAAATCTTGTGCAGATTAAAAGGAAGTGGTATTCGTCCTCTACTTGTCCAGAGTTGTAGTAGGCGATCATCATTTGAGGTCAAGGTACACGGTCATTGATTTAGAATTGACCAATCATAGCTGCCAATAAAAAAGCAGTCGACCAATCAAATTATTCATTCAGTCCGGAACTAAGCTTTGAACTCCGAGATTGGCCGCCATTTTGGTAAAAACCGTTTTTGTTGGTTTGGCGACTTAAACAACATAACTACAGCTTATTCAAGCTGTAGTTACGATGTTTAGGTTGCCAACAAACCATTCTACTTATTTGGAATATGCTACCGGCCATAAATTTCCCCAAATATCGAAGCGAAACTTCCTGTTGGAGTCAATTGGAGGGGCCAAAGTAGTTAGTGGGCGGGGCCAGCGAATGGTCTATTACTCATAGTGGCTAGGAATGTTTATCCTATTCTCTTAAACAACAGAGAGAAATATTCCTGCTGTAACTAAACTACTTAGTCTGCAAAGAAATCAACTGGTATTTTCATATAAGGTCTGCTACTGTCGAAAGCCATGTACTTTTCAATCACCCTTCGTACTCTCTATCAAAATAATGCACTTGAACAAGGAAATGTCAGACACATGAAAAAATATTTCAAGCTGAGTCTAGAAAATTTTCTCCGAAACGTGTGCGTGGTTAATTTCCAATATTTTTCTTTTACGTCTTCTCTTATGGGGAAACGCTGATAATTGGGAGAGAAATTCTCGAAACGGAAATATCTGTAAATTTACCTAATAATGATTTACAAGCAAAAATAAGATTTGCAAATCAAATTATTAAATGAGATCGGAAAGAATATTGACCACCGACACATATTTTAAGCATATTTGTTTATCAGGTCACTTAAAACGTCGTAATTCAGCTAATTCAAGCTGCAGTTTCGACGCTGAGGTCGCCACCAAAGGACTTTCCACTAATTATCTCGACAGATGGTGACGAAGTATTCGTAACTACAGCTTATTCAAACTATAGTTACAACGTTTTCGTATCCGTTTTAATTTATTAATATTGAAGTCAGTCTCGGTTCTTCTGCAGACAAATTGAAGGCTGGAAACTTGAAACTTGAAAAGTTACTAAAATAAAGTGAACATACTCTTGTTAGTTACTTCTTAAAGCCTTTAAATGCAAAGACTATTATTCCTTTTATTACATACCTATAGATAAATCTTGTTAAATATCTACATTCCACACAAACTAAATCGGACAGGTCAGAAAAAGAGAAAAATCCGTATCTAACAATGTCAATACGGTTCAATCTATAGGGAATATTACCACAGTGTCTTTTTCTATGCGTTGTTATCGTGTTCGAGAATCGTGCGTAGGTATTTTTTATTGGGTGAGACCGAAGGTCGAATCCAATAAAAATACCTACACGCGATTCGAGAACACGATAACAACAAATAGAAAAATACACTGTGGTAATATTCCTTTTATTATATACCTTTTAGGAAATGACATTAAGAAAATTCTCTTAAATGGCTAAGAAATAACCAACTTTCCGAGAAACCCGGAACGTCAATACACAAAAAAAGAAGTCGGTGTTTAACGGTACTCGACGAATACGGTTTTTCGCTACACGCCGAATATTGATTTTTTTTCTGTCGAGTTGTATTTGACAATATCTTTTATAGGTATATAATAAAAGGTAGTCTAAGATGGCGTGATTTTCCTATGGCAGATGACGTCATAATGCGAATTAAAGTAATCATAATGGGAAAGGTAAATACTTGTAGAAATACAGATTTATTTATTCATTTATTTATTTATTTTCAATATATAATTTCATCAAATTTATTTAACGAAAATTTTCCGCCACAGCTCAAAGCAATCACAAGTTATTGTAAAATTATTCCCTATGTATCTGAGGGAAACTGCTCTGTCAGGGTATTTTACTATGACGTCCATCTGAAGTATAGTCGTGGCCAGTGATTCTCAGGGACGATGACTTGCCGAATGTATAAAATTTTAGACTGGTCCATATCGAAATAAGTTGAAGACATCAATTCAAAATTAAGTTAAATTTTGAAAATAAGTTCCAAATAGGATGAAACATCATCAAGAAAAGGTGACATTACTAATCAGAAGAAATAATAGGCCTGTACATAGATGTAGACTGTGCCTGGTAGCAAACAGACAAACAGGATCATTATTTCATAAATAAACAGCCATTTTATAAATACACTGCAATGTTGATATCGGTTTATCAACGCATTCAGCGCCATACATTTTCTCATTAACGGCTCAATTTGGTATCATCAATCTTTATTATAGTTTAATATCCCCAACATTACATTTAAATGCCTATATCTGGTCTATCTATGATTTCATATTACTGCCATTTTAATAAAAAATATTCAGAAATTATCAAACATTTGTCCCGCCATATTAGAACGTACAAATAAGAATCACGCTAACCCAAATTTTACAATCTTTAATGAAAGAGGGGGAAAACGCAAATAATGCCGCCGTCATATGGCAGTCGGTAGCGCATCAGACTCCCAATCTTCAATCATGGGATGTCATTGGTTCGATCCCCGGCAGCGGCACCTATCCTTTTCGACATTTGACTTTCAGCAATAAGCGTAAACCTAAATTGGATAGCAGCTGGGGGCTAGCAGAGTATGTAGTGGAAGCACTGGTGTGAGAAATACCAGGAATCCATTGTTAGGTGCTCCAGCCGCCGCGATATGACTGAAAAAAACGTTAAAAGCGGCGTTAGACCCATTCAAACAAACAAACAAAAACGCAAATACATAGTTGATTGATTTATTGGTTGAATGGGGTTTAACGCCACTTTCAACAGTATTTCAGTCATTTTTCACTTAGGTTTACAATTATCAACCCATTTGTCAGAGACAAATGTCGGATAGGATATGTGCCGCCGCCGGGGATCGAACCTATGACACCCCATGATTGAAGATAAGGAGCCTGACGCGCTACCGACTGACAAATACATAATAGAGGATAATATAAGGTACCGAATTTATTAAACGACTTATCTATTAGCAGATAAAAATAAGACGTTGATTCGTTTTTATTTTTGAAAAAGGAATAGAACTCACATTAATTGTATGACCCAAAATATCTTATAAAGTCGATATAGATCTAATTCTTAAAATGTATCTAACCATTATATTCAATGAAACATTATTTTATGGCGCTGTCTGTAAAATGACGTCATTAAATACAACATGGCGTCATTTTCAAGGTATAACAAGGCGGTGTCACTATAGACTTTGATTCACTTCCATATGATGACAATATTCAAGGAGTTTATTTTATTCCCAACCGATGGGTGAAATTAAACGTTGCTTTTGCCAATTGTCTAATGTCACAAAATAAGCAACATAAACAAACCATAAACAACCTTATGTTTTAGAGTATATATAATTAAATGCAAAACTTAATTAAAAAAGCAGTATGGGGAAAAATGTTTAACAAAGAATTAAGAACTTTGAGTGTTTGGCTCTAATAGTGCTTTTAGTACTTAAATGAATTGACCAATCGGTGATTTCAAATCCCCTACTCGACCGTAATTGTTTCCAACGAAGGACAAAAGTCATCGCTTCAACTGACAGATTGCTGGCAACGCCAACTGGGCTTCAACAGGAATTTCCACTTCGGTGTTAAATGGCGTTATCTTTGCAAAGTTAATGACCGGTAATTTTGTAACAAATGTAAAATGGTTGGTTATGGACATAAACGTCATAACTACAGCATATTCAAGGGGGTGATCAGCCTGTGGCTAGAGGTATCTTGTAGTTTTACTAGCATTAGAAACGACACGAAGCAATGGTTAGGTGCGCCATACGCCGCGATACACCTGAAATACTATGGAAATGGCGTTAGACCCTATACAATTATTCAGATTTTGACCATTGTAGTTTACTTTCAATCTGGCAACTGCGAATCGAGATTCACAAATACTTCATAGACACTGGGAATGGCCAATAATAAAACAACTTTTATCAATATGATTTCCGTTCATTTTCGATTTGATCTAATTTAGTTTTAATGTGCTTTGTAATAGAATTAAGAGAGACAATGGGCAAAAAGAAACTTTTTGCTGTACTAAAATTTTCGAGATATCATAATAATCCAAAAAGTTCAAAGATAACTTAAGAACTTCATGAATATCAAACTAAATTCGTTATGCCAAAATGAAATTCCGTCATTGAAATCTATACAAAACGATTTGCCTGTTAGTTACTCTAGAGCGTCTAGTTCATTTAATTTCCTTTTTTAGCTAGCAAAGCATCAGCTTTGATAGCTTAAGTTAAAGGACAAAATTTTTAGGTCGACTCAAAGTTCAACGATTGCAAACTGCCACTGGAGGCTTAACCACTTAATCCGTTAATGCATACGCCATGAAAATTGTTCTAAAGTATTTCAGGAATATTGCAAACTCTATTCAAATTTTAGAGAATCATGTCAAAAGCATGCTGTTTAACCCATTCCCAGTCAATTCTGCTTTTAAAGTTTCTCAAGAAAAAGCTTTGGAAAACATTGTGGTCAATGAGGAAATTGCTTGTAAGAAGCAATTTCTTCATTGTCCACAATCTTTTCTACCCAACAAGAAAAAAGACTTTCTAAAATTCATCTAACTTGAAATTGTCGTCTGTATCTTCTTTCAATTCGAACCAGTCTATGATTTTGCCAGGTTGTAATGAGTTAACTCCTTTGTTACTTTAACCCCGTTTCTTTATCATTATAGCATTTGACAAAGAAGATTATTGAACAAAACAATGCTTTGCTAGCTTACAGTACTTTGATTCTATAAGAAGCGATTCTCGGTATTCAAAGTTACTAAGAAGTTCCATTTATTTATAGTCGGTACCGAAGCGCATGCCCATATGAACGAAGCCCCGAGAAGACTATTACACGTAGCTGTTACGGGGGATAGTGCAGGGATAAAGGGGAAAAATGCTGAGAGCCCCGCCTATTTCTTTAGCAATTCTTGTATTTTCCCATACATTTTTCTAACTCGTCCTAATTGAAAGGAGTTTAAAGACGACAATTTAAAATTGAAGGATATTTATTTATTTAATTATTTTATTATTATTATTATTACTTTTGTTTTGGGGGGGGGGGGGTATTTTTTAGAAGAAAACATTGTGGATAATGTTGCTTGATAATGCTTGATACAAGAAATTTCTTCATTATCCACAATGTTTTCCATAACAATTTTTTTAGACACGTAAAAAGAAGAGATTGTTTAGGAATGCGTTTAAGGGACTAATAGCCGATGTTAAGTAAAATCTCTTATCTTATTTACAGATTGTCTATACAAACAACAACAGCACCCCCCCAAAAAAAAAATATATATATATATAAAAGGGCATTGAGGCTCCATACAAATTACGTTTCTACAGATGATTTGTGAAAGACTATTTGACTGGTCAAATTTATGAAGCCAGATAGCGGTTAATGAATATCGTCTTCCGTCTATGTAGCAGCAAGGTCAGATGTTATTGACAGTCTCTTTTTAATGAGACTATTAAACTTACTTCCTAACGAAAAGTCTACCCCTTTTCCCCCGACTTATTATATATTAATTAAATGTCAAAGTTTATGTAGCCTAACGCTATCATTATCTCTTGGGTTTACAACCGGCACCTCATTAGTGTTGCCTTATTCTTTAATAAATTTCGTCACATTAAAATGCACTTCGAAGCCAACGAACAAAATAGAGGGGATATAATTGATGCCGTTTTTTCCCGAGAATACTGCCCCCGATTTTTTTTAATCTATTACCACACGAGAAAAATTTAGAATAGTTCAAAGAGAAAGAAGTTGCAGATGACAACTTGAAATTTTAACAAGCTTTCGGAGCAGAAAGCATTATAAATATTATAAATGAAGAAATTGTTTGTAAAAGCAATTTCTTCATTTTCCCAATGTTTTCAAAAGCCATTTTCTTTAGGGGCTTCAATGAGCGTCATTGTGTAGGAATTGGTAAATAATTTTGGATCGTCTCGTCAAATGAGTACCAACAAAATAGGGTTTTATTGAGAAATGTTATTATATATACGTTTTTAGGATGGCGTTATCAATTCTTAACCAGCCCTATGTCTGCATGAATGCAGAAGTTTAGATCCGTGTAATTTTGCGCAGTAGAAATAGGGTTGGAGCTTTCGAATTTCAGAGATTAGTTGTAGAGATGTAGAACTGCAATTCTCTTCAACAATGATCTATCAAAGCGAAGGAATAATTTGCGATTTGTCGTTAATGATGCTTGTTTGATTGATTTTTGTTCTGTCTGCTTTGTGTTTGTTGGTTTTCAAAAGCGTCAATTTATCCTTGTCATGCTCAATAAGATTCAAAGAGCTGAAAGCATAGGATCTTCTTTTTAAATCTTATCTAATGAGCAACTCTGGCTCGAAAGGGACAGACAGGTGTTGTAGAATAAGATCAGACAGCACATCATGTGCAGGCTGGTCTTCGCCTCCTGCTAAAGACAACACAGGTTCAGCATTACAAGGGTTAAATAAAATATTGCAACAATATCGTTTGCGTCAGACATAGCCTACTAACGTCTGTCGAATGCTTATAAATGCCAATATATTGCCTCACCATGAGAATAGATGATATTTTACTCTTAAATTGTCTGTACATAATTACAAAAGTTGCAGTTCCTTTTTAGCTAGCAAAGCGTCAGCTTTGATAGCTTAGGTTAATAGACAGAATTTTGAAGCCGTCTCAAAGTTCAACGAGTGCGAACTGCCACTTGAGGCCTAACCACTAAATCCGTTAAATGCCAACGCCATAAAAAGTAGTTCTTGTGTATTTCAGGAATATTGCTAATTCTGCATGCAAGTTCATCTCCTAAGCACTTTTCACTCACTTGAGCACATCAATTTCGAATGACTCCGATCGGAGTCTTAAAGAAGTTGCAGGCGACATTTCAAATTGCTGAAAATTCTGTAATATTAATCTCTTTGGGTAGAAAACAATGTGGAAAATGAAGAAATTGTTTGTTACAAGCAATTTCTTCGTTTTCCACATTGTTTTCGACAACAATTTTCTCGAGGGGCGTAAAAAGAAGGGGTTGTGTGGGAATGGGTTAACTCCTTGGTGACTGAACAAAACAATGCTTTGCTAGCTTACAGTACTTTCAGTACTTTGATTTCATTTGTGTAGAGCTAAAACAAGATTACCAGTGAAAAGCCAGCAAGGTTTTATAATATACATGTACTTCTGTATACGATCATCAAAGCAAAGCAACATTAAGACTTGCAATTCTACACCTTAGGTGTAATTACGCGATCTAAATATTAACTTGGGTCAAATGATTGTGATTGATGTTAGTATTTAATGTGGTGCAAACTGTCAATGGCTTTGAACTTTAGAAATTCACAAATCGAACGTCAAATTTCATTTGAGTGGCGTATGAGTCCTTGGTAAGGATTTGAAGTCATGTGTCATTGCCCCTTTCCTCCCAATGAGCGAAGATTTAACCGTGCAGAGCCTTCGTTGAAACACAAACCCCTTCACTTCAAAGCTTAGGCTCACATCGAAAAGTGTAACCGCCTAACAATAGGAAATGGTCAACCTATTTGCATATTCAAACCAAACGTTCCACCAACGTTACGTCGGCTTTAACATCGCCATATTGATCGATCTCGATAATTTATTCACATTAAACAAACAAAAGAACGTTTTCCTTAAGACAAAAACGCCTGTGTTTTATGACACATTCCTATTTTCAAGGCTGTGTGAATATAATGTTCAATCTTAATTCATTTGTCGTACATAAATGGTATGAAATAGGATATAGTCTCCAGATTTAAGGAGCACAATTGCATTGTGAAAATGATTTCAATAAAAATACGCGCGGCATTGATGACATGTGCGCTATGTCCTAGACAATAGGGTTTTAGTCTTTGCTGAACATTTCAAATAATTTCACATGCACAGACATTGAACAGCCTGTAGTGTAGAATAAGTTCAGGAATTGCGATACTGTTATCTATAAATCTACTAAGTATCTATAAATTGAATAGACACTTAGAACAGTATCGTAATCAACCCTCGATTTTCCAAATATCTTGCGTAATATTTCACTAAGGAGTTATCTAGATAGCGCTTGGTAAGGACTCTGATAAGACTATGTGTATGCACAGGCTGATCTTGACAATTTTAAGCATCTTTTACAAAATGTATTACATTCTAACTAAGACAGAAACATTCTTTTTCTGGCCACCGTAACAATTTTATACATTTGAGATATGATGAGAATATATATATATTTTTGTTTTGTTTTCATGGATGTATGAACTGAAAAAAACTAATCACACTGAATGAATCCGCTTCATAAGTGCGATTAGGTTTTTCGGTTCGTACTTCATTCAAAACAAAAATATCCTCTTCATTTATTATAATCTAATACCTTTGGGCGAAAAAAGCAAAAACTTTACAAATTTTGATACTTTTTTGTATGGAACTATTTTATACAAAATGGCTGCGTACTCAAAGTTTTGTTCATGGAGCTTTGAATATTTTTTTCGGCCAATCAGAGAGCTCGTTTTTGATAAACGAAACTAAAAACTAAATTATCTTAATATAAAATTTTAGCGCTTTCCTTCAAAAAGTATACAAATTCGTGGTCATTTTTTACACGATTGTGTTTACATTTTGAAGAAATCGCCACAAGTTTTAAAAAATAAATAGAGGATAATTGTAATAGTAGATTAACATCGAGTTATCTTCCACTTAGTTGAAAATAACAACTATAAATTCGTGAGTATTGCTTACGAAATAAAAGATTGACCTTACACGAATAATAAACAATTATTTTATTTCCTTATTACAGAAAAGGAGTTATTTATCGGAGAGAAATGTACATGATATGATAAAGCAAATGTGTAACCATAGAATATAGCGCGTGTAACTTTCACGACGGAATGGATCAGCTTTTATCCGGTCAGCGTATATACATACAAAAATGAATAAGTAAAGCAAGAAACTGTTCGTTTGATGGCGTAATATCGATCTCTAGATATACATTTCTGCATATATAAACAAGATGGCCTTGTCAGCCTTATTTGAAATCTCTCCAAGATCTCCTTCGCACATACGAAACTAAGTATTGAATTTAAAAGAACAGGCGTGATCAGACTGTTGATAAAAGGTATGTACGAAATTTACTTATATTCTTCAGAAAATATTAATTTTCAATTAATCAATATATGTACTTTATTTACGAAAAATACCACCGAAAGTAACGAAATAATAGAAATTAACAACCATGAAAATTATTCGATTAACAGTTACTTTTTTAAATTTAAAGGAAATAAAAATTTAAAAAAAGGACAAAAGTTAATTTTATCTATTATAGGCTATCTAATATTTGTTCTGAATTCCTGTATGTTAATCGGTACTGTTAAATAGAAAGTAAACTAAACGACTTCAGAGATGTACAGACGATTTTTGTCTTTATTGAGGTAGGAAACTAATAAGAAATTAAATTGATATATAGAGGATAATCAACTGGTTACAATTGATATTAATTATCTCTCACGAGAATGCATTGATAGGCGTTGAAAAACGAGTCCGAAGCACGAGTTTTTGAACCGTTTAACAACACATTCGAGTGAGGGGTTTTTCATATCAAAATAACCAGTTGATTATACTTTATATATTATATTATCCAAAATAGTTTATTTTTCAATCGTTACCTATTCATTTCAATCATTATCGTCATCGTCGGCCTTGGCAACCGTTCGCATTAATAAACTTTGTTTTCTGTTCGCCATCTTGGATTGCCTTTCCAAGTGGACGAGGGTTTTAAAGGAATTTTTGATGTCCGTGTTTAAAGACACTTGGAGATTTTCTGTGTCAGGCACGAAAATAATTTGAGCGAAGTATATACTTTATCTAAAGGCGACAATCTTATCGTCGATCCAGAGGCCCCGGGATATTTCGAACATCGATCGATCATTCAAGACTTGGACTTGGACAGAATCATATGATAGGCAGTCTTGGATCATTCAATCTCCTGACTTGGGTGTTCAAAATAGGCTCATGCGGGTTAGGTTTAAGTGACTATATCATCAGTTTTTTAGGTCTGGAATAATTTTGGACGTTTCGGAAAATTATGCATTTGTTTGAGTCAATCAGTGATAACACTAACATCTAGATTCATAAGAAAAACCGGTGGTGACATCAAGAATTCACAGTTTACATTTCATACATAGTAACTCTGAAGTGTGAAGTCGGAAGATTGAAGTTAGAAGTGAGAAGTTGGAAGTATGAAGTCGGAAGTTTGTAGTGTGATGTTGGAAGAATGAAGTCGGAAGTTTGATGTGTGAAGTTGGATGTATGAAGTCGGAAGTTTGAAGTTGGAAGTGAGAAGTTGAAAGTTTGAAGTCGGAAGTTTGATGTGTGAAGTTGGAAGTATTAAGTCGTAAGTTTGAAGTTTGAAGTGAGAAGTTGGAAGTATGAAGTTGGAAGTTTGAAGTGTGAAGTTGGAAGTATGAAGTCGGATGTTTGAAGTGTGAAATATGAAATGTGAAGTTAGAAGTTTAAAGTCGGAACTATGAAGTGTGAAGTTGGAAGTATGAAGTGTGAAGTTGGAAATAAGAGGTCGGAGGTTGGAAGTTAGAAGTGTGTAGTAATACTTCCAACTTCAAACTTCAAACTTCCAACTTCACACTTCACACTTCCAACCTAATATTTCCAACTTCAAACTTCCGAGTTCACATTTCACACTTCCAACTTCACACTTAACTTTTCTCTTCCAACTTCACACTTCATACTCTCAACTTCAAATTTCAAACTTCACACTTCAAACTTCAGAGTCCACACTTCATGCTTCACACTTCCGACTTCACACTTCACACTTCTGAGTTCACACTTCAAACTTCACATTTCGAACTTCCAAATTCACACTTCAAACTTCACCATACTTACTTCCGACTTCAGTCTCTGAGTTCACACTTCAAACTTCTAAGTTCACAATTCAAACTTCCCACCTTACGCTTCAATCTTCCGACTTCACACTTCAAACTTCCCACTTCGGGCTTCCAACTTCCGACTTCACACTTCAAATTTCCCATATCAAACCTCTGACTTAACACTTCTGAGTTCACACTTCAAACTTTCTACTTCACACTTCAAACTTCTGACTTCACACTTCAGACTTCTGAGTTCACACTTCAAACTTCCAACTTCGCGCTTCATATTTAATTTGGTTTGATTATGTACTGTGAAATTTTAATTCATAATTCACATTTCACACTTCCCATTTCAGACTTAATATGTATGAAGTTTGAGGTGTGAACTGTGAATACATGATGTCACCACCGGTCTTTCGTAGGTTCATTATTGTGTAAATAAAACGTCAAATTTGGTGTCGCAGTTATGTTAGGTTTTTTTTTTCTTAATATTTTTAAATTGATTTTCAGTCTAAGAGATTGGGTGTAAGGTCACCGTGCATTTCTACCTCTACCCATACCTCGTTCGCTATTATTTCAACAGAAATTTAATATATGTAATTTGTCTTATAAAATTCATTTAACAGTTGATAATTTATGTGGAGGATTTAGTCAAAAGCTTTCTTTAATTTGGGTTTAAAATTGGCAATCCTAGCTATGAATATTAACCAGGAGTGAGCATGCCCTTGGGAAATAAAAGAAGTTCCAGTGATGATATCAAAATTTATTACACTGGGAAATCATAAGAATTCACGGCTAGGAATATAACAATAATAATAAAAACACCTTATCATACTGAATAAGTTAGTGGTGCAGATTTGTACAGATGTCCAATTAGGTTTTCCGATTCACGCCTCAAGAAAAACAAAACAAACAAAGGATATAAAAACATACAAATGTTTCTCGTTACTTCTAGTGATTTGGTATTACAGTTGCATATGCCGCTTAATGGCATCCCATTCTCAAAGGTAATACCAGTTTGTTGGATTTTAAATTGAGATACTTTGAGTGAAACATGCAAAAGTTAATCTTTACTCTGATATATATCACGGAAGTAATATTAGAAACAACAAGATTTTCTTATATTAAAATTTCAACCTAGTAATCAGCTGGATTGATGCGACACGTGTAATAAAGAGTCAGTTGTTCGCTGAAAATCACGCAATAGTTCAATTTTGCAAGAGAAATATTTAATAAAAACGTTTGTTTGTTTGTTTGAATTGGGTTTAACGCTTCTTTTAATAGTATTTCAGTCATATCGTGGCGATTGTAGCAATAGATTCCTAACAATGGATTCCTGGTATTTTTCATACCAGTACTATCACTACATCCTTTCCGACTCAAAGTTAAAAGATAAATTCTACCCCTCGCTTCTTTTGATTAAAAAGAAATTAGAAGCTAGATATAAAATACCTAACAAATTTTCATTCAAGCTTGGCCACTACGGCTTATCGCGAGAGCATGGTTAACAACAGGGGAGCATGTCCTATGTTATAGTATGGTGAAGGAACGGGCCGCTGTATTTATATGGGTTACATACAATAGTGAAGATGATCCCGTCCTGGCAGGTCATTAATTGCTATCTCAAAGGACACTATCAATAAAACCAATGACATGATAATGTCAGATCGGCGAATAACACACAGCTAGGTATCAATACAGTAATTTGTCCATGCAATTATCCAAAATGATTTGCAAATGTCACAGTTTTCTATCAGATCGGTTCGAACTCTTTTGAGTGTTGACCAAAAAGCGAGAACCAAGAAATTTTGCCATAATGTTTCGAAATCCCTAATAATTTCTAAAGAGGTTTGTAACTGCTGATGTCACATGTGTTTTGTTCGCTACTTCGAACCACTTCGAACGACAAAACAAAAGTCATAACATCAGACAAACCAAGGATCACAGTCCCAGAAAAAGGCAAAGTCAACAACACCCGCAAAATCCATGCAACCGTTATATTATATTATAAGAGATCACGGAATAACTGGGAGGTATTATGCTGACCCAATGGTGCTGCTTCGTGAAAAAAATAAGACGACCTGCCATTGCGTGTTTTCTTCCATCAAGACCATGCTCCGGCACATAAGTCCACTGTTGCCATGACTGCAGTGGCTGCTATTCAGGAATGCGGTTTCAAAATGGTTGACCCCACCTTTTTAACCTGATTTAGCACCGTCTAACTCCCCGGCCGTCATTTTCGCATTCACCGTGACATAAAGAAAGCTGGTGAAAGATTTCGGAGTCCAAGATTCTACCTTTTACAAAGATATCAAATCGCTTCAACACCAATGTGCGATAAAGTGTTGTAGCTTGAAATTAGAGAGTACTTACCTTTATTTACATTAAAATAATTGAAAATGTGTCGAATAAACTGCTTTCTCTCTGCGTTAGACCAGGGCCTTTAATTTTCCCCATAGATATTTAAGAGTACATCCTTGTTATGAAGTGCAAGAACAACTTCAAAATAATTATAAAATTACAAAATATTGGTTGGTTCTGTAAAATCAAACAAGTAATTAACCACATTAGAAAATAGGTCTTTTGTATTTATGCAAGGTGATATATACTTAGTGTGTGTTGTCTAGAAGTAGAGCGTCAGGTATTCATCAGGAGGCAAAGTCGAAGGAGATTGATCTAAGTCGTAAGAACTTAGTTTCCTGTCGATGTAAAATAAATGAGTTTAAATCATAATGGAGATTAAGCAATTCTTCTTCACTTAAGATAACCGGTTGTTTTCGCTCTTCAAACTTCAGAGTTCACACTTCATGCTTCAAACTTCCGACTTCACACTTCACACTTCTGAGTTCACACTTCAAACTTCACATTTCGAACTTCTAAATTCACACTTCAAACTTCACCATACTTACTTCCGACTTCAGTCTCTGAGTTCACACTTCAAACTTCTAAGTTCACAATTCAAACTTCCCACTTTACGCTTCAATCTTCCGACTTCACACTTCAAACTTCATACTTCGGGCTTCCAACTTCCGACTTCACACTTCAAATTTCCCTTTTCAAACCTCCGACTTAACACTTCTGAGTTCACACTTCAAACTTTCTACTTCACACTTCAAACTTCTGACTTCACACTTCAGACTTCCAACTTCACGCTTCAAACTTCCAACTTCACGCATCATGTTTAATTTGGTTTGATTATGTACTGTGAATTTATAATTCATAATTCACATTTCACACTTCCCATTTCAGACTTAATATGTATGAAGTTTGAGGTGTGAACTGTGAATACATGATGTCACCACCGGTCTTTCGTAGGTTCATTATTGTCTAAAACTACTTTTAAATAATACGTCAAATTTGGTGTCGCAGTTATGTAAGTTTTTTTTTCTTAATATTTTTGAATTGATTTTCAGTCTAAGAAATTGAATGTAAGGTCACCGTGCATTTCTACCTCTACCCATACCTCATTCGCTATTATTTCAACAGAAATTTAATATATGTAATTTATCTTTTAAAATCATTTAACAGTTGATAATTTATGTGGAGGATTAAGTCAAAAGCTTTCTTTAATTTAGGTTTAAAATTGGCAATCCTAGCTATGAATATTAACCAGGAGTGAGCTTGCCCTTGGGAAATAAAAGAAGTTCCAGTGATGATATCAAAATTTATTACACTGGGAAATCATAAGAATTCACGGCTAGGAATATAACAATAATGATAAAAACACCTTATCATACTGAATAAGTTAGTGGTGCAGATTTGTACAGATGCCCAGTTAGGTTTTCCGATTCACGCCTCAAGAAAAACAAAACAAACAAAGGATATAAAAACATACAAATGTTTCTCGTAACTTCTAGTGATTTGGTATTACAGTTGCATATGCCGCTTAATGGCATCCCATTCTCAAAGGTAATACCAGTTTGTTGGATTTTATATTGAGATACTTTGAGTGAAACATGCAAATATTAATCTTTACTCTGATTTATATCATGGAAGTAATATTAGAAATAACATGATATTCTTATACTAAAATTCCAACCTGGTAATCAGATGGGTTGATGCGACACTTGTTATAAAGAGTAAGTTGTTCGCTGAAAATCACGCAAAAGTTCAATTTTGCAAGAGAAATATTCAACAAAATCTTTTGCTGGTTTGTTTGAATTGGGTTTAACGACACTTTAACAGTATTTTAGTCATAACGTGGCGATTGTAGCAATAGATTCCTAACAATGGATTCCTGGTATTTTTCATACCAGTACTACCACTACATCCTTTCCGACTCAAAGTTAAAAGATAAATTTTACCTCCTCGCTTCTTTTGATTAAAAAAAAAAAAAAAATAGAAGCTAGATATAAAATACCTAACAAATTTTCATTCAAGCTTGGCCACTACGGCTTATCGCGAGAGCATGGTTAACAACAGGGGAGCATGTCCTATGTTATAGTATGGTGAAGGAATGGGCCGCTGTATTTATAGGGGTAACATACAATACCGAAGATGATTACGTCCTGGCAGGTCATTAACTGCTATCTCAAAGGACACTATCAATAAAATCCGTGATATGATAATTGCAGATCGGGGAATAACAAACAGGCAGGTATCCATACAGTAACTTGTCCATTCAATTATCAAAAATTATATGCAAATGACAAAGATTTCTACCAGATCGGTCTCAAATCTTTTGAATGTTGACCAGAAAGGGAGAACAAAGAAACTCTGCTATAATTTATCGTAATCCCCAATATTTTCTTTTTGTAAGTGCTGATGTCACATATGTACTTCGAACCACTTCGAACGACAAAACGAAAGTCATACCATGAGACAAACGAAGGATCACAGTCCCCGAAAAAGGCAAAGTCATCAACACCCGCAAGGAAGGTGGTTGCCACAATTTTCTGGAATGTAAAATGCGTCCTGCTGTTAGACCATATCAAAAAAAGATCACATAATAACTGGGAGGTATTATGCCGACCCCATGATGCTGCGTCGTGAAAAAAATTAAGGAGACCTGCCATTGCGTGTTTTCTTCCACTTCCGTCAAGACCATGCTTCGGTAAATAAGTCCACAGTTGCCATGGCTACAATGGCTGCTATTCAAGAATGCGGTTTCAAAATGGTTTACCACCCACCTTTTTAAGATGATTTAGCACCGTCTAACTCCCCGGCCGCCATTTTCGCACTAATCGTGACATCAAAAAAGCTGGTGAAGCGTTTCGGAGTCCAAAATTCTACTTTTTACAAATATATCAAATCGCTTCAACACCACCGTGCGGTAAAGTGTTTTAGCTTGAAATTAGAGAGTACTTACCGTTATTTACATTATAATAAATGAAAACGTGTCGAATAAACTGCTTTCTCTCTGCGTTAGACCAAGGACTTTAAGTTACCCCATAGATATTTAAGAGTACATCCATTTTTATGTGTACATCCTTGTATTGAAATGCAAAAACAACTTCAAAATAATTATAAAATTACAAAATATTGGTTGGTTCTGTAAAATCATACAAGCAATTAACCACATTAGAAAATGGGTCGTTTGTATATATGCAAGGTGATATATACTTAGTGTGTGTTGTCTAGAGGTAGAGCGTCAGGTATTCATCAGGAGGCAAAGTCGAAGGAGATTGATCTAAGTCGTAAGAACTTAGTTTCCTGACGATGTAAAATAAATGAGTTTAAATCATAATGGAGATTAAGCAATTCTTCTTCACTGAAGATAACCGGTTGCTTTCGCGATTGACTCCAAGGGCATTCAATTGAGTATCAATAATTGTTTTTCTCATTTCTTCTTAAGCTCGTTTGCTTCTGTGTGGGAAAGATTGCTGTCCTCGTGTACCTTAAAGGAACTAACTAAATACACTCACCGTGTCAATTAGACGGCACTTTGTTATTTTCTTGGAAAAGTGGTTCTAAAAGGGAGCGCTTTTCGAATCAATTTATAGTAGATTTTAAAGATTTCCAAAACCTTTGGGAGAATAAATCCGTGATATTTCGAAATTACGCAGGTGGCAAATTAAGATATGTATTATTTGGGTCTATACGTAATTCATTTACTTGAAAAGGGAACAGTTTGAATGGTCAAAAGAAAACCTCAATTAGATCTAATTCAATTTAGGTCAATCTCATTTTGATCGACATCAGTATCCCTAGATTAATGACTTTAAGATTACAGTTCCCAGCGGTATTCCCTTCAAGTGACCTACAGTACTAAAATGTACTTTATCATTGGCCGCACAAATAATATAGGCCTACACTGGAAAAACGACATAAAAAGAAGAATATGCGGGGTTGATTTTATCTGAATGGTTAAAATTTTAAAAACAATTTCATGAAGCGTGTACGTAACATCACATATTCATTTGATTATTAGATAAAAGTCACGGGCATATTGTCAGTTTTATAAGGACTTTCATATTACAATTGTGATGCGAAATTCGAACTTTGGTATTTAACGACATCAAATGGTATGAGGTCTCTAGATAAATTCTCCTACGCGTTTGTTGTTGTTGTTGTTGTTGTTTTGGAAAAAACGATAATGATTTGACATTTGTACTTATTTATTTAAAAAATACGGAATAATCAAATGAAACGCGAGCAAAATCCCAACCGCTGGTGATCTATTCCAGGATGATACAGCAATGACTCTGAAAGCAATTGAAACACGCTTTACCTTTGTTTCATATAATTCATCTTGTAATGCGCACAAACAAAACAAGAAAACAACAACAACAAACAAACAACAACAACAACAAAAAGACCCCAAAACAAATTTTGAATATAGGATTTGCGGTGATATTTATTATCAGACAAGCTGATCCTAACCAAATCTAGAAAAGCAAAGTTAGAAACCTTGCCTATGGAGGGAGGTATCGAGTTTCTGAAACCATTGTACGAAAAAAATGCTAAATGCAGAAAAATACAGCAATGACTCTGAAAGCAATTGAAACACGCTTTACCTTTGTTTTATATAATTCATCTTGAAATGCACACAAACAAAACAAGAAAACAACAACAACAAACAAACTACAACAACAACAAAAAGACCCCAAAACAAATTTTGAATATAGGATTTGCGGTGATATTTATTATCAGACAAGCTGATCCTAACCAAATCTAGAATAGCAAAGTTAGTAACCTTGCCTATGGAGGGAGGTAACGAGTTTCTGAAACCAATGTACGAAAAAAATGCTAAATGCAGAAAAATAGTCTCAAACGATCATTTAATTCTTAAATTTGAGTCAGATATTATCTTCGCGGTAATCTGATAGGCTTAAAGGTGCCTTTTGTGATTATATAGGAAATATTCAACAAAATTCCGGCTTATTTTTAAACATCACGGAATTCGCTTGTCGACACCGCATGATATCATTCGCATATGACCCAAAGTCTACGGAAGGTAAAAAATTGATCAACCAAGGACCAGAATTATGTCACATCAAATGGTAAGCGCAAAACTAAGATAATTGTCTATATTCGTATTAACGCTTACGACAGTTTTGGACTGATCCTTATAGAACTGAAGACCGGCAAGCGAAAATTACTTCTGATGGCGTAAAGATGCCGTTGGTTTGAGCAAATTCAAACTGAATGATGATTCCAAAGGAAATGAGCAACACGTGAATAACATATATTCATTGCAACTATCTCAGCTTAATCTGAAAATAGATTTACAGCCTACGTAGGCTTTTAGGGAAATTACCCGGTTAATTCTGATAACTACCTCCGCTTTTTAAAGATATTTACTGAAGGGAATTAGAATAATTAAAATCTGTGACATGAAAAAACATCGATACCTATCTTTACAGATATAGGGCGTAGTTCGTATTTTAGACTTTGACATCTAACCAATACCTCCATAAACCCTATGTTGTAGAAATTCGTTTGAATCGTCTAGTCGAGACGATTCAAATGAGTACCTACAAACGACGGTTACCTGAGAAATAAGTTTTTTAGAATGCTGTAACCCCCTCTTATCTAGACCCCTGCGAGCCTTTCTTATTTCCTCACAAATACATTCAAAGACTTTAAGGGATCAAATATAAGTCAATATCGCTCAATAATGTGCGGTTATCAGATGTCATTTAACCCAATAACTCATAAACAAACAATTTCTCAGTTTCTCACAACGTTTTCTTCACCTATTTGGCACGTATCTTTCAAATTAGCTCTTTCCTGTTGTTTTTTTTTTTTTTTGTTTTGTTTTTTGTTTTTTGTTTGTTTTTTTTTTTTTTTTTTTCTAGACTGGCCCAACATGAAAGTCGTTGCAGACGACAATGAAAAGTGAGTGCAATTCAAAACTAAGTCATCCTTCGAGATAGAAAATCTTACATGCACTTTCTTCTTTTTTCACTACATTGTCTTTAGTATGAAATAATATGGACGTCCAAAATCAAGGACTGTACTGGAGGGGGTTAAGCCTAATTTTGAATGTCGATTGAATTGGACCATTTTAAAATTGTGGGAGTGGGTTAAAAATCCGATCCTACACGTGTGTACATGTAAGACAATAAAATTATTATGGTTGTTCGCTTTTTTAAGTCTTCGTTGATTCGGTTATTAGTAATTATGAAATCAATGGCTACGGTCGGTTTCCAATGGTAGCTGGAATTCTATTATTAAGTGCTAATTGTTAACAAAATAACTGACTAAAAAACTGATACCATTTCGATAAAAACAGCTACTACTTTGAGTGTATATAAGTCTGCGTGGAATAGTATTTTTGTAATTGTAAAACCGATGAATGGCGTAGATTTTCAACGGCATTTTCATTCTGGTGATTAAGTTCTAAAGGTAAATAATATCATTGACTAAATAAAGTAAAAGAATTTCGATAAAAACAGCCACTACAGTGAGTGTATGTTAGTATTCATTGAAAAGTATTTTTGTAATTATAAAACCGATGGCTGATGTAGGTTTTGGCGGTATTTTGATGCCGATGATTAACTTCTAATGGTAAACAATATCATTTCAGCCTGATTTATCGATTAGATGACCCGTGATACAAACAGACATGGACATGCGAATATTTGCGGTTTGGGCCCACATCATCTGTCGTTTCGCGGCAACACAAAACAGCATCGAGTGGGGAAAGATATTACCTGACTTATCTACGATATGTCCTGATGTTAATTTTTGTGAAATGGTTAATACATCAACAAGGTATAGCAGGTCTCCTGAGAATCCATGCTGTAAAGGTAAGTTACCATTTATCATTTAAATCAACTTTATCCAGAAATCTGTTAGTGCTTGATTTTCTGAACGCCTCGATGCGATGCCACAGGCTTAAAAGTATCTTTATCATAAAAACAAATAATCTTTTCTTTTACATCTATAGCTAACATTCAGTCACATGCATGAGGCAGATAACAAGTGTTTTTATAGGGAGGGCAACCTAGCCTGACAAGAGCCATTTCAACGGGAGTTAGCTTCGTTTTGTAATTTTCTTAATTTCTTTAAGTTTTGTCCGAATCTACATGTATTGTTTGGCACGGGTGTTCCAGAAAGTACGAAATCGACCAATCGCTGACGCCGCCCCCTTACTTCGTTGGCCACGCCTACCGACTCCGAAGTCCCGATTCGATTTTAAATAGCATTATTTCGCAAAAGTTTATGGCCAGAAACATGTAACAAAAAGTAGAATAGTTGGTTGACGACCTAAACGTCGTAACTACAGCATGAAAAACCCTGTAGTTACGCCATTTAAGGCGCTAAACCAATAAAAGAGGTTAACAAAACTGGCGGCTAATGTCGGAGCTTCTGGTTTCTTTGGTCGATTGGTTATTTGATTGACAGCCGCGATTGGTAGATTTTATGTAATGGGAAAAAAGTTACTGCCATGTTTCAGGATGTTCATGTGAAAGTAACTGTACTGAGATGCATAACTGTTGCTTTGAACTGAACAGTATTCGCCGACCGAAGACAGATTGTTTATTCCCCGTAACTTCCTTATACGATGATCGATATTTACACAAATACAGATTTGTCATTGAAGAACCGTATGGCGGTTGTGTAGTAACGAACACAGTGGGGCAAGAACGAAACGCAACATGTAGCCCTGAGGAAAAGGCGGCACCCTGGGGAAACTTTTTTCCTGTATACTCAAAGAAGCTAAACGCTAATTTCAAAAATAGACCATGTGCATTGTGTCATGGCGCTGATGATATTGAAGAATGGGCTAGTTCGTTTGTTTATATTGGAAGACAGGTAGATTTCATACAATCAGTTACACTTTTCAACGAAGAAAGAGTCTTGTGGAAAAGTTACCTCTTATTTGAACCTCCGAACAATGAGAGCAAGAGTATTGAAAAAGTGTGTTACGATGTGATTGATAACTGTTTGGATGAACGTCTTAGTACATTTTATATACCAACAAGCGTTCAAATGACAAGAGAGGAAATAATAGACGCGTGTGAAAACGGTCCTTTCGCACCTTACATCAATACGGTGAACCAAGCATACAAGAACGCATTTTGCGCCATTTGTGGCATACGCGGGTTGAAAATAAGGGATTCGGTAAAATGTCTATTTGACTTCGAGGGCCAAAAATCCCCCGACACACCATTTCTTTCTATACTTGATGCTTCTTATATCGCTCCCCCGAAAGACGATGTCAACGTCGAGATAAAAACTCAGAGTGCTTGCTACAAGTCAAAACACAAAATGGTAGGTTTCAAGTTTATCTTAAATTCAGAAACAAATCTGATTGATTGATTGATTGAATGGGGTTTTACGCCACTTTCAACAGAATTTCAGTCATATCGTGGCGGCTGGAGTACCTAACAATGGATTCCTTGTATTTCTCACACCAGCACTACCACTACATCCCTTACTAGCCTCCCGATTCTATCCCACTTATGTTTACGATTATCCTCCCATTGGAGAGACAAAAAGAAACAAATCCAACGAGACGGAATGAAGCTTGGAGAAAATTTTATATTTTCATTTACGATATGTTTATTTACGACAGATCGATGGTTCAGCGCGAAACAGTTGTAACTGCCGATATGTTTATGGGCAGTTACAACTGTTTCGCGCTGAAAATCGATATGCATTTACTACACAATACATTTCATCGGTGAGCCGCCAAAATATCGTTAGTTACGCGATTTGGGATTCCCAACTCATAATGTACTCACTTTAGTTGCTATTTTTGGTTTGTTGGCCTTAGTGCAGTTGGTAGCGCGTAAGACTGCTGATGCTTCGGACCTGGGTTCGATCCAGCCGCGGCGAATAGCCTCCCAACATTTGTATCCCACCAATTTGATGGATGATCGTAAAATCAAAAGGGATGAGCAGTTCGAGGCTCGAAAAGGATGTTGTGTTAGTATTGGTGTGAAAAATACTAGGAGCCCATGGTAAGGGGCTCAAGCAGCCGCGATATGAGTGATACTGTAAAAAGTGGCGTTAAACCCCACCCAATCAATCAATTGTTTGCTTATTCTGTCGTAAATATATATGTAAGTCATCAAAATCTAGGAAAACATAATGGCAAAACAACGAGTTAAATCTTATGAGTCTGCTTTTGCGAGCCATGTTTTCGATTCACCGTTTTGTGGAGATTAGTTTTCCTTTGCATTGTATTTACGAGAACGGCGTATTCTCCAGAAATCAAAATTGAGTGGGAGTAATCCAAGTTGGAAGAACTTGTTTCCCTATCGATGTAAATGAATAGATTTCAACAAAGAGAATGGGTATGTTTACCAAGGCTCTGTTGAAACGTCGAAATAAATACGTTCATGATATTCTGTAAGATTTAACCCAACCCATACAATAACGCTTTTTGACACCCCTTAGAAAAAAGCTAGCTTTTCAAAACATTGTGGAAAATGAGGAAATTGCTTGTGACAAGCAATTTCTTCATTATCCTCAATGTTTTCTACTACATAAGAGAAATTTGGACTGGTCAAAAATGTTGTTTTCTATTGATAATTCAATCTTTAGTTTCGTCTATGAAAAACGGGCGTTCTGATTGGTCGAAAAAAATATTCATAACTCCATGAACAAAATTTTGAGCACGCAGCAATTTTGTATGCTTCCGCACAAAATAGTCCCATACAAAAAGGTATCAAAATTTGTAAAGCTTTTGGGGTTTTTTGCTCGATGCTATTAAATTATAAGAAATGAAGATAATATTTTTCTATTTTCACGGAGGTATGAACCGAAAAACCTAATCACACTGTATGAATACTCGAAGCGATTAGGTTTTTCGGTTCATACCTCAACGAAAACATTAATATCCTCTTCAATTCCTTAACCTTTTCCTGGATAAACCCGGGATTTTACGTTGCTGTGATTTTATACTTGAGAAAACCTTGTGGAAAAAGGAGAAATTGCTTGTAACAAGCAATTTCTCCTTTTCCCACAATATTTTCTACCGCATAGGATAGCTTCATTTCAAATTGCATTCAAATTTTCAATGTTGTCTGCAACCTCTTTCAATTTGGACCAGACTAAAACTTCAAAAAACAGGAGGAAAGGGTTAAATGGTTTACTTCAACATTTCGAAATTTAGAATGAATCCAGATGTCGGGAGCCTCGTTGTCCACTTCTACAAACACGTCTATCATCTACCCAATGTGGCTATGCAACTCGACAGACACAGATCGACTGTTTGACAATCTGTTTGAACCTTACCTTAGACGAAAACTTGTGGGGCGAAATCAATCACCAAGTAAACTTATCCGGTCCACAGCTCGGCGCCATGTTTGAAGAGTTTTCGCCGTGGTCAAAAGTCTGGAGAATCGACTTTGTTGGAATTCTGGTCGACACAAATAGAACGGAATTCGCAATTTGTCTCCGTTTGAATTCTAAACTCGTCCGTTTCAAGGCGTTAGTGAGATTTATAACATCACGGCTTGCTATGAGATGGAGCATTCTTGTCAATGAAAAAATATCATTTCATCAAGAAATCCTCAAACACGGTAGTATCTATTACACCAGAACATCAGTCTATGGAACACCCTATTGGTCAATATATACGGACTTCAACACTCCTCCGTCATGGAAAGTGTTATATTTTGATCTGAGAAACTCGCGGTTCTGTTTGTCTTTCAACCAGATGTTTATGTGTGAACAAATAGAGCTACAACCAGATGAATTCCAACTTGAAAACAGGTATGGGATACTTTATATGTCCGAGGAAGATACATTTCTCTATCCCAATGAGTTTAGCGTACTTACCAGCAATGAGGGGTCCCGGAGTATTCGAGTTTGTATCAAAGATTCGGGTTACGTGGATGTGAATCATTCAAATGGATCTGTTACAAGAAAAGCAAAGGTTACTGTAGCTTTTCTTTTCTTTTTAATCATTTACCTTCTTTTTCTAAATTTTGGACCTGTCCAAAGTGAAATATGTTGCAGACGACAATAAAAATTGGATGCACTTTGAAATTTAGCTATTCTATGTGGTAGAAAATATTTTATGAAAAGGAGAAATCGCTCGTTACAGCTAGGCAATTTCTTCTTTTTCCATCATGTTTTCTCTAGTATAAAATCACAGCGACCTAAAATCCCGGATTCGTACGGAAAATGGTTAACAAGATCTTTTTTTTTTAAAAGCGTAGCAATTATTAGGGTTTCAGCCGTCTATGGTGTGCACAGTGATGCAAAATCATTTAAAAATATCATTTCTTTACTAAACGAATATTCGTGTTTTTTTTTAAAATGTATGTATTGGGTAAAAAAATAATTTTCTAAAAACATACATATGAGATTAACAATACTTTATGGACAATAATTAGAAAAAATCTAAATTTTTTTATATTTTTGAAATCTATTTATTAGGTAGAAAAAATGCGTTTCGCAAAAAACTTATTTATTAAGTAAAAAAATAATATATTTGTGGAGAAGAATAAGAGTTGTTTGATAGCCGACATGAGATTGTAACAACAATTTTCATTAGTTCGAATATTCGCTCAAGGTATCATCGCTACGGTACGACGAAGGTAAGATGGACACCGTGTGTTTGTATTTCCGTGTAACCATTGTCGCTACCGTAGCACATGCCCATATGAGCGACGCCCCCCCAACCAGAAAGCGGTTAATTGTTACAGGAGATAGTGTAAGGATATAGGGCGGAATTGCTGAGAGCTCTTGGTTCTTTAACGTGCTCGGGGGATAGCACCGTCAAACATTCAGTTTGTTATTTACTATGGTCAGCCCAGGCCTCGAACCAGTGATCTTGAGGTAGGAAGTCAAATGCTCCACCAACTGAGCTAATCGGGCTGACATCAAGATGGACACAGTCGGAAGAACTTTTTTATTAGGATATCAGACAACACCTACAGTTTTAACGTCACAATCTAAGTAACAAGAGTACAGTACTGAACTGAGCAGGCTTTATTTGTACTTTTTAACGGACGAATAGCGTAGGAAAAGTACTTGTAACGAATAATTGCCATTTTTACATGTGCAATGGCTACAATTGTATTGGAATCCTTGGTCAAAATAGAAAATATTAGTTATATATAATGTTATAATTTGTACTAACTTGGTAATATTTTCATCTGTAAGATATTCTTAGTAGATTAGAAAACTGGGCGGAAGATTGTGTGAGTGATGTATTCTTTTATGTAAATAATGATCTTGGAGGCGTTAACTATTTTAACCGACTATTTAATGTTTTATGGCGGAATTTCTAACCAAAAATATAATTCTTTTATTGGCACGCTAATAAATACTACTACTGACGTGTTTATTTGGATAGCTTATATCTTTGTGATAGAAAATATTGTGGAAAAAAGAAGAAATTGCTTGTAACAGACAATTTCTACTTTTCCCAAAATATTGTCTTCCACAAAGTATGGTTTCATTTCAAATTGAATCCAATTTTCGTTGTCTTCTGCATCATCTTTCACTCTGGACCTGTCTTAAATTTCGACAAACAGGAAAAGGGTTAAAGACTCCGGTAACTTCACTGTAAACAATTCAAATAATTCAAATGGCTCTCGTACAAGGAAAGTAACATCAATAATACTTTGATTTGAGCATGTGCGTGACATTTCCAACAATTTCGCATGTGCGTGACTCGCACATATTGAGCGTCCTGGACAGTCATTCGGGGCAATTAGAACGTTCGCTGATTGTTTAAAGAAGCTTTGGGTCTGTATCTTTCTACAGAGCGCAGAATGAAGACTCTGATCAGACTGTGCGGATGCACAGACTGATCTGAGTCTTTACTTGGCGCACGTGCGTAATGGTTGGAAATGTCACGCACGCGCTCATTTTATTGTTTATATTATTTATGGAATTTACCACGGAATGTCCTGATTTGTTGGCGTAATGTATTATAGGGATGAGTGTATTTTTCACTGCGTTTATTGGAGTATAAAGTGCAATTGCCTTAGCACATGGCAAATAACGCCCGTAGGGCGTTATGTTTAAGCCATGTGCTAAGGCAATTGCACTTTTTACTCCAATAAACGCAGTAAAAAATACACTCAGCCCATATAATTGCAATACGTCTATTTTCAAATCCGAAACGGATAGAGAGATGAAAATAAAAACAAATAAACGAACTGTGGGCAGAGTTACTTTTTCTTTGACAGGCGTATGGATACATTGACACAGTTTATCGCTCTAGTCGTTGTAACGGCGGACATTTTATTTCGTCGCTTGGGTTTTTTGAAATGGAAATTCGAACATTCGTTGGATTTATTTGGAATTATTATGAGCAAATACTAACTTTAAACTCTGTAAATTATGATATCTGGGTCGATAACAGTTAGAATTTTGAATAGATGCTTTGTAATAGACAAGAAATATAAACCTACCACATGGACACGATGCATGCTGATGTGGCGAAGCCGATTCGACATCTCTGATTTACGGCTAATAAAGGTGAGTTTTTCGAAATCTTCATGTTTAAAACGAACATTATAATTGCTATAAGGACACTATTTGTTTATCTATTTATTGAAAATCCACGGAAGTATAAAGGAATTCGAGGAAATCGAAATTCAAAGGGTGTTGACTATAAATAGTAACAAAACAAGTTGGGTATTTCTTGGAAGTGAATTCCTAATATCGGAAATCCCTGACCTTGTTTTGTTTCTATTTTTGTCGAAAATAGTTCTGTCTTTTATCGAGGTATAAAGTGCAATTGATTTGATCACGTGATACGATTTGGGCCAATGAAAATACTCTATTTTGAATTATTGCAATTATATAATATTGTGTCTTGTTTGCTTTGGTATGTATTGTAATTCATTAAATAAAGAAAGCAAATGACGTTTAACATGTGAAAGAATACAGCTTCTTCATAAAGTGTTGCATAGATTTGAATGTCCGATCGATATTTCGCGCCTGTCAATCAAAGATTCAATCAACCAATCAAATTATTCATTTAGTTCAAGGTGAACTTTGAACTCAATATTGGCCGGTATTGATATGAAGGAGAATTATTGGTTTTGCGAATTAATGTAGTCGTAACTAGAGTTTATTTCAGCTTAAGTTTCGACTTTTAATGTCGACAACCATTTTTTGTATAGTGTTTGTCCATAAATTTTGCCAGATTACGAAATTTGATATCCAGTTTGAACTTCCTGTTGGAGCTCAGAGATCAGTCATCTCTTTCCTGTACAATTCCTGGTTTTTACGATCCCATGATTTTATATCTGAGAAAAGATGGTGGTAAAAGAACATTGCTTGTTGCAAGCAATTTCTTCTTTTGTCCACAATATTTTCTTCCTTATAGGAAAGTTACATTTTGAATAAAGCTCGCCTTTAATTGTCATCGGCAACTTCTTTGAAACTGGACAAGTCAAAACTTAATTAAACAGGAAAGGGTTGATTATTTCTGTGGCGGAAAAATAGTGGCTGATTCCGTGAGTTAGCGATCTTGTACAGTTTCACTGTATAGCAACATGCCATGGAGATTTTCATTGTGGCTGAATAATCAAACAGCTTTGACTGCAGTTGTCTCGCCACTACTCCATCCATGAATAATTGAACGTTGCCAGCTGTACAAGGATTTTTGGAGGATCGACTTTGATAGATCGAAGGTTTGTCAAAGGTCTTTAAAAAGACTTTCATATGTTGTTAAATCCATGTCAACAATTGCACGTTGCAAGCTCGTCAATGATCTTTGGAGGATCGCTTTCAAAGGCCAATGTCTCTTCACAGATCTTTAAAAAGACTTTCATATGTTGGTAATTCGTCCGTTTGCTTTTGAGACATCCACCCATAATACGTATAGGAAGGGGCGAACGAGGAACCTCCTTGGTCTGGGCCGTCCGCAGCGTCATCATCGGGAATTTCTCGAGTTCCAAAAACGCTTTCTCTGTATGTTGGAGGGGCTGAAATAAAAATATGATCGGTCCGGTAACAAAGGACCCCAAGGAAGAACAAAAATCATCGACCCTGCTCAAACAGCGATAACTGGGTATATTCTCTGAATTTAGAATGGTCTTTTTCCTGTTTATTATATTCCTATAATTTAATTGTTAGTTTTGTCTATCAAAAACGAGCGTTCTGATTGGTCGAAAAATTTAATTCATACCTCCACGAACAAAATTTTGAGTACGCGGCCATTTTGAATGCTTCCGCACAAAATAGTTCACTACAAAAAGGTATCAACATTTGTTAGGTTGTTGCTTTTTTTCGCTCGATGCTATTAAATTATAAGAAATGAAGATAATATTTTTTGTTTTCATGGAGGTATGAACCGAAAAACCTAATCACACAATGTATGAATCCGCTTCGCGTATTCATACAGTGTGATTAGGTTTTTCGGTTCATACCTCAATGAAAACAAAAAATATTCTCTTCATCTCTTAAATAAATGTTTCTAGTAAAATACATATACATTCCACCCAGACTGAATCGGACACTTCAGAAAAATAATCCGTGTCTGATAGTGTCAAATACGGCTCCAAGTAAGGTAGTCTAAGATGACGTCATTTTCATTCTGTATATGACGTCATAATGAAAAAAAAAAAAAACGTAATCAGAATGGTAAAGGAGAAGGGAAATACTTGTAGAAATACAGTTCTTTCTTTAATATTTCTTTAAATTTATCTAATAAAAACAAAAGGTATATGATAAATCGAATATCACGTTACGATTACGTCAAAACATCTTGTATTCGCTTCTCGCTTCGGGGGATGATTTAATATTCCACTCGACCGTCGGTCTCGCGGAACATCAAAATTTTCCTCCGCATCCCAAAGCAATTAAACAATTTTGTATCTCTATCCTAATATAATATTTCTTTTTAATGTAAAATACTCTATCTCACTGCCCTTTACTAGATCCGATCCCCTTTTCAGTTTTTTGTTTTGTGGATCAGCCAAAAGTTCTTTTTCTTCCCTTCCCGGCGGTGGCACATATCCTTTCCGACAATTGGCTCTCGCCAAGGGGTGGATAATCGTAAACCTAAGTGGGATAGCAGCTGGAGGATAAGAAAGGATGTAGTGGTAGAACTGGTGTCAGAAACACCAGGAATCCATTACTAGGTGCTCCAGATATGACAGAAATTCTGTTAAAAGTGGCGTGAAACCACATTCAATCAATCAATCAATTTTTCGTCCGACGGATCACAAAACAAGTCAGCCTATCATAATGTCTAAAGTTTGGATAGCGGTATTGGATTTTAGTCTAAATCAATATGACCGCCCCCTCGTCTTAGCAAGATCATGGCATTTTGTTCTTGGAGCAAGGGAGCTTCCCAGAAAGAAAATAACATTGACTTGAAAATGACCGAAAAAGAGATTAGATGAACAAAAATCGAGTTTTTCAAAAAATGATCTACTGCATGTTACATGTAGATATGCAAATTCAATGAGAATAAGCATTACTATTGTCACCAATGTCCCATTTCCAGCGCTTGTTACATACGATTTCTCCTTTCCTCACAATGTTTTGAAAAGCAAATTTTCTTCAGTGCGAAAAATGATAGATTGTGTGGGAATTATAATAAGAAATGGTTGAACAGTTCATGTTCACGAGAGGATTGTTAAGATCTTACGCTTACGTAAGTCGGTATTCACTGTAGTAGTACCACCACGAGGTTGATTCTCTATTGGACTGACGGCGAGGTTTTGTCGTCGCATGTTTTCTACGTCACTACGTAACGGAACCGTGCCGATAATGACGTCAGTGTCGATTTCTATTACCATAATTTTCAATGTCGTTTCTACTGTGAGCTGGAATATTTAGAGAAAAGTGAAGGGCTATAATTTTTTTATATTCTTATTTTCACGTAATTTTATTTTTAGTTTCGTCTATCAAAACGAGTGTTTGATATTCATTCCTCAATGAAGACAATTTTGAGCACGCAGCTATTTTGTATGCTTGCGCATAAAATAGTTCCATAAAATGTATCATTACTTTGTAAACTATAGGGTTTTTTTTCCGCTCGATGTCATCAAATTACAAGAAATGGTGAGAATATTTGCGTATTTATACAGTGAAATTAGTTTTTTCGTTCCATATCCCTGTAAACAAATACTCTCTTCATCTTTTAATTAACAAGATATCAAGAAAAGAACAAACGTTTTAACGCTGATACCGTGAATGTTGTATAATTCATCATAAAGTAATGTATTCCGTAGAATAATGGTCCTTACACAAATAACTTTTAAGTACGAAGATATCACTTGCGGGAGTTAACTTTTATTTTAGACAGAGAATGTGAAAAACCTGATTTCATTTCGATTATTCGTTATTTCGGTAAGCGTTTTAGCGACGCACAAGACTAAGGATTAATCGCGGCTGTCAATCATATTCAGTCGACCAATGGAATCATTCATTTATACTAGTCGCCATTTTGGTGATTCATTTTTGTTGGTTTGGCGACTTAAACATCGAAACTACAGCTTAAATTTCGGTCGCCAACCAACCATTCTACTTATGTGTAATAGGCTACTGGCCACACATTTTGCATAATAACGCCATAAAAATCTAGGCGGGACTTTCTGTCTGAGTCAATGGGTAGAGCTAAAAGAGTCAGTGGGTGGGGCCAGCGAGTGGCCTATAACTTTTCAATCTTAAAATCGATTAAGATCAGCTTGATTCAGGACCATCTCATAATAGATCCTATATTTCAGTTGATTCAGTTTAAAAAATACGTTCAAGAGTAAAATTTTCATCAAAGAGTTCAACGAAAGCCCTGCGAAACAAGAGTATCACCGCATACGGATGCCGTCGCTCAGTTGTTCAAGTGCTTGATAGAGGATAAAACTTCTGAGTCTGAACAAGGGCGTAATTCTTTTGAAAATGCAGTTAGAGTTATCCCATTGTTGGTATATATAGCTCTTTTGAAAGTGAAAGTAAGTTCCGAGATTCAAGTGAAGATATTCAGAAATACCAGAGATAATAAAATATCATATATTTTTTCGGACGACGACGACGCTGACGTAGACGCTGACACAGATGCGGTCGAAAACGGCGACCTAGCTATGGCGATACCTCGGGTTTCCTCGATAAATAGCCGAGCTAGAAATACTCACCCTCACAAAGTATTTAATATCAATTATGTTACATCCGGGTAATCCTGTGGGCGGTACTGGAGGAACAGTTATCATATCACGTGTGTACTGGACTTTTTCACCCCTGTTCACCTGACCGTGTTCTACACGACCGAGTACTTTACGACTGTCTATGGAAACTGAGGACGTGTATCTGCCACGTCCGTACATCTTTTTCAAGGTTATCACCTAAAATGAAATTGACCAATGCTTGCATGTCAATCAAAGAAAAAAAAAGACCAATCAAATCATTCAGGAAATAAATCTTGAACTCCAACATTAGCCAACATCCATGTGAAACATGCTTTTGTTTGTTTCGCGACTTAAAACGTCTTACCTAAAGTTTATCAAAGGTATAGTTACAACATATAGGTCGCGAACCACCGTATTTATTCTTTTGTACCATTTGTTAAAAAAACCAAAGTCGTATAATATCGAAGTGGCACGTCTTGTCGGAGTACGTGGGTCTGACTATCGAATTCAGTGGGCAGGACCTGCGATCGGTCAGTTTGCGAGAATGTTTGAACCTATAAAGAATGTCAGATGTAATTACGAATTTTTGGTCGCTCATCGAAATATTTAGAGTTATATAGGCGCGCATAGGTACGCATACTGTTTTGGCACTAATTTAGCCTTGGTGAAAAAAGAAAAAAGCTGGCGTGATTTTAATGCATTAACTCTTTTCCTGTTTTGCAAAATTTTTGGACCAATTCAAATTCAAAGGTCCTGCAGGAGAGACTTTAATTTTGGTTTGATTTAAGAAATAACCATTCAGAACGGTGAGACATATTTTGGAAAAGGAATAAAATGCTTGTTACAAACAATTTCTTCTTTTTCTACGATATTTATTTTTTATAAATCTATTATAGATTCATGGGGACGTAAAAAAAATCAAGGGATTGAACAGGAAAGGGTTAAGTAACAGTGAAATGTGAAATTAACGAAGTAATTGATTTTGGAATGATTTCGGAATGACAGAGAAAAGTCGGAATGAGTAAAGCTTGTGAGAAAAGAGCGCCGTCTGATCAGAATCGCACTCAAAACGGGCTTAATATCAAATAAACCATGCCTACATACCATAACAAGCCTCAGACATGACGATTGTACCACATTATCGGAGTAGTTACAAATTTCCGAGTCCACTAGAATCGATTCTCCCGGAACGAATCCTGTCTTATTGAGAGTAAAACTGGCGGTTAACGGTTCACTAGGACAACAACAACAGCACCAGCGTCTCATGACGACGTCATCCTCCAAACATCCGTTACAAACAGTGTTCTTGGAATCAGATTTTGTAAGCGGTGCCTATAATACACAAGGTAGATTATTACAATCACGCGGATTTTGCAAGCTGTGCCTTTAATATGCAGCATGCATGTGCGTAGACACGGGCGCAGTAGGTACGGTATTCACCGCATCAATAATTTCGGTATTACAATCGAGCGTATTTGTAAACAGTGCCGATTATATATGAGCGCGTGCGTGACATTTCCAACCATTACACATGTGCGCCAAGTAAAGACTCAGATCAGCCTGTGCATCCGCACAGTCTGATCAGAGTATTCACTCTGCGCTCTGTACAAAGATACTGACCCAAAGCTTCTTTAAACAATCAACGAATATTCTAATTGCCCCAAATGGCTGTCCAGTCACGCACATGCGAAATTGTTGGAAATGTCACGCACAGGCTCATATGGTATTTATAACAATCACGTAGATTTCATAAGCGGCATCCTGTAATATACGTGTACACGGTAAAGTATTACAATCGCGTATATTTTGTAAGCGATGCCCACAATACACAAGTTATAAACTATCAATCACTCGAATTTTGTAATCGGTACCTATAATATACAAGGCTTAGTATTACGATCTAGTGGATTTTGTAAGCGGTGCCAATGATTTACAAGGTAAAGTATTACCATCACGCGAGAAAGAAACGTATCGGAATTTAGGCAATGCCCTGTCTATCTCGTTTCGATAGTGTAATGGTTTGCACATCTGTACGGTATGCAAAAAGTCCGAGATTTAATTTATGGTATAGTTGGATTAATTTTCGTGCGCCTCTTTCAACGTTTATTGACCTATATAGGGGCATCCTGTGTGAACAATTACCTGTATCTGTCGATATTGTCAGAGTATGTTGGGTACGTTTATCTACTTTTACGACTAATGTGTTACTTGTTCATGGACGTTGATTACATGTTCAAGCTAAAACGTACCGCGCAGTTTGGTTGTGTATTCAGATCCAACACAGAGAGAACGGTGAAATAGGTTTTGCATTTAATGTTACTCTTCCATTGGCGGTCTATCACGGCATAAAGCAGGTATCGAGTACACCCTCGGAGATGATCGTCTTGTTCAAAAGAAGCCGGGATGTCCGGGGGAAGTTGTATTTCAAATGGAAGTGCATGTTGACCTGCTGGTAATGTAACATTAGATCTCGCGCCTGAAAATTGAATAAGGGAATAAAATAGAAATTTGCCGTTATAGTTGTGATACGAAACTTCGTATTTGACTCGAGCCGAGTTATTTCACAGGACCCAAAGTAGAGTGAGATATCCAGTTCTCCTAAGCGACAAGAAACCACGATCACTGTATCACTGCTACATCATAGTATTCAATTAATTACATGCAAACTAACTTTGGTAATATAAGAAAAAAGAACGTCACGAAACATGTGTAGAAATCTACATTTTGGGTGTGACGTCATTGCGCGGGAAAAATGACGTCTTCTAACCATATGAGTATGATTTTGTCTGCCTGCCTGCAATGAATGTGTCTTAGTTCAAACTGGTAAGCGTATGATAAAATACTACATTTACCTGACGAATCGTCTATAAACGGTAAAAAGCTGGGCTTGTCAGAGTTTTTTAAGTTTTGGATGACAGGATTAATGTATTCGTTATTTTGCGATCTTGATAGGGAGTAAATTAATGTTATTGATAGATAAGATTCCTATGAGTTTATCGATTTATGCTCTTCCGCGCAATATAAAAATGACGTCACTGCCTCAAAGTTGACGTCAACTACATGGTAACGAAATGATACAGCTCATTTGCACAGTTATTACACTATTGTAATATCACCTGCCTAAAATCAAAATTATTCAACATAGTTCGCGCCGTAGGCCATATAAACAGATTTTAACACGTTTCCTCCTGAATATGATCCAAACATCTACGTTTTGCAGTACCTTGTTTTACACCGTATCGGATAGGATTAACGATTGGTTAATTCTTCTTCTTATTTTCACCGGTTATAGCAATAACAACAAAAACACGTCATTTGATATCGATCATATTGTGCCATCGTTATTTATCGCCTTTTTGTTTTGTTTCTGTATTGATTAATTGCTGTTTTTACCTTTATTCATGTCGTAAGTATATAAGCATATTTGTGGGAAAAAAGTTTTCATAGGCACGACCAGACATTACTTTTTTTACTTTAAACGGAAAGAAAAACATTTAAGGGTAGCCAAGTATATGCATGGGAAAGAATCGTTTTATACTGATAGTTCCTGCCATGCTAATGAAGCAAAGTATAAGATGCAAATATCCTTCTTGTGCAGCATACAATATATTTATTCGTCGAATTTTCGGTTAAAATATGGTTAGTACTATTTACCCGACATCACATTAACTAGGAAAAAAAATCATAAGTGATTCCATTAGTGATAGTGGTTTTTGTTTGTTTGAATGGGGTTTTACTCCGCTTTCAACAATCTTTCAGTTATATCGCGGCGGCTGGAGCACCTAACAATGGATTCCTGGTATTTCTCACACCAGTACCGCCATCACATCCTTTCCTAGCCTCCAGCTGCTATCACCCATAGGTCTACGATTTTCGACCCATTGGTGGGAGACAAATAGTCGGAAAGGATGATTGCCACCGTCGGGGATCGAACCCGGGACCTCTAGATTGACAGTCCGACGCGCTACAGTGATAGTGGTACCTTTAAACGCAATTAGCTAACAGTCTTAAGCCATATAATGATGCTTTTTGACGACCCTCAACAAAATGGCTTTCTATTTGGACCAGTCTTAAATTGTGACATCTGGTAATGCCAAAAGTTTTTAAACGTTACCTTGACCGAAAACTGTTATTTCCTGGTTAATATACTCCTCCTCCTGGGCGTGGTTAATCTTCCCAGTGTTCCATGTCGTTCTTCCGTATCCTCTACAAGTCACCTTGATACCTTAAAAAATAATCCCAAGGTCAAGTGAATAGAAATATTTTGACACATCATAAAGGTCTTCGATTTCTGAGTTGTTTTACAATGCAAAATTCTTTTCTCAGATGTGTATAGTCGTTGATCAGTCGTTAAGAACATTCGGGAATTACTTACTAAGACTCTAAGATTCAACTTGATTACTCACTATCCAAAATGGAGTAAATTTATCATCCTGATTGTATTGCTTGCGAAAAGCGTTTTATTTCTCCCCCAGAAAATGTAATGTAGGTTGACTCCAAAATCAGTTGGTTTTTACAGGCATTTTTCTGCATTGATGAGGGATTTTTGTGCATTTTTGTGGCATCTCTTGAGATGTTTGAACATTCTTCTATTACCTCTATCATTTCGGACGAGTCGAGTTTAAATTAGTCGGCTGACAGGTAATGAGTTAAAATCTTTCAATAAACACATATCACGAACTCAAATGATTCTTTGTGGAGCTATGATTATTTTAATTCCTAATTATATAGTTTAGGCGGATTAAATGTTGAAAAAAATAAAAACCCGTTCAAACGAACTATCATTAAAAAATAACAACAACAAAAAAAAAACGAGATGGGCAAAATCACTTGTATAAACCAAAATCGTTGTTAGACGAGCAAAATGTCATAAATACAGCTTTATTTAAGCTGCATTTACGACGTGTTTCTCGTCTAAGAAACTTACAAAACAAGGAAGAATAGTCCTCAAAATGAGTTTTTTTGTTTGAGCCTAATCGCCCCTTTTTCTTATAACCTTTTCTTATTTTGCAAAAATTTTGGACTTGTCCAAATCCAAAGGTTTTGCAGACGGTATAAAAGTAGATTTAATTGGAAAAATAACCACTCAGTAGAGTAGAAAATATTGTGGAAAAAAAAGAAATTTCTTGTTACAAGCAAGTTCTTCTTTTTCTACAATATTTTCTCAGTCATAAAATCACAGGGATGTAAAAACCAGTGAATGAACAGGAAAGGCTTAATCACTGCGGAATTATCAATATGTTTCCTAACTATTTCCGGACTAGTCCGGGGCCCTGGAATGATTTTCCCAAGGACTGATACCGAATTGGCCCTAGATCTATACTTTTTTGGTGCGACCTTATAGATTTATGCGTCAATGCCAATACAAGTCAAAAGAATATATTTACATGCACAGTGGCTATATGCGAGTCAAAAAGGAATTTAAGGAATATTTTCATGGATCAAAAGGACATTACTAAGTTTATAACATGTTGCGTTGCAAAAAGAACCAGAGTTACACCATACACGCATCACTCATTTTAAATATACATAATTGACTCTCCGCAAAACAAACCTGCATTTTGAAAAATATTGAAGAAAATTAGCTTCAGAATACACCGTTGATAAAGGAGAATTTGATTGCGTCACGCAATTTCTCCTTTTTCTTTCATTTTTTTCTTTTATTTGTCTTCCCCATATGTTTTCATTGAGCGCTATTTGCCGGAAAAGTCCACTGCAACTTCTCTCAATTTGAACGAGTTTTCGTCCAGCTGTTGATTGAATGTCGTCAATTAACGGTACAATAGTCACGCCAACTGAGCGCCAACAAGAAGATCAACTTCGATATCAAATAGCGTTAATAAGTGAAAAGAATTTAACCCAGTACTTAACAGATAGAAAAAAGTAAATTGGTCAGTTTGGCGACCGAACGGCGTAACTACGGCTTAAATAAGTTAAACTCGCCATGCCAAAAAAATGCTTCATATAAATGTCGGCCAATACTGGAGCTCACTTCCGGTCTAGATTAATGATTTGATTTTAGATTGACATTCGCAATTCATCAATTAATGTTTGATAGCGATAACATATATATTTTTTTAATTACTATTTAGTGTAAAACATTTTAGCTGTTACACAACAAAATAACAAAACACAATATGCATATCTACACTGGTGAATGCATATTTATCAATACAGTTTCATCAGAATGCACTAGATCTAACCTTACCTCTAATGTTTATATCCGATAATACATGAACCAAGACCTGACCTTGAAGAACCTGTCCTGGGTGACACACATTGTTTTCGTTCAACATTACCACTCGAAAAGCAGTTACTTTCGACGACATATTTTTTCATTTGCACACATTTAATATAATAATAAAATGTCGTCTGCAGGAAGTCTCGTTATAGTTATTTTTAGAACCAGTTTATTTATAGAAACTGTATTATTTGCATGGAATGCAATATGAGTGTTTGTTTATATCGGGTTTTGATGCAACTTTTGACACTACTGAGGTTACAGGGAACTAATACAGTTTCCCGCCATCTGTCACATTTTGTCTAGGGATACTACGGTGATGTAAACAAAGATCAAAGTGACCTCTGATTGGTCCATATAATATCAAGACGAAATCTAACGATTTGATCCGATAAATTGATACTCTGTTAATAACTTAGGAACGAAAAGGATAACATTTTAATGTATTTCGCCTCTTGAGGGGCGGTTTCTATACCCTGGGGTATTTTTCGGAGAATGCAGTAAAACTAGCTGCGCGAAGAGGGTTATCTTAAAAATGACGTCATAAGTCATTGATAAAAGGGATCATGCCATATCACAATTCAGTTATTTTGACGGATGAGTGATTGTTCTTGAATTTGATATATGGTTTGACTCCCTTGCAATTTTTGGGGATGAGCTATGTGCAATTTTCTTATAATGGTCGCCTACGGAAAACGGAATAGTTCCCTGTAACCTAAATGCAATAGATTAGGTAGCTACGGTCGATCTACTTTTTGACCTTCAAATTATTTCTTCTTCCGGTTGATGTAATCTATCTTAACAAATTCTTTTTTAAATACCCAAGAAAAAAATGATAATTCAACGGGATGTCAAGCAAAAAGGGACCATTCGTCCCATAGTTACTGTCGATTAGCTGTTAAAAATACGCTGACGTCATAATTTTGCATTGTTTTGAAACCCTTTTCGGTTAAATTTTCGCCTTTCGGGACTCTCATTACTTCAAGTCAGGCAGAACAAGTGTTTTATATAGAACAGAGACCTGAATAAAGCGAATTAGTCCAATTCTTAATATCACACGCGTCGTTCGGTAAGTATAGTGTACACGGACATGACTTTTACTAGGAACCGATGCAAAGGGTTATGTCCTTGTTTATAAGGGCTTATCGGTACAAATGCATCTAAATACTTTTATGTCGAAGAGTAAAATCTATTTACGTGAAATGAAATGATTTATTTAAGAAAATTTACGGATAAAAATGTGGTATTCCGTCTAAAAGAAATAAAAAATGTGGCAAAACTGTAACAAGGATAAGGGTTTTTCGGGTTATTTCTTTAATCTAAATAATGTGAAAATAGATTTTGTGTATGAAATTCGGCAGCAGAATGTTCCTTGGTAATAAGAGAGTCCCTTTCGGAGTAGAAAATGTTATTTTGTCAATTTCTTGGTGAAATCCGACAACGACGGACGGAATACATTAACATTTCCTCCGTTGCCCGGTGTGAAGCGTTATCACTTTATTACCCAATATCCATTTCTCAAAATTGCTTTAAAATTTAACTTGAAGTTTAATGCATATCTAAGACGTGTTTCCATGCAAGAAAAATGATTTTTGTAATATCTTTTTTAATTAGATAGCATCATTTTATCAGAAAGAAATCAGAAAAAATCCTCAATTGTTTTAAAGATAAGGGTTATTTTACTCTTAAATTCATCTGTGTATAATTCAAATAGTGAAATGCCCCAGTGGAATTTTCATTGTGTAAAGGAGAACACGATTCCGAGTAGAAAAACGTTGATTTCATTATTTCTATGTGACGTTCGGCAGCTTTCTAGTGCGGGAACCCCAATTTTGCGCCATACGAGGGTAAAGGATTGACGCTTATCTGTCAAAAATCTATTCCACCTAACGCTTTTAGAATCACCGGGAAAAGGTAAAAAAATAATTTTGTGTGAGAAAATGATATTTTAAAGGAACATTTCCGATAAAAATTGGTCTATCAGTCTAAAAAGACGTAAGACAGGTACCCAAATTGTTTCAAAGATAAGGGTTATCTGCACCTTAGAATTCATTTGAAACTATTTCAATAGAAAGATATGACCTAAGAATGTTTATTACAGGCAGACAGACACAATCACGTGAACAAACCGCAGGTTTTGATAATACTTGGCTGCGTCGACCATGTTTATCGTGCGTACATGCATATTGCATCACCCGACCAGTGTGAAGGGTTCGGGCTTATCTGTGCCGAATCTATTCGACCAAACTCATTTAATTTTTATATATAAATTGCCAGTATATAAGTGTATAACTTTATACCTTATTTAAGAAATATTGATGGAAAACAATTGTACCGGAGGCTATTAAATGCCTGGAATTAGTGAAATTCTGTTAAGGATAAGGGTTATGTTTAAGAAAAATCATAAAAAATCGAAAATACCGATTTCCTTGTAAATATCGATATCTAATCTGTTAAGAAGAAACTGATAAACGATAATTTGTATCACAATGAATTCTAAACTGATTTCACATTGCACTTTTTGAACGTTAAAGGCGTCTCTTCTGTTTAGGAAGAATTTTATATCTCAGCACATTTCTGTTATGAATTTCCGTTCACTGAGTAAAGGTTTGTGGCCATATCTCACTACAAGTATTACGTAACCGACTGAAACTTGGGCATTTTTTCCGGAATAAGTCTATTTATGCTATGATGTAATAAAATGCAATAATAAAAAAATGTTTTATTACTTTTATGCAATAGATTAGGTAGCTACGGTCGATCTACTTTTTGACCTTCAAATTATTTCTTCTTCCGGTTGATGTAATCTATCTTAACAAATTCTTTTTTAAATACCCAAGAAAAAAATGATAATTCAACGGGATGTCAAGCAAAAAGGGACCATTCGTCCCATAGTTACTGTCGATTAGCTGTTAAAAATACGCTGACGTCATAATTTTGCATTGTTTTGAAACCCTTTTCGGTTAAATTTTCGCCTTTCGGGACTCTCATTACTTCAAGTCAGGCAGAACAAGTGTTTTATATAGAACAGAGACCTGAATAAAGCGAATTAGTCCAATTCTTAATATCACACGCGTCGTTCGGTAAGTATAGTGTACACGGACATGACTTTTACTAGGAACCGATGCAAAGGGTTATGTCCTTGTTTATAAGGGCTTATCGGTACAAATGCATCTAAATACTTTTATGTCGAAGAGTAAAATCTATTTACGTGAAATGAAATGATTTATTTAAGAAAATTTACGGATAAAAATGTGGTATTCCGTCTAAAAGAAATAAAAAATGTGGCAAAACTGTAACAAGGATAAGGGTTTTTCGGGTTATTTCTTTAATCTAAATAATGTGAAAATAGATTTTGTGTATGAAATTCGGCAGCAGAATGTTCCTTGGTAATAAGAGAGTCCCTTTCGGAGTAGAAAATGTTATTTTGTCAATTTCTTGGTGAAATCCGACAACGACGGACGGAATACATTAACATTTCCTCCGTTGCCCGGTGTGAAGCGTTATCACTTTATTACCCAATATCCATTTCTCAAAATTGCTTTAAAATTTAACTTGAAGTTTAATGCATATCTAAGACGTGTTTCCATGCAAGAAAAATGATTTTTGTAATATCTTTTTTAATTAGATAGCATCATTTTATCAGAAAGAAATCAGAAAAAATCCTCAATTGTTTTAAAGATAAGGGTTATTTTACTCTTAAATTCATCTGTGTATAATTCAAATAGTGAAATGCCCCAGTGGAATTTTCATTGTGTAAAGGAGAACACGATTCCGAGTAGAAAAACGTTGATTTCATTATTTCTATGTGACGTTCGGCAGCTTTCTAGTGCGGGAACCCCAATTTTGCGCCATACGAGGGTAAAGGATTGACGCTTATCTGTCAAAAATCTATTCCACCTAACGCTTTTAGAATCACCGGGAAAAGGTAAAAAAATAATTTTGTGTGAGAAAATGATATTTTAAAGGAACATTTCCGATAAAAATTGGTCTATCAGTCTAAAAAGACGTAAGACAGGTACCCAAATTGTTTCAAAGATAAGGGTTATCTGCACCTTAGAATTCATTTGAAACTATTTCAATAGAAAGATATGACCTAAGAATGTTTATTACAGGCAGACAGACACAATCACGTGAACAAACCGCAGGTTTTGATAATACTTGGCTGCGTCGACCATGTTTATCGTGCGTACATGCATATTGCATCACCCGACCAGTGTGAAGGGTTCGGGCTTATCTGTGCCGAATCTATTCGACCAAACTCATTTAATTTTTATATATAAATTGCCAGTATATAAGTGTATAACTTTATACCTTATTTAAGAAATATTGATGGAAAACAATTGTACCGGAGGCTATTAAATGCCTGGAATTAGTGAAATTCTGTTAAGGATAAGGGTTATGTTTAAGAAAAATCATAAAAAATCGAAAATACCGATTTCCTTGTAAATATCGATATCTAATCTGTTAAGAAGAAACTGATAAACGATAATTTGTATCACAATGAATTCTAAACTGATTTCACATTGCACTTTTTGAACGTTAAAGGCGTCTCTTCTGTTTAGGAAGAATTTTATATCTCAGCACATTTCTGTTATGAATTTCCGTTCACTGAGTAAAGGTTTGTGGCCATATCTCACTACACGTATTACGTAACCGACTGAAACTTGGGCATTTTTTCCGGAATAAGTCTATTTATGCTATGATGTAATAAAATGCAATAATAAAAAAATGTTTTATTACTTTTATGCAATAGATTAGGTAGCTACGGTCGATCTACTTTTTGACCTTCAAATTATTTCTTCTTCCGGTTGATGTAATCTATCTTAACAAATTCTTTTTTAAATACCCAAGAAAAAAATGATAATTCAACGGGATGTCAAGCAAAAAGGGACCATTCGTCCCATAGTTACTGTCGATTAGCTGTTAAAAATACGCTGACGTCATAATTTTGCATTGTTTTGAAACCCTTTTCGGTTAAATTTTCGCCTTTCGGGACTCTCATTACTTCAAGTCAGGCAGAACAAGTGTTTTATATAGAACAGAGACCTGAATAAAGCGAATTAGTCCAATTCTTAATATCACACGCGTCGTTCGGTAAGTATAGTGTACACGGACATGACTTTTACTAGGAACCGATGCAAAGGGTTATGTCCTTGTTTATAAGGGCTTATCGGTACAAATGCATCTAAATACTTTTATGTCGAAGAGTAAAATCTATTTACGTGAAATGAAATGATTTATTTAAGAAAATTTACGGATAAAAATGTGGTATTCCGTCTAAAAGAAATAAAAAATGTGGCAAAACTGTAACAAGGATAAGGGTTTTTCGGGTTATTTCTTTAATCTAAATAATGTGAAAATAGATTTTGTGTATGAAATTCGGCAGCAGAATGTTCCTTGGTAATAAGAGAGTCCCTTTCGGAGTAGAAAATGTTATTTTGTCAATTTCTTGGTGAAATCTGACAACGACGGACGGAATACATTAACATTTCCTCCGTTGCCCGGTGTGAAGCGTTATCACTTTATTACCCAATATCCATTTCTCAAAATTGCTTTAAAATTTAACTTGAAGTTTAATGCATATCTAAGACGTGTTTCCATGCAAGAAAAATGATTTTTGTAATATCTTTTTTAATTAGATAGCATCATTTTATCAGAAAGAAATCAGAAAAAATCCTCAATTGTTTTAAAGATAAGGGTTATTTTACTCTTAAATTCATCTGTGTATAATTCAAATAGTGAAATGCCCCAGTGGAATTTTCATTGTGTAAAGGAGAACACGATTCCGAGTAGAAAAACGTTGATTTCATTATTTCTATGTGACGTTCGGCAGCTTTCTAGTGCGGGAACCCCAATTTTGCGCCATACGAGGGTAAAGGATTGACGCTTATCTGTCAAAAATCTATTCCACCTAACGCTTTTAGAATCACCGGGAAAAGGTAAAAAAATAATTTTGTGTGAGAAAATGATATTTTAAAGGAACATTTCCGATAAAAATTGGTCTATCAGTCTAAAAAGACGTAAGACAGGTACCCAAATTGTTTCAAAGATAAGGGTTATCTGCACCTTAGAATTCATTTGAAACTATTTCAATAGAAAGATATGACCTAAGAATGTTTATTACAGGCAGACAGACACAATCACGTGAACAAACCGCAGGTTTTGATAATACTTGGCTGCGTCGACCATGTTTATCGTGCGTACATGCATATTGCATCACCCGACCAGTGTGAAGGGTTCGGGCTTATCTGTGCCGAATCTATTCGACCAAACTCATTTAATTTTTATATATAAATTGCCAGTATATAAGTGTATAACTTTATACCTTATTTAAGAAATATTGATGGAAAACAATTGTACCGGAGGCTATTAAATGCCTGGAATTAGTGAAATTCTGTTAAGGATAAGGGTTATGTTTAAGAAAAATCATAAAAAATCGAAAATACCGATTTCCTTGTAAATATCGATATCTAATCTGTTAAGAAGAAACTGATAAACGATAATTTGTATCACAATGAATTCTAAACTGATTTCACATTGCACTTTTTGAACGTTAAAGGCGTCTCTTCTGTTTAGGAAGAATTTTATATCTCAGCACATTTCTGTTATGAATTTCCGTTCACTGAGTAAAGGTTTGTGGCCATATCTCACTACACGTATTACGTAACCGACTGAAACTTGGGCATTTTTTCCGGAATAAGTCTATTTATGCTATGATGTAATAAAATGCAATAATAAAAAAATGTTTTATTACTTTTATGCAATAGATTAGGTAGCTACGGTCGATCTACTTTTTGACCTTCAAATTATTTCTTCTTCCGGTTGATGTAATCTATCTTAACAAATTCTTTTTTAAATACCCAAGAAAAAAATGATAATTCAACGGGATGTCAAGCAAAAAGGGACCATTCGTCCCATAGTTACTGTCGATTAGCTGTTAAAAATACGCTGACGTCATAATTTTGCATTGTTTTGAAACCCTTTTCGGTTAAATTTTCGCCTTTCGGGACTCTCATTACTTCAAGTCAGGCAGAACAAGTGTTTTATATAGAACAGAGACCTGAATAAAGCGAATTAGTCCAATTCTTAATATCACACGCGTCGTTCGGTAAGTATAGTGTACACGGACATGACTTTTACTAGGAACCGATGCAAAGGGTTATGTCCTTGTTTATAAGGGCTTATCGGTACAAATGCATCTAAATACTTTTATGTCGAAGAGTAAAATCTATTTACGTGAAATGAAATGATTTATTTAAGAAAATTTACGGATAAAAATGTGGTATTCCGTCTAAAAGAAATAAAAAATGTGGCAAAACTGTAACAAGGATAAGGGTTTTTCGGGTTATTTCTTTAATCTAAATAATGTGAAAATAGATTTTGTGTATGAAATTCGGCAGCAGAATGTTCCTTGGTAATAAGAGAGTCCCTTTCGGAGTAGAAAATGTTATTTTGTCAATTTCTTGGTGAAATCTGACAACGACGGACGGAATACATTAACATTTCCTCCGTTGCCCGGTGTGAAGCGTTATCACTTTATTACCCAATATCCATTTCTCAAAATTGCTTTAAAATTTAACTTGAAGTTTAATGCATATCTAAGACGTGTTTCCATGCAAGAAAAGTGATTTTTGTAATATCTTTTTTAATCAGATAGCATCATTTTATCAGAAAGAAATCAGAAAAAATCCTCAATTGTTTTAAAGATAAGGGTTATTTTACTCTTAAATTCATCTGTGTATAATTCAAATAGTGAAATGCCCCAGTGGAATTTTCATTGTGTAAAGGAGAACACGATTCCGAGTAGAAAAACGTTGATTTCATTATTTCTATGTGACGTTCGGCAGCTTTCTAGTGCGGGAACCCCAATTTTGCGCCATACGAGGGTAAAGGATTGACGCTTATCTGTCAAAAATCTATTCCACCTAACGCTTTTAGAATCACCGGGAAAAGGTAAAAAAATAATTTTGTGTGAGAAAATGATATTTTAAAGGAACATTTCCGATAAAAATTGGTCTATCAGTCTAAAAAGACGTAAGACAGGTACCCAAATTGTTTCAAAGATAAGGGTTATCTGCACCTTAGAATTCATTTGAAACTATTTCAATAGAAAGATATGACCTAAGAATGTTTATTACAGGCAGACAGACACAATCACGTGAACAAACCGCAGGTTTTGATAATACTTGGCTGCGTCGACCATGTTTATCGTGCGTACATGCATATTGCATCACCCGACCAGTGTGAAGGGTTCGGGCTTATCTGTGCCGAATCTATTCGACCAAACTCATTTAATTTTTATATATAAATTGCCAGTATATAAGTGTATAACTTTATACCTTATTTAAGAAATATTGATGGAAAACAATTGTACCGGAGGCTATTAAATGCCTGGAATTAGTGAAATTCTGTTAAGGATAAGGGTTATGTTTAAGAAAAATCATAAAAAATCGAAAATACCGATTTCCTTGTAAATATCGATATCTAATCTGTTAAGAAGAAACTGATAAACGATAATTTGTATCACAATGAATTCTAAACTGATTTCACATTGCACTTTTTGAACGTTAAAGGCGTCTCTTCTGTTTAGGAAGAATTTTATATCTCAGCACATTTCTGTTATGAATTTCCGTTCACTGAGTAAAGGTTTGTGGCCATATCTCACTACACGTATTACGTAACCGACTGAAACTTGGGCATTTTTTCCGGAATAAGTCTATTTATGCTATGATGTAATAAAATGCAATAATAAAAAAATGTTTTATTACTTTTAGGTTACAGGGAACTAATACAGTTTCCCGCCATCTGTCACATTTTGTCTAGGGATACTACGGTGATGTAAACAAAGATCAAAGTGACCTCTGATTGGTCCATATAATATCAAGACGAAATCTAACGATTTGATCCGATAAATTGATACTCTGTTAATAACTTAGGAACGAAAAGGATAACATTTTAATGTATTTCGCCTCTTGAGGGGCGGTTTCTATACCCTGGGGTATTTTTCGGAGAATGCAGTAAAACTAGCTGCGCGAAGAGGGTTATCTTAAAAATGACGTCATAAGTCATTGATAAAAGGGATCATGCCATATCACAATTCAGTTATTTTGACGGATGAGTGATTGTTCTTGAATTTGATATATGGTTTGACTCCCTTGCAATTTTTGGGGATGAGCTATGTGCAATTTTCTTATAATGGTCGCCTACGGAAAACGGAATAGTTCCCTGTAACCTAAATGCAATAGATTAGGTAGCTACGGTCGATCTACTTTTTGACCTTCAAATTATTTCTTCTTCCGGTTGATGTAATCTATCTTAACAAATTCTTTTTTAAATACCCAAGAAAAAAATGATAATTCAACGGGATGTCAAGCAAAAAGGGACCATTCGTCCCATAGTTACTGTCGATTAGCTGTTAAAAATACGCTGACGTCATAATTTTGCATTGTTTTGAAACCCTTTTCGGTTAAATTTTCGCCTTTCGGGACTCTCATTACTTCAAGTCAGGCAGAACAAGTGTTTTATATAGAACAGAGACCTGAATAAAGCGAATTAGTCCAATTCTTAATATCACACGCGTCGTTCGGTAAGTATAGTGTACACGGACATGACTTTTACTAGGAACCGATGCAAAGGGTTATGTCCTTGTTTATAAGGGCTTATCGGTACAAATGCATCTAAATACTTTTATGTCGAAGAGTAAAATCTATTTACGTGAAATGAAATGATTTATTTAAGAAAATTTACGGATAAAAATGTGGTATTCCGTCTAAAAGAAATAAAAAATGTGGCAAAACTGTAACAAGGATAAGGGTTTTTCGGGTTATTTCTTTAATCTAAATAATGTGAAAATAGATTTTGTGTATGAAATTCGGCAGCAGAATGTTCCTTGGTAATAAGAGAGTCCCTTTCGGAGTAGAAAATGTTATTTTGTCAATTTCTTGGTGAAATCCGACAACGACGGACGGAATACATTAACATTTCCTCCGTTGCCCGGTGTGAAGCGTTATCACTTTATTACCCAATATCCATTTCTCAAAATTGCTTTAAAATTTAACTTGAAGTTTAATGCATATCTAAGACGTGTTTCCATGCAAGAAAAATGATTTTTGTAATATCTTTTTTAATTAGATAGCATCATTTTATCAGAAAGAAATCAGAAAAAATCCTCAATTGTTTTAAAGATAAGGGTTATTTTACTCTTAAATTCATCTGTGTATAATTCAAATAGTGAAATGCCCCAGTGGAATTTTCATTGTGTAAAGGAGAACACGATTCCGAGTAGAAAAACGTTGATTTCATTATTTCTATGTGACGTTCGGCAGCTTTCTAGTGCGGGAACCCCAATTTTGCGCCATACGAGGGTAAAGGATTGACGCTTATCTGTCAAAAATCTATTCCACCTAACGCTTTTAGAATCACCGGGAAAAGGTAAAAAAATAATTTTGTGTGAGAAAATGATATTTTAAAGGAACATTTCCGATAAAAATTGGTCTATCAGTCTAAAAAGACGTAAGACAGGTACCCAAATTGTTTCAAAGATAAGGGTTATCTGCACCTTAGAATTCATTTGAAACTATTTCAATAGAAAGATATGACCTAAGAATGTTTATTACAGGCAGACAGACACAATCACGTGAACAAACCGCAGGTTTTGATAATACTTGGCTGCGTCGACCATGTTTATCGTGCGTACATGCATATTGCATCACCCGACCAGTGTGAAGGGTTCGGGCTTATCTGTGCCGAATCTATTCGACCAAACTCATTTAATTTTTATATATAAATTGCCAGTATATAAGTGTATAACTTTATACCTTATTTAAGAAATATTGATGGAAAACAATTGTACCGGAGGCTATTAAATGCCTGGAATTAGTGAAATTCTGTTAAGGATAAGGGTTATGTTTAAGAAAAATCATAAAAAATCGAAAATACCGATTTCCTTGTAAATATCGATATCTAATCTGTTAAGAAGAAACTGATAAACGATAATTTGTATCACAATGAATTCTAAACTGATTTCACATTGCACTTTTTGAACGTTAAAGGCGTCTCTTCTGTTTAGGAAGAATTTTATATCTCAGCACATTTCTGTTATGAATTTCCGTTCACTGAGTAAAGGTTTGTGGCCATATCTCACTACACGTATTACGTAACCGACTGAAACTTGGGCATTTTTTCCGGAATAAGTCTATTTATGCTATGATGTAATAAAATGCAATAATAAAAAAATGTTTTATTACTTTTATGCAATAGATTAGGTAGCTACGGTCGATCTACTTTTTGACCTTCAAATTATTTCTTCTTCCGGTTGATGTAATCTATCTTAACAAATTCTTTTTTAAATACCCAAGAAAAAAATGATAATTCAACGGGATGTCAAGCAAAAAGGGACCATTCGTCCCATAGTTACTGTCGATTAGCTGTTAAAAATACGCTGACGTCATAATTTTGCATTGTTTTGAAACCCTTTTCGGTTAAATTTTCGCCTTTCGGGACTCTCATTACTTCAAGTCAGGCAGAACAAGTGTTTTATATAGAACAGAGACCTGAATAAAGCGAATTAGTCCAATTCTTAATATCACACGCGTCGTTCGGTAAGTATAGTGTACACGGACATGACTTTTACTAGGAACCGATGCAAAGGGTTATGTCCTTGTTTATAAGGGCTTATCGGTACAAATGCATCTAAATACTTTTATGTCGAAGAGTAAAATCTATTTACGTGAAATGAAATGATTTATTTAAGAAAATTTACGGATAAAAATGTGGTATTCCGTCTAAAAGAAATAAAAAATGTGGCAAAACTGTAACAAGGATAAGGGTTTTCGGGTTATTTCTTTAATCTAAATAATGTGAAAATAGATTTTGTGTATGAAATTCGGCAGCAGAATGTTCCTTGGTAATAAGAGAGTCCCTTTCGGAGTAGAAAATGTTATTTTGTCAATTTCTTGGTGAAATCCGACAACGACGGACGGAATACATTAACATTTCCTCCGTTGCCCGGTGTGAAGCGTTATCACTTTATTACCCAATATCCATTTCTCAAAATTGCTTTAAAATTTAACTTGAAGTTTAATGCATATCTAAGACGTGTTTCCATGCAAGAAAAATGATTTTTGTAATATCTTTTTTAATTAGATAGCATCATTTTATCAGAAAGAAATCAGAAAAAATCCTCAATTGTTTTAAAGATAAGGGTTATTTTACTCTTAAATTCATCTGTGTATAATTCAAATAGTGAAATGCCCCAGTGGAATTTTCATTGTGTAAAGGAGAACACGATTCCGAGTAGAAAAACGTTGATTTCATTATTTCTATGTGACGTTCGGCAGCTTTCTAGTGCGGGAACCCCAATTTTGCGCCATACGAGGGTAAAGGATTGACGCTTATCTGTCAAAAATCTATTCCACCTAACGCTTTTAGAATCACCGGGAAAAGGTAAAAAAATAATTTTGTGTGAGAAAATGATATTTTAAAGGAACATTTCCGATAAAAATTGGTCTATCAGTCTAAAAAGACGTAAGACAGGTACCCAAATTGTTTCAAAGATAAGGGTTATCTGCACTTTAGAATTCATTTGAAACTATTTCAATAGAAAGATATGACCTAAGAATGTTTATTACAGGCAGACAGACACAATCACGTGAACAAACCGCAGGTTTTGATAATACTTGGCTGCGTCGACCATGTTTATCGTGCGTACATGCATATTGCATCACCCGACCAGTGTGAAGGGTTCGGGCTTATCTGTGCCGAATCTATTCGACCAAACTCATTTAATTTTTATATATAAATTGCCAGTATATAAGTGTATAACTTTATACCTTATTTAAGAAATATTGATGGAAAACAATTGTACCGGAGGCTATTAAATGCCTGGAATTAGTGAAATTCTGTTAAGGATAAGGGTTATGTTTAAGAAAAATCATAAAAAATCGAAAATACCGATTTCCTTGTAAATATCGATATCTAATCTGTTAAGAAGAAACTGATAAACGATAATTTGTATCACAATGAATTCTAAACTGATTTCACATTGCACTTTTTGAACGTTAAAGGCGTCTCTTCTGTTTAGGAAGAATTTTATATCTCAGCACATTTCTGTTATGAATTTCCGTTCACTGAGTAAAGGTTTGTGGCCATATCTCACTACACGTATTACGTAACCGACTGAAACTTGGGCATTTTTTCCGGAATAAGTCTATTTATGCTATGATGTAATAAAATGCAATAATAAAAAAATGTTTTATTACTTTTATGCAATAGATTAGGTAGCTACGGTCGATCTACTTTTTGACCTTCAAATTATTTCTTCTTCCGGTTGATGTAATCTATCTTAACAAATTCTTTTTTAAATACCCAAGAAAAAAATGATAATTCAACGGGATGTCAAGCAAAAAGGGACCATTCGTCCCATAGTTACTGTCGATTAGCTGTTAAAAATACGCTGACGTCATAATTTTGCATTGTTTTGAAACCCTTTTCGGTTAAATTTTCGCCTTTCGGGACTCTCATTACTTCAAGTCAGGCAGAACAAGTGTTTTATATAGAACAGAGACCTGAATAAAGCGAATTAGTCCAATTCTTAATATCACACGCGTCGTTCGGTAAGTATAGTGTACACGGACATGACTTTTACTAGGAACCGATGCAAAGGGTTATGTCCTTGTTTATAAGGGCTTATCGGTACAAATGCATCTAAATACTTTTATGTCGAAGAGTAAAATCTATTTACGTGAAATGAAATGATTTATTTAAGAAAATTTACGGATAAAAATGTGGTATTCCGTCTAAAAGAAATAAAAAATGTGGCAAAACTGTAACAAGGATAAGGGTTTTTCGGGTTATTTCTTTAATCTAAATAATGTGAAAATAGATTTTGTGTATGAAATTCGGCAGCAGAATGTTCCTTGGTAATAAGAGAGTCCCTTTCGGAGTAGAAAATGTTATTTTGTCAATTTCTTGGTGAAATCCGACAACGACGGACGGAATACATTAACATTTCCTCCGTTGCCCGGTGTGAAGCGTTATCACTTTATTACCCAATATCCATTTCTCAAAATTGCTTTAAAATTTAACTTGAAGTTTAATGCATATCTAAGACGTGTTTCCATGCAAGAAAAATGATTTTTGTAATATCTTTTTTAATTAGATAGCATCATTTTATCAGAAAGAAATCAGAAAAAATCCTCAATTGTTTTAAAGATAAGGGTTATTTTACTCTTAAATTCATCTGTGTATAATTCAAATAGTGAAATGCCCCAGTGGAATTTTCATTGTGTAAAGGAGAACACGATTCCGAGTAGAAAAACGTTGATTTCATTATTTCTATGTGACGTTCGGCAGCTTTCTAGTGCGGGAACCCCAATTTTGCGCCATACGAGGGTAAAGGATTGACGCTTATCTGTCAAAAATCTATTCCACCTAACGCTTTTAGAATCACCGGGAAAAGGTAAAAAAATAATTTTGTGTGAGAAAATGATATTTTAAAGGAACATTTCCGATAAAAATTGGTCTATCAGTCTAAAAAGACGTAAGACAGGTACCCAAATTGTTTCAAAGATAAGGGTTATCTGCACTTTAGAATTCATTTGAAACTATTTCAATAGAAAGATATGACCTAAGAATGTTTATTACAGGCAGACAGACACAATCACGTGAACAAACCGCAGGTTTTGATAATACTTGGCTGCGTCGACCATGTTTATCGTGCGTACATGCATATTGCATCACCCGACCAGTGTGAAGGGTTCGGGCTTATCTGTGCCGAATCTATTCGACCAAACTCATTTAATTTTTATATATAAATTGCCAGTATATAAGTGTATAACTTTATACCTTATTTAAGAAATATTGATGGAAAACAATTGTACCGGAGGCTATTAAATGCCTGGAATTAGTGAAATTCTGTTAAGGATAAGGGTTATGTTTAAGAAAAATCATAAAAAATCGAAAATACCGATTTCCTTGTAAATATCGATATCTAATCTGTTAAGAAGAAACTGATAAACGATAATTTGTATCACAATGAATTCTAAACTGATTTGACATTGCACTTTTTGAACGTTAAAGGCGTCTCTTCTGTTTAGGAAGAATTTTATATCTCAGCACATTTCTGTTATGAATTTCCGTTCACTGAGTAAAGGTTTGTGGCCATATCTCACTACACGTATTACGTAACCGACTGAAACTTGGGCATTTTTTCCGGAATAAGTCTATTTATGCTATGATGTAATAAAATGCAATAATAAAAAAATGTTTTATTACTTTTATGCAATAGATTAGGTAGCTACGGTCGATCTACTTTTTGACCTTCAAATTATTTCTTCTTCCGGTTGATGTAATCTATCTTAACAAATTCTTTTTTAAATACCCAAGAAAAAAATGATAATTCAACGGGATGTCAAGCAAAAAGGGACCATTCGTCCCATAGTTACTGTCGATTAGCTGTTAAAAATACGCTGACGTCATAATTTTGCATTGTTTTGAAACCCTTTTCGGTTAAATTTTCGCCTTTCGGGACTCTCATTACTTCAAGTCAGGCAGAACAAGTGTTTTATATAGAACAGAGACCTGAATAAAGCGAATTAGTCCAATTCTTAATATCACACGCGTCGTTCGGTAAGTATAGTGTACACGGACATGACTTTTACTAGGAACCGATGCAAAGGGTTATGTCCTTGTTTATAAGGGCTTATCGGTACAAATGCATCTAAATACTTTTATGTCGAAGAGTAAAATCTATTTACGTGAAATGAAATGATTTATTTAAGAAAATTTACGGATAAAAATGTGGTATTCCGTCTAAAAGAAATAAAAAATGTGGCAAAACTGTAACAAGGATAAGGGTTTTTCGGGTTATTTCTTTAATCTAAATAATGTGAAAATAGATTTTGTGTATGAAATTCGGCAGCAGAATGTTCCTTGGTAATAAGAGAGTCCCTTTCGGAGTAGAAAATGTTATTTTGTCAATTTCTTGGTGAAATCCGACAACGACGGACGGAATACATTAACATTTCCTCCGTTGCCCGGTGTGAAGCGTTATCACTTTATTACCCAATATCCATTTCTCAAAATTGCTTTAAAATTTAACTTGAAGTTTAATGCATATCTAAGACGTGTTTCCATGCAAGAAAAATGATTTTTGTAATATCTTTTTTAATTAGATAGCATCATTTTATCAGAAAGAAATCAGAAAAAATCCTCAATTGTTTTAAAGATAAGGGTTATTTTACTCTTAAATTCATCTGTGTATAATTCAAATAGTGAAATGCCCCAGTGGAATTTTCATTGTGTAAAGGAGAACACGATTCCGAGTAGAAAAACGTTGATTTCATTATTTCTATGTGACGTTCGGCAGCTTTCTAGTGCGGGAACCCCAATTTTGCGCCATACGAGGGTAAAGGATTGACGCTTATCTGTCAAAAATCTATTCCACCTAACGCTTTTAGAATCACCGGGAAAAGGTAAAAAAATAATTTTGTGTGAGAAAATGATATTTTAAAGGAACATTTCCGATAAAAATTGGTCTATCAGTCTAAAAAGACGTAAGACAGGTACCCAAATTGTTTCAAAGATAAGGGTTATCTGCACTTTAGAATTCATTTGAAACTATTTCAATAGAAAGATATGACCTAAGAATGTTTATTACAGGCAGACAGACACAATCACGTGAACAAACCGCAGGTTTTGATAATACTTGGCTGCGTCGACCATGTTTATCGTGCGTACATGCATATTGCATCACCCGACCAGTGTGAAGGGTTCGGGCTTATCTGTGCCGAATCTATTCGACCAAACTCATTTAATTTTTATATATAAATTGCCAGTATATAAGTGTATAACTTTATACCTTATTTAAGAAATATTGATGGAAAACAATTGTACCGGAGGCTATTAAATGCCTGGAATTAGTGAAATTCTGTTAAGGATAAGGGTTATGTTTAAGAAAAATCATAAAAAATCGAAAATACCGATTTCCTTGTAAATATCGATATCTAATCTGTTAAGAAGAAACTGATAAACGATAATTTGTATCACAATGAATTCTAAACTGATTTCACATTGCACTTTTTGAACGTTAAAGGCGTCTCTTCTGTTTAGGAAGAATTTTATATCTCAGCACATTTCTGTTATGAATTTCCGTTCACTGAGTAAAGGTTTGTGGCCATATCTCACTACACGTATTACGTAACCGACTGAAACTTGGGCATTTTTTCCGGAATAAGTCTATTTATGCTATGATGTAATAAAATGCAATAATAAAAAAATGTTTTATTACTTTTATGCAATAGATTAGGTAGCTACGGTCGATCTACTTTTTGACCTTCAAATTATTTCTTCTTCCGGTTGATGTAATCTATCTTAACAAATTCTTTTTTAAATACCCAAGAAAAAAATGATAATTCAACGGGATGTCAAGCAAAAAGGGACCATTCGTCCCATAGTTACTGTCGATTAGCTGTTAAAAATACGCTGACGTCATAATTTTGCATTGTTTTGAAACCCTTTTCGGTTAAATTTTCGCCTTTCGGGACTCTCATTACTTCAAGTCAGGCAGAACAAGTGTTTTATATAGAACAGAGACCTGAATAAAGCGAATTAGTCCAATTCTTAATATCACACGCGTCGTTCGGTAAGTATAGTGTACACGGACATGACTTTTACTAGGAACCGATGCAAAGGGTTATGTCCTTGTTTATAAGGGCTTATCGGTACAAATGCATCTAAATACTTTTATGTCGAAGAGTAAAATCTATTTACGTGAAATGAAATGATTTATTTAAGAAAGTTTACGGATAAAAATGTGGTATTCCGTCTAAAAGAAATAAAAAATGTGGCAAAACTGTAACAAGGATAAGGGTTTTTCGGGTTATTTCTTTAATCTAAATAATGTGAAAATAGATTTTGTGTATGAAATTCGGCAGCAGAATGTTCCTTGGTAATAAGAGAGTCCCGTTCGGAGTAGAAAATGTTATTTTGTCAATTTCTTGGTGAAATCCGACAACGACGGACGGAATACATTAACATTTCCTCCGTTGCCCGGTGTGAAGCGTTATCACTTTATTACCCAATATCCATTTCTCAAAATTGCTTTAAAATTTAACTTGAAGTTTAATGCATATCTAAGACGTGTTTCCATGCAAGAAAAATGATTTTTGTAATATCTTTTTTAATTAGATAGCATCATTTTATCAGAAAGAAATCAGAAAAAATCCTCAATTGTTTTAAAGATAAGGGTTATTTTACTCTTAAATTCATCTGTGTATAATTCAAATAGTGAAATGCCCCAGTGGAATTTTCATTGTGTAAAGGAGAACACGATTCCGAGTAGAAAAACGTTGATTTCATTATTTCTATGTGACGTTCGGCAGCTTTCTAGTGCGGGAACCCCAATTTTGCGCCATACGAGGGTAAAGGATTGACGCTTATCTGTCAAAAATCTATTCCACCTAACGCTTTTAGAATCACCGGGAAAAGGTAAAAAAATAATTTTGTGTGAGAAAATGATATTTTAAAGGAACATTTCCGATAAAAATTGGTCTATCAGTCTAAAAAGACGTAAGACAGGTACCCAAATTGTTTCAAAGATAAGGGTTATCTGCACTTTAGAATTCATTTGAAACTATTTCAATAGAAAGATATGACCTAAGAATGTTTATTACAGGCAGACAGACACAATCACGTGAACAAACCGCAGGTTTTGATAATACTTGGCTGCGTCGACCATGTTTATCGTGCGTACATGCATATTGCATCACCCGACCAGTGTGAAGGGTTCGGGCTTATCTGTGCCGAATCTATTCGACCAAACTCATTTAATTTTTATATATAAATTGCCAGTATATAAGTGTATAACTTTATACCTTATTTAAGAAATATTGATGGAAAACAATTGTACCGGAGGCTATTAAATGCCTGGAATTAGTGAAATTCTGTTAAGGATAAGGGTTATGTTTAAGAAAAATCATAAAAAATCGAAAATACCGATTTCCTTGTAAATATCGATATCTAATCTGTTAAGAAGAAACTGATAAACGATAATTTGTATCACAATGAATTCTAAACTGATTTCACATTGCACTTTTTGAACGTTAAAGGCGTCTCTTCTGTTTAGGAAGAATTTTATATCTCAGCACATTTCTGTTATGAATTTCCGTTCACTGAGTAAAGGTTTGTGGCCATATCTCACTACACGTATTACGTAACCGACTGAAACTTGGGCATTTTTTCCGGAATAAGTCTATTTATGCTATGATGTAATAAAATGCAATAATAAAAAAATGTTTTATTACTTTTATGCAATAGATTAGGTAGCTACGGTCGATCTACTTTTTGACCTTCAAATTATTTCTTCTTCCGGTTGATGTAATCTATCTTAACAAATTCTTTTTTAAATACCCAAGAAAAAAATGATAATTCAACGGGATGTCAAGCAAAAAGGGACCATTCGTCCCATAGTTACTGTCGATTAGCTGTTAAAAATACGCTGACGTCATAATTTTGCATTGTTTTGAAACCCTTTTCGGTTAAATTTTCGCCTTTCGGGACTCTCATTACTTCAAGTCAGGCAGAACAAGTGTTTTATATAGAACAGAGACCTGAATAAAGCGAATTAGTCCAATTCTTAATATCACACGCGTCGTTCGGTAAGTATAGTGTACACGGACATGACTTTTACTAGGAACCGATGCAAAGGGTTATGTCCTTGTTTATAAGGGCTTATCGGTACAAATGCATCTAAATACTTTTATGTCGAAGAGTAAAATCTATTTACGTGAAATGAAATGATTTATTTAAGAAAATTTACGGATAAAAATGTGGTATTCCGTCTAAAAGAAATAAAAAATGTGGCAAAACTGTAACAAGGATAAGGGTTTTTCGGGTTATTTCTTTAATCTAAATAATGTGAAAATAGATTTTGTGTATGAAATTCGGCAGCAGAATGTTCCTTGGTAATAAGAGAGTCCCGTTCGGAGTAGAAAATGTTATTTTGTCAATTTCTTGGTGAAATCCGACAACGACGGACGGAATACATTAACATTTCCTCCGTTGCCCGGTGTGAAGCGTTATCACTTTATTACCCAATATCCATTTCTCAAAATTGCTTTAAAATTTAACTTGAAGTTTAATGCATATCTAAGACGTGTTTCCATGCAAGAAAAATGATTTTTGTAATATCTTTTTTAATTAGATAGCATCATTTTATCAGAAAGAAATCAGAAAAAATCCTCAATTGTTTTAAAGATAAGGGTTATTTTACTCTTAAATTCATCTGTGTATAATTCAAATAGTGAAATGCCCCAGTGGAATTTTCATTGTGTAAAGGAGAACACGATTCCGAGTAGAAAAACGTTGATTTCATTATTTCTATGTGACGTTCGGCAGCTTTCTAGTGCGGGAACCCCAATTTTGCGCCATACGAGGGTAAAGGATTGACGCTTATCTGTCAAAAATCTATTCCACCTAACGCTTTTAGAATCACCGGGAAAAGGTAAAAAAATAATTTTGTGTGAGAAAATGATATTTTAAAGGAACATTTCCGATAAAAATCGGTCTATCAGTCTAAAAAGACGTAAGACAGGTACCCAAATTGTTTCAAAGATAAGGGTTATCTGCACTTTAGAATTCATTTGAAACTATTTCAATAGAAAGATATGACCTAAGAATGATTATTACAGGCAGACAGACACAATCACGTGAACAAACCGCAGGTTTTGATAATACTTGGCTGCGTCGACCATGTTTATCGTGCGTACATGCATATTGCATCACCCGACCAGTGTGAAGGGTTCGGGCTTATCTGTGCCGAATCTATTCGACCAAACTCATTTAATTTTTATATATAAATTGCCAGTATATAAGTGTATAACTTTATACCTTATTTAAGAAATATTGATGGAAAACAATTGTACCGGAGGCTATTAAATGCATGGAATTAGTGAAATTCTGTTAAGGATAAGGGTTATGTTTAAGAAAAATCATAAAAAATCGAAAATACCGATTTCCTTGTAAATATCGATATCTAATCTGTTAAGAAGAAACTGATAAACGATAATTTGTATTACAATGAATTCTAAACTGATTTCACATTGCACTTTTTGAACGTTAAAGGCGTCTCTTCTGTTTAGGAAGAATTTTATATCTCAGCACATTTCTGTTATGAATTTCCGTTCACTGAGTAAAGGTTTGTGGCCATATCTCACTACACGTATTACGTAACCGACTGAAACTTGGGCATTTTTTCCGGAATAAGTCTATTTATGCTATGATGTAATAAAATGCAATAATAAAAAAATGTTTTATTACTTTTATGCAATAGATTAGGTAGCTACGGTCGATCTACTTTTTGACCTTCAAATTATTTCTTCTTCCGGTTGATGTAATCTATCTTAACAAATTCTTTTTTAAATACCCAAGAAAAAAATGATAATTCAACGGGATGTCAAGCAAAAAGGGACCATTCGTCCCATAGTTACTGTCGATTAGCTGTTAAAAATACGCTGACGTCATAATTTTGCATTGTTTTGAAACCCTTTTCGGTTAAATTTTCGCCTTTCGGGACTCTCATTACTTCAAGTCAGGCAGAACAAGTGTTTTATATAGAGCAGAGACCTGAATAAAGCGAATTAGTCCAATTCTTAATATCACACGCGTCGTTCGGTAAGTATAGTGTACACGGACATGACTTTTACTAGGAACCGATGCAAAGGGTTATGTCCTTGTTTATAAGGGCTTATCGGTACAAATGCATCTAAATACTTTTATGTCGAAGAGTAAAATCTATTTACGTGAAATGAAATGATTTATTTAAGAAAATTTACGGATAAAAATGTGGTATTCCGTCTAAAAGAAATAAAAAATGTGGCAAAACTGTAACAAGGATAAGGGTTTTTCGGGTTATTTCTTTAATCTAAATAATGTGAAAATAGATTTTGTGTATGAAATTCGGCAGCAGAATGTTCCTTGGTAATAAGAGAGTCCCGTTCGGAGTAGAAAATGTTATTTTGTCAATTTCTTGGTGAAATCCGACAACGACGGACGGAATACATTAACATTTCCTCCGTTGCCCGGTGTGAAGCGTTATCACTTTATTACCCAATATCCATTTCACAAAATTGCTTTAAAATTTAACTTGAAGTTTAATGCATATCTAAGACGTGTTTCCATGCAAGAAAAATGATTTTTGTAATATCTTTTTTAATTAGATAGCATCATTTTATCAGAAAGAAATCAGAAAAAATCCTCAATTGTTTTAAAGATAAGGGTTATTTTACTCTTAAATTCATCTGTGTATAATTCAAATAGTGAAATGCCCCAGTGGAATTTTCATTGTGTAAAGGAGAACACGATTCCGAGTAGAAAAACGTTGATTTCATTATTTCTATGTGACGTTCGGCAGCTTTCTAGTGCGGGAACCCCAATTTTGCGCCATACGAGGGTAAAGGATTGACGCTTATCTGTCAAAAATCTATTCCACCTAACGCTTTTAGAATCACCGGGAAAAGGTAAAAAAATAATTTTGTGTGAGAAAATGATATTTTAAAGGAACATTTCCGATAAAAATTGGTCTATCAGTCTAAAAAGACGTAAGACAGGTACCCAAATTGTTTCAAAGATAAGGGTTATCTGCACTTTAGAATTCATTTGAAACTATTTCAATAGAAAGATATGACCTAAGAATGATTATTACAGGCAGACAGACACAATCACGTGAACAAACCGCAGGTTTTGATAATACTTGGCTGCGTCGACCATGTTTATCGTGCGTACATGCATATTGCATCACCCGACCAGTGTGAAGGGTTCGGGCTTATCTGTGCCGAATCTATTCGACCAAACTCATTTAATTTTTATATATAAATTGCCAGTATATAAGTGTATAACTTTATACCTTATTTAAGAAATATTGATGGAAAACAATTGTACCGGAGGCTATTAAATGCCTGGAATTAGTGAAATTCTGTTAAGGATAAGGGTTATGTTTAAGAAAAATCATAAAAAATCGAAAATACCGATTTCCTTGTAAATATCGATATCTAATCTGTTAAGAAGAAACTGATAAACGATAATTTGTATCACAATGAATTCTAAACTGATTTCACATTGCACTTTTTGAACGTTAAAGGCGTCTCTTCTGTTTAGGAAGAATTTTATATCTCAGCACATTTCTGTTATGAATTTCCGTTCACTGAGTAAAGGTTTGTGGCCATATCTCACTACACGTATTACGTAACCGACTGAAACTTGGGCATTTTTTCCGGAATAAGTCTATTTATGCTATGATGTAATAAAATGCAATAATAAAAAAATGTTTTATTACTTTTATGCAATAGATTAGGTAGCTACGGTCGATCTACTTTTTGACCTTCAAATTATTTCTTCTTCCGGTTGATGTAATCTATCTTAACAAATTCTTTTTTAAATACCCAAGAAAAAAATGATAATTCAACGGGATGTCAAGCAAAAAGGGACCATTCGTCCCATAGTTACTGTCGATTAGCTGTTAAAAATACGCTGACGTCATAATTTTGCATTGTTTTGAAACCCTTTTCGGTTAAATTTTCGCCTTTCGGGACTCTCATTACTTCAAGTCAGGCAGAAAAAGTGTTTTATATAGAACAGAGACCTGAATAAAGCGAATTAGTCCAATTCTTAATATCACACGCGTCGTTCGGTAAGTATAGTGTACACGGACATGACTTTTACTAGGAACCGATGCAAAGGGTTATGTCCTTGTTTATAAGGGCTTATCGGTACAAATGCATCTAAATACTTTTATGTCGAAGAGTAAAATCTATTTACGTGAAATGAAATGATTTATTTAAGAAAATTTACGGATAAAAATGTGGTATTCCGTCTAAAAGAAATAAAAAATGTGGCAAAACTGTAACAAGGATAAGGGTTTTTCGGGTTATTTCTTTAATCTAAATAATGTGAAAATAGATTTTGTGTATGAAATTCGGCAGCAGAATGTTCCTTGGTAATAAGAGAGTCCCGTTCGGAGTAGAAAATGTTATTTTGTCAATTTCTTGGTGAAATCCGACAACGACGGACGGAATACATTAACATTTCCTCCGTTGCCCGGTGTGAAGCGTTATCACTTTATTACCCAATATCCATTTCACAAAATTGCTTTAAAATTTAACTTGAAGTTTAATGCATATCTAAGACGTGTTTCCATGCAAGAAAAATGATTTTTGTAATATCTTTTTTAATTAGATAGCATCATTTTATCAGAAAGAAATCAGAAAAAATCCTCAATTGTTTTAAAGATAAGGGTTATTTTACTCTTAAATTCATCTGTGTATAATTCAAATAGTGAAATGCCCCAGTGGAATTTTCATTGTGTAAAGGAGAACACGATTCCGAGTAGAAAAACGTTGATTTCATTATTTCTATGTGACGTTCGGCAGCTTTCTAGTGCGGGAACCCCAATTTTGCGCCATACGAGGGTAAAGGATTGACGCTTATCTGTCAAAAATCTATTCCACCTAACGCTTTTAGAATCACCGGGAAAAGGTAAAAAAATAATTTTGTGTGAGAAAATGATATTTTAAAGGAACATTTCCGATAAAAATTGGTCTATCAGTCTAAAAAGACGTAAGACAGGTACCCAAATTGTTTCAAAGATAAGGGTTATCTGCACTTTAGAATTCATTTGAAACTATTTCAATAGAAAGATATGACCTAAGAATGTTTATTACAGGCAGACAGACACAATCACGTGAACAAACCGCAGGTTTTGATAATACTTGGCTGCGTCGACCATGTTTATCGTGCGTACATGCATATTGCATCACCCGACCAGTGTGAAGGGTTCGGGCTTATCTGTGCCGAATCTATTCGACCAAACTCATTTAATTTTTATATATAAATTGCCAGTATATAAGTGTATAACTTTATACCTTATTTAAGAAATATTGATGGAAAACAATTGTACCGGAGGCTATTAAATGCCTGGAATTAGTGAAATTCTGTTAAGGATAAGGGTTATGTTTAAGAAAAATCATAAAAAATCGAAAATACCGATTTCCTTGTAAATATCGATATCTAATCTGTTAAGAAGAAACTGATAAACGATAATTTGTATCACAATGAATTCTAAACTGATTTCACATTGCACTTTTTGAACGTTAAAGGCGTCTCTTCTGTTTAGGAAGAATTTTATATCTCAGCACATTTCTGTTATGAATTTCCGTTCACTGAGTAAAGGTTTGTGGCCATGTCTCACTACACGTATTACGTAACCGACTGAAACTTGGGCATTTTTTCCGGAATAAGTCTATTTATGCTATGATGTAATAAAATGCAATAATAAAAAAATGTTTTATTACTTTTATGCAATAGATTAGGTAGCTACGGTCGATCTACTTTTTGACCTTCAAATTATTTCTTCTTCCGGTTGATGTAATCTATCTTAACAAATTCTTTTTTAGATACCCAAGAAAAAAATGATAATTCAACGGGATGTCAAGCAAAAAGGGACCATTCGTCCCATAGTTACTGTCGATTAGCTGTTAAAAATACGCTGACGTCATAATTTTGCATTGTTTTGAAACCCTTTTCTGTTAAATTTTCGCCTTTCGGGACTCTCATTACTTCAAGTCAGGCAGAAAAAGTGTTTTATATAGAACAGAGACCTGAATAAAGCGAATTAGTCCAATTCTTAATATCACACGCGTCGTTCGGTAAGTATAGTGTACACGGACATGACTTTTACTAGGAACCGATGCAAAGGGTTATGTCCTTGTTTATAAGGGCTTATCGGTACAAATGCATCTAAATACTTTTATGTCGAAGAGTAAAATCTATTTACGTGAAATGAAATGATTTAAGAAAATTTACGGATAAAAATGTGGTATTCCGTCTAAAAGAAATAAAAAATGTGGCAAAACTGTAACAAGGATAAGGGTTTTTCGGGTTATTTCTTTAATCTAAATAATGTGAAAATAGATTTTGTGTATGAAATTCGGCAGCAGAATGTTCCTTGGTAATAAGAGAGTCCCGTTCGGAGTAGAAAATGTTATTTTGTCAATTTCTTGGTGAAATCCGACAACGACGGACGGAATACATTAACATTTCCTCCGTTGCCCGGTGTGAAGCGTTATCACTTTATTACCCAATATCCATTTCACAAAATTGCTTTAAAATTTAACTTGAAGTTTAATGCATATCTAAGACGTGTTTCCATGCAAGAAAAATGATTTTTGTAATATCTTTTTTAATTAGATAGCATCATTTTATCAGAAAGAAATCAGAAAAAATCCTCAATTGTTTTAAAGATAAGGGTTATTTTACTCTTAAATTCATCTGTGTATAATTCAAATAGTGAAATGCCCCAGTGGAATTTTCATTGTGTAAAGGAGAACACGATTCCGAGTAGAAAAACGTTGATTTCATTATTTCTATGTGACGTTCGGCAGCTTTCTAGTGCGGGAACCCCAATTTTGCGCCATACGAGGGTAAAGGATTGACGCTTATCTGTCAAAAATCTATTCCACCTAACGCTTTTAGAATCACCGGGAAAAGGTAAAAAAATAATTTTGTGTGAGAAAATGATATTTTAAAGGAACATTTCCGATAAAAAATGGTCTATCAGTCTAAAAAGACGTAAGACAGGTACCCAAATTGTTTCAAAGATAAGGGTTATCTGCACTTTAGAATTCATTTGAAACTATTTCAATAGAAAGATATGACCTAAGAATGTTTATTACAGGCAGACAGACACAATCACGTGAACAAACCGCAGGTTTTGATAATACTTGGCTGCGTCGACCATGTTTATCGTGCGTACATGCATATTGCATCACCCGACCAGTGTGAAGGGTTCGGGCTTATCTGTGCCGAATCTATTCGACCAAACTCATTTAATTTTTATATATAAATTGCCAGTATATAAGTGTATAACTTTATACCTTATTTAAGAAATATTGATGGAAAACAATTGTACCGGAGGCTATTAAATGCCTGGAATTAGTGAAATTCTGTTAAGGATAAGGGTTATGTTTAAGAAAAATCATAAAAAATCGAAAATACCGATTTCCTTGTAAATATCGATATCTAATCTGTTAAGAAAAAACTGATAAACGATAATTTGTATCACAATGAATTCTAAACTGATTTCACATTGCACTTTTTGAACGTTAAAGGCGTCTCTTCTGTTTAGGAAGAATTTTATATCTCAGCACATTTCTGTTATGAATTTCCGTTCACTGAGTAAAGGTTTGTGGCCATATCTCACTACACGTATTACGTAACCGACTGAAACTTGGGCATTTTTTCCGGAATAAGTCTATTTATGCTATGATGTAATAAAATGCAATAATAAAAAAATGTTTTATTACTTTTATGCAATAGATTAGGTAGCTACGGTCGATCTACTTTTTGACCTTCAAATTATTTCTTCTTCCGGTTGATGTAATCTATCTTAACAAATTCTTTTTTAAATACCCAAGAAAAAAATGATAATTCAACGGGATGTCAAGCAAAAAGGGACCATTCGTCCCATAGTTACTGTCGATTAGCTGTTAAAAATACGCTGACGTCATAATTTTGCATTGTTTTGAAACCCTTTTCGGTTAAATTTTCGCCTTTCGGGACTCTCATTACTTCAAGTCAGGCAGAAAAAGTGTTTTATATAGAACAGAGACCTGAATAAAGCGAATTAGTCCAATTCTTAATATCACACGCGTCGTTCGGTAAGTATAGTGTACACGGACATGACTTTTACTAGGAACCGATGCAAAGGGTTATGTCCTTGTTTATAAGGGCTTATCGGTACAAATGCATCTAAATACTTTTATGTCGAAGAGTAAAATCTATTTACGTGAAATGAAATGATTTATTTAAGAAAATTTACGGATAAAAATGTGGTATTCCGTCTAAAAGAAATAAAAAATGTGGCAAAACTGTAACAAGGATAAGGGTTTTTCGGGTTATTTCTTTAATCTAAATAATGTGAAAATAGATTTTGTGTATGAAATTCGGCAGCAGAATGTTCCTTGGTAATAAGAGAGTCCCGTTCGGAGTAGAAAATGTTATTTTGTCAATTTCTTGGTGAAATCCGACAACGACGGACGGAATACATTAACATTTCCTCCGTTGCCCGGTGTGAAGCGTTATCACTTTATTACCCAATATCCATTTCACAAAATTGCTTTAAAATTTAACTTGAAGTTTAATGCATATCTAAGACGTGTTTCCATGCAAGAAAAATGATTTTTGTAATATCTTTTTTAATTAGATAGCATCATTTTATCAGAAAGAAATCAGAAAAAATCCTCAATTGTTTTAAAGATAAGGGTTATTTTACTCTTAAATTCATCTGTGTATAATTCAAATAGTGAAATGCCCCAGTGGAATTTTCATTGTGTAAAGGAGAACACGATTCCGAGTAGAAAAACGTTGATTTCATTATTTCTATGTGACGTTCGGCAGCTTTCTAGTGCGGGAACCCCAATTTTGCGCCATACGAGGGTAAAGGATTGACGCTTATCTGTCAAAAATCTATTCCACCTAACGCTTTTAGAATCACCGGGAAAAGGTAAAAAAATAATTTTGTGTGAGAAAATGATATTTTAAAGGAACATTTCCGATAAAAAATGGTCTATCAGTCTAAAAAGACGTAAGACAGGTACCCAAATTGTTTCAAAGATAAGGGTTATCTGCACTTTAGAATTCATTTGAAACTATTTCAATAGAAAGATATGACCTAAGAATGTTTATTACAGGCAGACAGACACAATCACGTGAACAAACCGCAGGTTTTGATAATACTTGGCTGCGTCGACCATGTTTATCGTGCGTACATGCATATTGCATCACCCGACCAGTGTGAAGGGTTCGGGCTTATCTGTGCCGAATCTATTCGACCAAACTCATTTAATTTTTATATATAAATTGCCAGTATATAAGTGTATAACTTTATACCTTATTTAAGAAATATTGATGGAAAACAATTGTACCGGAGGCTATTAAATGCCTGGAATTAGTGAAATTCTGTTAAGGATAAGGGTTATGTTTAAGAAAAATCATAAAAAATCGAAAATACCGATTTCCTTGTAAATATCGATATCTAATCTGTTAAGAAGAAACTGATAAACGATAATTTGTATCACAATGAATTCTAAACTGATTTCACATTGCACTTTTTGAACGTTAAAGGCGTCTCTTCTGTTTAGGAAGAATTTTATATCTCAGCACATTTCTGTTATGAATTTCCGTTCACTGAGTAAAGGTTTGTGGCCATATCTCCCTACACGTATTACGTAACCGACTGAAACTTGGGCATTTTTTCCGGAATAAGTCTATTTATGCTATGATGTAATAAAATGCAATAATAAAAAAATGTTTTATTACTTTTATGCAATAGATTAGGTAGCTACGGTCGATCTACTTTTTGACCTTCAAATTATTTCTTCTTCCGGTTGATGTAATCTATCTTAACAAATTCTTTTTTAAATACCCAAGAAAAAAATGATAATTCAACGGGATGTCAAGCAAAAAGGGACCATTCGTCCCATAGTTACTGTCGATTAGCTGTTAAAAATACGCTGACGTCATAATTTTGCATTGTTTTGAAACCCTTTTCGGTTAAATTTTCGCCTTTCGGGACTCTCATTACTTCAAGTCAGGCAGAACAAGTGTTTTATATAGAACAGAGACCTGAATAAAGCGAATTAGCCCAATTCTTAATATCACACGCGTCGTTCAGTAAGTATAGTGTACACGGACATGACTTTTACTAGGAACCGATGCAAAGGGTTATGTCCTTGTTTATAAGGGCTTATCGGTACAAATGCATCTAAATACTTTTATGTCGAAGAGTAAAATCTATTTACGTGAAATGAAATGATTTATTTAAGAAAATTTACGGATAAAATGTGGTATTCCGTCTAAAAGAAATAAAAAATGTGGCAAAACTGTAACAAGGATAAGGGTTTTTCGGGTTATTTCTTTAATCTAAATAATGTGAAAATAGATTTTGTGTATGAAATTCGGCAGCAGAATGTTCCTTGGTAATAAGAGAGTCCCGTTCGGAGTAGAAAATGTTATTTTGTCAATTTCTTGGTGAAATCCGACAACGACGGACGGAATACATTAACATTTCCTCCGTTGCCCGGTGTGAAGCGTTATCACTTTATTACCCAATATCCATTTCACAAAATTGCTTTAAAATTTAACTTGAAGTTTAATGCATATCTAAGACGTGTTTCCATGCAAGAAAAATGATTTTTGTAATATCTTTTTTAATTAGATAGCATCATTTTATCAGAAAGAAATCAGAAAAAATCCTCAATTGTTTTAAAGATAAGGGTTATTTTACTCTTAAATTCATCTGTGTATAATTCAAATAGTGAAATGCCCCAGTGGAATTTTCATTGTGTAAAGGAGAACACGATTCCGAGTAGAAAAACGTTGATTTCATTATTTCTATGTGACGTTCGGCAGCTTTCTAGTGCGGGAACCCCAATTTTGCGCCATACGAGGGTAAAGGATTGACGCTTATCTGTCAAAAATCTATTCCACCTAACGCTTTTAGAATCACCGGGAAAAGGTAAAAAAATAATTTTGTGTGAGAAAATGATATTTTAAAGGAACATTTCCGATAAAAATTGGTCTATCAGTCTAAAAAGACGTAAGACAGGTACCCAAATTGTTTCAAAGATAAGGGTTATCTGCACTTTAGAATTCATTTGAAACTATTTCAATAGAAAGATATGACCTAAGAATGTTTATTACAGGCAGACAGACACAATCACGTGAACAAACCGCAGGTTTTGATAATACTTGGCTGCGTCGACCATGTTTATCGTGCGTACATGCATATTGCATCACCCGACCAGTGTGAAGGGTTCGGGCTTATCTGTGCCGAATCTATTCGACCAAACTCATTTAATTTTTATATATAAATTGCCAGTATATAAGTGTATAACTTTATACCTTATTTAAGAAATATTGATGGAAAACAATTGTACCGGAGGCTATTAAATGCCTGGAATTAGTGAAATTCTGTTAAGGATAAGGGTTATGTTTAAGAAAAATCATAAAAAATCGAAAATACCGATTTCCTTGTAAATATCGATATCTAATCTGTTAAGAAGAAACTGATAAACGATAATTTGTATCACAATGAATTTTAAACTGATTTCACATTGCACTTTTTGAACGTTAAAGGCGTCTCTTCTGTTTAGGAAGAATTTTATATCTCAGCACATTTCTGTTATGAATTTCCGTTCACTGAGTAAAGGTTTGTGGCCATATCTCACTACACGTATTACGTAACCGACTGAAACTTGGGCATTTTTTCCGGAATAAGTCTATTTATGCTATGATGTAATAAAATGCAATAATAAAAAAATGTTTTATTACTTTTATGCAATAGATTAGGTAGCTACGGTCGATCTACTTTTTGACCTTCAAATTATTTCTTCTTCCGGTTGATGTAATCTATCTTAACAAATTCTTTTTTAAATACCCAAGAAAAAAATGATAATTCAACGGGATGTCAAGCAAAAAGGGACCATTCGTCCCATAGTTACTGTCGATTAGCTGTTAAAAATACGCTGACGTCATAATTTTGCATTGTTTTGAAACCCTTTTCGGTTAAATTTTCGCCTTTCGGGACTCTCATTACTTCAAGTCAGGCAGAACAAGTGTTTTATATAGAACAGAGACCTGAATAAAGCGAATTAGTCCAATTCTTAATATCACACGCGTCGTTCGGTAAGTATAGTGTACACGGACATGACTTTTACTAGGAACCGATGCAAAGGGTTATGTCCTTGTTTATAAGGGCTTATCGGTACAAATGCATCTAAATACTTTTATGTCGAAGAGTAAAATCTATTTACGTGAAATGAAATGATTTATTTAAGAAAATTTACGGATAAAAATGTGGTATTCCGTCTAAAAGAAATAAAAAATGTGGCAAAACTGTAACAAGGATAAGGGTTTTTCGGGTTATTTCTTTAATCTAAATAATGTGAAAATAGATTTTGTGTATGAAATTCGGCAGCAGAATGTTCCTTGGTAATAAGAGAGTCCCGTTCGGAGTAGAAAATGTTATTTTGTCAATTTCTTGGTGAAATCCGACAACGACGGACGGAATACATTAACATTTCCTCCGTTGCCCGGTGTGAAGCGTTATCACTTTATTACCCAATATCCATTTCACAAAATTGCTTTAAAATTTAACTTGAAGTTTAATGCATATCTAAGACGTGTTTCCATGCAAGAAAAATGATTTTTGTAATATCTTTTTTAATTAGATAGCATCATTTTATCAGAAAGAAATCAGAAAAAATCCTCAATTGTTTTAAAGATAAGGGTTATTTTACTCTTAAATTCATCTGTGTATAATTCAAATAGTGAAATGCCCCAGTGGAATTTTCATTGTGTAAAGGAGAACACGATTCCGAGTAGAAAAACGTTGATTTCATTATTTCTATGTGACGTTCGGCAGCTTTCTAGTGCGGGAACCCCAATTTTGCGCCATACGAGGGTAAAGGATTGACGCTTATCTGTCAAAAATCTATTCCACCTAACGCTTTTAGAATCACCGGGAAAAGGTAAAAAAATAATTTTGTGTGAGAAAATGATATTTTAAAGGAACATTTCCGATAAAAATTGGTCTATCAGTCTAAAAAGACGTAAGACAGGTACCCAAATTGTTTCAAAGATAAGGGTTATCTGCACTTTAGAATTCATTTGAAACTATTTCAATAGAAAGATATGACCTAAGAATGTTTATTACAGGCAGACAGACACAATCACGTGAACAAACCGCAGGTTTTGATAATACTTGGCTGCGTCGACCATGTTTATCGTGCGTACATGCATATTGCATCACCCGACCAGTGTGAAGGGTTCGGGCTTATCTGTGCCGAATCTATTCGACCAAACTCATTTAATTTTTATATATAAATTGCCAGTATATAAGTGTATAACTTTATACCTTATTTAAGAAATATTGATGGAAAACAATTGTACCGGAGGCTATTAAATGCCTGGAATTAGTGAAATTCTGTTAAGGATAAGGGTTATGTTTAAGAAAAATCATAAAAAATCGAAAATACCGATTTCCTTGTAAATATCGATATCTAATCTGTTAAGAAGAAACTGATAAACGATAATTTGTATCACAATGAATTTTAAACTGATTTCACATTGCACTTTTTGAACGTTAAAGGCGTCTCTTCTGTTTAGGAAGAATTTTATATCTCAGCACATTTCTGTTATGAATTTCCGTTCACTGAGTAAAGGTTTGTGGCCATATCTCACTACACGTATTACGTAACCGACTGAAACTTGGGCATTTTTTCCGGAATAAGTCTATTTATGCTATGATGTAATAAAATGCAATAATAAAAAAATGTTTTATTACTTTTATGCAATAGATTAGGTAGCTACGGTCGATCTACTTTTTTACCTTCAAATTATTTCTTCTTACTGTTGATGTAATCTATCTTAACAAATTCTTTTTTAAATACCCAAGAAAAAAATGATAATTCAACGGGATGTCAAGCAAAAAGGGACCATTCGTCCCATAGTTACTGTCGATTAGCTGTTAAAAATACGCTGACGTCATAATTTTGCATTGTTTTGAAACCCTTTTCGGTTAAATTTTCGCCTTTCGGGACTCTCATTACTTCAAGTCAGGCAGAAAAAGTGTTTTATATAGAACAGAGACCTGAATAAAGCGAATTAGTCCAATTCTTAATATCACACGCGTCGTTCGGTAAGTATAGTGTACACGGACATGACTTTTACTAGGAACCGATGCAAAGGGTTATGTCCTTGTTTATAAGGGCTTATCGGTACAAATGCATCTAAATACTTTTATGTCGAAGAGTAAAATCTATTTACGTGAAATGAAATGATTTATTTAAGAAAATTTACGGATAAAAATGTGGTATTCCGTCTAAAAGAAATAAAAAATGTGGCAAAACTGTAACAAGGATAAGGGTTTTTCGGGTTATTTCTTTAATCTAAATAATGTGAAAATAGATTTTGTGTATGAAATTCGGCAGCAGAATGTTCCTTGGTAATAAGAGAGTCCCGTTCGGAGTAGAAAATGTTATTTTGTCAATTTCTTGGTGAAATCCGACAACGACGGACGGAATACATTAACATTTCCTCCGTTGCCCGGTGTGAAGCGTTATCACTTTATTACCCAATATCCATTTCACAAAATTGCTTTAAAATTTAACTTGAAGTTTAATGCATATCTAAGACGTGTTTCCATGCAAGAAAAATGATTTTTGTAATATCTTTTTTAATTAGATAGCATCATTTTATCAGAAAGAAATCAGAAAAAATCCTCAATTGTTTTAAAGATAAGGGTTATTTTACTCTTAAATTCATCTGTGTATAATTCAAATAGTGAAATGCCCCAGTGGAATTTTCATTGTGTAAAGGAGAACACGATTCCGAGTAGAAAAACGTTGATTTCATTATTTCTATGTGACGTTCGGCAGCTTTCTAGTGCGGGAACCCCAATTTTGCGCCATACGAGGGTAAAGGATTGACGCTTATCTGTCAAAAATCTATTCCACCTAACGCTTTTAGAATCACCGGGAAAAGGTAAAAAAATAATTTTGTGTGAGAAAATGATATTTTAAAGGAACATTTCCGATAAAAAATGGTCTATCAGTCTAAAAAGACGTAAGACAGGTACCCAAATTGTTTCAAAGATAAGGGTTATCTGCACTTTAGAATTCATTTGAAACTATTTCAATAGAAAGATATGACCTAAGAATGTTTATTACAGGCAGACAGACACAATCACGTGAACAAACCGCAGGTTTTGATAATACTTGGCTGCGTCGACCATGTTTATCGTGCGTACATGCATATTGCATCACCCGACCAGTGTGAAGGGTTCGGGCTTATCTGTGCCGAATCTATTCGACCAAACTCATTTAATTTTTATATATAAATTGCCAGTATATAAGTGTATAACTTTATACCTTATTTAAGAAATATTGATGGAAAACAATTGTACCGGAGGCTATTAAATGCCTGGAATTAGTGAAATTCTGTTAAGGATAAGGGTTATGTTTAAGAAAAATCATAAAAAATCGAAAATACCGATTTCCTTGTAAATATCGATATCTAATCTGTTAAGAAGAAACTGATAAACGATAATTTGTATCACAATGAATTCTAAACTGATTTCACATTGCACTTTTTGAACGTTAAAGGCGTCTCTTCTGTTTAGGAAGAATTTTATATCTCAGCACATTTCTGTTATGAATTTCCGTTCACTGAGTAAAGGTTTGTGGCCATATCTCACTACACGTATTACGTAACCGACTGAAACTTGGGCATTTTTTCCGGAATAAGTCTATTTATGCTATGATGTAATAAAATGCAATAATAAAAAAATGCTTTATTACTTTTAGGTTACAGGGAACTAATACAGTTTCCCGCCATCTGTCACATTTTGTCTAGGGATACTACGGTGATGTAAACAAAGATCAAAGTGACCTCTGATTGGTCCATATAATATCAAAACGAAATCTAACGATTTGATCCGATAAATTGATACTCTGTTAATAACTTAGGAACGAAAAGGATAACATTTTAATGTATTTCGCCTCTTGAGGGGCGGTTTCTATACCCTGGGGTATTTTTCGGAGAATGCAGTAAAACTAGCTGCGCGAAGAGGGTTATCTTAAAAATGACGTCATAAGTCATTGATAAAAGGGATCATGCCATATCACAATTCAGTTATTTTGACGGATGAGTGATTGTTCTTGAATTTGATATATGGTTTGACTCCCTTGCAATTTTTGGGGATGAGCTATGTGCAATTTTCTTATAATGGTCGCCTACGGAAAACGGAATAGTTCCCTGTAACCTAAATGCAATAGATTAGGTAGCTACGGTCGATCTACTTTTTGACCTTCAAATTATTTCTTCTTCCGGTTGATGTAATCTATCTTAACAAATTCTTTTTTAAATACCCAAGAAAAAAATGATAATTCAACGGGATGTCAAGCAAAAAGGGACCATTCGTCCCATAGTTACTGTCGATTAGCTGTTAAAAATACGCTGACGTCATAATTTTGCATTGTTTTGAAACCCTTTTCGGTTAAATTTTCGCCTTTCGGGACTCTCATTACTTCAAGTCAGGCAGAAAAAGTGTTTTATATAGAACAGAGACCTGAATAAAGCGAATTAGTCCAATTCTTAATATCACACGCGTCGTTCGGTAAGTATAGTGTACACGGACATGACTTTTACTAGGAACCGATGCAAAGGGTTATGTCCTTGTTTATAAGGGCTTATCGGTACAAATGCATCTAAATACTTTTATGTCGAAGAGTAAAATCTATTTACGTGAAATGAAATGATTTATTTAAGAAAATTTACGGATAAAAATGTGGTATTCCGTCTAAAAGAAATAAAAAATGTGGCAAAACTGTAACAAGGATAAGGGTTTTTCGGGTTATTTCTTTAATCTAAATAATGTGAAAATAGATTTTGTGTATGAAATTCGGCAGCAGAATGTTCCTTGGTAATAAGAGAGTCCCGTTCGGAGTAGAAAATGTTATTTTGTCAATTTCTTGGTGAAATCCGACAACGACGGACGGAATACATTAACATTTCCTCCGTTGCCCGGTGTGAAGCGTTATCACTTTATTACCCAATATCCATTTCACAAAATTGCTTTAAAATTTAACTTGAAGTTTAATGCATATCTAAGACGTGTTTCCATGCAAGAAAAATGATTTTTGTAATATCTTTTTTAATTAGATAGCATCATTTTATCAGAAAGAAATCAGAAAAAATCCTCAATTGTTTTAAAGATAAGGGTTATTTTACTCTTAAATTCATCTGTGTATAATTCAAATAGTGAAATGCCCCAGTGGAATTTTCATTGTGTAAAGGAGAACACGATTCCGAGTAGAAAAACGTTGATTTCATTATTTCTATGTGACGTTCGGCAGCTTTCTAGTGCGGGAACCCCAATTTTGCGCCATACGAGGGTAAAGGATTGACGCTTATCTGTCAAAAATCTATTCCACCTAACGCTTTTAGAATCACCGGGAAAAGGTAAAAAAATAATTTTGTGTGAGAAAATGATATTTTAAAGGAACATTTCCGATAAAAATTGGTCTATCAGTCTAAAAAGACGTAAGACAGGTACCCAAATTGTTTCAAAGATAAGGGTTATCTGCACTTTAGAATTCATTTGAAACTATTTCAATAGAAAGATATGACCTAAGAATGTTTATTACAGGCAGACAGACACAATCACGTGAACAAACCGCAGGTTTTGATAATACTTGGCTGCGTCGACCATGTTTATCGTGCGTACATGCATATTGCATCACCCGACCAGTGTGAAGGGTTCGGGCTTATCTGTGCCGAATCTATTCGACCAAACTCATTTAATTTTTATATATAAATTGCCAGTATATAAGTGTATAACTTTATACCTTATTTAAGAAATATTGATGGAAAACAATTGTACCGGAGGCTATTAAATGCCTGGAATTAGTGAAATTCTGTTAAGGATAAGGGTTATGTTTAAGAAAAATCATAAAAAATCGAAAATACCGATTTCCTTGTAAATATCGATATCTAATCTGTTAAGAAGAAACTGATAAACGATAATTTGTATCACAATAAATTCTAAACTGATTTCACATTGCACTTTTTGAACGTTAAAGGCGTCTCTTCTGTTTAGGAAGAATTTTATATCTCAGCACATTTCTGTTATGAATTTCCGTTCACTGAGTAAAGGTTTGTGGCCATATCTCACTACACGTATTACGTAACCGACTGAAACTTGGGCATTTTTTCCGGAATAAGTCTATTTATGCTATGATGTAATAAAATGCAATAATAAAAAAATGTTTTATTACTTTTAGGTTACAGGGAACTAATACAGTTTCCCGCCATCTGTCACATTTTGTCTAGGGATACTACGGTGATGTAAACAAAGATCAAAGTGACCTCTGATTGGTCCATATAATATCAAGACGAAATCTAACGATTTGATCCGATAAATTGATACTCTGTTAATAACTTAGGAACGAAAAGGATAACATTTTAATGTATTTCGCCTCTTGAGGGGCGGTTTCTATACCCTGGGGTATTTTTCGGAGAATGCAGTAAAACTAGCTGCGCGAAGAGGGTTATCTTAAAAATGACGTCATAAGTCATTGATAAAAGGGATCATGCCATATCACAATTCAGTTATTTTGACGGATGAGTGATTGTTCTTGAATTTGATATATGGTTTGACTCCCTTGCAATTTTTGGGGATGAGCTATGTGCAATTTTCTTATAATGGTCGCCTACGGAAAACGGAATAGTTCCCTGTAACCTAAATGCAATAGATTAGGTAGCTACGGTCGATCTACTTTTTGACCTTCAAATTATTTCTTCTTCCGGTTGATGTAATCTATCTTAACAAATTCTTTTTTAAATACCCAAGAAAAAAAATGATAATTCAACGGGATGTCAAGCAAAAAGGGACCATTCGTCCCATAGTTACTGTCGATTAGCTGTTAAAAATACACTGACGTCATAATTTTGCATTGTTTTGAAACCCTTTTCGGTTAAATTTTCGCCTTTCGGGACTCTCATTACTTCAAGTCAGGCAGAAAAAGTGTTTTATATAGAACAGAGACCTGAATAAAGCGAATTAGTCCAATTCTTAATATCACACGCGTCGTTCGGTAAGTATAGTGTACACGGACATGACTTTTACTAGGAACCGATGCAAAGGGTTATGTCCTTGTTTATAAGGGCTTATCGGTACAAATGCATCTAAATACTTTTATGTCGAAGAGTAAAATCTATTTACGTGAAATGAAATGATTTATTTAAGAAAATTTACGGATAAAAATGTGGTATTCCGTCTAAAAGAAATAAAAAATGTGGCAAAACTGTAACAAGGATAAGGGTTTTTCGGGTTATTTCTTTAATCTAAATAATGTGAAAATAGATTTTGTGTATGAAATTCGGCAGCAGAATGTTCCTTGGTAATAAGAGAGTCCCGTTCGGAGTAGAAAATGTTATTTTGTCAATTTCTTGGTGAAATCCGACAACGACGGACGGAATACATTAACATTTCCTCCGTTGCCCGGTGTGAAGCGTTATCACTTTATTACCCAATATCCATTTCACAAAATTGCTTTAAAATTTAACTTGAAGTTTAATGCATATCTAAGACGTGTTTCCATGCAAGAAAAATGATTTTTGTAATATCTTTTTTAATTAGATAGCATCATTTTATCAGAAAGAAATCAGAAAAAATCCTCAATTGTTTTAAAGATAAGGGTTATTTTACTCTTAAATTCATCTGTGTATAATTCAAATAGTGAAATGCCCCAGTGGAATTTTCATTGTGTAAAGGAGAACACGATTCCGAGTAGAAAAACGTTGATTTCATTATTTCTATGTGACGTTCGGCAGCTTTCTAGTGCGGGAACCCCAATTTTGCGCCATACGAGGGTAAAGGATTGACGCTTATCTGTCAAAAATCTATTCCACCTAACGCTTTTAGAATCACCGGGAAAAGGTAAAAAAATAATTTTGTGTGAGAAAATGATATTTTAAAGGAACATTTCCGATAAAAATTGGTCTATCAGTCTAAAAAGACGTAAGACAGGTACCCAAATTGTTTCAAAGATAAGGGTTATCTGCACTTTAGAATTCATTTGAAACTATTTCAATAGAAAGATATGACCTAAGAATGTTTATTACAGGCAGACAGACACAATCACGTGAACAAACCGCAGGTTTTGATAATACTTGGCTGCGTCGACCATGTTTATCGTGCGTACATGCATATTGCATCACCCGACCAGTGTGAAGGGTTCGGGCTTATCTGTGCCGAATCTATTCGACCAAACTCATTTAATTTTTATATATAAATTGCCAGTATATAAGTGTATAACTTTATACCTTATTTAAGAAATATTGATGGAAAACAATTGTACCGGAGGCTATTAAATGCCTGGAATTAGTGAAATTCTGTTAAGGATAAGGGTTATGTTTAAGAAAAATCATAAAAAATCGAAAATACCGATTTCCTTGTAAATATCGATATCTAATCTGTTAAGAAGAAACTGATAAACGATAATTTGTATCACAATAAATTCTAAACTGATTTCACATTGCACTTTTTGAACGTTAAAGGCGTCTCTTCTGTTTAGGAAGAATTTTATATCTCAGCACATTTCTGTTATGAATTTCCGTTCACTGAGTAAAGGTTTGTGGCCATATCTCACTACACGTATTACGTAACCGACTGAAACTTGGGCATTTTTTCCGGAATAAGTCTATTTATGCTATGATGTAATAAAATGCAATAATAAAAAAATGTTTTATTACTTAAATGCAATAGATTAGGTAGCTACGGTCGATCTACTTTTTGACCTTCAAATTATTTCTTCTTCCGGTTGATGTAATCTATCTTAACAAATTCTTTTTTAAATACCCAAGAAAAAAATGATAATTCAACGGGATGTCAAGCAAAAAGGGACCATTCGTCCCATAGTTACTGTCGATTAGCTGTTAAAAATACGCTGACGTCATAATTTTGCATTGTTTTGAAACCCTTTTCGGTTAAATTTTCGCCTTTCGGGACTCTCATTACTTCAAGTCAGGCAGAAAAAGTGTTTTATATAGAACAGAGACCTGAATAAAGCGAATTAGTCCAATTCTTAATATCACACGCGTCGTTCGGTAAGTATAGTGTACACGGACATGACTTTTACTAGGAACCGATGCAAAGGGTTATGTCCTTGTTTATAAGGGCTTATCGGTACAAATGCATCTAAATACTTTTATGTCGAAGAGTAAAATCTATTTACGTGAAATGAAATGATTTATTTAAGAAAATTTACGGATAAAAATGTGGTATTCCGTCTAAAAGAAATAAAAAATGTGGCAAAACTGTAACAAGGATAAGGGTTTTTCGGGTTATTTCTTTAATCTAAATAATGTGAAAATAGATTTTGTGTATGAAATTCGGCAGCAGAATGTTCCTTGGTAATAAGAGAGTCCCGTTCGGAGTAGAAAATGTTATTTTGTCAATTTCTTGGTGAAATCCGACAACGACGGACGGAATACATTAACATTTCCTCCGTTGCCCGGTGTGAAGCGTTATCACTTTATTACCCAATATCCATTTCACAAAATTGCTTTAAAATTTAACTTGAAGTTTAATGCATATCTAAGACGTGTTTCCATGCAAGAAAAATGATTTTTGTAATATCTTTTTTAATTAGATAGCATCATTTTATCAGAAAGAAATCAGAAAAAATCCTCAATTGTTTTAAAGATAAGGGTTATTTTACTCTTAAATTCATCTGTGTATAATTCAAATAGTGAAATGCCCCAGTGGAATTTTCATTGTGTAAAGGAGAACACGATTCCGAGTAGAAAAACGTTGATTTCATTATTTCTATGTGACGTTCGGCAGCTTTCTAGTGCGGGAACCCCAATTTTGCGCCATACGAGGGTAAAGGATTGACGCTTATCTGTCAAAAATCTATTCCACCTAACGCTTTTAGAATCACCGGGAAAAGGTAAAAAAATAATTTTGTGTGAGAAAATGATTATTTAAAGGAACATTTCCGATAAAAATTGGTCTATCAGTCTAAAAAGACGTAAGACAGGTACCCAAATTGTTTCAAAGATAAGGGTTATCTGCACTTTAGAATTCATTTGAAACTATTTCAATAGAAAGATATGACCTAAGAATGTTTATTACAGGCAGACAGACACAATCACGTGAACAAACCGCAGGTTTTGATAATACTTGGCTGCGTCGACCATGTTTATCGTGCGTACATGCATATTGCATCACCCGACCAGTGTGAAGGGTTCGGGCTTATCTGTGCCGAATCTATTCGACCAAACTCATTTAATTTTTATATATAAATTGCCAGTATATAAGTGTATAACTTTATACCTTATTTAAGAAATATTGATGGAAAACAATTGTACCGGAGGCTATTAAATGCCTGGAATTAGTGAAATTCTGTTAAGGATAAGGGTTATGTTTAAGAAAAATCATAAAAAATCGAAAATACCGATTTCCTTGTAAATATCGATATCTAATCTGTTAAGAAGAAACTGATAAACGATAATTTGTATCACAATAAATTCTAAACTGATTTCACATTGCACTTTTTGAACGTTAAAGGCGTCTCTTCTGTTTAGGAAGAATTTTATATCTCAGCACATTTCTGTTATGAATTTCCGTTCACTGAGTAAAGGTTTGTGGCCATATCTCACTACACGTATTACGTAACCGACTGAAACTTGGGCATTTTTTCCGGAATAAGTCTATTTATGCTATGATGTAATAAAATGCAATAATAAAAAAATGCTTTATTACTTTTAGGTTACAGGGAACTAATACAGTTTCCCGCCATCTGTCACATTTTGTCTAGGGATACTACGGTGATGTAAACAAAGATCAAAGTGACCTCTGATTGGTCCATATAATATCAAGACGAAATCTAACGATTTGATCCGATAAATTGATACTCTGTTAATAACTTAGGAACGAAAAGGATAACATTTTAATGTATTTCGCCTCTTGAGGGGCGGTTTCTATACCCTGGGGTATTTTTCGGAGAATGCAGTAAAACTAGCTGCGCGAAGAGGGTTATCTTAAAAATGACGTCATAAGTCATTGATAAAAGGGATCATGCCATATCACAATTCAGTTATTTTGACGGATGAGTGATTGTTCTTGAATTTGATATATGGTTTGACTCCCTTGCAATTTTTGGGGATGAGCTATGTGCAATTTTCTTATAATGGTCGCCTACGGAAAACGGAATAGTTCCCTGTAACCTGAAGTTAGAGACATATCACGCCGGGACCAGGCTATGGCTTCCTGGCGTTTCTCAGATTAGTACAACAACGACATTTGATCAGAGTCACCAGCTTCTAATCCCTCTTAGGCACTCTACTTGTCATTCGCTCATTTGTGATAAAAAAAAAGACACTCATTTATGACAAAAAGACGCTCATTTAGGATAACAAGACGGTCATTTAGGATAAAAATGAGCTCGTTTTTAATAGGCAAATGAAACAGGCTTGGACGACTTTTGTCAAAAGTCGAAAAGAATGTAGACTGAGACGATGTTCGAACTTACCACCACCGGGGGGGTGTGTTAAAATCCGTGTGCATTGCATCAAATTCGACTCATTGTTCTCGGACTTTATCTTTATGCAGGCCTCTGTGCGCGGGGTTGTTGTTTTCAAAAAGAGATAATTTGATTCTCAACAGCAGAGCTTAGTCGGCCCTGAGTCACATGATCTATATGTAGCAAGTTCGAAACTATTAATATGAGTAAATTTAGTAACTCGTGAATCATCGCTGCCAAGGAATAATCGTTTGGCCAATAAAATCCGGCTTTGCGACTACAAATGAACTTTCAACTCCAACGTTTAGATTAAGAATCTTTAATGGTTTGGCGATTTAAACGTCGTAACTACAGCTTGAATCAGCGATCAGTCAGTTACATTGTCCCGAAAAAATTGATCGATTTCGAAGTGGGAAAGGTATCGAGCCTTCTCAAACTGCCAGACCTTCAGCGGCTGACTACGGTCGAAACTTCCGCTAATGGGAAATATTGTAAAGTTAGAAAGGTCATTCTACCTGGCCATTTTATTTTTAATTTCTTTAAATATCAACTCTAGCTGAGCTGTGCTGTCATGATCTCTTTTTCCTATGATTTTGCTACAAAACTGATGCATCGTCTGTTTTCGCGTGTTAAGCCTTATATACTACTCAAAGTTTGCTAAGGATCACCTTTAGTGCTCAAAACAAATCAACTCTATTTTCGGACTTGAAGACCGTGTGGAAAAAATGACGATTCGACATAAGGATCTGGGCAAAAGACATGCTCTCGAAAACGTGTTTCATTTTGGCTTGTGCGTTGATACTTTTAGCAAACTTTCAACAAAGTTCTCACAAATTTCGAATCAATTTCCATTTCAATATGGCAGATCCGCTTTTAAGACGCCATCTTAGTCAAGATGAGATGACTAGGATCATAGGGATGCTACATTCTGGTTAATCATTTTAGTTTCCTTTATTAAAAACGAGCGTTCTGGTTGGTCGGGAAAAATATTCATAACTCCATGAACAAAATTTTGAGGGCGCAGCGATTTTGTATGCTTCCGCACAAAATAGTCCTATACAAAAAGGTTTCAAAATTTGTAAAGCTTTTGTTTTTTTCGTCCGATTCTATTAAATTATAAGAAATGAAGAGAATATTTTTTTTGTTTTTATGGAGGTATGAACCAAAAAACCTAATCACACAATGTATGAATCCGCTTCGCGTTTTCATACAGTGTGATTTAGTTTTTTTCGGTTCATACCTCCATGAAAACAAAAGATTTTCTAAAATAAAGGCTTGTTGCTAATGTCCCTGGATTGTCCCAGAGTTTTGTTTCCGGAATATGGAGTCGGTTAATCTCAGTGACGACCGAAAATATTAGGCATTTGCATGCTGAGGGAGAAAACGCCCTACCAGTGAGGTTCCATACGGATTTCTTGTGGTTCTGGTACGGCGTCACCTATTTGCCACGCAACGTGATGTTAACGTACTGTCTTCCAAAACGCTATCGACGTGCGCATAAGTATACAAACTTACTTCATACTTAAGAAAACATTATGGAAATAGCAATTTCTCCTTTTTCCATAATATTTTCTATAACATAGTATGGTTTCATTTCAAATGGCATCCAGTTTTCAATGTTGTCTGCAGCCTCTTTCATTTGGACCAGTCAAAAATTAAAAAAAAAAAAAAAAAACACAAAAAAAGGGAAAGAGTTAACTCTAACAAATCCTATAGATACGACCAGATTTTTTCAACCAATGCGTGAAGTTTCCCAAAATTTAACCCTTGCCATGATGTTCCCGGAATATCCCTGCTTTTGCAGGAGGCATTGACAAAGATCAGCCTGCACATAAGTGCAGTCTGATCTTAGTCTCCACCACCTGTTTGTCCTTTTTAAGACTGAATTGTTCATAGTATCTTTATTCAAACTAAATATTCACCCTGACAACAAGACCTACAGTTCCATCAGCGCTTTGATTTTCATCTGTTTCTGTACAAGAATTTCATTCAGCATGACAAGGGTTAACATGTGCGTGAATCATGGAAATTCAGCTGAACACCGACAAGGTACATTTAGAATCCTTGGAGGTCATAAAAAGAAACTTTCTGTCGGAATCTATCTTCTTATAGAACTGGCGGACCGCGGCTGTCAATCAAACATTTATCGTCCAACCAAATCATTCATTTAGACCGAACGGAACTTTGAAATCCGATTCATATCCGACGTTGATGTTGATGTGAGGTTTTTGTGATGGTTTGGCGACTTATTCAAGCTGAAGTTACGACGTTTAAGTTGCCAAGCCAAAGTTACTGGCCATAAAATGTCACAAATAATACCGTTTGATATCCAACCTGAACTACCTGTTGGTGCTCAGTGGGCGTGACCAGCGGGGCTCAGTAGGCGGGGCCAACGATCCAACAGTTGTTGGAATTGTCACGGACAGACCATGTTATATATATGACCTGTTTCGCTTCATTGCTAATATTTGAAAAGGACATCGGATCCAGTAGAGGTCATTTGAATAAAGTACAGTAAAGTAGAATGCCCATTCTAGATTCAGCGAATCTACCAAAAGTGAAAAGTCCAAGCCGTCTGATCATGGTTGATATGTGTCGCATTTCTCCGTAGGTCTGTTTTCCCCTGCCGAGTCGAAAAATATATCTTAACAATCGGCGTGTCTATTACCCAAACCATTTTAAATTTTTTTTTGCACTAATAATTACATATTAGCCTGTTTTAAATTGCGATTTCAAGGAATTACACTGTATAGTGGTATTGTTAGATAACCTTCTTGGTTTGGGGGGGGGGTTATTTTGATAAAACCAGCAATTACCGCTAGAAATAAGAATAAACTGACGGATCACCGCTTTTGATAAAATGAACAAACAAATAAACACCATAAATATGTGTTATTCTTTCATTAGTTGCAAAAAGTGTCTACCCGATTAGCTCAGTTGGTAGAGCACTTGACATCAAACCTCAAGATCACGGGTTCGAGCCCTGGGCTGACCATATCAACTAACTCAAATAATTGTCTTTCGGATGAGACGTTAAACCGAGGCCCCGTTTGACGATGCTATCCATCGAGCACGTAAAATAACCAGGCGGAGCTCTCAGCAGTATCGTCCTGTATCCTTGTGCTATCCCCCGTAACAACTAACCGTCTTATGGGGGCGTCGCTCATATGGGCATGTGCTACGGTAGCGACGATAAATAAACGGAAATTAGTTACAATCAGTCCAACAACACCATGATAATGGTGTAATGCTTGAGTTAGGGATTATACTTTAGGAAAAGCAATCTAAGGGGATTCAAGATCTCGGGTTCGAGACCCTGCCGCGCCACTGATCACCTATACCAGGTATTCAGAGCTTAACCCTGGTAATGTTGATACCCAGGAATCAAAGTGTCAAATGAAAATCGCCGTAGTATCATCAAAATACTGTTAAAAAGACGAAAATATCCGTTGCGTGTTTTAAAGATTTATTATACTAAGCATGTTTTAACCCTTTCCTGTTTTGCAAAAAGTTATATCTGTCCAAATTCAAAGGCTTTGCAGACTAAATTTTAATCTTGATTTGATTTGAAACATAACCATTCAGAATGGTAGAAAATATTGTGGAAAAAGAAGAAATTGCTTGTGACAACCTTTTTTTTTTTTATTTATTTTTTCTACAATGTTTTCTAAATAATGAATTCACAGGGACATAAAAACTAGGAAAGGGATAAAACTTCATAAGATATGCTGCTATCACCAATAAATAAAATACATATCAAAACGTTAAGGCTCTACAAGACCACTGTTTGTAGTCCACACAGTCTGATCTGGGTAAACAGATTTTAAAAATGGGCAGTTCGGAGGTCGTCTTCTTTTGTTTTTATATATCTCTTTCTTTCTGTCTTGCTTTACGCCGCTTTTAACTCTTTTCATTCATATAGCGGCGGCTGGAGCAACTAACAATGTATCCCTGGTATATCCCGCACCAGTACTACCATTACATCCTTTCCTAGCCTCCAGCTGCTATCCCACTTACGTTTACGGTTATCAACCGATTGGTAAGAGGCAAATGTCGGCTATGTGCGGAACAATCGAAGTGTACAAAAAAAATCTGTCTCTTTTCACAATGACGAGAGTAAGGGTATTTCGAAAAGAGACTCGAATGAATAGAATAATTGGTATCGGCCTTCAAGTTAAAAAAGAAATAATCACATGCAAGTTAGCTTATATTGATTGAATGTGGCTCGTCAGGGGGAAAAGGGACCCCGTAAGAATGTCGAAAAGTTTCAACACTGGTCAGACTGCGCGGATTACGGAGGCTGACCAGGGTCGAAACCTTTCGCTTTTTTAAAATTTATCTGATTCTAGAATGAAAATTTTATATTACGATATAATTATGTTAAAGTTGACCTCTGCTGGAGTCGATCTACTTTTTTAAATACTCATTTTACGAAGCACTCGGAAGGTCCATTTTCGCCTGACGCATTACAAATGCGTATATCTACGCGTTTTTTTGTTTTTTCAAGAATTGTTTTGTGTTGAAAATCGTCTTTCAACAAATTATTTTATGGACGAATTTTATCTTAACAGGTTGGGTTTTTTTCTATCTTTTATTAATTTTTCAATTTTTAAGATATCAAAGTTGTCCTCATTTCCTACTGAAACACTAATGATAAATTCTGTACCAAAACATCAAATAACAATGATAATGAATGAAATAATGAAAATATTAAATAAAATGTATATATTTCGTCACATTTTCTTACATAATTTATACACGTCAAGGTGTTCGAAACTTCTATTTATTGTTAAGTAATTTGTGTTTCTTTTAGAATTAAAAAAAAAAAATAAGATAAACTTGAAGACTTTATTTTTACGGAGGACAAAAAGTAATTTTAACACAATACAAGGCTATATAATTTTGGACTGGTCCAAATTAAAATAAAATCGAAAGTGCCATAGAATATAAAAACGAGTGCAGTTTTGGTAAAAACCATTGTGAAAAAAAACACAGATATTGATTTGTCACAGCCAGTTTCTATCTTATCACTTTATTTTCTGTTGCAACTTTTCTGCAATGCGAGAAAATGTGGGACTGTGCAGAACAAGGCTAAACAAGCTGTTCATGAATTTCTACAATTCAAAGTTATTTTTCTTTTCGACATTATGTGTCTGCAACGCTATCAGTATGACGGATCGCAGCCTTTAACCCTTTCCTGGTTAATCCCTGGTTTTTACGTCCCTGTGATTTCATAATTGAGAAAACATTGTGAAAAAAGAAGAAATTGCTTGTAACAAGCAATTTCTTCTTTTTCCACAATATTTTCTACCCTACTGAATGGTTATTTTTCAAATAAAATTAACTTTAAATTTTAGTCTGCAAAATCTATGATTTTGGACGAGTCTAAAATTTTGCAAACCAGGAAAGGGTTAATAAACACTGACATCATCAACAACAACAAAAATCTGATTGATGTTGGCGACATAAGTCTCATAACTTTAGACGGTTAGGTCTCTTACCAGCTATTCACGTATTGTTTTCTCAATTATATACAGTGGAATCTGTGTACAGTAACCACTGGAGGGAAGTGCCCAAACTGGCTGCTGTACACAGATTGGCTGCTGTTCACAATATTCAATCTGAAAGATGTTGTAATTCTATTCACATCTACTGCTTCAATGTGTGAGATATTTGTTTAGTTCTACTTAGTAAAATAATTTTGTTGTTTTTTCCTTTGAGATGTTTTTTCCCCTTTTGTATCCAAAGTTGGGAAATAGAAATTATGGCTATTTTGTTAAAGCCTTATCTATTTGGAAAAAATGCATTTTAAGAAAGACTTATAAGTAGTTCTATAATATGTAGGCAAATCAGGGCATTCATAATATAAAGAATGTGTAACAACTTCACACCTTATTGGTTGTACGGTGTGGAAATTGGTCTGAAGTAATTTAAGTAGCTGCTATACAGGTGTCACATAAAGAAGAAACTTTACAATTGAGGGTAGCCTCTGGCTGCATTTCACAGTTGGCTGCTGTTTACAGTATATTTAAAGAGTAAAATTGCATGGGGGGTCCGAGCTGGCCTTCGTGAGATACACTGTATTTGTAAAAAATTCTATGTTTTGTGTCAAAGCCATATGTTTGCTGTATTGTAAATGGCTAAAGACATATTGTGTCGATATATGCCAATAAATGTATGTATGTATGTATGTTTACAGATTGGCTGCTGTTCAAGATTGGCTGTTCACTCAGATTTTACTGTATATCTTTTAAATCTAATGCCGTTTTGTACCTTAGTCATACTATTTTGTAGTAGGTGGCAATCTGATGGTAATCTGATGACGCCATCACCGTGTCTTTGATCTCGCGTAGACTACGTTCAGTATCGCGCAATAAACGAAAGCAGGGCTAAATAAAACCCAAACAGGAGTTTATTACTTTGATAATTTCACTGCTTTTTTTATCATTATTTATTTTTTTTTGTTTATTTATTCTTCTTTATTTTACTTATTTTTATTTATTTATTTTTTATTTATTTATTTTCAATTTATTTATTTATTCTATTTATTTATCTCTTTTAACTTTCATTTATTTTTTATTTTTATTTTTTTTATTTTTTTTTATTTTTTTTTTTTTTATGAAATTATCACTCGATAATCTACCAAGATATTTCGATAATCTAACGGAAATTATTACTAAACTACTCTGAATTTGCAGTTCAGCGTAGACAGCTGCGTGCTCAAAAGAAAAGGCTGGAGAGTGGTACAAGAAACATGTCTTGTATCAAGAGTGGTGGGTGTGTCACCCTCATTGTCATCAATGTGATATTTTTGGTAAGTACTAGTACCTACTTCAAGTTGTATATTACCTCCGGGGTCAGTTTAAGGATAATTGCTGTAATACTACCAAAGAAGATCTATATGACGATTTTTTTTCGTTGACAGATCCTTGTATGATAATTTAAGTCATTTAATCCTTTCCTGTTTTACAAAATTTAAGACCTGTTCAAATTCAAAGGTCTTTCAGACGAAAATTTAAAGTGTATTTAATTTGAAAAAAAAAAACCAACACACACACATTCAGTAGGGTAGAAAATATTGTGGAAAAAGAAGAAATTGCTTGTTACAAGCAATTTCTTCTTTTCCAACAATGTTTTCTCAAGTATAAAATCACAGGGACGTAAAAACCAGGGATTGCACAGGAAAGGGTTCATCGACAGATCTCTGCGCATGTCCACTGAGCTCCGACAGGAAGTTACACTAAGATCTTCAACGGCGTTATTTTACAAAATTTATGGTCAGTCACCCGAAACAATGAATAAATTGGTTGGTTTGCGACGTAAACGTGGTAACTACAGCTTAAATAAGCTGTAGTTACCACGTTTATTTCGCCAAAACAACAAAAGAGATATATAAAAATGGCGGTGAATGTCGGAGTTCAAAGCTTAATTTTGGGCTAAATGAATTATTTGATTGGTCGATTGATATCTTGAATGAATAATTTGTCAGTTGTTAACTGTTTGCGTCGTTCATTTAAAGTATAAACTTACATAGTAAGCAGGAAGTTGAATCGAGGACAAAGTCTCCCAAAAGTCATTAAGGAATGGTTTTTATATTAACCATTTTTAAAGACATAATAAGTATAAACTTTTTTTTTTCTATGTACTTCGAATGTTCAATTCAATGTTTAGTTGTTTTTACTCTTTTGATGAAATTCGAGAATGTTTGATGATTATTTTTTAGGTTATTAGATATAGTTCTTATTAAAGTTCATGAGAAAAATTGGAACAATTTATACTTTTTTTAGCAATGATGGGTGGGGTTAAAAACAACATATGTTACAGCTAAGATTTAAATGTTTCTCATTGAATACGTTTGATTACAGTAAAGTATTGTGCAAAATGATCGCACCAATGGATAGTCGAGTTCTAAGACCAATGAACAGTTTTGTATCTACTTAAACCTTTTTCTAAAAAAAAAAAAAAAAAAAAAAAAAACCAACTTTTTTAGGCATAAATTGACCTCAGCTAAGCAGCGACCATGTCATTTGTACTTTTATTACTTTTTCTTTTGTTTGTGTGTAAGAGGTCGATTTTCGATTCCCTAAAAATGTTGTAATATATACAATGTATATAATATATAATATATCCAGAGCTTAAAGTACTTAATATCAGCTTTTGTGTTCAACTATGGTATGGTGGCCGCTGGCGGTCCTAGAGGTTATTTATTCAATCTCTGTCACGAAACGTTTGTTAAAGATTTGATGTTGGATCACGTTTGGTGAAAAGTTGTGCCATATTGTCACACCATTTGTAAAAACATACTTTTGTTCACTTTTTGCTTAAAGTCTTTGAAACTTGGTCAAAATCAGATTCTATATAAAATCATTGACATTTGTTTTAAATAATTTCGGGTAAACTAGATCACTTGGACAAATCTAAGTAAACACTTGAGTGCATTTTAAAGGCTGCATTTTACTGAAGTATCTTGAAATGTGGCCCAAAACAACTATCTTTGGCTAGTTACATATTGGATCACCTGAGTCAAAAAATGCTTATGATATATATCACGCCATTTTCGGGACTAGTAGTCCTTTGATTCTAGTTGGTAATGAGTTTAAATGGATAATTGATGGTCAAATAATTCTCGCTGAAGCATTACGTTAGAACAACTATATGGTGTATTATGCGTTTTAATGAAAAAATTCTTATATACCTCGATAACATTAATTGAATTGTCTTTTTTAACACTAGCTTACTGCCCTAGGACTGATAACGCTGGGAGTTATCATACTACAGGGCCATACCACCGTGTTTAAAAAGCATATAGATTCCACAGTAGACGACATTCAAAGAGATGTTGCTATCACATTTGGTAAGACAGTAAATAGATTATCATATAAAACGGTTATACCACCGTTTTTAAAGATCACATAGATTCCACAGTGGACGACTTATCTTTCACATTTGGTAAGACAGTAAATAGATTATCAATATATAATACAGATATACCACCGTGTTTAAAAAGCATATAGATTCCACAGTGGATGACATTCAAAGAGATGTTGCTATCACATTTGGTAAGACAGTCAATAGATTATCATATAAAACGGTTACACCATCGTTTTGAAGATGTCACATAGATTCCTCAGTGGACGACGTTTCTTTCACATTTGGTAAGACAGTAAATAGACGGTTATATAAGACGGTTATATCTCAGCTTTTAAAGATCACAAAGATTCCTCAGTGGACGACGTTTGTTTCACATTTGGTAATACAGTAAATAGATTATTATATAAAACGGTTATACCACCGAGTTTAAAGATCACATGGATGCCACAGTGGACGACATAAAGAGGAAGGTTGCTGTCACAGTTGGTAAGGCAGTAAATAGATTATGATTTAAAACGGTTATACCACCGTCTTTAAAGATCACATAGATTCCACAGTGGACGACAACAAGAGAGAGGTTGCTATCATATTTGGTAAGACAGTAAATAGACAATGAGTTAAAACTGTTATACCACCGACTTTAAAGATCACATAGATGCCACAGTGGACGACAATATGAGAGAGGTTGCTATTACATTTGGTTAGACAGTAAATAGATTATGATTTAAAACGGCTATACCACCGACTTTAAAGATCACACAGATGCCACAGTGGACGACATTAAGAGGGAGGTTGCTATCACATTTGGTAAGCCAGTAAATAGATTATTATATAATATGGTTAGACCACCGAGTTTATAGATCACATAGATGCCACAGTAGACAACATTAAGAGAGAGGTTGCTATCACATTTGGTAAGACAGTAAGTAGATTATTATAAAATACGGTTATACCACCGAGTTTATAGATCACATAGATGCCACAGTAGACAACATTAAGAGAGAGGTTGCTATCACATTTGGTAAGACAGTAAGTAGATTATTATAAAATACGGTTATACCACCGAGTTTATAGATCACATAGATGCCACAGTAGACAACATTAAGAGAGAGGTTGCTATCACATTTGGTAAGACAGTAAGTAGATTATTATAAAATACGGTTATACCACCGAGTTTATAGATCACATAGATGCCACAGTGGACGACATTAAGAGGGAGGTTGCTATCACATTTGGTAAGACAGTAAGTAGATTATTATAAAATACGGTTATAACAGTGGACACTAATCAGAGGGATGTTACGATCATCTTTGGCAAGCTAGTAAATAGTTTATTAGACTATATACAATGTACTTTTATCATTGTATTTAAAGATCATATAGACTCCTGTTTGAGCAACATTCAAAAGGTAATTGCTGTTACCTTATGGTAATAACGTAATTAGTTCATTACATTACATGTATATCACCGAGTTTACAGACCGTATGTCCTATATGAACAACATTTAAAGAGATGTTGCCCTTACCATTGGTAATGCAGTTATTAATCTATTACACTACACGCTAACAATACCGAGTTTAAAGATCGTATGTCCTATATGAACAACATTTAAAGAGATGTTGCCCTTACCATTGGTAATGCAGTTATTAATCTATTACACTACACGCTAACAATACCGAGTTTAAAGATCGTATGTCCTATATGGACAACATTTAAAGAGATGTTGCCCTTGACATTGGTAATGCAGTTATTAATTTATTACACTACATGCTGCCAATACCGAGTTTAAAGATCGTATGTACTATATGGACAACATTTAAAGAGATGTTGCCCTTATCATTGGTGATGCAGTTATAAATTTATTACACTACATGCTGCCAATACCGAGTTTGGAGACCGTATGTCCTATATTGACAGCATTTAAAGAGACGTTGACTCACCATTGGTGATGCAGCTATTAATTTATTACACTACATGCCTGACAATACCGAGTTTAAAGATCGTATGTCCTATATGGACAACATTTAAAGAGATGTTGACTCACCATTGGTAATGCAGTTATTAAGTTATTTATTACACTACATGCTGCCAATACCGAGTTTACAGACCGTATGTCCTATATGGACAACATTTAAAAAGATGTTGACTCACCATTGGTAATGCAGTTATTAATTTATTTATTACACTACATGCTGCCAATACCGAGTTTAAAGATCGTTTGTCCTTTATGGACAACATTTAAAGAAACGTTGACTTATCATTGGTAGTGTAGTTATTAATTTATTACACTACATGCTGCCAATACCGAGTTTAAAGACCGTATGTCTTATATGGATAACATTTAAAGAGATGTTGACTCACCATTGGTAATGTTGTTATAAATTTATTACACTACATGCTGTCAATACCGTGTTCAACGATCGTAGAACTCCAATCTGGACGGCATTCAAAGAGATTTGTTATTACATAGGAGTCTTGTCAGTACCTTTGGTAAGATAATAAATTGTGTGTCAAACTACACCATTATCCCAACGTGTTTGAAGCGCAGCTTTTACTCCAGTCTTACTGATGTTGTCATCGCCTTTGGTAAGGAAATAAATAGTATATTATACTAATCAAAGGTCAATATAAAAAATGCTTCTAATACTTTTGGTATGAGAGTTGAAAGTTTATGATACTACATGTAATTTACCTTGTTTAAAGATCCAATAGAGTCCACAGTTGATGGTATTAGAGAGATGATACTATCACCTTTGGTAAGGAAGAAAATTGTTTATTATACTACACGGTTATACTACCGCGTTTCAAGACAAAATAAACGCACCAATCAACGTCCCCGTGATAGGTGTTATTGTCACCTTTGAAAAAGTAATCGATAGTTAATTGGACATTTGGATTATGCAAATGTGTCATGGTTGGAAATATCACGCTTATGCAAAACTATCACGCACATGTAAAACTTTCATGCATGTGTAAAACGGTTTGAAATACCACGTGTAGGCTCAAAAACTTTTACAGTATGTGACTTAAAGGTTTCAACTTATACAAACTAAAAAAATGCAATTGTTTTGCTTTCATTGAGGAATGAAAAAAATGTATGAAACGGCTCGTTGCTACATCATATAGTGGGGTTACATTTGTTCCTTCCCAAAGAGAAATATTCTTTACCTCTTTAAACGGCTGATGAGGGCTGGAGATTGATTTAAAGCCGTTAGCTTGATGTTTGTCTCTCAGAGCCCACTAGACGAACCGGCATTACTGTATCTTTTGCAGAAAATGTTACAATGTATAGTAACAGAATGTATGTTGTATTGGTTTCAGGCCAAGTTATACCAAAAGATTTGGGCCTTCTGTACAAGGTGTACAGTAACTTTGGGATCGGACTGACAATATCTGGCAGTATTCTGTTGATTTTATCTGCTGTGGGGTTGCTTGGCGGTTCCTGTAAATGGCCAAACATTCTTTTTGTCGTGAGTATATAATAAATCAAGTAAGATCGAGTCATGAACATACGGGAATTCAGATCCATTCAAGAATGAAATAAATTAAAAATATGCTACGAAAAGACTTAACCAAATGATTAAAAAATATAAAAAACATAGCTATATGTCGCGTATACAAAAATGTTTTCATATACTCCCGATTGCTTCTATATTACATTTTAAAGTGGATCATTTCAAGCAAGTTCTTTCACATATCAACCAATTACCACATAACTAAATTTTAAACTGGTCCAAATTGAAATAAGATGCAGACGACAATTATATGTTGATGCAATTCTAAAATTGCCACAATGTTTTCCAAAGCCTTTATCTTGAGGGACGTAAAAGGAGGGACTGTGTGGGAAATGGTTAAGCATATACTAGCAAGCTTTCAATACGATACATAAGCCATGCGTCAATTCGATAACTTTACTGAATTTGCCTAAATGCAATTGCCATTATATTTGAATCAAATGTGTGTTTTTCCTATTTTTATCTACAGCTACGTAAAACATGAGCTTTGATAGCTTAAATGTTTTCAAGGAAACTCACATTTTCCTCCGCAGCTAAAAGCAAATGCCAGATGTTGTATCGAGATCGTAATATAGTATTCCATTTACTATATGCCTATATTGTTATTAAATAAGTTCGATGAAATAATAAAAAAATATGTATTTCTGCAAGTGTTTCCACTATTCTTTACCATTTTGATTAAGTTTATTTGTATTATGACGTTCTCTACAGAATGAAAATAACGTCATCTTAGGGTACCTTATATGGAACCGTATTTGACATTTACAGACACGTATTTTTTTCTGACGTGTCCGATTTAGTCTGTATGAAATGAAAATATTTTACTAGAAATAATCATAGGTATATTACAGAGAATATTTAATAAAAGACATTACGAAAAAAGGTTAAATTAATTTATCACTGTATTTTTTCTTCCCAAGTTGGCAGTTTGTTTTAATTTTTACAGACTTCGAATTGTCGTCTGCAACTGCTTGGAATTTGGACACCTCCAAAATTGTGTCGTTCGGTAATTGAGACAATTGTTGCTTTCTTTTTGCAGTATGCTTTTGTTGTTGGCTTCCTGATCGTGGCTCAAATTGTGTTTATCTGTCTGGTATTCTTTCAAAGAGATAAGGTAAGATTTTTTTATTAAACTTGTTAAACTTTATTAAACTTAAATGATATTGTTGCCATATCTATCTGAAACGTACATTGTCAAAAGGCGGCCATAACTCATAACAACAGCTTTATCTACTCAGAAGAGTGGAAAGCTGGACAAAATAATTCCATCAATGTTTTGCATTCAGAGAAACGGTTTTGACACTATAAAATTCATATCTCCCCCTTTATACCCACTCATATTTTAGTAAGAATATGCAGTTAAAAAATATTAATAGAAAGTTATTTATCATTGTTATCATTATTTCGTGATCATTTTTTTTTTGTTTGTTTGTTTGTTAGTGATTTTTGATGAAGCTGGGTTTTTTTTGAATTGACGACGCGTTTTCTACGTGTATTAAGACAAACAATAGTTTTCTACGTAACAACTTGTGCTCAAATTTGCAAGATATTCAATTAGTCATGGACTCTTATCCCTTATCTAGATAGTCAGAAAAGTTGGTTTCATTATTGCAGCTAACACGATCCGGTATTTTACTATACCTACATGAATTAGGGTATTCTTTATCATTGTTAAAAGCATCACAAAATGAATAATCAAATAAAAAAAAAGTCTACAAGACATATTACTTTTCAAATGAAATGCTCTGGTTTAAAAGGAATATTTGTGCCTTTTAGATGGCTAACGTTTGAAAAAAAAGTTGTAAGCATTTTACTATTCTCATGGTTCCCAAAACTATTCGTCGCTTGTTCCCACCATACTTGCCATACTTAGTTCTGTAAATAGCAGGTAAATGACTGGTCGCGACTGTCAGTCAAAAAAACAAACAAACAAACAAACAAAAAAACACAACAACAAAACAATCTATCGAGCGAATAAATCATTTAAAGTGGATATTCAAACTGACCTTTTTTTCTTTTTCGTTACATGTAGCTTGCTATGATTTTTCAATACCGTTTAATATCTAATTAGAACTTTTAAACTAGTATCCAGATTTTTCACAAATATTCTATCAGTTCTTATGTCTTAAAAGGACCATTTCCCTTTACTGGTTTGGCTACACTTGATCTTTTCGTAGATAAGGAACGCAGTGAAAAAACCAATGAAAGATCTTATAAAGAATTATGAAGGTAGTAACGGTACAAGCGAGGAATCTTGGGCTTGGAATTTCATCATGAGAAAGGTAAGCAGAAGTCTAGATAAGAAGATAACTGTATTCTAAAATCCTTATTTCTCAACGAAACCCTATGTTGTGGGTACTCATTTGAATCATATTATGAGACGATTCAATTCAGTACCCACAAGATAGGATTTGTGGCAGTGTTGGTGGAAAACTGAAATCTTAAATACGAGTTTCGCCCTCCATCTGGTAACTGTATTCCAAAATCCTTATTTCTCAACGAAACCCTATGTTGTGGGTACTCATTTGAATCGTCTCATGAGACGATTCAATTCAGTACCCACAACATAGGGTTTGTGGCAGTGTTGGTGAAAAACTTAAATCTAAAATACGAGTTACGCCCTCCATCTGGTAAGAAAATAATTTCGTGGCATTTAACCCTCCTTAGAAGATGAATGTAGGCTACACGGTACAGTTAAAAGCCCCATGGACTTGATAAAGTGAATGGTTTTGAAATGATTTCGAAATGGAATAGATCTAGTGAGTTTTGAAAAGCGAGCGTTTGGAATTAAATAAGTAATATTATATAACATCCCTTTATAATATGACGTACGGTCCGGGGGTGAAATAAACCCGTTAAATATTTTTGACTTTACACGAGTGATACTATACTAGTGTAATAATTATGCAAACGAATTCGATGCCTTTGATAACTCTTTTTTGTAACTGCCAAAATGACGTCATAACGCATATAATGACATCATTTTACAAACGGCGTTATATGTTTCACGGAATATCATATATCGGTATATTCTATTAATTATAAGTGTTTGTGTGTGTGTGTTTGCAAAACTAAGAAGATATCGTAAAAAGTATAAGCATTAAGATAGTATTAAAGTATATAGAACTATACCTCCATGAACATCATTTTGAAAATTTTGAGTACGCAGCTATTTTGTATGCTTCCACACAAAAATAGTTCCATAGAAGGTGTATCAAAATTTGTAAAATAATTGCTTTTCCGCTTAATGTAATTAAACTATAAGAAACGAATAGAATATTCTGTTTTCATGAAGGTATTAAACGAAAAAACAAATAAAACTTATGTATGAATCCGCTTTGCGTATTCATAAAGTATGATTAGGTTTTTTGTTTCATACCTCCATGAAAAAAGTGCTCTACAATAAAACTGTTGTTTGAATGTTGAGGAATAAAAAACTACAAATATTCCAATGCGTTAATTTCTGAATAGCAGAATAAAACAGGAGATATTGTCTTTGTTCTCCAGTGTAGCTTTTTTGTATTTTTTGCTCATATTATTCCTATAAATTACAGCATGAATGTTGCGGTATAGATGATTAACATACCCTACTAAAATATTTCTTAATGGCGATGTAAAACACAAAATAGAGCCTTTGTTCGAACACATTCGAGAATAGCAATTTTGTTATTGGTTTGAATTGCAGAATCATTTTTGCGGAAGAGAGGACTTCAAATTCTTCAATTAGCAAACTCCATGTGGCCAATTTTTGGCAAATAGCTATATAGTTGTGTAATTTTTATTATTCCTATAAATTTCAGCATGAATGTTGCGGTATAGATGACTACACTGACTTCGTCAAGTACAGTTCGAAGTGGTGGGGTAGGACAGAACATCTGACCCCTTATATGTGTTGCATCAATTTTCCAAACAACAATGCAGAAGGCGACGCTTGCACCGGGGCTTCGAACACAGCATCTTTATCCACTATCGCAGGAAAAAATTATTATGATAAGGTATTTCTACCAAAATTGTAAAGATGGAATATTCGAGGTCTTGCGGTAAGGCAGTTTTAATATTCGAGGTGTATAGGTAAGGCAATTTTAATATTTGAGGTGTAGAGGTAAGACAGTTTTAATATTCGAGGTGTAGAGGTAAGGCAGTTTTAATTTTTGAGGTGTAGAGGTAAGGCAGTTATAATATTCGAGGTGTAGAGGTAGGGCAGTTTTAAGTTTCGAGGTGTAGAGGTAAGGCAGTTTTAATATTTGAGATGTAGATGTATGGCAGTTTTAATATTCGAGATGTAGAGGTACGGCAGTTTATTAGTCGAGGTGTAGAGGTAAGGCAGATTTGTCATTTGAGGTGTAGAGGTAGGGAAGTTGTAATATTAGAAGTAAGCAGTTCTAATATTCGAGGTATAGAGCTAAGACCTAAGCCTCGGTGGCCATAATGTACTACGTTCAAACCTGATCATGATCGTGGTTAAATTTTCTAACAAACAATATAATGAAGCTCTCAAACTAATTGAATTTATAAGTGTGGTACATGTATTCCGATCTAAAACGAACCTCACTGGTAGAATGAAAACAATCGACCAGAGTCGAAACTTTTTGAAGTGCATAGCTTTTCAGACTGATCCGTCTACATAACTGTTACTCCATATGTAAAATACTATTAATACTTGACCTTTACGAATTAGCTTTTGATTCTTGTCCTTCGCCATATTTTAGTCCAACTATTGTTATTTTGTATCCCGGCAAAACTACCTTGTGGGGGTTAGTGGGCTTTGCAATGGATCCGTTAATTTCAAGGTCATCATAAGATAGATCTGTTCCGCAAACAAAATGAGGCATTTGTAACTTAATGAATTCCTTGTGACATCCAAGAGAAGCGTGTCCGCAGCCATAGCGCAGTGGCAGGACGCCTAATCATAGCGTACCGGGTTCGATTCCCGATCGCAGCAGATGTCCTTTTCGTCATTTGTCTACCATCAATGGGTGGATAATCGCAAACCTAAGTGGGATGAGCAGCTTGAGGCTCGGAAAGGATGCTGTGGTAGTGCTGGTGTAAGAAATACCAAGAATCCATGGTAATGTGCCCTAGCCGCTGCGATATCACTGAAATACTGTTAAAAGTGGAGTTAACCACCATTCAATCAATACACACACACAAAAAAAAAAAACTCTTTCAAAATAGTTCCGAATGTGCGCACGGTATCCATTCCCGTGCGACAATCGCCAAGTTTTAAAAGATATTACCTAACATTGCTCCTGACGGGTGTTCTGTTTCTAGAATTGTCTTTCCAATGGGTCAGCGCGAAACAGATGTAACTGCCTATAAACATATTTCGCACTGACCAATCGATTCCACTTCTATACAAGTTAGGCATTTTCAGTGTTTCAAAATTTTAGACCCGTCCGGATTGAAAACGGGTGCAGTGGACTGTGAAAGGTGGGTGTTATTTGAAAATAAGCCATCCTTTAGTTGCAGAAAATGTTGCGTAAAAGGGAGAAATGTTTGTTACTAGCAATTTCTCCTTTTTCGACTACATTTTTTCAGGTATCAAAGGGACTCAAAATCCCGGTACTATACAGGAAAGGGTTAACCTCTGCTGGACCTATTCTCCCTTTTTCTTCTTTTTCTTTTCATAAATGCGTGTTGTCCCTTTTTATTCTTTTCGTCACAAATGATTTTTAGGGTTGTTTGGATGCAGTGTGGGACACCTTGGTGACAGAAAACGCAGGATTCCTCATCACCGGCGGGTTTGTGCTTTTTGTCTGTCAGGTACGTAGATTAAACTGCTCTATAACATGTTTTTTAACCTTTTACTACGAAATCCCGCGTTTTTACGAAACAATTTCTCCTATAACCATTATATTTTCGACCATATTTGTCATTTATTTTTCAATTTGAAATCCGTTCTAAATATCTTCTGCAACCTCTTTTAATTTTGACCACTCTAAGATTTCGTCGTCTTGTTGGTGGACTTCCCACAAGTAGTAACGTACCTGCCAAGATTGGCTTATAGACCAAGCCGGTTTCTCGAACAAACCCACACTGTAGCTAGGACATTAGTTAAAATAATAGGAATGCTAGTATAAGTCGAAGTCTCTCATTCTTGCCATGGTTGGCGAGACCCAACGTGATTGGCACCAATTCAATGCCTGCAATTGGTTTAATCAAAATAAACAAACAAATGAACAACAGAAAATGCCACTTTTTTTCTACAGTATCGCAGCGATCGTTTAAGAGATTTGTTACTAAGATTAGAAACAAACTTTGCGCATGCGCGTCTCGTTTCCCAACAGGTAGGACAAAGAAAGATTGACCTGCCTTTGCCATATGATTAGTATCGAAGATATGGTACTTATTTGACATCTAAATGAAACAGGAATCGGCTCGTTTCAATTGATCAAGCTAAAATCGTATTCAAGAACGCGTTAATGTATAAACATGTCGATGGCTTAGAGCAAAAACTTAGTATGGCTCTATATATTGTATAGAGCCATACAATGTTTTTGCTCTAAGCCTTCGATGTGTATAGTTTGTCCTACCTTTTGTGATTTGTTAACTACGCTTAGTGTAACGCATTTATTGCTTGACTCTCTTGCACTCCTATTCATTCCCTACTCACCTTTCACTGGCGAGCCTGTCCTAATACCAATATCGGAGAGAAGCGTAGATGGGACAGGTTCACCAGTCTATATTTACCTCTGTAATGGGCACAGTAAATTGTCCGCAAATACGTAATCATTTCGTCAAATGACGTTCGTCATATACCGCAACGGATTTCAATTTTTAAACATTGAGCGTGAATATGAGAGTTTTTTCTGTTAGCATTTCAAACAGTTTCATATCAAAAGTAGTTCGGTGATTTAAAGATAAATTATTCAATTTCAATGCTCACATAATTTGTCTTAAACTATAATTTATAAGTCCTTAACGTTTTATTTCTTGTCAAACAACAAAAAAGTAAGAATTGTGTATTAAGTCCATCGCAGAGGTGTTTGGTGAGAGTAACGAACGACAACTCTGCTAGGGCAATCCTTATGCTTACGTCATAAACGATCGCTGCTATTGGCGACCTTGTTTAGGTTTAAACCTATTCATCTACATCGAATGGGAAACTAGTTCTTCAAACTTAGATTAATTCCGCTCGATTCTGCTTCTAACGAGAGAAAACAGTACTCGCGACGATTGTGCGGGCCATTGACAGAACCAAGTTTTTGCTGAAAATTGTTGAAAATAATGCTATTAAGGGGAAAGGCTATCAGCGGGTTCTTTAACAATGCTGGAGGCCTGCCTTTTCTGTCACGTGATATGGGAAACCATTTTACAATCAACTTTTCAAATAAGAATAAATTATGGGAAAAGCGGTTAAAAAAATCTCGTGATTTTAAAAAATCAGAGAGGATAGCTGTTTGGTTTTACTGAAAGATCAGTTAATTTATCTTTCACTAGGTAAGGAAAAAGCTCTATTTTCAGGATTGTGAAATACAGCTTTTGTCAGCCACCCGTTAAAAGCTATAAAGATCCCTTATTAACCCGTGCCATGCCGAATTAAAAACCCCAATACAGAATTGCTTTAAAATCAAAGGACTGACAGCACTTAAAGGTCTAAATGAGGGTCAATATGCCTTTTGAAAATTGTCAATTTAAACAAATCTGGATGAAAGGCGTCAAGCAGGTGTAGGTCAACATCAGACTGCACTTATATGCAGGCTGATTTTTATCTATACCACCTGCCAAGACAGGAATATTCCGTGTTCATTATGACAAGGGTTAAAACAAACAATTATTCCTTGATGCAAAAGGAGACGATATATATTCTCTTTCGGACAAAATCTCTAAAAGCCTGTCCTTTGTTGGTAAATTACCTGGCAACTTGATGACATCATTAGGATCTTCGGTCCCGCTTGGTAGACGATCATCAGCGGGAACTTGAAAAAACAGGGCTAAATCTGCCCTACCGTAAATTTATTTAAGAGATGGAGAGAATATTTTTTTGTTTTCATGGAGGTATGAACCGAAAAACCTAATCACACTGTATGAATACGCAAAGCGTATTCATACAGTGTGATTAGGTTTTTCGGTTCATACCTCCATGAAAGCGTATTCATACAGTGTAATTAGGTTTTTCGGTTCATACCTCCATGAAAACAAAAAATATTCTCTTCATTTCTTATAATTCAAAAGCATCGAGCGAAAAAAAAATCTTGACAAATTTTGATACCTTTTAGTATGGGACTATTTTTGTGCGGAAACATACAAAATAGCTGCGTGCTCAAAATTTTGTTCATGGAGTTATGAATAATTTTTTTCGACCAACCAGAATGCTCGTTTTTGATAGACGAAACTAAAAATTAAATAATTATTTTGATGAACTCACTTGTTTTCACTTGAATAAAATATCGTAACCAACAGAAATATCTCGACAAGCTACCAGAAAGCATCAACCCATTACCAGATGACCAACTTTTAGACTGATCCAATTTGAAAGAAGTTGCTGATGACAATTTTGAATTGATGAAACATTAAAAATCTTTGTCTTTTACGGTAGAAAACACTGTGGACAATGACGAAACTGCTTATAACAAGCAAATTCTTTATTTTCCACAATGTTTTTTTTTCTTGAGTGGCGTCAAAGAGTGGGATGGTGTGGAAATTGGTTAAAGATAATTTTCGTCATTTCAGTTTCTGGTTGTGATATTTTCCTGTATATTGTACTGTGGTAAAGACGACGAAGACGAAGATGATCAAATCGGCAGAGGAAACAGGGTCCATCCGTACGACGGTCGTACATTTCGTCGACAGCCCAGTCGTAACAACAGTATCGTCTCACCTCGTACGGAGATGAGTATCGAGGATCTGGAGTGATTTATCTAACCTATTACCACACGATAATAATTTAATCTTTAGTTTTGTCTATCAAAAACGAGCGTTCTGATTGGTCGAAAAAATTTATTCATACCTCCGTGAACAAAATTTTGAGCACGCAGCGATTTTGTATGCTTCCGAACAAAATTGTCCCATACAAAGATATCAAAATTTGTATTTTTTTTTTTTTTGTTTTGTTTTTTTCGCTCGATGCTATTAAATTATAAGAAATGAAGAGAATTATTTTTTTTGTTTTCATGGAGGTATGAACCGAATACTCCATGAAAACAAAAAAAATTCTCTTCATCTCATAAATGATTTTTAAACTGGTCAAAACTCAAAGGAGTTGCAGAAGCAATTTATTGATAATGAAGATTTATTATTTTTTTCTTTTGGAGTAGAAAACAAAGGTAAAGAAGAAATTGCTTGTAACATTTCCTCAATATTTTCCAAACGTCTTTGAGGGGCGTCAAAAAGCGGGAGTGTGTGGGGATGGGATAAACCGTGCTTTATTACTGTATTAACCTTCATTTTAGACCTTCATCTTAAACATGCTAAAAGAGTAATAGGAAACATTGTACGAAAAAGAGGAATGGTTTTATCTAATATTTATGTGTGTGTGTTTGAGTGTGCGTTAGGCACCCACAGGTGGTGCTTTCTTTCTGTCCGACTATTTGTCTCTCACCAATGGGTCGATAATCGTAGACCTATGTGGGATAGCAGCTGGAGGCTAGGAAAGGATGTAATTGTAGTACTGGTGTGAGAAATACCAGGAATCCATTGTTAGGTGCTCCAGCCGCCGCGATATGACTGAAAGATTGTTAAAAGCGGCGTAAAACCCCATTCAAACAAACAAATCAATTTAGTGTTTGGGCTAAATTGTCTTTACATATACATTTGAAATTTCAAACTCTATGCACAAAACCGAAGAGCTTTGGAAACACGTTTCTGATGAAACCGTTGCTAATTGATTGGTATGCAGTCGATAAATTGGCTGGGAGCATGAACAGTTAGTTGATTAGGAAAAGATACTTTTTAAAGACATTATGAACGGTTGAGGAAATAAGGGAACTTTTGTTTGTAGACCATTTTTTTTGGGGGGGGCGAGTATTATACAAAGCTAAAGCCCGAATGTTGTTGGGTGAAACAGTGTGATCGCACACACACACATCATTACGTATTTTTCATTCAGCACTTTTTGTATATTTTTTTCTCTCATACTATTCTATTCTTTTCCAATTTTTTAATATTATTTCACCAATTCACTCATCTCTTCTATTCGGTTCACGCAAAATATTGTTTTTGTCCCTTTCTTTTTACTTGTAACTCCGTTTATTTGAAAATTAATTGATAAAAACCTGATGGCTACAATACTACATAATATCGATTTAACCCGAACGCTTACGAAAATTAAAGTCTTAAATTAACAATAACTGTGAGAATATCATGAAAAAGGACGCCTAGTTTCAGCTGTGCCAAGTGCGACTTCAAGGTGCCATATAAAATATGGTTTGAAATTTAGTTAACAGAGGCACTTTGGCATTTTATATGCATGGTTCTTTGGAAATAAGTCTTTAGTTGGATACATTCTTGTGGCCGTTATCTCGCAACTATGACGGACGGGCACTAGTGCAGTTTTCAGTTTCGTTTCCAGACCACACTATCTAAAGAAAAGACAGGTTTCCTAAATATTACGCTTATTTTTAGACATAGATCTAAGTCCATTCTAGTTAACCTAAACCAATTCCCACACAACGACGCTTTTAAACGCCCCTCAATATAAAACCTTTGGAAAAATTGTGGATAATGAAGAAATTGCTTGTTACAAGCAATTTCTTCATTATCCACAATGTTTTCTACCCCAATAGACGAAGATTAAAAAAATCCATCAGCTTGAAATTGTCGTCTGCAGCTTCTTTAAATTTGGACCAGTCTAAAATTTTGCCGTTTTGGAATGGGTTGAAGCTAAAGCTAAAGTTTTGGTCTGGTCCCAAATCACGACTATATGCTACTAAAAAACATTTTATCAGTGAAGGTCATCCTATTCCTGATGACTCGAACAAGGTCAAGTTCATCCTTCTCTTTATTCCTCTATCAAAAATACATCTGCATTAACACTTTCCCACACAATCACATTTTTAGGCCCTCAAGAAAAAGACTTCTGAAAAATATTGTGGGAAATGAAGAAATTGTTTGTAACAAGCAATTTCTTCATTATCCAAACTGTTTTCTATCCAACAAGAGATACATGGGTATTTTGAGATTCCATCACCTTAAAATTGTCGTCTGTAGCTTCTTTCAATTCGGACAGCTCTAGACCTTTGTTCTTCGGTAATGGGATAAACGTATATTAACCCATTTCAACACATGTACAATCCCGTCTTTTTAACCCTCAAGAAAAAAGCATCGAAAAAACATGATCAAGCAATTTCTATATTATCCCAATGTTTTCCATCCAAAAAGACAAAACAAATTACAATTTCATCAACTTGAAAATGCCGACAGTTTCTGCAAATTTGGATCAGTCTAAAATTTTGTTGTGTGGGAATGGGTCAATATAAGACATCAGAATATGAACTACCAATTGACCAATCGCGGTCGTCAATCAAGGATTCAACCGACCAATCAAATAATTTATTCAGCCCGGACCTGAGCTTATCAACTCCGATACTTTGGCCGCCATTTTGTTTATCTTTATTGTCGGTTTGGCGACTTAAACGTCGTAACTACAGCTTATCCAAGCTGTAGTTACGACGTTTAGATCGCCTATCCAACCATTTTGCTTTTTTGTTATATGCTACTGGCCTAATTTTTTTCAAAATAACGCCTTAAAAAGGCGAAGCGGGACTTCCTGTTGGAGTTAATGGGCGTGGCTAACGGGGCAATTGGCTGGGCCAGCGATTGGTCAATTGATCTATCGCTAGCCATGCAAACTGATCTCAATCTGTTTATTGTTGGATTTCAAACCATATTGTTTGAAAAATATATGGTAGGGTTAATTAAGCAAAAAGCAAATCGTATGCCCGCGGTCTTAACATCGAAACTGCAATTTGACAGATTAGATGTGTGTGTGTGTGTATTTTCGTTTATATAGTCGCTACCGTTACACATGCTTTTATCAGCGACGCCCAAAGAATACGATTAGTTGTCAAGTGGGGTGACTCAAGGATAGAGAACGAAACTGCCGAGAGCCCCATCTGGTTCTTCAATGTGCTATATAGATAGCACCATCACACGGGGCCCAAGTTGAAAGTCTCATCCGAAAGACAGTCAGTTTGTTAATTTGGTAAGCCTGTGGATCGATGGTGCATTAAATAGGTCAAAAGTCCACTGTAGGTCGTACACACTAAAATAAACACATGCTCGCGTAAAAATATACAAGTGCACCAACAAAATTTCAGTGGGCGCATTCAAATTCTTAGCAATAAAGAGTATAAAATATGCGCGTACTCATGAAATTGACAGTGTACGCACAGTATGAAGGTATGCACTTTTTACACGTGCATGCTCATATTTTGAAAGTGCACGCGTAAAAAACGCGTGCACTTTCAAAATATAAGCACGCACGCTAATAAGTTAATGAGTTTACCTGAAATAGTTATGCGTGTGTTCGTTTTGGTTCACTACTTTAGAAATGGACTTTTGACCCTAACAGTGCACCATACTCGAGGTTTGAAGTCGAGTACTCTACCAACTGAGCTAATTGGGCTGACAGACTAGATACATGTACGACTCCTATGAATGGTGTCTGCTGGTCAGATATACATTATATTCTGAAGTTCACAATTAAATCACTAAAATTTTGCTTTACTTTTGTTTTATTTATTTACTTATGGTCGTGCGTGTTAAACCCATTGCGAGACGGCAAAATTTAGAATGTTCTGAATTGCAAAAACTTTCAGACGGCAATTTAAAGTTAAAAATCATCATGGAAAATGAAGAAATTGCTTATTGCAACCAATGGCTTCAATTTTCACAAAGTTTTCCCAATTTTTAGGGGCATGAAATGTACCATTGTGTGAAAGGCTGTTACCACTGTCAACTTACGGGTTTCAGCCTTCTAAAAATAGACAAGGGTACCAGTCTATCTTGGTTGTCAAGGTCCCAGTTAGACTGGTACCACTGTTGACTTAAATAAAGGCTTTGTGAAAGTCGACGGCGGTACCGGTCTAGGTCCCAGTAGCGCTTAAACATTTTTTTTAAAAAGCAACTGTGGTCTCGAAATAATGACATATTTGAGAGATATGTTGCTTTCCATTTTTAATTAAATTCTATAACCTTTTCAATAAAGTGTACGGCCCGTGCTCTTAATATCTGTTTGTCATTTGAGCATAAATCGTGTAATTTTTTCCCAAGATTTTGATTTCAAAAATAAACCTTTTTGATACATTTTGATTAATGTAGCCGATAAGATGTAAAAGGTTGTCAAGGGACAAAAAATCAAACAAGCAAGATATTTTACCTTAAGCTGGGACCTTGACCTTGAATCTTTCTGAAAATTTGTTTCAAATTGCACACGTGCCTTATATTATTTTGATATTTATGCACAAATGTAGGAGATATTCTCTGGAATAGGTCAATTGGAACCTTTGACCTTGAGCTGTGACCTTTGTCTTGGAGCTATAAGGAAATATATTTCAAATGACGCATCTATCAATGATAGAAGGCAATTTAGACAAGTTATTTTGAAATCCATCAATAAAAGTAAGACATTCTCTCTGGACAAATTTGAACGGATCGACACACAAACACACAGCGACTTGTTACAATGGTGAAATATATCGCTCACCAGCTCCACAAAAATTATTGTCTCCCTCTTTTTTTGAATTTAGACTTCTGGTTAATCCATTCCAACACAGTGATGCCTTTGGATGCCCCTCAAGAAAAACCATTTGGAAAACATTGTATAGAATGCAGTAATTGCTTGCAACAAGCAATTTCTTCATTTTCCCAATGTTTTGCACCCAGAAAGTTGAAAAATTCTAAAATATCAAACTTTAAATTGTCCGCTGTAACTCCTTTCAATTTGGACCAGTCTAAAAAAATATGCCGTCTGGTAATTGGTTAAGAAAATACCGATAGCAGTTAATTTTCCTATTTGGAGATAAACTATTTTTCACCTATTTCTTATTGATTATTTGCTTGGGAATAATGAAACCAAAGTGATATTTTTTTAAGTTTGACAAAAAATGATGTATCAATACTATCGGCTGTAAACTAATGAAGATAACAATAAACTTTTCTCGTTGGACAAAAATTGTCTGATCAGGACCTCTACTGTCTCATCTGATCGTCTGACTTGTTTCTCCATCATCACCTTAAAGTCCTCTGTCACACCTTTATTCACCCCTCTGGTCACCGTTCTCTGTCTGTTAATAAAGAAATATTGGTTGAATAGGGTTTAACACCACTTTAAACAATATTTCAGTCATGCACCTAACCATGGATTCCTGGTATTTCTCACACCAGTACTACCACTACATCCTCTCTGAGACTCTAGCTGCCCATCCCAAAAAGGTTTACGATTATCCATCCATTGATAGGAGACATAAGATATTCGCCACAGCCAGGGATCGAACCTGGGACCCCATTGCTGCTACTGCACTGTGGCTGTGGCCCAAACAGAAAATTCAGAGGATGTTATGGCCATAAAAAGCTCACCTTAACCCTTTATCTAACAACATCATTTTAGACTTGTCTAAACTGAAAGAAAGCACAGACAACATTTCAAATTGAGCTTAGATTTACAAATAAATACTAAATGAAACAAAAAAATGTGAGAAAAGTAGAAATTAGTTGTCAGAAGCAATTTCTCGTTTCCCCCCAAAAATTTAAATGATCATATTCCTTAAAGGCATCAAAAAGTGGCATTGTGTGGTAAAGGGGTTAAGACAAGAAATCAAAACAATTTAATTTTAATTGCAAATCAAGTAATTTATATAAGTCCATATTGCAATGAATTTTTTGTCACCCCAACCCCCCCCAATCTCTCATTGATTTTGAATGTCAAGTCAATGTAGTTACGTTTATGTCACCAACCAACCATTTCACTTTTTAGTTACATGTTGCTGACTATTCAATTCGCAAAATAGCGCTGTTTAATATCCGAATGTAACTTCTTGTCAGAGTCTGTGGACAATAAAATTAAAACGGCTGAATGGCCAGTTGGCAACCTAAGCATCGTAACTACAGCTTGAACAAGCTGTGGTTATACAGTTTAAGACGCCAAACTAACATAGTTACACAGTTTAGGTCGCCAAATTAACAAAAAATGCTGAACATAAATGTTGGCCAATGTTGGAGTTCAAAGTTGACTCATGGTCTAAATGAATGATTTGATTTGTCAATTGATTCTTTGACTAATAGTTGTACCCACTTACTGTGATATAGCTGTAGTGCTGACAGGTAATATATCTAGGTTACATTTTCCGGCATCCTGGGTCTTTAGAAACGCAAACTCCTCTAAAACATCAACATCTTGATAATGGTTAGGAAATAATATTGGTAGAAACATTGACTACCACCATTCCAACATATTTCTACATTTTTACAACCCTTATTAAAAGTCTTAAACCTTTCACTTTTAATTTTTTCAAGACTTGTTCAAAATCAAAGGGGTAGCAGACGTGTAAAGTTAGCATAATTCAAAAAGTAAACACCCTATATGATGGATAATATTGTGGTAAAGGAAGAAATTGAAGACTTGTTCAAAATCAAAGGGGTAGCAGACGTGTAAAGTTAGCATAATTCAAAAAGTAAACACCCTATATGATGGATAATATTGTGGTAAAGGAAGAAATTGCTAGTATTAACAAGCAAATTTTTCCTTTTCCACAATATTTTCTCAAGTATAATATCACTGGGACCTAAATATCAGGGATTGTACAGGAAAGGATTAAAAAAAAAACAATGTTCAAAAATGAAGAAATTGCTCATAACAAATGATTCCCTCATTTTTATTCTACCCAAAAATACATTGATCGCTAAAATTTCATCAACTTATAATATCTACCTACAAATTGTACAAGCCTAGATAAATGGTAACTTGAGATTTTTACGCCCTTTTCACTATAATCACTTTTTCATACTCTTATGAAATTATAACGATAAAGCTTTTTTTCTTTTCCAACACTAGTTTCTATCTTGCAGTACCAGTATTACCACAACATCCTTTTGGTTCCTTCAGCTGCTCATTCCACTTAGGTTTATGATTATCCGCCCATTGGTACGAGACAAATGTTGGATAGGATATTCACTGTGACGGGGATCAAACCTAGTACCCCATAATTAGGAGTCCTATGCACTATCAACTGGACTATGGCTGCAGCAAAATAAATAGCACTGAGAATGGCAGCAAAACAATGAATATTATTCAAAAGGATACTGACAATATAATTGAAGAAAGTGTTGTACGAAAAGCTACCAAGCTTCAGGATCTTCTGAATTAACTGCGAAAACAAGGATTCATGTGTTGGCCAATCATATTGCAGCAATATAATCAAGTGACCAATCAGAGCATCTGAAGGTTTTTCACCTCTCACAGTAAACAATCTCTCCTGAAACACAAAACAGGTAGTCCCATAAGTAATGTCTTCTTACACTCATATTCTGGGTACATTAACCCTTCATGTTAAGCAAGATTTTAGACCTGAACAAATTAAAAGATTTTGCAGACAAAATTTGAATTGGACTTAATTTGAAAAATAAGCATTCAGTAGGGTAGAAAACATTGTGGAAAAAGAAGAAATTGCTTGTTACAATATTTTTTCAATCATAAATCACAGGGACTTAAAATCCAGGGATTGAACAGGAAAGGGTTAATTAAGCTCTACTAACTTACAGAATATAGCAAAAGTTGTATAACAGTGGAACAATGTCAATCTTATCTATACAATAGGTATGAAACTCATTTTCCCCTTAACACATTAAAACACAAGAATGCTTTTTGACACCCCCAAGAAAACAAACTTTTGAAAGCATTGTGGAAAATGAAGCAATTTCTTCATTTTCCACAACATTTTCTACCCCAAAAGACAAAGATTTTCTTAATATTCAACAACAAGAGCACCGCCTACGGATGCCTACGCTCGCCTGTTAGGTGCTGGATAGTGCATCTAGAGTTATCCCCCTTGATAGTTTAGGTTGCTCTTTTGATAGTGAACAAGTGTGCCAAGTTTCAAGTGAATGCCTTTAGTAGAATCAGAGATATCACAAAATGTCAAAATTTTCTCACGCCGACAGCGACAACAATGACGACAACATCAACACCAAGGCTATAGCAATACCTTGGATTTTCTCAGAAAACAGCTGAGCAAAAAAATGTAGTCTGCAACTTCTTTGAATTTGGACAAGTCTAAAATTATTTCATTTAGTAATGAGTTCATCAGATCTAGTTACATTTGTGAAAAAAAGCTATTCAACAAAAGAGACTCAACACACAGATTCCACATTTAAAATAAGAAAGCCCTAGAAATAAGCAGTTATATGTATGCCAGTTGGTTAAGTTTTGTAACCAAAAACGTATAGAGTAAGGAACCATCAGACTAAATCAAACTTTATGAGTGATTTGAGTGAAGAAATAACAAATTTAAATAATATTTAAAAAATACCTTAAAGCAGGTAATCAGCAACTGCATACAATAGGGAAGAAGCTGCTGTTCAGAACAGGGAACCAGAACAAGATGGCGGCCAGATCCAAACACAAAACTCGTACAAGATATACTGTCAGTTGTCTCTTGGGGAGGCGAAGAAGCTGGCAGGGCAGAGATTACATCTAAAACAAGCTCACAGGCCCTCTGTAATGCAGAAGCTTTAATCTACTCCCACACAATGACGCGTTTTTATTCCCCTCAAGTAACAAAAGCTTTAGAAAGTATTGTTGACAATGAAAAAAATGTCTGTAACAAGCAGTTTTTTCAATTTCCACAGTGTTTCCTACCCTAAATATTTCTTAAATTCCATCTGTTTGAAATTGTTGTCTGCATCATCATTCAATTTGGACCAGTCTAAAATTTTGTCGAGTTGGAATTGGTATTGACAGTAACAAGCAATTTCTTCTTTTCCCACAATACTTTTTTTTTACTCTGGAGACTGGTTACTTTTCATATTGCACTCACTTTTCATTGTCATCTCCAACTTTATTGAATTTGGACAAGTCTAAAATTTCGAAAAGACAGGAAAAGGGTCAAAGAATGCTCATTCTACCTCACCATTATTTCATTCAATTTGACATATGAAATGTAAGTCATCTGTACTGGACCCAATTTCATTCTGGAAGATCCATTTCAAACCAGTACAATGTATTTATGAATGATATTTGGTCCAGTAGAGGTGACATACAATTTGTATTACTCTCCTCCCAGTAGGGATCAACACCTCAGGCTAGCCGTAAAAACCTGCAGTCTGGCATCTTTCTCCTCAAGAATGAAAGCATATATTACATATTCCATCAATGATTTAATCCATTACCACACAAACATACCTTTGGATACTAAAGAAAATTAGACTTAACAAAAAAGTGACAAAAGGAGATATTGCTTGCAATGAGCAATTTCTTCTTTTCTCACAATTTCTATTCCCAACACTTATTCCTCAATTTGCATAAACTTTGAACTGTCCTTTCAACTTCTTTCATTTTGGACCATAACAGCTATTTGTTGTTTGAATTAACCCATTTCCACTGAGTTAGACTCTCCCAAGGAAAAAATATGCTTTGATAAACATTGTGAAGCACAACATTTTCTACCAAGAAAATTGAAAAATCCAGAATTTCACAAACTTTAAATTGCCATCTGCAACTTCCTTCAATTTGGGCCAGTCTAATATTTAGCCTTCTTGTAATGAGTTGAGAGAAATTGTACAAGTGAATACTTACAGAGTAATTATTCATACAATAGAAACAACATGCCAGCTGCAAAGAGTGTCTGATCTGAAAAAAAAGTAAACCATCATTTAACTTGATTGATTGAAAGGGGATTAACACCACTTTTAACAGTATTTCAGTCATATCATGGAGACTGGAGCATCTAACATTGTATTCCTAGTATTTCTCACACCAGTACTACCACTACATCCTTTCTGAGCTTCCAGCTGTTCTTCCCACCAAAGGGACTTATCATGAGCACTGCCTAGAGCTTGGCTGTTGGATGTTTGTTTGTTTGAATGGGGTTTTACGCCGCTTTCAACAATCTTTCAGTTATATCGCGGCGGCTGGAGCACCTAACAATGGTATCCTGGTATTTCTCACACCAGTACCGCCATCACATCCTTTCCTAGCCTCCAGCTGCTATCCCATATAGGTCTACGATTATCAACCCATTAGTGGGAGACAAATAGTCGGAAAGGATGAGTGCTGCAGTCGGGGATCGAACCCGGGACCTCTAGATTGACAGTCCGCCGCACTACCAACTGCGCTATGACAGCAGCCTGTTGGATGCTTGAAAATGCATAGAAAACCAAAGTTGAAAAAGGGGCATTATTCTTACAAAAATGCATTATTACCTCTCTTGATAGTATAGATTGCTTATTCGATAGAGTACATATACCCATCAAATTTGAAAAAGGTTGCAAAAACACCAATTCAAAGTGAGATCAAAAAAGTAAGTTACTCATAAGGTAGAAAACTTTGTGTGAAGAAGAGAAAATTCTTGCTTCAAGTGATTTCTTCTTTTCTAAAAATGTTAATATGTGGGATAGGGTGGTAATAGATTGAGCAAATAAGAAAAAATATCTCTAATGCTGATTATTATGAAACTGGCAAACACAGTAACAGAGAAAGCCTTCAATTTTCTTCAATTTGCAACATGATAAGTATTTTAACCCATTCCCACACAACACAATTTTAGACCAGTCCAAATTAAAAGAAGTTGCAGAAGACAATTTTAATGGTAATAGATTGAGCAAATAAGAAAAAATATCTCTAATGCTGATTATTATGAAACTGGCAAACACAGTAACAGAGAAAGCCTTCAATTTTCTTCAATTTGCAACATGATAAGTATCTTAACCCATTCCCACACAACACAATTTTAGACCAGTCCAAATTAAAAGAAGTTGCAGAAGACAATTTTAAGTTGATGAAATCTTAATATCATTTTCTTTTTAGATTAGAAAACATTGTGGAAAATGAAGAAATTGCTTGTAACAAGCAATTTCTTCATTTTCCACAATGTTTTCCAACAATTTCATATTAAGTGGCGTTTAAAAGCGTCACTGTGTGGGAATGGGTTAATACTGATAATTTTTTTAGTGGCATTTGGGAGGGATAAGGTATTTGGGTTTGAGTAAAGAATACATTGTAGATCTCCAGCATGACCTTTAACCCATTCCAACACAATGAAATTTTAGACTGGTCCAAATTGAAAGAAGTTGCAGACGACAATTTCAAGATGATGGAATTTTAAATTTTATCATACTTTTAGGTGTAAAACATTGTGGATAATGAAGAAATTGCTTGATCAAAGCAATTTCTTCATTTTCCACATTGTTTTCCAAAGCCTTTTCCTTGAGGGGTGTAAAAAGGAGGGATTGTGTGGGAATGGGTTAAGGGATGCTTTTAGACAGATTTGACTGCATTTCAAGGGTTGCATGCAAGACTGTCCGAAATGACACAGGGACAGTTGACAGATTACCAATTTCTTTTTTTTTTCAAATGACCAATAAAATCATTAATTTATACCAGAGGTCAATATTAACCTCCAAAATTTGTCAAACATTTTTGTTAGTTTGGCAAATTCAAAATTACAACAACAATAAGATGTTTAACCAACAATTTGCTTTTTTTATCATGATCCTGACCGCAAATTATGCCAGCTAATAGCATTTGATAAACCAGAGAAACTGCCTTGCCAGTGATCCTTCATTTAGGATAGATATTTTCCAAGCTTTAACAACAAAGTTTTAGACCAGTCAATATTGACAGAAGCTGGAGACGACAATTTCTTGTAGGAAATTTAAATTTTTTCATCTATTGGGATAGAAAACATTGTGGATAATGAAGAAAGTGCTTGCTTCAAGCAATTTCTTCATTTTCCACAATGTTTTCAAAAGCTTTTTTCTGGAAGGGAGATTGTGTGGGAATGGGTTAAGACTAGTTGAAGATATAGATGAGGAGTAAAGACAAACCTGTTGTTTGCTTTTAGAACCACTAGAAAAACTCTGCAAATGTCTCGCAGCATCTTGGAATGCTCCCTTTAAAAATAAAGTTGAAAATTCAATCTTACGGCACATGATATCAACACAAAAATTTATATTATTGTATAAGTTAAAACATCTAAGAATCACTGATTTAGGAATTAATTGGTATAGGAACAATTTAAACTCTCCAGAAAAAACTTAGAAAACAAAGGGAAGGTGCTTGTAATAAGCATTTTTTTTATTTTCCTCCTTGTTTCCTACCTTACAAGACAACTTGGACCAGCCCATAGTTTCATCATCAGGCAATGGGTTAAAGATATTTTTTAAGAAAAATGAAATGTTTCTGTCAAACATGAAAATATCAAATCAGAGGACAGATAGGTTAACCCATCACCAGACAGCAAAATTTTACAACTTTTCTAATTTGAAAGAAGCTGCAGACTACATTTTTAAAACTAAAAATGGGTCACAAAAAAGATGCTCACGCCTAAGTCCTTGTCACATAACCTTCAGCTTTTTTTATTTAAGTCTTGCAGACTTTGAAAAATGACCTTGACACTGTCACATAACATAGACATAACATAGACCTTGGTATCTGCAGATGCGTATCGATGAGAAATATCATCATGCCCTATATGAGTATTTGATCTTGAAAAGGCTTAAAGTGATTGTACTGTTAAGTTTTGGGGTTAAGTTTTGCAAACAGACAGACAAACAGAGAGAGAGAGAGACAAACAGATAGACAGACAGGCGGACAACAATGTGCCACCTATTTTTTCATGCAAGGCCATAAAAATTGTTTTCTGCAACTTCTCTGAATTTGGAACACTCTAATTCAATCATCCTGTTTTACAGATAATCATCAAAAATGTTCTCTCTAGTGGGACGGAGAAATGAAAAGTAATAGAAACAAAACCTGGTAAAGAAACATGTCTGTTTGAAAATGGCCCATCCAACTCCAAGTCTCCATTCGCCAATTACTACATAACACGCCAAACTCTGTGAATAAGGGGAAAACATTCATTGGATTAGGAACAAAATATTCCTAGTTTCAATTTGTTATGACAGCTGCCATTCAAAATTTATCAAGTATAAATCTACCAATTTTACACTTATTTAGAAACAGGTCTTAATTAATAATGTAAAGGAAATGAATTGACTAAAAGTATTTTTGACAATTTGGAACAACATTTACAAGAGGTCCAGGAAGGTCCTATAATGCTCAACTAAGTTTCCATGTGATTCAGCTTGGTATCCCTTAACCCAATCCCGAACGAGAAATTTATAGACTAGTCATAATTTATAAGAAGTTGCAGACAACTTTTCAAATTGTCCTTGAATAGGAAAATAAGAGACAAATAGTGTAGAAAACATTGTGATAAAAGGAGAAAGTGCTTGTCACAAGAAATTTCTCCTTTTAGCACATATTTTTCCATGATTGTATTTCCTCAGAGTGTCAGAAATCGTTATCCTGTGGTTATAGGTTAAACAGGAGCTTACGGGCATTGATCATAAAATTTGAATACAAGGGGGTCACAAAGTGATATCCTTAGCAAAATAAGAACCCCCAAGGTGTTATGGTTTGATTCAAAAAGATTGCTAAAAATTTGTATTTACAATATAAAGTATAGTGAGCAATTAGGAGTTTGATTAAAAATGTGACCGAAGGGCCACTCTTTGAATAGGAGTATCAAGTAATGTCAAGTGCTAAATGTGAAATATTTTGACTTTTCAGTATGTCACTGAAAATTTCATAAAATTTCTTTTTTCTCTTCAGCTGATTTTGCCTAAAATAGGGGGCACCAAGGCAAAGTGCAAGTATGACCCAAGGGACACAAAAGAAATAAACAATTAAGAAATACTAAATACACATATCACTTATCTATGCTTTCAAGTTTCAGAGATGATTTTAGAAGATTTCCATCTTTGATTCTCATAAAATATGGTTTGCCAAGAAAGTGCCAAAATATTACCAGAGGTATCACATAAGCCAGTCTGGTAGAAGTGCACTAGAAGATGGTATTTACCAAATCAGCCTATTCCCACACAACAAAATTTTAGACTGCTTGAAATATAAAGAATCTAAAGACAACAACTTCAAGTTGATGGAATTTTAAATTTTTTCCTCTTTTATGGTCAAGAAAAATTGTGGATAATGAAGAATTTGCTTGATACAAGCAATTTATTCATTTGCTACAATGTTTTCCATAGGCTTTTTCTTGAATGGCATAAAAAGGAGGGATTGTATGGGAATAGGTACTCCTAGGCTTCTGGTTTCAGAGATTTTTTTTAATTCTTTGCAAAATACTAGTAATTTGCACCCTGGCTGAGGAACAAACTTTATTGAGCTTTAGTTCCACCACTACCCACCAAATACCACTAAGTTTCCAGGTTTTAGAATGACAGCAACAATCATGTTCCCTCATCTTTAACATCCATGAAGCAATAGTTTTGGAAAGGAGAAATAGTTTATAATAGGCATTTTTCTTTTCTAAAAATATTTTGTACCCTAGGAAGTTATTATTCTTTTAACCAAATTTTGATTGCCATCAACTGGTGAACCATTTAGAAGGTGGTGAGATTTTATAACCCATTACAAAGCTTTTCCCCGATTCTGATTACCCTGAAGAATAAATTCAGAAAAAGTAAAAACTGTTAACTGTTAACAAGCAATTTCTCCTTTTCTTACAATGTTTTCTTGCCTAATTTGCACTAACTTTCCTATTTATTCCAGATATGAATTGTTGTCTGCAACATTTTTCAAATTGGACCAGTCCAAAATCTTGTTTTTAGTAATGGATTTCAACGAACCTCTTTGTAATTCAGCTGAAGAGTTCAACAATTCGTAACATTTAAAAGCTGTGAGGAAATTCTGGATGATTTTAGATGAGTTTGTGACCCCTTCAGTGGCCTGAATTTGTGGTAGGAGAGATTCTGCTTTTAGCCTCTTGGCTTGGGGTCTGAAATGTGTAAATAAGAATCAAAACTTGATACATACGGTGGATATTCAATGACTGGTCATGAAATACAGGATTTTTAAAAAAGTGGCTGTAAGATGTAAATCAATACTTTGAAGAGCTGTTATCTGTTTAACCCATTCAAACTCAATCCCTCCTTTTTACGCCCCTTAAGAAAAAAGCTTTGGAAAACATTGTGGAAAATGAAGAAATTGCTTGTATCAAGCAATTTCTTCATTATCCACAATGTTTTATATCAAAAAGACAAACAAAAAAATCAAAATTCCATCAACTTGAAATTGTCGTCTGCAGGTTCTTTCAATTTGGACCAGTCTAAAAATTTGCTGTGTTGGAATGGGTTAAGATAATTGATTTTGATAAATTTAGTACACTATGTAACCTATGTAACTATATTTTCTTTATAAAGTGACCTGTGTAATCCCATTCCCACACAACAAAATAGTACACTACAATACAAAATAGTACACTATAGTACACAACAAAATAGTACACTATAGTACACAACAAAATAGTACTCTATTTAACCTATGTAACTATATTTTCTTTATAAAGTGACCTTAATTGTTGTGTTACCTCATTCCCACACAACAAAATAGTACATTGGTCCAAATTGAAAAAAGGAGTTGCAGACGACAATTTCAAGTTGATGAAACTTCAGATTTTTCAGCTTACTGAGTAGAAAACAATGTGTAAAATGAAGAAATTGCTTATAACAAGCAATTTCTTCATTTTAGACTATGTTTTCCTAACTGCCTTTCTTTAGGGGAGTCAAAAAGTGTCACTATGTGGGCTAAAATCAATAGAAAATTTACATGAATCACATACCTTGAGTTAAAGGGTTGCTGGCTATGACCCATAATCTCGACCTATTTTACTATTTTGATATCAAACAGCCTTTGTTTGCAAAATTTATGGCTAGTAACATGTAAAAAAAAAAATAAAATGCTGTAGTAACATCATTTAAAAGTTACCAAACCAACAAAAAAACTTCACAATGACATTGGCCAATGTCAGAATTATTTGATTTGTCAACTGGTTCTTTGATTTGATAGCCATCATTTGTCAATTATCAAATGACAAAGAGGATAATAGTTTATTTCAGTGTAAGATCAATTTATATTTCATTGAGTGAACAACAAAAGCTTTACTTTCATGACTGGCAAAGCCACAAGTGAAAATATAGCTTTTGTTGTTCACGAAATGAAATATCAATCGATCTTACTCGAAAAACAAACGATTGTTCTATTTCTTTAATGCAAAAATTAGACAAAATGCAAAAATTTTATGACAAATTTCTTAAAGCGCATCATTTTGCATGTGACTGCTATGCAATGCTTATGATGACGTCACTTATTAGGCTCTGCTTAGATAACGTCAGATAGGGTGAAATGAACGAAAGCGGGGCATAAGTTTTTGATAATTTCACTGGATATGCGGTGAGTTTATCAAATGATAATCTACCATTATTTCTCAATAATCCACCTGAAAGCATTAAAGAAATTATAACATTGTAACCTCTTTTTTCAACAGTAACCAAACCCTTTTACTAAAGGTTTCATATGAGTTTTTAACCCTTTCCCGTTTTTGGAATTTTAGACCTATCAAAATTCAAAGGTTTTGCAGACGATCTTTGAAAGTGGATTCAAATTTGAATACTAACCATTCAATAGGGTAGAAAACATTGTGGAAAAAGAAGAAATTGATTGTTACAAGCAATTTCTTCTCTTACTACAATTTTTTCTCAAGTATAAAATAACAGCAACGTAAAATCTCGTGTTTGTACAGGAAAGGGTTAAACCTGTACAATATTGCCTGTGTCATTTTAAAAAATATTCATTTTTTTCCCAACATATGAAGATGTATAAGTTCATATAAGTCTAAGTGTGACATTTCTAAGTATAGAACATATGCACCAAGTAAAGATTTTATCAACCTGTGCATCCGCACAGTCCGATCAGAGTCTTCACTATGGGCTAAATAGACAGATCTGACTCAAACTTCTCAGATAAGTAAATATTCTGAAGGCCTTCAGTGGTAGGCCATGCTACCTATTGTGTGCATATGTGAAATGATTGGAAACGTTACACAAGGGCCAATATATTCAATAGTTTCAATGAAAGGGCTTTTTGATAACATGTGACCTGTAATACATCATGGGGTCATCTTTTAGACCTTGTTAAGTTAACCCATTACAAGTCAATCCCTCCTTTTTACGCCCCTCAAGAAAAAGCTTATGAAAACATTGTGGAAAAAGAAGAAATTGCTTGTATCAAGCAATTTCTTCATTATCCACAATGTTTTCTACCCAAAATGACGAAAAAATCAAAAATTCTTCAAACTTGAAATTGTTGTCTGCAGCTTCTTTAAATTTGGACCAGTCCAAAATTCAACTGTGTTGGAATGGGTTAAGCTGAATATAATCCTCTAAAGAATAGCATAAAAATCAAAGAGCTGAAAACACTGGAAGCACTTATTGTAGCTTAGTATTCATTTTGAAAATTCATCTTAATATCATCTAAGGATTTAAAGTGACAAATGGGTAAAAGTTGTTCTGAATGATGCAATTTATGGCATACTCACTGAGTATTTGTGTTGGTCTGTTCTTCTTTGAAACCTTCTATGATGACAAGAGGTACACTGTTACTTGAACCTGTTCACAAAGTAAGCATGAAAGTAGACTCACACAGCAAATCAACTACTGTTGAGGAAAAAAAAGAGCTGATGCTTTTTATAATGAACAGACATTCTGAGTTTCAAGCAAATGTGTTCGGTAATACCGGAGATAAAAAAAATGTCAAAGTTTTTAGACAACAACACAGATGCAGACAACCTGTCCAGAGGAATACCTTTAGTTTTCTCTGAAAACAGCCTAACTGAAAATGGAATACAGATTTTAGTGAAATTTTTCTACATCTGTATTTTTGTCAAAAATCAATTGACTTGAAGAAACTCAAAATTGATTGAAAACTCAAGATTGCAGACTCCCAGGCAGAAAACCAGAAAATCTAATGTCTACATAATTTCAGAAAACTGAGATTTAATTGAAATTTCTTGGGCAAACATCCATATTTTCCTCAAAAGTCAATAAATCAGAATGGAACTCAAACTGGAGATGTAACTGATAGTTGTAGGCACACATCAGAAACTATATGCATTTGCAGAAAACTGATTGACCAGACAGACAATCAAACAAACAGGGAGCCAACCTGAAGTCCAATTTGGCTCTGCTGGTTGGTGAATACAACTTCATTATCAAAAACAATATTCCTCATTATTTTCTTCTGCCGAAAGTTTCAAATCTTTTGTTCACTTTGACAACTTCTTGAAACGTCCTGGACAAAATCACTACTTTATCAATACCAAATAAAAGGTTTGGTGTGACCAATTTTCCAAGATCTGGTTATAGTCACTTTTATGCTTTAATACTTGAGTGAATTGTAAAAGTGGAGTTTTGACAACTCTAAAAATTAGTTAGTAAAGCATTTTGTACACCCTCTCAAAATGGCGGTTAGTGGTTTTAGGGTTTTATTTACGTTCACAAATTTTGATTGTGGACAATACAGGTTCATGATCTGTTTCTACCCCTTTGCATATTCAACCGATTTCTCTCTTTAACCCAAATGATTGATGTCTAATGTAATTTCTTTAGTTTACCAAATAAAGTCTGAAAGAATTTTGAGTTACCAACATTTCAGAAACATCTTGCATAAATATATTTTTTTCAATATATAAGAGTAGAATGCATCCATATAGACACTATTCACAGAGATAACAATCATAAAGACACTTATTATAGGTAACAAAAAAAGACTAAAATTAAGATCTAGATATTGTCGCAAAGCGGACTAATACCCCCCAACAGCCCTTGTCCATGCACAAGTGCTATCTCCCAAAGGGCCATAAGAAAAAACAGACCTATTCCCATTCAACCCCTCCTTTTTACGCCTCTCAACGAAAAAGCTTTTGAAACATTGTGGAAAATGAAGAAATTGCTGGGTCAAGCAATTTCTTCATTATCCACAATGTTTTCTATCCAAAAAGTCAAAGAAAATTTAAATTCCACCAGCTTGAAAATATCGTCTGCAGCTCCTTTCAATTTGGACTGGTCTAAAATTTTGTTGAGTTGGAATGGGTTAAAGGGCCATAACTCGGTCAAAAATCAATAGACCATAACCAAAATAGGATACGCACATGTCTGACTTATACCGAGTCTTTCTGTGAAATTTGAGTCAAATCTGTCCAATGGTTGCTGAGAAATTGAGCGGACACGATTTTTCATCAAAGGGCCATAACTCTGTTAAAAATCAATGGACTGTAACCAGAATAAGATATGCACATCTCTGCTTGATACTAATTATATTAGTGAAGTTTGAATAAAATCCTACCAATAGTTGCTGAGAAATTGAGCGGACACGAAAAGGCTACAGACAGACGGACCGACGGACTGACAAGCTGACTCCTATTTACACCCAAATTTATTTTTGGGGGTATAATTATTTGTTACAGACATTGAGGATTTTGGGAGATGAGATCTGACCACTTCACCTGAGTATTAAGTCAGGACTTGTAATGATGATTATTTTGAATAATGAAACTAGCAAATAAAACATTTCTTTTTGTATGTGTTGAATCGCTTCTCGAATTAATAAAGAAGATATGAAGTTAGTAGTTGATATACATAATTTTCAATATTACTTGAGAAGTATCAAAGAAATTGAAGGGACCGAAATTCCATTTTCCTTGTTGTTTACTTGAGTAAAAGACATTGATATCCACACAATGTACAATAATATAAACACTCTAGAAACAATATTGTAGTTTATTATATACCTATAAATGATATGAATTAAAATCTGGCTATAAAATACAACTTGACAGAAAGAAAATCAATATTCGGCGTGTACCAAAAAACGTATTTGTCGATTACCGTTAAACACGGTCTCCTTTTTTGTGTATTGACGTTCGGGTTTTTTGGGGTTTTTTTTTTCCGGAAAGTTGGTTATTTCTTAATCATTGAAGAGAACTTTCTTTATGTCATGTCCTATAGGTATATAATAAAAGGAATATTACAACAGTGTGTTTTTCTATTTGTTGTTATCGTGTTCTCGAAACGTGTGAAGGTATTTTTTATTGGACTCGACCTTCGGTCTCATCCAATAAAAAATACCTACATACGATTCTCGAACACGATAACAACAAATCGAAATACACACTGTTGTAATATTCCCTATGAATAGTTTCTGTTTGTTACATACTTGAGTAAAAGACATCTGTATCCACACTCAATATATAATGATATAAACACTCTAGAAACAAGACTGTAGTAGTGTATAGTATCTGTTTGTTGCCTTCATGACCTGGCTGGCTAGTTCTGTTATACAAACTTAATATGTGCTGATACTGATACTCCCTGTAATCAACAACTGACATGTTAATTGGTTTAACCCATTCCCACATCCCAAATTGTAAACCTGGTCCAAATTGAAAGAAGTTGCAAACAACAATTTCAAGTTGATGAAGTTTTGAAAACCTTTGTCTTTTCGGGTAGAAAACGTTGTGGGAAATGAAGAAACAGCTTGTAAAATCAAGAGGCCCATGAGGGCCTGAGACAGTTTACTGGTTATCAAGTTTTCCGTTAAAGAAATCTGATATTTAAGGAAGTTAATTGCTCAAAGAAGAATGCATAAAGAAAAAAAAAAGGGCTTTATCCCCTTTATCATTTTAAACAATCCTCAAGGCCCCTTTTCCCATGTTTCATGACAGATCCACTCCATTTCCAAAAGAAAGTTACCTTATGACCCTACAATCATTCTGCGAATATTTCATCAGAATCTGACAATAATTGTGGACTTTATCACATAAACAGGATTGTTTTGAATGAAAATCAATAAGGTCCCTTTTCCTGTGTTTTCTGATGGATCAATTTCATTCAAAAAAGGAACTTTCCTTACAACACTACAATTGTCCTGTGAAATTTAAAAGACAATTTGATAATGATTGTGATCTTCATCACATACACAAGAATGTTTTGAATGATAATCTGTAAGGCCCCTTTTCCTGTGTTTCGAATGCCACAATTATTCCATGCATCTTTGAAGAGAATCCAATAAAACTGTTGACTTTATTGTGTTAACAAAGATATTAAATTCAAGTTCTCATAAGGCCCCTTTTCCTGTGATATTTTACTGTTGGTTTTATCATTCTGTGAAAGTTAAAAGTGAATCCGATGAAATATTTGGAATTCATTATGTTTACTAGAATATTTAAAAAAAAATCATATGGCCCCTTTTTACATGATACTTGATGGATTGTACCCAGTTCTGAAAAGAACCATTTAAGTGATTGTACAATCATTCTGTGAAATTTTGAAGTGAATCCGGTGAAATCAAGGGACATCATTGTGTTAACCAGAATATTTAAGAAAGTTTACATAAGGCCCCTTTTTATGTGACACTTGCCATAATCAGATCCACTGTCAAAATCAACAATTGGAATGATGGTAAAATCAATCTGTGTTATCTGTGGAATTTATTGTTTTAATGAGTTTATAGTGAAATCTTCAAAGGGCCCCTTTTCTCATGATACTTTACAGAACAAACCAAAGTTCAAAAGGAACAATTCTAATGAAGGTAGAATCATTCTTTGAAAGTTAAAGAGAATCAATGAAAACAGAGGACTGAATTGTGTCAAGAATTTTTGTAACTAAATTTTCATAAGGCCCCTTTTTCCGTGAAACTTAACAAATCAGATCCAATGTACAAAGGAACAATCCTAATGATAGTTTGGAGAAAATGATAAAGACTGAGGACTTAATTGTAATAATGATGTTTGTAATAAAATTTTTATAAGGTCCCTTTTCTTGTGTCACTTAACCAATCAGACCTAATTTACAAAGGAACAATCCAAATGATGATACAATCATTCTATTAAAGTTTGAAGAGATTCTGATAAAGACTGAGGACATTGTTGTGTTTATGAGGATTTGGTAATAATTTTTCATACAGCCCCTTTTCCTATGATACTAGACAGATCAGGCCCAATTTGGAAAGAAACAATCCTTATGATGGTACAAACATTCTGTGAAAGTTTGAACAGAATCTGATGAAAACTGCAGACTTTATCTTGGTGTAAAATTTTTAAAATAAAATTTTCGTAAGGCTCCTTTTCCTGTGATACTTGAAGGATCAGGTCTTATGTCAGCATCAACAATCGTGATTATTGTACAATGATTCTGTGAAGGTTTGAATAAAATCAAATGAAAGCTCTGGACTTGGTTACAAGGATTATAGATAAAATTCTCAAAAGGCCCCTTTTCCCATGATACTAGACAGATCACGCCTAATTTGAAAAGAAAGAATCCTCATGATGGAATAATCATTCTGTGAAAGTTTTAATAGAATCTGATGAAAACTGTTGACTTTATTGTGGGACAATGATTTTAAAATTAAATTCCATAATGCTCCTTTTCCTGTGATACTTGATGGATCAGGTCTAATGCAAACATCAACAATCATTATTATTGTACAATTATTCTGTGAATGTTTGAAGAAAATCCAATGAAAGCTCTGGACTTGGTAACAAGGATTTTTAAATGAAATTTTCATAAGGCCCCTTTTCCTGTGTTTCTTGACAGTTCAAACCCTGTTATGAAAAGAATGATAGTTATGACCTACCAATCATTCTGTCAAAATTCAACAAAATCTGATCAAAGCTGTGGGCTTCATTGTGTTAACAGGGTTTTATTAATTGAATTTTCATATAGCCCCTTTTCCCATGTTACTTGATGGATCTGAACCAATTCCAAAGGGAACTCTTCTTACAAAAGTATAATTATTCTGTTTGAGTATAAAGACAACCCCATCTCATCTGTGGACTTACAAGCATTAATTAAGATTTTAATTGAATTTTCCTAAGGCCCCTTTTCCTATGTTTCTCAATGGATCAGACCCAATTTGAAAGGAACAATCCATATGATGGTACAATTATTATGTGAAAGTTTGAAGTCAATCAGGTGAAATCTAGGGCCATGATGTGTTAGCTAAGATTTTTTTTATTAAATTTTCATAGGGCCCCTTTTCCCATGAAACTTGATGGATCAAACCTACTTCCGAAAGGAAAATCCATTTAATGTAATAATCATTCTGGGAATGTTTGAAGAGAATTTGTTGAAAACTATGGACTCTATTGTGTTTACGAGGACTTTTTCAATCCAGTTTTTATCAGGCCCCTTTTTCCCATGGTCCTTGACTGATCATACCAAATTTTGAAAAGAACAATTCTTATGATGGTACAATCATTCTGTGAAAGTATGAGGTCAATCAGATGAAAACTGTGGACTCTAGAGTGTTAACAAAGATCTTTGAATTAAATTTTGATAAGGCCCCTTTTCTATGTTTCTTGAGGAATCATATCTGATTCTGAAAGGAACGATCCTAATGATGGTACAATCATTCTGTGAAAGTTTGAAGAGAATCCATTGAAAATTGTTTGCTCTAGATTATTAATGATAATTTTTCATCAAAATTTTCATAAGGCACCTTTTTCCTGTGTTTCTTGACGGATCATACACAATTTCAAAAGGAACAATCCTTATGATGGTACAATCATTCTATGAAAGTTTAAAACTGTTGACTCCAGAGTGTTAAAGAGGATTTCTTAAAAGATTTTTCGATTAAATTTTCATAAGGCCCCTTTTCCCGTGTTTCCTGATGGAACTGTCCATATTCCCAAAGGAACAATCATTCTGTGAAAGTTTAAATACAATCTGATGAAAACTGTGGACTGTGGACTTTAGAGTGTTAACGACGATTTTTTAATTAATTTTTCATAAGGCCCCTTTTCCCATGTTTCTTTACAGATCAGACCAATTTTCAAAAGGAAAGATCCTTATGATAGTACAATCATTCTGAGAAAGTTTGAAAAGAATCTGATGAGAACTGTGGACTCTATCGCGTAAACAAGGATTTTTAATGAAATTTTTAATTGAATTTTCATAAGGCCCCTTTTCCCGTGTTTCTTGATGGATCAGACCCATTTTCAAAAGGAACGATCCTTATGATGGTACAATCATTCTGTGAAAGTTTGATGAGAATCAGATGAAAACTGTGGACTCTATTGCGTATATGAGGATTTTTTAATTAAGTTTTAATAAGGCCCCTTTTCCCATGTTTCTTGACAGATATGACCCAATTTCGAAAAAGAACAATCCTTATGTTGGTACAATCATTCTGTGAAAGTTTGAATTGAATCCGATGTAAACTCTGGACTCTAGAGTGTTAACGAAGATTTTTTTATTAAATTTTCATAAGGCCCCTTTTCCTGTGTTTCTTGATGGATCATACCCATTTTCGAAAGGAACGATCCTTATGATGGTACAATCATTCTGAGAAAGTTTGAAGAGAATCTGATAAAAACTGTAGACTCTATCGCTTAAACAAGAATTTTTAATGGAATTATTATTTTAATTTTCATAAGGCCCCTTTTCCCATGTTTCTTGACGGATCATACCAAATTTTGAAAGGAATGATCCTTATGTTTGTACAATCATTCTGTGAAAGTTTAAATACAAACTGATGTAAACTTTGGACTCTTGAGTGTAACGAGGAATTTTCAATTAAATTTTCATATGGCCCTTTTTCCTGTATCTCTAGACGGATCATACCTATTTTGGACAGGAACAATCCTTATGAAGGTACAATCATTCTGAGAAAGTTTGAAGAGAATCCGATGAAAACAGTGGACACTATCGTGTAAACAAGGATTTTTAATGGAATTTTTAATTAAATTTTCATAAGGCCTCTTTCCCATGTTTCTTGACGGATCATACCCATTTTCGAAAGGAACGATCCTTATGTTGGTAAAATCATTCTGTGAAAGTTTGAAGAGAATCCAATGAGAACTGTAGACTCTATCGCGTAATCGAGGATTTTTATTTGAATTTTTAATTAAATTTTCATAACGCCCCTTTTCCCATGTTTCTTGATGGATCATACCAAATTTCGAAGGGAATGATCCTTCTGTCGGGACAATCTTTCTGTGAAAGTTTAAATACAATCTGATGTAAACTTTGGACTCTAGAGTGTTAACAAGACTTTTTAATTAAGTTTTAATAAGGCCCCTTTTCCCTTGTTTCTTGACGGATCATACCTATTTTGGACAGGAACGATCCTTATGATGGTACAATAATTCTGAGAAAGTTTGAAGAGAATCCGCTGAAAAATGTGGACTCTATCGTGTAAATGAGGATTTTTAATGGAATTTTTAATTAAATTTTCATAAGGCCCCTTTTCCCGTGTTTCTTGACGGATCATACCCATTTTCAAAGGAACGATCCTTATGTTGGTACAATCATTCTGAGAAAGTTTGAAGAGAATAAGATGAAAACTGTGGACTCTATTGCGTAAACGAGGATTTTTTAATTAAGTTTTAATGAGGCCCCTTTTCCCGCGTTCTTGCCGAAGGCCAGTAGAGCTAACAAATTTCTTCATTTACCACAATGTTTCAAACCCTTTTGGGGGGAGGAGGGGGGAGCGTAATAAAACGGGAATGGATTTAGACTACTGTTTATTCACATGGTAAGGGGGAAACCTCTAAGTCAAAGGGGCATAATTTGTTCAAAAATGCATTTTGAGTTATCCCTGTTATTGGTAAAGATTGTTCTCTTGATAGTGATCATATATTCCAAGTTTTAAGTGAATGTGTTCAATAATACTAGAGATAATACAAAATGTCGAAGCTTGAGGACAACAACAATACAGACAACAACCTTGCCATAGCAATACATCAGTTTTTCTCCAAATCAGCCCAGCTAAAAATCAACATTTGTGATTATTTTAACTGTCTTTTATGTAGAAAATATTAAAGATACAAGAAAAACAAAAATTAATATAAATTTGTTCACATTTATGAAAATCTTAGAATTAATAACAGTTGATTATCTTTGTATAAAGATCAATTGGCTTTGTGAAAATACTTGGACATATTTTTTCTTCGGCATAGTATATTTTATTATCAGCTTATTTTAACCCTTAACTGTTCAAACACAGGATTTTACATTCCTGTGATTTCATACTTGGGAAAACATTGTGGAAAAAGAAGAAATTGCTTGTAACAAGCACTTTCTCCTTTCTCAACAATATTTTCTTCCACATAGGATGGTTTCATTTCAAATGGCATCCAGTTTTCACTGTCGTCTGCAACCTCTCTCAATTTGGACCAGTCTAAAAATTTGGAAAAACAGGAGAGGGTTTATTATGTGGAACTCTAACATAAGGCCAAATTTGATCACTAAAGTCATAGACATCATGAACAAGAGGTGCTTGAGAGCCTGATTTGCTCCACCGACTTGAATATACTACAGATAATAAACTTGTCTTAAACATTATTAGGAGGTAACTCATTTAAGAAATAATTTCTTTTTACATTTACTTTAAAGAAGGCAACTTTCTTTTACACAACAAAATATTCTCAGTCAAACAGTAACACTTTTATCTCTTGCATCACAATGTGAGCTCTACCTGAAATATGGACAATCTTTCAAAGTAATATTTCTGATAAAGGGTCACCAAAAGATCAATCTTGGGCTATTTTATGCCACAAAGATTTATGAAAAGCTTGTTTGTGTGTAAAGCCTATTTGTTTTCTTCACATTCCAAAAACCTGTTATTTGCAGTGTTGAGGCTAGTATTTTGGATAAGTGGGTCAGTAGAGTTTCAAACATTTCAAAGATTTTATTAATGATACTGGGATTGTGTAATAGCCTTGCCTAAATGCTGAATTAGATCAGACGTACCTTGATTTATTGAAGAACTCTACATCTATATCCCAGCCTAGATTTTGTCCGATATACACCAACACTTTAAACAAATTACCCCAGGGGTCAACCACATGACTTTCTCGATCCTGCAGACCTGCTATACTGAGGCGTCTTGTCTTTTTTGTAGGAGACATCAAGTCTAAAATATAAACAAGAAGTGAAACTTAATGCCCTCGCAACAGGACTAAAGTTTGACCTTGGTTTGTGACCTTGACCTTATCAAATGACCTTGACCTTGACATGAGGAGATGCATATTATAGAGAAGTATCATAATGCCAAATATGAGCATTGTATCTTGAATAGGCTAGTAGTAATTGGCAATGTTAAGTTTTTTTGTTAAGTTTTGCAGACAGACAGACGGACAACGGTAAAACAATATGCCCTCGATCTTTCGATGCAGAAGCATAAAAAGATGATATATCAAAAGAGTGCCCAAATTGCCTGCTTGAGTGGCATTTAAAGCCATATCTCCCCTCTGATGAAAGAAAAACAGTTTATTTGGTCACCTAAAGCAATCAAGAGCCTTCTGAATATCAATATGTAAAAGTAGGATATGAGTGAAGTTCTCTGGAAAGTTTTTCCAATTAATTTCAACTTGTATATGTTTATATTTTGAGATCGAGTCAAATGCATCTGACCCTTCAGCAGAATCTTCGCATTGACTGGTATGTGCACAGGTACTGATAACTAAACTTTACAGACAATTTTGTTAATCTCCTTGACCGAGCTAGTTGTTCGAATGACTAGAAAATCATCAAACTTCATGCCTGACATTATAAATCTATATAATTTAAATTTTAGTGTTCCGATTGGTTGGAAAAAATTATTCATAACTCCATGGACAAAATTTTGAGCATGATTTTGTATGCTTCCACACAAAATAGTCCCATACAAAAAGGTATCAAAATTTGTAAAGCTTCTGTTTTTTTCGCTTCATGCTATCAAAATATAAAAAATGAAGAGAATATTTTTTTAACTGAAAAACCTAAACAGTGTGATTAGGTTTTTCGGTTCATACCTCCATGAAAACAAAAAAATTCTCTTCTTCCCTTAAATAAACAAACCCTAAACTGTGGTGGGTCGCAATAATCAAATATCAAAACTTCTTTGATAAACTGTCGGCTTACTGTGTAGAATTTTATTGAACTTATAATTTCTAACATCATATTTATTATACCTTTGGACCTTGAGTATGTTCTTACTAATTTTGTTGTGTGTTATGGCTTTAAAGCTTCTTTTAATTACAATTTGCATATTTTACTAGATTGTGTACAAGCAGGAAGAAGTTGGGACTCTAAAATAAACATTTTGCCCAAAGACAAAATATCATAAATCTATGTGAACATGTGGTACATCTTTTAATCAAACCAACAGCCTTTGCTTTGACTCCTCGATTTTAATGTCTACTGCCCTGACCATCAAGTCATGTAAGACTGGTATTTTCTATTACTTAAAAGATAATTGCAATTTGACTACAATTTGAGAAAATTCTCAGATTATCCGTATAATACAATGTACATAACACAACAATCACAATCAATACACAATCATTTATTATGAATTTAAAAAAGGAAAGATGATAAAAACCAAGATGTGTTTGTGACCCTGTAACAGCATATTTTTTTTCTTACGTTTGACCTTGATAAATTACCTTGCAAGAAGACTCTGATGTCAGGAAATGCATGTGAATGAGAGCTATCAACATGAAACTTGAATAGCAGGGAAGTTATTTGATAATATAAAGTTCATGGGTTAAGTTTTCAGAAGTAGGACAGACAGACTATAGTAAAACAATATAGGGATGAGTGTATTTTTCACTGCGTTTATTGGAGTATAAAGTGCAATTGCCTTAGCACATGGCAAATAACGCCCGTAGGGCGTTATGTTTAAGCCATGTGCTAAGGCAATTGCACTTTATACTCCAATAAACGCAGTGAAAAATACACTCGTCCCATATAATTGCAATACGTCTATTTTCAAATCCGAAACGGATAGAGAGATGAAAATAAAAACAAATATACGAACTATGGGCGGAGTTACTTTTCTTTGATAGGCGTATGGATACATTGACACAGTTTATCGCTCGAGTCGTTGTAACGGCGGACATTTTATTTCGTCGCTTGGGTTTTTTGAAATGGAAATTCGAACATTCGTTGGATTTATTTGGAATTATTATGAGGAAATACTAACTTTAAACTCTGTAAATTATGATATCTGGGTCGATAACAGTTAGAATTATGAATAGATGCTTTGTAATAGACAAGAAATATAAACCTACCACATGGACACGATGCTGATGTGGCGAAGCCGATTCGACATCTCGGATTTACGGCTAATAAAGGTGAGTTTTTCGAAATCTTCATGTTTAAAACGAACATTATAATTGTTATAAGGACACTATTTGTTTATCTATTTATTGAAAATCCATGGAAGTATAAAGGAATTCGAGGAAATCGAAATTCAAAAGGTGATGACTATAAATAGTAACAAAACAAGTTTGGTATTTCTTGAAGTGAATTCCAAATATCGGAAATCCCTGACCTTGTTTGTTTCTATTTTTGTCGAAAATAGTTCTGCCTTTTATCGAGGTATAAAGTGCAATTGATTTGATCACGTGATACGATTTGGACCAATGAAAATACTCTATTTTGAAGTATTGCAATTATTATGCCTCTAAATTATTGATTCAGGGCAAAAAACCATATTGGCCTACTGAGACTAATGTAATGATAACCAAATATACAGACCTGGTGATAATGGTGTTGAGGGTTCCTGGCTATGGGTTGGTGGCTGTGTTACATAATTGATATAAAACTCCACAGACTTTTGTAACCACACATACAAACTCTGGGAAGGTATCTTCATTTGTTTGCCTTTCTGCAGAATCAGTGGTAAAGCATCACAAACTGTAAAAGTACAGATAACACTATCACTGTAATTGACACCTCACAACTGTCATTCAAGGAATAAATCGACCAATCAAATAATTCATTCAGCCCAAAATTGAGCTTTGATCTCCAACATTGGCAGCCATTTGTGTGGAACAATTTTGTTGGTTTGGCAACTTTCAAGCTGTAGTTCAGAAGTTTAGGTCGCAAACCAACAATTTTACTTTTTTGTTACGAGCTGCTGGCTATAAATCTTGCAAAATTACGCTGTTAAAATCAAAACGGAACTTCCTGCTGGAGTCAGTGGGTGGGGCCAAAGGAGCCACTGGGCAGGGACAGTGATTGGTCAATTGACAGATCACAGCTCTCATCCAAAACAAGAGCAGCCCATGCAGATGCCAGCGCTTAGCTATTCAATTGCACGAAACTGGTTAAAACTTCTAGGTCAAATAAGGAGCATAATTCATTCAAAAATGCATTTAGAGTTATCCCCCTTGTTGGTATAGACTCCTCTTTTAAGAGTGAAGACATATTAGTATTTTCATGTGAGTTTCTTCATTACAAGAGGACCATGATGGTCCTAAATCGCTCCCCTGAGTATGATGGTTCATGGCTTTATGAACAAAAACAAAATGGCAAAGCCCTCTGTGTAATTATTTTGGAGAAGTTGTTTACAGATTTCTCTTTTAATCCTAGGTATATTGATGATCCCACTATATAGCACTAATTTCCTGAATATGGTAATGCTTTGAAGTATAGACATCAATACATACCAAGTATAAAAGCTGTAAGCCTAATGGTTAAAGGAGAAGAAGGTTTTCAAAGATATCATTATTTATTCCTAACTAAAATTAGGGATTGCACAGAAAAGGGCTAATTTTTTAAGTAATTTGGTAGAGGGTCAATGGCTGATGATATGTACCAAATATCAAAGCTCTAGGCTTTATGGTTTGGGAGAAGAAGATTTTCAAAGATTTCCTTCTTTATTCATTTGTAAAAACAGGAATCGCACAGAAAAGGGCTTATTTTCAGAGTATGATGATTCTTTGAAGTATTTTTGTAGACGGTCAATATATTATGATATGTACAAAATACCAAAGCTCTAGGCCTTACGGTTTGGGAGAAGATTTTTAAAGTTTTCCTTCTTTAGATTTTATGTAAAATCAGGGATCGCCCAGAAGAGGGCTAATTTTCAGAATATGGTAATTCTTTGAAGTATTTTGGAAGAGTGTCAATAGATGATGTTTTATACCAAATATCAAAGCTCTAGGCCTTATGATTTGGGACAAGAAGATTTTTAAAGATTTCCTCCTTTATTTCTATGTTAAATCAGGGATCATTAAGAAAAGGGCTAATTTTCAGAATACGGTAATTCTTTGAAGTATTTTGGTAGAGGGTCAATAGATGATGATGTATACTAAATATCAAAGCTCTAGGCCTTATGATTTAGGACAAGAAGATTTTTAAAGATTACCTTCGTTATTTCTATGTAAAATCAGGGATCATTAAGAAAAGGGCTAATTTTCACAATACGGTAATTCTTTGAAGTATTTTGGAAGAGGGTCAATAGATGATGATGTATACCAAATATCAAAGCTCTAGGCCTAATGGTTTGGGAGTAGAAGATTTTTAAAGATTTCCTTCTTTATTTCTTTGTAAATTCAGGGATCACAAAGAAAAGGGCTAATTTTCAAGTATTTTCGTAGAGGGCAATAGATGATGATGTATACAAAATATCACAGCTCTAGGCCTAATGGTTTGGGAGAAGAAGATTTTTAAAGATTTCCTTCTTTATTTCTATGTAAAATCAGGGATCGCCAAGAAAAGGGGTAATTTTCAGAATACGGTAATTCTTTGAAGTATTTTGGTAGAGGGTCAATAGATGATGATATATACCAAATATCAAAGCTCTAGACCTTACCGTTTGGGAGGAGAAGATTTTTTAAGTTTTTTCATTCCGTTGCCATGGCAACCAGAGTTCTTCATGGATTTAAATTCTTTGAAGTATTTTGAAAGAGCATGACCTAAGGATCATTTCTGTGAAGTTTTGTTGAAATTCCATGGTTAGTTTAGGAGGAGAAGATTTTTTTGTAATTGTGAACGGACGGACGGACGATGACCGATCACAATAGCTCCCCCAGAGCACTTCGTGCTCAGGGGAGTTAAAAAGAAGAGATATTTAAGAGATGAGGAAAATATTTTTTGTTTTCATGGAGGTATGAACCGAAAAACCTAATCACACACTGTATGAATACATGAAGCGGATTCATACATTTTGTGAATAGGTTTTTCGGTTCATACCTCCATGAAAACAAAAATTATTCTCCTCATTTCTTATAATTTGATTGTTTCGAGCGAAAAAAACAAAATCCTACATGTTTTGATACCTTTTTTTATGGGACTATTTTGTGCAGAAGCATACAAAATAGCTGCATGCTCAAAATTTGTTCAATGAGTTATGAATAATTTTTTTGACCAATCAGAACGGACGATTTTGATAGACAAAACTAAATATTAAATTATTACAAAATGTCAAAGCAATTTCTTTGTAATTTGGAATGTTTTCTATCCCAGAAGACAAAATTTCATAGACTTTAAATATTTTTCTGCAACTTCTCTGAATTTGGTCCAGTGTAAAATTTTAGTTGTCTGGTGATGGGTTAAACACACAGTTGTTATAATATTTTTTGTGCCAAAAAGGCAAAATAGGATTAACAACATTGTAAAAAAAGCAAAAGTTGCTCCTATTTACTTATTGGTTTTCTTCAAATCGCTTTTTTAGGAATTAAAATGAGGTATTGAATGTTAACTTAAATATCATACTTGTGGCAAAAACCTCATAACTGCAGCTTCTCTTTACAAGGTTTTGGTTGAAAATCCATAATTTATTTTGGAGGACATGCAAGCTTGAAAGATTGATAAAAGTCCAAATAAACTGTTCAAGCTGGCTTGATAGATATGTCACTTCCTCTTGATGGACAAAAGGCAGATGGACATTTGAAGTATAGTAACATAATATTTCCCTACTTTTATTGATGTGGGGCAAAAAAATAACAATTTGAATTAACAAATTAGCATCGTGTCTACTCATTGGTGTGGAAAAAAAGATTTTCACTACTTTTCCCTGGACTAGTAAAACATGATTTTCTAACTGACTAAAATTAAAATGAACTTGTCTGCAAAAGGTAAAGGGATAAACTTTGAAGAAACGTTTTTGATAATAGAGAAAATACTGAACCCAGCATTTTCATTTTGTTCATTTAACCCGTGTTTTTGTTAAATTTAAGACTGGTCCAAATTGAAAGAGGTTGCAGATATCAATGAAAATTGGATGCAATTTGAAATGAAACCATCCTATATAGTAGAAAATATTTCTTCTTTTTCAAAAATGTTTTTTCATTATAAAAAGGCTTTGGCTAGAAAAACAAGGGTTTGTACAGGAAAGGGTAAGATATTACCAAGAAGTTTTCTGAAGCAGTTGACGGGTGTTATATACTGTGCTTGAGACTCAGAACTCAACAGTGTGTCAATCAGCTTTAACTGGAAACAGACAAAAAAAATAGTTGAGCACATGCATGACATTTTCAACCATTACACATGTGCGCCAAGTAAAGACTCAGATCAGCCTGTGCATCCGCACAGTCTGATCAGAGTCTTCACTCTGCATTCTGTAGATAGATACTGACCCAAAGATTCTTTAAACGATCGATGAATGTTCTAATTGCCCCAAATGGCTGTCCAGGGTGCTCAATGTGTGTGAAATGGTTGGAAATGTCACGCATAGGCTCAGTAAGCATGCTTCATGTATAGGACCAAAAACTCTTAACCCATTCTGTGACAATCAAGTTATAGACCAACCTAAATTCAAAGAAGTTGCAGAAGACAATTTTTTGTTGATGAATTTATAAATATCAATAGGAAAACATTATGAATTATGATGTCACATGCATTCTTTACATTCTTCATTTTCCACAATGCTGTACGAAGCTATTTTTCTTCAGAAGCATCCAAAATTGGGATTGTGTGAGAAAGAGTAAACTAAAAGGTTTGTATATCAGCTCTTACTGTAATCAAACAAGAAACAATTGACAAATGTTGAGTACAGGGTAGGACTGTAACGATACAGAAAGTGACGAATACAGATCATGATACAGGGTCATGAATATGAATATTCATTCATGAATACAACTTTTTTCTAGGAACAAAAATATTTATTTATATATTTCATTTGAAACAAAGAAGGAAACAAACTTATGCCTATCTGTGATCCTATTGATACAATCAGCTGGTACAAGTTATCTATTTAAAATTCTGCAATTATGATCAAAGGTGTCAGGCATATTCAAGTCTAACAAAGGTTGAAGTCAAGATCCGTCATTGTTTGACGTTGGATCATTTCAGAGTAAATAACTCTTTATCATGGCTTTCAGGTATTTGTACTTTTGAATTTGTATATTTTAAATTATGTTGTAAATTTCTATTTGTTACAAACTTATCTATTTGTTACAAACTTATCAATTAATATGAAAAATATAGTACCAGAAATTCATCAATTATAATGAAAAGAGGAAATATTTAATTTCAGTCAACATTCAAGGTATATTGGACGTGCAGCCATAGCTTACCTTTTAATTTTTTAAAAGGGAGGTAATTTGTTGCATAATTGAAGTCACTGGTCTTTGCTCGGAGAGATTATATCATTCAATATCTTGAGAATCTGCACTTAATGGACAATAATACAGAAAAATTAGGTCATAAATACTAGAAATTGACTTAAAAATATTGATTTAAAAGGTCTGGTAGATCAAAGACTTTGACTTAAAAAAGATAATTTATGATTGTTAGTATTAACAGAGGTCTGACTGACGGTCAAAGTCATGCGTCGATTGTCCTTTTTATTAGAAATCAATCTATCATTCACTACCCAAAATGCCACTTGTAGGCAACTAATAAAAAGCTGTCACCAGTGAAATAGAAATTCATTGATTTTGTATTCAGTTGCATCAGAGGCTCCCTCTGACAATCGACCACGGGAGCCGCAACGGCTTTTAAGATTTGCGTCTCTCTTCATAAATTTGATGAAACTGCCATTGTGTTGGATAAATATGAACTCTTGGATGTTTTTTGCACTTTGCATCGCAGAAAATATTTCACATTTTGTATTTGCCAATATTCGGTTCACAAACAGAAGAATACGATACGTACTCGTGGGTTAAAAAAAAATTCGATTAACCGAATATTCGAGTGTATCGTTACAGCTCTAGTACAGGGCTAGAGGCTCCAAACGAAACAGGATTTTGACTCTCATAAATCTGCAAATATCCTATTTTGACCTTCAGAAATGCCTCCAACAGTTTGGTCATTCATTAAGACCAGGAGTAATTGCTGACTAAGCAGGTACTTTCATTGGTGGGGTTACCTAAAACACTAAGGTTTATTCATGTTGTTCATGTTAGTCTCACACTACAAATTTTTGTTTGGTTAAAGTTCTGGACCATACATCAACCCATTTCTAGACAACAAAATTTTAGACGGACTCAAATTGAAAGGAGTTTTGAAGACGACAATTTAAAGTTGGTGTAATTTAAGATTCTTTCAACTTTTCTGGGTAGAATACATAGTGGAAAATTGCTTGTTGCAAGCAATTTCTTCATTTTACACAATGTTTCATCCATATTATCAAACAATTTTCTTGTCATTGGGTGGGAAGGGATTAAAAGACGAATATTGATTGATATCTCAGTCAAACTGCCATGACTGTAGTCCGTAAGTAGGTCAGCCATCCATCATCTAGCAGATTACTGGCCACGCCCACTGAACCACAACATTGCATTCTGATCGAGTTAATAAATTAAAATTTTGAAAAATGCAATGTCTGGAACATATACACTCCTTTTGCGATCCGGTAGTCAATTTAAACACATTATAATTGGAAATTTTATTTGACGTCACAAATTGAATTAATTCTTCGATCAAATACATCAGTAAAACTGGTAGCAAGAAAAATCTTTAACCCTTTCCTGTTTTTTGGAATTTTAGACTGGTCCAAATTGAAAGGTTTTCAGACTATGATTTAAAGTCTTATTTGAGATATAATCATTCAGTAGAGTAGAAAATATTGTGGAAAAAGAAGAAATTGCTTGTTACAAGCAATTTCTTCTGTTTCCACAATGTTTTCTTAATAATAAATTCAAAGGGATGTAAAAACCAAGGATTAACCAGGAAAGGGTTAAGCAGTTGTTCCCCTTTCTCATGGTGCCCTTTTGGAGCCCAATGCGACAGGGGAGGGGGCGACTGAAATTCCCCCTTTTAAACAGTCATGAACATGGAAAAATATTATGAAGTATAAAGGTATCTTATAGGTCCATGGGGCCTGGGTGTTTAAAACCAACTTTTATTTGCTTGTATATCATATGTATAACGCAAATCACATTAACCCTTTCCTGTTTTTCAAAATTTTAGACCAGTCCAATTTGAAAGAAGTTGCAGACGACAAATAAAAGTGAGTGCAATTTGAAAAGTAATCAACCTACCGGGTAGAAAATATTGTGAGAAAAGAAGAAATTGCTTGTTACAAGCAATTTCTTCTTTTCCCACAATGTTTTCTCAAGTGTAGATTCACAGGGACGTAAAAGCCAGGGATTGAACGGGAAAGGGTTAATAAATAAATATCTACTTGCTTACTAACAAAAGTTATAGTCACCAAACCCACAAATATGCTCGAATTTGATATCTGAGTTAAAAGTTCAAAATTCAATACTATTATAAACGCAAAATTTGATTGGTCAATCTGTTTTCCGATTGATACCCGCATTCAATCAGTTGTCCGTCTACTTACCCCATGTTCCTTGATCAGATCTGGAAATTTCCTCATGGCTAGTAACAGAAGTCGACACTGTTCTAATTTGTCTGTTATCTTCTGTGACACACTGAGAAGCATCTGACACTGCACTTGGGTTGGGATTGCAGCAAGAATTTCTGTAAAAAACAAAGTTCTGCTTTTAGTATCCAGCAACTATTTATTTGTTTTTAATTATCTAATACACTGTATTAGTTTCATGATTTTCATCTATAAAATTCTCCATTCTATGTGGTGAAAAAATTTATTTCTCATCTCAATGAAAATAAATTTGAGTACAGAACTATCATGTACGCTTCTGCACAAAGTAGTTTCATAACAAGCTGTTGCAAACTGTTTTCTTTTTCTTTTTATGTTTTCGATATAATATTATAAGTAGTGAAGAGAATATTTTTATTTTCAATGAGGTATGAAATGAAAAACCTAATCATAATTCTCATCTTTATAAAGTTTGATTAGTTTTTGTTTCATGCCTCTATTATATACAAAGATTATTCTCTTCAGCTCTCATATGATAAAAATCCAGATAGGTTAGAATTGAGAAACTTTGTGAGCATATTTCATGATAGAAAACAAGGGTTCTAAAAAAAGAGGTAAAAAGTAAGAAATTACATGTAAAATGAAATTTAAAAACCATTGTTTGTGCAGGAGAAAGTTCAGTTAAAACTAGCATTATCCTAGCAAACAATAAGATTGGGTTACCTCCCTTGATATAATAGTTCACCCTTTCAATAGAAAGGTATGATTACATAAATTGTTCCAGGAATTTTGCAGAGTATTCACAAACAAACATTGTTACTGCAATGCAGACACCAAGTCCATGAGGCTTATAAATCCACTACCAGAAACTAAAATTACGTAAACAAGAGGCCCATGAGGGCCTGAGACGCTCTACTGGTTATCAAGTTTTCCGTTAAAGAAATCTGATATTTAAGGAAGTTAATTGCTCAAAGAAGAATGCATAAAGAAAAAAAAGGGGCTTTATCCCCTTTATCATTTTAAGCAACAATCCTCTAGGCCCCTTTTCCCATGTTTCTTGACGGATCCACTCCATTTCCAAAAGAAAGTTACCTTATGACCCTACAATCATTCTGTGAATATTTCATCAGAATCTGACAATAATTGTGGATTAATCACATAAACAGGATTGTTTTGAATGAAAATCAATAAGGCCCCTTTTCCTGTGTTTTCTGATGGATTAATTTCATTCCAAACGGAACTTTCCTTACAACCCGACAATTGTCCTGTGAAATTTAAAAGACAACTTGATAATGATTGTGATCTTCATCACATACACAAGAATGTTTTGAATGATAATCTGTAAGGCCCCTTTTCCTGTGTTTCAAATGCCACAATTATTCCATGCATCTTTGAAGAGAATCCAATAAAGCTGTTGACTTTATTGTGTTAACAAAGATATTAAATTCAAGTTCTCATAGGGCCCCTTTTCCCGTGATATTTTACTGTTGGTTTTATCATTCTGTGAAAGTTAAAAGTGAATCCGATGAAATATTGGAAATTCATTATGTTTACTAGAATATTTAAAAAAAAATCATATGGCCCCTTTTTACATGATATTTGATGGATTGTACCCAGTTCTGAAAAGAGCCATCTAAGTATTTGTACAATCATTCTGTGAAATTTTGAAGTGAATCCGGTGAAATCAAGGGACATCATTGTGTTAACAAGAATATTTAAGAGAGTTGTTCATAAAGCCCCTTTTTATGTGACCCTTGCTATAGTCAGATCCACTGTCAAAATCAACAATTGGAATGATGGTACAATTAATCTGTTTAATCTGTGGAATTTATTGTGTTAATGAATTATAGTGAAATATTCATAGGGCCCCTTTTCTCATGATAATTTACAGAACAAACCAAATTTCAAAAGGAACAATTCTAATGAAGGTAGAATCATTCTTTAAAAGTTAAAGAGAATCAATGAAAACAGTGGACTGAATTGTGTCAAAAATTTTTGTAACTAAATTTTCATAAGGCCCCTTTGTCTGTGAAACTTAACAAATCAGACCAAATGTACAAAGGAACAATCCTAATGATAGTTTGAAGAAAATGATAAAGACTGAGGACTTTATTGTGATAATGATGTATTGTAATAAAATTTTTATAAGGTCCCTTTTCTTGTGTCACTTAACCAATCAGACCTAATTTACAAAGGAACAATCCTAATGATGGTACAATCATTCTATTAAAGTTTGAAGAGATTCTGATAAAGACTGAGGGCATTGTTGTGTTTATGAGGATTTGGTAATACTTTTTCATACAGCCCCTTTTCCTATGATATTGGACAGATCAGGCCCAATTTGGAAAGAAACAATCCTTATGATGGTACAAACATTCTGTGAAAGTTTGAACAGAATCTGATGAAAACTGCAGACTTTATCTTGGTGTCAAATTTTCAAAATAAAATTTTCATAAGGCTCCTTTTCCTGTGATACTTGAAGGATCAGATCTCATGTCAGCATCAACAATCGTGATTATTGTACAATGATTCTGTGAAGGTTTGAATAAAATCCAATGAAAGCTCTGGACTTGGTTACAAGGATTATAGATAAAATTCTCTAAAGGCCCCTTTTCCCATGATACTAGACAGATCACGCCTAATTTGAAAAGAAAGAATCCTTATGATGGAATAATCATTCTGTGAAAGTTTTAACAGAATCTGATGAAAACTGTTGACTTTATTGTGATACAATGATTTTAAAATTAAATTTCATAATGCTCCTTTTCCTGTGATACTTGATGGATCAGGTCTAATGCAAACATCAACAATCATTATTATTGTGCAATTATTCTGTGAATGTTTGAAGAAAATCCGATGAAAGCTCTGGACTTGGTAACAAGGATTTTATAAATGAAATTTTCATAAGGCCCCTTTTCCTGTGCTTCTTGACAGTTCAAACCCTGTTCTAAAAAGAATGATAGTTATGACCTTCCAATCATTCTGTGAAAGTTTCAACAAAATCTGATCAAAGCTGTGGGCTTTATTGTGTTAACAGGGTTTTATTAATTGAATTTTCATATAGCCCCTTTTCCCATGTTACTTGATGGATCTGAACCAATTCCAAAGGGAACTCTTCTTACAAAAGTATAATTATTCTGTTTGAGTATAAAGACAACCCCATCTCATCTGTGGACTTACAAGCATTAATTAAGATTTTTTTAATTGAATTTTCCTAAGGCCCCTTTTCCTATGTTTCTCAATGGATCAGACCCAATTTGAAAGGAACAATCCTTATGATGGTACAATCATTATGTGAAAGTTTGAAGTCAATCAGGTGAAATCTAGGGCCATTACATGTTAACTAAGATTTTTCTTATTAAATTTTCATAGGGCCCCTTTTCCCATGAAACTTGATGGATCAAACCTACTTCCGAAAGGAACAATCCATTTAATGTAATAATCATTCTGGGAATGTTTGAAGAGAATTTGTTGAAAACTATGGACTCTATTGTGTTTTCGAGGACTTTTTCAATCCAGTTTTAATCGGGCCCCTTTTTCCCGTGGTCCTTGACTGATCATACCAAATTTTGAAAGGAACAATTCTTATGATGGTACAATCATTCTGTGAAAGTTTTAAGTCAATCAGATGAAAACTGTGGACTCTAGAGTGTTAACAAAGATCTTTGAATTGAATTTTAATAAGGCCCCTTTTCCTGTTTCTTGAGGAATCATATCCGATTCCAAAAGGTACAATCCTTATGATGGTACAATCATTCTGTGAAAGTTTGAAGAGAATCCGTTGTAAATTGTTGGCTCTAGATTATTAATGAGAATTTTTTATTAAACATTTCATAAGGCCCCTTTTTCCTGTGTTTCTTGAAGGATCATACCAAATTTCAAAAGGAATAATCCTTATGATAGTACAATCATTCTGTGAAAGTTTGAAGGGAATCCCATGAAAACTATTGACTCCAGAGTGTTAACAAGAATTTTTTAATTAAATTTTCATAAGGCCCCTTTTCCCCTGTTTCATGACAGATCAGACCCATTTTCGAAAGGAATGATCCTTATGATTGTACAATCATTCTGAGAAAGTTTGAAGAGAATCCGAAAAGAAAACTTTGGACTCTATCGTGTAAACGAGGATTTTTAATGGAGTTTTTAATTGAATTTTCATAAGGCCCCTTTTCCCATATTTCTTGACGGATCAGACCCATTTTCGAAAGGAACGATCCTTATGTTGGTACAATCATTATGTGAAAGTTTGAAGAGAATAAACTGTGGACTCTATCGCGTAAACGAGGATTTTTAATAGAATTTTTATTAAATTTTCATAAGGCCCCTTTTCCTGTTTCTTGACGGATCATACCAAATTTTGAAAGGAACAATCCTTATGTTGGTACAATCATTTTGTGAAAGTTTGAAGAGAATCTGAAGAAAACTGTGGACTATATCTCGTAAACGAGGATTTTTTAATTAAATTTTCATAAGGCCCCTTTTCCCGTGTTTCTTGACGGATCATACCCATTTTAGAAAGGAGCGATCCTTATGTTGGTACAATCATTCTGAGAAAGTTTGAAGAGAATCCAATGAAAACTGTGGACTCTATCTCGTAAACGAGGATTTTTAATTGAATTTTTACTGAATTTTCATAGGGCCCCTTTTCCCGTGTTTCTTGACGGATCATACCCATTTTCGAAAGGAATGATCCTTATGTTAGTACAATCATTCTGTGAAAGTTTGAAGAGAATCTGATCAGAACTGTGGACTCTATCGTGTAAACGAGGATTTTTAATTGAAATTTTAATTAAATTTTCATAAGGCCCCTTTTCCTGTGTTTCTTGATGGATCATACCCGTTTTCGAAAGGAACGATCCTTATGTTGGTACAATCATTCTGTGGAAGTTTGAAGAGAATCTGATCAGAACTGTTGACTCTATCGCGTAAACGAGGATTTTTTAATTAAATTTTCATAAGGCCCCTTTTCCCGTGTTTCTTGACGGATCATACCCATTTTCGAAAGGAACGATCCTTATGATGGTACAATCATTCTGAGAAAGTTTGAAGAGAATCTGTTGAAAACTGTGGACTTTATCGCGTAAACGAGGATTTTTAATTGAATTTTTAATTAATTTTTCATAGGGCCCCTTTTCCCGTGTTTCTTGACGGATCATACCCATTTTCGAAAGGAACGATCCTTATGATGATACAATCATTCTGTGAAAGTTTGAAGAGAATCAAATGAAAACTGTGGACTTTATCGCGTAAACGAAGATTTTTTATTTTAGTTTTAATTAGACCCCTTTTCCCGTGTTTCTTGACGGATCTGACCCAATTTCGAAAGGAACGATCCTTATGATGGTACAATCATTCTGTGAAAGTTTGAAGAGAATCTGATGAAAACTGTGGACTTTATCACGTAAACAAGGAAAAGTTTAACGGATGGACGACGGACGTACGGACGTACGCACGTACGGTGGGACGCACGGACGCCGGACGGGAAAAAGCCATCGCTATAGCTTTAGTGGCCTTCGGCCAGTAGAGCTAAAAACTGCAGACGATTCTATCAATTTGATAGAAATTTAGATAACTGACTTCCTGTTTAGGAAACAATAAGCAAATTAAACCAGCCAAAAACATTGGATTTTGTGTTAAGAACTTAACAAACCCAATTTAGCGACTGCAATGTGAATCTTCACGTACCTGTCAAGAATGTATTCTGGTAGTCACCAATATCATTCTGCAGGGCTTCAAGGATGCTGTGAACCTCTGACCATAGACGACTTTCATCAGGAAATGCCAAATATCTAAAACAAAACTGATATAAATATTTGATGCAACATGAATTGACAGTTCTGTCAGCCCGATTAGCTCAGTTGGTAGAGCACTTGACTTCAAACCTCAAGATCACCGGTTTTAGCCCTGGGCTGACCATATCAACTAACAAACTAATTGTCTTTCGGATGAGACGTTAAACAGAGGCCCCGTGTGACGGTGCTATCCACCAAGCAGGTTAAAGAACCAGACGGAGCTCTCAGCAGTTTCGTCCTGCATCCTTGCACTATCCCCTGTAACAACTAGCCGTCTACTGGGGGCGTCGCTCATATGGGCAAGTGCTACGGTAGCGACGATAAATAAACGGAAATACACACACAATTGACAGTTCATGGCTGTCAATCAAAGAATCAATCTACCAATTAAATCATTCAATTAGAGGCTAGTGAACTTCGACCTCCATAATTGGCTGACATTGTAAGAAGCATTCTGTTCTTATTGAACCCTTTTCCTTTTTTTTTTTTTTTTTGAAATTTTAGACTCAGGTCCAAATTGAAAGAGGCTGCAGGCGACAATGAAAATTGTATACAAATTGAAATGAAACCACCAACTTGTGGTGGAAAATATTGTGGAATAAGGAGACATTACTTGTAACAAGTAATTTCTTCTTTTTCAACAATGTTTTCTCAAGTATAAAATCACAGTGACGTAAAATCCCGGGTTTGAACTTGAAAGGATTAAAACACTTTTTTTACATTGGGCATGATTGACTTGCTTGCATACAAAAAAACTGGTAAGAAATGCTAATAGAGGGACACACACCAAGACAGATGGACAGATTGACATGACACAAAATATTCTGGCCTTCGGCAAATAGAGCTAATGTAATAGTGATATATATCTGTGCACAAGTGAAACCAAACAAGAGACAAATTGTCATAAAAGAAGGTTTTCAATGGCTTCATCAATATCCGTACAGAATCAAAGGAGTAGTTGCGCAAACAAGAATTTTTACACAAAGTCTCCTTGTCAAATAATACAGCATTATACTACAAAGTCATAACCCTGATATTAAGTGCTAGGTCACATGTAGAAAAAAGAATGTATTTGCCAAACACCATTAATGCTCACATATTGTCAAATTTTCAGAATATATGGTCCATTCAGTTTATGTCTAGAGCATAGAGGTACCATATCTAAAAACACATGTTTTCAGGGCCTTCTCTGGGTTGACTTTCCTTTTCGCCATCACTTTTGCCGAATTGAAAAAAAACTGGAGCCAAATCTGTAACAAAAACCCAAATGATAAGCCAATTTTTAGCTCAGTTTTAAGACACAGAAAACTACTGATCTGGACTACTGGCTTCAAAAACACCCCCCGTTTTTTTTGATAACTTAAAGGCATATCTGCCCTCAGAGAAAGGAAAATAAAGTTTAAAGAATTGTTTATTTGTTCACTAAAGCAAAAAAGGGCTTTTTTTATTATCGTTATACAAATGGAAGATATGAGGGGTGTTCTATAGAACAAGAATTTTGTGTTTTTCTTGTCGGTTTCAACTCATCTTGGTTTACATTTTGAGATTAAGTAAAATGCACCCGATTCTTCACCGAAAATGTTTGTTAATCTTTGGCATTGACTGTTATATATAAACAGATACTATAAACTAAACTTTATTGACGATTTCGTAAATCTCTGTGACCTCGGGAGTTGTTTGAATTACAATTGAAAGTTAAAACGTCATCGCAGATGTCATGGTTTTATGTAAACAAACCTTAAATTGTGGTGGGTCACAATTTAAATCATTGAAACTTCTTTCTTGAATTGTATGCTTACAGTGTAGAATAATTTTGATCTAATTATTTCATTTGCCATGTTTATCTATGCTTTTGAGCATGAAGTATGGTTTTCTTACTAATTTTGTTGTGTGTTTTGGGGGAAGATATAACAACCTGTAATTTTTCAAGCAATTTCCAGACTCCAGAAATTGAACTTAAATTTCAGGGTCGTACGACACCCCCTCACTACCCAACCCACCCACAGAGAATTGCAAACAAGTTTTTCTGTTCCGAATCCTATCAATTTTATAAAGTGAAATGGTGATTAGTTGACATTAATTAAAGCCATATCTGCCCTCCGAGGAAGAAAAAAATAGTTGAAATAACTTATCACTTATTTGGTCACTAAAGCAAACAAGGGTCTTCTAAATATAGATATGCAAATGCAAGGTATGAGTGGTTTTCTAGAAAGAATATTTTGTGTTTTTCTTGTCAATTTCAATTTGTATTTGTTTACATTTTAAAATCAAGACGAACGCACACAATTATTTACTGAAAATCTTCACTAATCTTTGGCATTGACTGTTATATACACAGGTGCTGATGACTAAACTTTACGGACGATTTCATTAATCTTTGTGACCTAGCTATTTGTTTAAATGACTAGTGAAAGTTAAAACGTCATCACTGATGTCATAGTTTTATGTAAGCAAACCTTAAATTGTGGTGGGTAACAATTTAAAATACAGAGACTTCTTTCTTGAGAGGGTTGTCGGTCTTGCACAATTTTCCCCAAGTAGAAATTAGACACAGATTTATGCACAAAAAACCAGTCATTTGTATATTTTAGTCAATTTACAATTTATTTATTAGAACTATATTCTGTAATTAATTCTAAACCAACTGAAATAAGATTTTCCAATTTTGACTTTTTGAATTTAGTAGACTTAACTTCCATGTACAATATCATTCATGAAGTCTTTATGACCATAAGAAAGGTAAATGCTGACTGTCACCTGTACTGTAGGTCATACATTTTCAATTAGTAATTGTTTGTCACACTTAATTTATTGACGGACTTGCATTCAAATTTGACCATTTATCTTGGTTTAAACACCTATACTGTGATAATCTACCTTGATGGCAGTCTGCATGCAAACTTTTGGTGTACGATTAGTACTTTTATGGAAAATCAAAGCTTTCGCAGACTTTTTTTTTGCCAGCATTTTCGCAAGATTTGATTTTTTATCACCTCTGTTCTTTTATTTTCGCATTTGGCGACAATGGCGATTGCCAGCAAAGGCCCTATGTTTTTAGAAGTTTTTACCTTTTAAATTGAATTTGACCTTTAAAGATGACATTTACCTATAAGCACTGACATTTGATTAATAATACATACATACTAATAGTGACAACTGTATCTTCATGAATCTTGGTAGAGATTATCGCGGGTTAAGCCTTTTGAAGACAGACTGATGGACAGTTGTATGGATAATGGCGAAACAACTTTGCCCCAAAATCTAATTGTTAAATAGATTTTTTTCATTTTTATTTTGTGTGTGTGTGTGTGTGTGTAAATTGATTGATTGAATGGGGTTGCTTTTAACAGTATTTCAGTCATATTGCGGCGGCTGGAGCACCTAACATTCGGTTCCTGGTATTTCTCACACCAGTACTACCACTACATCCTTTCCTAGCCTCCAGCTGCTATCCCACTTAGGTTTACGATTATCCACCCATTGGTGAGAGACAATTGTCGGAAAGAATATTTGCCGCCGCCGGGGATCGAACCCATGATACGTGTGTGTGTAAATAAATCTCCTTACAGACTCTCTAATAGTTTAGCTGCTTCCTTGCAGTTTTTTCCCTGTTTCTCAAGATTGTAGGCCTCAAACTGAAAAACACATATGGCAAATTATTCTTTTTGAACCACTGCTCATTTCTTAAATCTCATTCCAACACAATCCTACCCTTTTAAGTGTCACCTGAAAAAGTTATAAATGTTTTTGTTGTGGAAAATGAGCAATTTCTTCTCTTCCTACAATGTTTTCTACTAAAATAGAATAACATTTTTAGAATTCTATTCAGCTAAAAATGTTTTTTGCAACTTCTATGAATTTAGACTTGTTAATTTTTTTCTTGTCTGGTTGAAATTTACTAAAACATCTTCTGCTTATCAGGAGCATTAATTGATACATTAAGATCTATTATTCTCGAGAGATATTGAAGGATCCTGACGGATAGTCTGGAATAACTTGGATCCCTTCTAAATTTCTTGGATCCTCGGGATCCTGGGACACTGTGAGTGTCAATCCCTGATCAGCGCTTGAATTCACAGGTCGTCTTTTAAAATATGTGGGATTGAATTGGGTGCACCAACAATCTGAAGCTCTGTTTTTGAAATAGAATATTGAAATTAAGTACGAGGGTCGAAAAGCAAGAAAAATATAAACAATAAATAATAACTAAAGAGATCTATTCTAATCCAATTGTACGAAATCCAGCATTTTTACAACCTTTAAAAATACAACCTCGGAAAGAGAAAAAGGTTTATAATGCAATTTCTTCATTTCAAACAATATTTTTATTTACCAAAAGGCATAAAAAATTATATTTCATTAGTTAATAATCATTGTCGGCAATTTCTTTCAATTCCAAACAGTCTATAATTTTGTCATTTTGTAATAGGCTAAAGAATTCTTAACTAAACCTACCTGTATGTTGAAATTCTTTGGAAACAAAGTTCTAGCTGTCAGCATCCAAGCCTTGGCAGCAAAAGGGTCGGACTGAAAACAGGATCTTGCTCTCATTACAAGCCAATCTTCATCAGACAGATCACCATGTACAGCCGCAGCCATGACTTATCTGTAATAATTCAATTCTAGCTATGTCTATCACGATTCCTTCATTCTCATTGGCATGAAAATTTATTTCAAAACTTCATAAAAACAAAACTTTAGAGAGTACGGATCTATTTTGTATGCTTGGGAAAAAGTTTGCAAAAAGAACAACTACTCCCCAATAGGTAAATCGACTAAATCCTTTGTTTTTCATAGGAAATAAAGATATCTTTTTTGTTGTTGTTTTAATTGAGATATAGAGCAAAGACCTTTGGAGTCTTCACACTTCTTTGTTAAACCAACAAGCAGCTTCAGAATGCCGAGTTTTTTTGTTTAAATGTTCATTAAAGCAAACAAAGTAAACACAAAAATAATAAATAAGAATCTCTTTATCTCTTCTTTTACCAAAGGACAAAGTTTTAGATTTGTCTGAATTTTAGCCTTTTTGGGTAGAAAACATTATTGTCACAAGTATTTCTTCCTTTTCACATTTTCTAAAAGTTTTTTTCTTAAAGGAGCATTAACAACTAAGACTGTATTGCAAATTTCTTAACAATGCAGTGAATAACTGTGGATTAAGCATAAAGATTTTTAGATAATCGACCAGTAAGGACTTTTTTTTTTCAAAACCCTTTCTTGTAGACTTGTGGTTCCAATTCAAAAGTAAAAGCATCGATACTCCATACAACAAATATATGAAAAAGCAACTGGATGAGTTATAACAGTACATACATACAGGTAGACTATGACTAGAATATTTTCAAACACCAATTACCTTAACTGATTAAACAAATCAGTCGTGTCCGTTGATCTTGCGCGTCCGGTGTTCATGAGCACTATGGGAATTTCGTATTAAGAAGGTCAGTCAAAGCTTGTCTGTCATGACATATTATAGTAATAGTAATTAAGAACAGAGAAAAAGACTAGCAGGGGCCCAGTTGCCAATGGCCCCTAAATTTTGGACTGGGCCCCTGAATTTTTGGTGAAAATGCCCATACCTCTAATGTTATATATTGTATTTTTGCAGCCTGGGCCCCCAAGTTCAAATTGTTAGTCTTTTTTCCTGAAGAATGGTCAGAAAGCAATTAAAATAATTTATTTTTACTTGAGTATGATATCCTTTGCACAAATATCTTCTCCTACAATTCTTGCCATTCTTTTAACTTGTTGAAAACGATGGCACAGGTCGCAAATGACCGAATCAGAATGAATGTGTGTTGTTCTAAGAGCCACAATAATTTGAAAATTAATTTCAATGATGTCATACTATGCCAGGGTTCGACATTAATTTTTTTGGCTACCAGACAGTCGGGCTTGTTGCTGCCAGATGCTGCTGGCCCTGACCAAATGTTCACTGGTCCTGACCAATTGCTTGTATCCTAAATAAGGAAATGCATTATTACATGGTTTTCTTTACCAGATATCAAATTATTCCAAAATTATTTCATCTTGAACATTTACTAACTTGTTTTGCACAAAATATTAATAATGAACTTGTAGGTAGTTGCAGGGAAAAAGACTAGCAGGGGCCCAGTCGCCATTGCCCCTAAATTTTGGGCTGGGTCCCTGAAATTTTGGAGAAGATGCGCATACTTCTAATGTTAAATATTGTATTTTTGCAGCCTGGGCCCCCAAGTTCAAATTGTTAGTCTTTTTCCCTGAGTTAGTACTAGGTAACAAGAAAAATAACTGATAAACACATTCAATATGCAGTCTGCATTCACTATAAAAATAGTTGAGAGTTGCCAAGTTCACAGGGGTTCTACTTACTGACATACTTGTTAAACAAGCAGCAAAGTATATCTGGCTTTTGATTAAACAGAAATCTTGGTATATAAATATGATGGTTGCAAAGGACATACAACTTAAACAGTGACATTTTGTCATATCGTCAATGTAAACTAAAGTAAAGCGTTCTGACCGTATTATTGTAAAACCTAGCCTGGGATATTTTCGGTTTTTAAATTATGACAGACGGCCGGAATAGCTTTATTTTAATTAAAATTGTTACACATGACACCAGAACCTTTATGTTTTCTGTAAAAGAAATTTGCATTTTTAGGCCACATTTTTGTATAACGACATTCTCGTAAAAGTTGGGATACAGAATTAATGATTCTCGTTTTCAGTAAAGACTTGCAGATTAAAACGGAAACCAGTCATGTGGAATTTTCCCAGCTAGTAATGCATGCACGTCCATAACAGATGTGGTAGAATAGTAAAAAGTCATCCTTTCAACAAGGGAATAGGTCAGTTTGCAATCATAAAATAATGAATTTATAGAGGACGAATGTAGATTTGAAATTAGGGCGACCAGTCGGGCTTGTTTCTGGCGGGTTCAACCCAAATAGACCGAGCATCAGGCAGACAAGTCGGTCGGTTGTAGATTAATGTCGAACACTGTATGCAAGTGCGCAAGATCACTGGACAGTTGTACACTCCCAAAATCATGGGGGTTACTGTGTACTTGCTCAATTTTTGCACTATGAAAGTAAACATCCTTCGAAATTTTGTGCTAATATATTCATAAAGGTATTGTGTAAAGTGTGAAATAATAATGAGGCCCGTTTAACTGTTTTTAGTTTGGTTCTTTATGAAAGTTTTTTTAGGTGCGCAAGATCACCGGACATCATCGTAATGTGTTCGAAAAGACAAGGGTACGAATATGTAAATGACTCCGAACAGAAAGAAAACCGAAGGCTTTGAATTCTATCACATCTCAGATGAATACTATGGTTCTTTTACTTACCTTAGACCACGAACTTAACAAGTATCGCTGCTTGAACACTTAACTAAAGCTCAACAGCTTACTTCGGTGCAAGACCGGCTTACGGCAAGTAAAGGGAGAACACTCTATTACAGTTTCACAAGGCAAAGTACACCGAGTATCGGGCTTGGCACCCCCCCCCCTCCCTTTACCTCGGTAAAACCTAGTCTCTCAGTTATATCGTAATTCTGCATTTGAAAAAATATGATAATATTGTCCAGAGAAACCTTTTTAAAAAGATTTATTCAAATTTTAGAATAAACTATCTTTCTCGTTCACAAAAATGAAAACACTAGGACCATAATGGTCCTATTTCGCTCACCTTATCATTATTGCTGTAGACTCACCGTGATAGTTTGAAGAATTATGGAATGGTATCACAAGGCAACGCATTTTATAACAAAGAAGTGATCTTCTTCATGACCACACAAATTGTTTGCAGCAAGTAAGCGAAAGATTGTAACAAGCAATTTCTCCTTTTCTCACAATGTTTTCTATCCAATTTGACACGTATTTACCAATTTAAGAGCATTTCGAAATGTCGGCTGCAACTTCTTTCAATTTGGACAAGTTTAATAGGTCGTCTGGTATTTAGAATTACTGTAACGTTGGTAGAACGTTTAGTTTGAATGTGTGAACGAGGTACACCAATTCCAAGTGACTCTACAAAGAAAACACAGTTTAGAAAAAAAAAATGTGGAAAATGAAGTAATTGCTTGTTACAAGCGATTTCTTCAGTATCCCTAATATTTTCGTCTCTAAAAGACAAAGTTTTTTTTTAAAATTCTATAAACGAAAGATTGTTGTCTGCAACTTCTTTGACATTGGACCAGTACGTCTTAATTTTTCATGTAGTAAAGGCATCGGCAAAGTCGGGACTAAATTTTAAACTATGGCTAAAGTCATATTGATGCATAAAAAGAATTGAGCAGGACAGTTAAATCATGACTGTCAGCCCGATTAGCTCAGTTGGTAGGGCACTTAACTTCAAACCTCAAGATCAAGGGTTCGAGCCCTGGGCTTGCCATATCATCTAACAAACTAACTGTGTTCGGATGAAACGTTAAACCGAGGCCCCGTGTGACGATGCTTTCCACCAAACACGTTAAAGAACTAGGCGGAGCTGTCAGCAGTTTCATCCTGTATCCTTGCACTATCTCCCGTAACAACTAATCGTCTTCTGGGGCGTCGCTCATATGGGCATGTGATGCGGTAGCGACGATAAACAAACGGAAATGAATAAATGAATTATCAGGGCATTCTTCAGGAACACTGTAACCTAGGTGTTCTGGTAAACCTTGTCCGTAAAAATCCTATTTATTACAAGAAGACCGAGTATTACAGCAGAAATAAAGCGGTCGTATTTCATTTGCGCATATACATTTTTTGGGGCAGATGAAAGCCTGTATGTGTGTGTGCACATGTAATCTAATTTTTAGCCGAAATTACCATATAACTAGGGCAAAGAAAGAGAAAATATATAGAGAGAAAAAATTTGGCGTCTGTCCCACAAAACAAATCTTGTTAGCACATCTTAAAGACTAAATTCCAGGCACGACAGGTTCGAAAATGTTCGCATTTGGAAATGTTTCTGGGTTGAAAATGGTTATATGTCATACATACAGGTAGAGGGTGTGCTTCAATATGATGGGTACCATAGTTTTCATATAACCCTTTCTGCATGTGTAAAAAAGAAGAGAATAATGCGCTCTTCGTAATTATTCTTGTAAAAAGAAGAAGCTAAACCGTGACTTTAGATCCATTTGAATTAACGAACCAGGCCAAAACAAACTTAATCTTATTCGAAATGAAATCAACACAACATCATCGATCTTAATTGTAAATGCATATCTTGGTGTGTTGTCAAACTCTGATTTTACTTTTTGCCCATAAAGGTCAGAGGTCGAAATAGTGGTATAATATTCGTATCCGCTCTATAACTCTTCTTTATATGAGTTGAATTTCAAATAAATTGGTAGTACTACATATTAGTATTAGAATGTTTCTCACGTGTAAATCTTCCATCTCCAAGACATTATCAAACTTAGAGGTCAAAGGTCAAAATAGGGGTAAAATATCCGTGTCTTATCTGTAACACAATACAGAAGAGTCTTAACTTACAAATGACTTCGCAAAATTACCAAACAAAAGTACGAAAAGGCATAGTACAAACTCTGGCTTTGCATCTCCGGGAACTAACGTAAATTCGGATAAAATATGTGTCCGACCCATAAGTTATTTTCAAAAGTCTTTAGACAGATTTGCTCATCGGCGTTAGACCATATGTCAATGGCAAATCCCCGGTCTGTATCTCCAAGGTCAAGGTAATATTACGAGACCAAAGGTTAAAATTCGTATATCAACAACACCTGGATACATCGAAAGAAAATAATCGGTTGCCATGGTAATGCACACCTTATTTATGAAGCTAGCATGCATTCACGAGAGCCTTCTTAACCCAATCAAAGTCGAAACGGTAATAAAGATCTACACAATAATTGTGAATTTATCAAGTAAAATACTAAATAGACTATATTTTATTTAAGATAAGAAGAACGAATGTGGTTACCATGGCAACACCTGCACGGCATGTTATTAGAATATAAATTATTTTGTCGTAATGTGGAATAAAGTTTTTATGACTGCGAAAATGTGAAGAATGTACCCAAAACCATTTTAAATCAAATTAGCTGAAAATGTTTACATCAAATTAGCTCATAATGGGCAATTTTGAATTAATAGTAATGATTTGTGGTTGTCATGGTAAGGTATGAACATTTCTTTTTTTTACTTGAAGTTTACAGTGTATAGGCCTTGAACAATCGAGTAATGATAATTCAAATCAGTTTCGTATTGGTGCCAAAAACGCAAGCAATTGACCAATGGACCTACCAACTTAGTAACCAAGTAGGCCCCGCCCACTAGTTCAGACAAGAAGTTCCTGCTCTTAGATATATAACGGCGTTATATTGCAAAATTTATGGCCAGTATCATTTAACAAAAAAGGAGAATGGTTTGGTTGACGACCAAAATGTCGCAACTACAGCTAGAATAAGGTTGAGTTCGACTGACACTAACGTTCCGCACATCCTAACTAATGCCCAAGTCGAAAAATGGAGTTTCAAAAGGATGCTACATAACATGTAACCTTTACCAAACTTGTAGTCTTCCAAATATCGCCTAAAGCACGTGTAAAATGCCAAAGCTACGTTGCCCTTCATTTGCTATATACTTCCTTGAACGTGCGTGAGATGTTGCGCAGAGCGAGTCGTAACCCTTTATCGCAGATAAACTAGTCTATAACGAAAAAACAATGCCCGAAGTTATATATTGACAGTGTTGATGAATTTAGCCCAGTTTTCCTTCGTTTCACGCTCTGAACGCCAAACAAACGAGACTAAGGTACTGATGACATCATCACATATTTCACGTGCGAAATGCAGCCTTGTTTCGCGTTAGATCGGTACCATTTTATAATTGTGAACAACATAAGCTAAATTTTCGTTCTTAAATCCAAATAAAGGTTTTTACTTGTTCAACGATTAAAAAATTATTTGATCTTACTCTGAATAAACAAATAATATCCATGTCTTTTCAAACAGATTTTATCGTGATATATAAATTCCAATCAATCATTATAAAGCAACCGCAATGTTAATTCACACGAAGAACTGTTGAATCATTCATAGAATGCACACCAAACTATAGTTAAGAGTTCTTGGTCGCAATCCGGATGCATATATTTTCGAATAGTATATATTGTTAACAAGAGCCGTCAGAGATGGATTATGGTCCCCGAATAAGGCATTGTCAAAAAAAATGTATGCCATAAATGGAAGAAATTTCTTATTGATTGCTATCATAGGTTTAGGGATTTGCTAACAGGAAATATGACCCATCAGGCGAAAAGGGACCATTTTGGTAGTGCAAAAAGTTTCGACCCTGGTCAGACTGCAAGGACATGCAGGGTGATCAGGGTTGATACTTTTCAAAATTAGCAGATTTCCTTGGAATTTGAATAGTCGTTCTACTATCCTATATAACTGTTTTTAAAATGCACCAAATGGATGGCCTGCACTGTTTCCAATCTATTTTTCAAATATTTATTTCATTGTGTTTCGAAATGGCCCGTTTTTATGTAACTGGTCACAAATTGTAAATCAGAAGATGGAACTAAGCAAAGCATGACAGATTATGCACCCATAATAATATTTGATAGCTCTATTCATTGTTCTGAAACATATAATCTAGAAAGAAAATATATACAAAGGATTTCTTTAAAATACCTGCAAAGATAATTATTTGTACAATTGCTATTTAGTGGTGCACATTGAAGAAGGTAACAATTAATTCGTTTTTTGCAAATTTTGACCTTGAGAAATGATCTTAATCTTGACTGGTGACCTTGATCTTGGAACCAACAGAAAGGTCTTGTCATAAGAAATGCACATTGTGAAATATGAAGGCTAAATATCTTAATAATCAAAAGTTGTGACCAATGTTGACACGGAGAGCTAACGTAAAGCTAACAGACAATAAGCCCCATTTTTCCATGACATACTTTTCAAACGCAAATTTCAAATAGTTTATGGTTGAGGGCATCTGATTTGCTACTCAAATATGAAATTTCATCAAATTCTGACCATTAGACTAGGAGAAATTAGAGAAAAAAACGTATATTACCCTAAGTCCCCCCTTCTACCCGTGACGAGGCCACAAATCCTACATCGGCATTAAATCATAGGGAGTTCACATGGTAAGTTTCTTTTGATTTGGCCCAAGGATTATGGAGAAATAGGTTCGGACGGACGGACGAATAGACGGACGGACACACAAAGCGGCGGCTATATGCTCTCCCTTCGGGGAGCATAAAAAGTAGATCAAGAGTATAATTAGTATAGAAGGGGATATCCGAAAACACTGAAGTCGTAAATACAAGACATCGCTTTATTAATTGAACTTAATTTCTTTTTGTAAAATAATTATTACATGTATGATATTTTCACCAAGCTTTTCGTATTTATCCGATGATCTGCGTCTCACCGGCCCTACAACGATAAATCAAAGTACTATTAGTACTGAAGGCCAGAATATTTTGGAAATTGTCCGATACAAACCAAAACATATCGTAAAAACTTAACAAGAAATAAAAGAACACAAATTAAAATATTATGAAAGGTAATCAAGTAAATTCAGGAAATGGTGTTATAACCCTCATTGATCCACCCCTTTCCCCGTGTTAATTTGCTATATTATGACTGTTCTGTGCAACTATAGCTTGGGTTTAGACAGTTTCTCTTGATTCCTAAACATTAGTAATTTTGATTAAAATCGTTTTCGCAAAAGAATAGTTCGTTTATCGTTAAATATCCAGAGCACTAACACTAGTAATACGATTCATGTTAATTTAAGACATTTATAATACAACTTAACAAAATAAAAACATTAACAACAACACAACAACAACAAAAATAAACCCCATAAACTAAAATAACACGAAAAGTTATCATGTAAATTCAGCAAATAACGCGATTTGCACCATTCAACCCCTCCCTTCTGTGTTGATAAACTATATGGTAAGTGGTGATTGTTCTGGCCACCATAGCCATGGTACCTCGTGGTAATTATAGCGATTAAAATCTACAAATAACGCGAAGGTCTTTACTCAAATAGGTGGAAAATGGATTGGAAATGGTTCGTGACAGGATTCGCCGACTCTTTTTGCCAGAAAATTAGATCCATGAAGAACTTTTGGTCGCTACAGGAAGAAAAATTCATTGAGAGGTACAAATGTTTCTGACCCAAGTTGTTCCAATTTTTAACTCGCCAGGGGTAAACTGTTAAGACATTTTCAGGAGCGCAAAATGTAGCCTTTAGAGAGAATAAGTATTTGACTTTAGTCACCCTATTTTTACCAAACAGTCATCTAATTTAGAACTTGGTCAGGATAAACATATGAAATTTGAACCAAACATGTAGTCTCTACAGTGCACACACGATAAGACAAGACGAACACCATACACTGCAAGAAAACAAAAGCTTACTTTTGTACTTTGATCTCAAATTATCTATAAAAAATACTAACATACTTCTTGTTTAGTTTTTCAAACAAGAATCGACAGCTAAAGCAAAAAGTATGATAATAGTAATAATAATAAATAAATAAGAGGGCCATTGATCCTATAGCGCTCAACTGTTTCGATGACTGAAGAAGCAAGCAAATCACCGGTGACCTAATTTCGACCAGAAGTCACCTGTTAACAAAATAGTGAATAGGAAATCAGAAACGAAAATGCACTCTTACAAGATTTCAGGATTTTGTGCCGCAAATAAATATTATTATACATAGTAAGAAACCTTAAAAAAGAATTGGGTTTATTAACTAGATAGTGAATTAAAACACCTAGCATCAAACCCTAGTCAGACATACTGACCAGATATGAAGACATTCGACCCAAATATTTGGCCTCTAGAGATCTTACATTTAACTGGTGACCATTACCTCTTATGAACAAATATAAATTCTGTACAGGAATTCATAGACACAACATTCTGAACTCATATCAAGACAACAATGCCAAAGATATATGGCCACTACAATGTTTTTCTAAGATTTGTCCTCGTGATCTAGTTTTTTACCCATATGACCAATATAAAATCTAAAAGAAATTTTATTGGAAAAAAAATATATCAAAACATTTGAGGCAAACATGTGGCCTTTACATTGCACAAATGGTTTTCCTAATATCTAACCAAGTGATCTAGTTTTTTACCCCAAGTGACCCAATATCAAACTTGACAGGGGTCATTATGATCAAAATCAAGATCTGAGTTGACAATGTGGCTTCTAGAGAGCAAAAACGTTTTTCTCAGATTTACTTCCTGATATAGTTTTTGACCCAATGTGACCCAATCTGTAACCTGACCAAGATTTCATGGAAACAAATATTCTGACCGAATACATATATTAAAAGTTTTGAGCCAAGCAATGTGGCCTCTAGAGAACACACAAGATGATGACGGACGCAAACGCAGCTAGATCACAAAAGCTCGCTTTTAGCACGCTGTGCTCAGGAGAACTGAAAAGATATATACACAGAAAGAGAATGACGTGAAATTAATATGCAATTACCTGTAATAAAAAGGCATGCTAAAATTTAGCGAACTGAAATGCAGGGACAAATATGGTTGATAATCATTCCATAGATGATCGTAGACTTTGGCGTCCCATGCGTGTGATACATTCACAATTATTATTTAAAAAGAAAGATTTAAACACTATAAATGACATGGGGTGTACATTTATCCCTATTTCCTAAAAGAAAATGCATAAATCACATTATAAATAAGTCTGCAACGTAGCAAAACATTGTCGAAAATACAAATGTCAGTGGCGTCCCAAAACAATCTCACAAAGACCCCGCTCGGCAGTAACATTCACGTATATTAGGCAGTTACATTTGAAATGAGGATTTCATGCATAGGTGGTGGAATTTAGCATTGTAAATAATAATCCTTATAAATAGACACTCTGCTTTTGGAGAATTATGAAAAGGAGGATGAATTATAACCTTTTCATTTATACATACTTTGGCTCTCTCCTAGCTCTATACATGAACCTGTGGACATTTAAAACACCCATTCGGAATTCACCACTGGGAGTTCGAAATCACGTGAAGGCTTAAATTACATAAATTCTTAGAATTTGAAATGCGTTTTGATTTCTTTCTTAGAGTAATTTTTGTCTTAGATGACTATATCAGATAAGACATATTCAATTTAAATCTAATGCAGCTTGTCCAAAGAAACATTTACAAATGAATACGTGGATTGACTCTTGAAAAAGTAAATCGGAAATATTATTTTTGGCCCAAAACGTTTCCCTTATCGAGCACTACAACAATGCAACTTTACAATCAGAACACGTAACACTTGTTCAAGATGAACAAGACGATAGTTCAAAGCTAGTGGAAAATCTGAACGAATGAAATAAATTACATTGTATTTCAAAGTATGTTACACAACAAATGTTACGTGATACCGTTTCATATGTTTCAAAGTGTGTTACACAACGACAACAACAAATATATATATATCACCGTACGATGGAAACACAGTATACGCGTACCCTAAACCGATCCTGAAGAGATTTTAAGAACTCGGATTCTCTCAATTCTTAACGATAATATTGCACAGTGATTGATTTGCCTGATATCTAAATATTTGTGTATGATTTAATTCTAGTTTCGTCTTTCAAGATTCAAGCGTTTTGATTGGCTTCTTTGTTTTTCTTTTAATACTTCCATGAACAAAATTTTAAGCATGCAACTATTCATAAGCTTGCCCCCAAAATAGATCATTAAAAGTTTCAAAACCAATAAGATCTTTGCATTGCTTTGCTAGATAGAATTAAATTGTAAGATATGATGAGATTATTTCTTTTTTTCCCATTGAGGTAGGAACCTAAAGTTTCATCAAACTAGTGTATGATACCGCTTCGCGTATTCATAAAGTGTGACTACATTTTTCGGTTCATGCAACAATATGAAACTCATCAACTCATCATTTCTAAAGACAGAAAATGACAAACGAAATTATCTATGGACCTAAGTCGCTAGTAACCGATCTATTTTTCGGTGCATGCATGTGGTCTCCGTATACTTACGGTCTTTTACAGAGAGGATAGTTTTTCACTTCACACTGATTATCATCCCACAGCCAATTATTGTCCCTAAATAACGCCAGACAGTGTTGCCCACTCAGGTTATCGGGCTCGCCCGGGGCCCAACGGAAATACTGCAATGGCTCGAGTGTTTTCGGCTCCACAAAGACGCCCTCTTGTAGGAGATCGGTTCCTCCTATCCATACCTGGCTACTTTTTATGGTGTCTGAATTAAAAATAACGTGATTTTACAGAAATCGCCATTCACACGTGCACACAGTGCCAATTGGATTCTTACTTGTGCAGTACAAAACTCTCAAAGTGAAGCACATTTTCAACGGAATATAATGCAACAATCACTAATGGAAACGGCATGATGTCATCTTTCATTGAATTCTTTCGAAATGAATATAGTGCTCAAGCGTTTTATCTCAATACAATCAGGATGTTTAAACCATGAGCTAAATTTTCTGTCACACCCGCCCCGAAAACAACAACCAAACAAACGAGCAATCGTTGTCAATATCATTAAGACCAAGGCTAGAAGAGAAAATAAGAAAAAAAGGAGATAGAGAGAAAACAGCTGTTTGGTGTGCTACACCCAGGTGCTAGAACAGGACATGCAATCAGTTTACCCGGTTTTTTTTTGTTTGTTTTTTTAGATACATGTATCTACACGTTGGTTAGTGCAAATCAAATGAATCCAATAACGGATTTGAATGGTGTGAAGACTCTTAATATGTAACTCTTATGGCAAGTGCTGCCCATAAAGAATTCGATGACGGCTGCCACATTTGAAGAAATCGTCAGAAGCCTAACGTCACAGAATTCATTCAACCTATAATACATACATTAGACTCGATCAGAATACAGTGATATCGGGATTCCTTTGTTGGCTTCTATTTAAAGAGATGGTAGCCAAGTGAAAGAATAGGCGAATCTGGTTTCTTACATGTATTATCTTACTTATTAGATTGTATGTAGCACTTTTTTCTGTCACGCGTCTTCGTATCCCACGATACTACAATTTTACCCAAATCCTTTTAAAACTTTTGTCAAAAAACTGTAAGCAATTTTTTGACAAAAAACTTGTTATTGAATGCAACTATAGTTTGAGAGTTCAGTTCACAAGAAATTTGGAAGTTGACAAACATTGAAAGAATCGGTTTGGCTTCACAGGCTTGATTCTAGTAAAATTCAATATCATTATATGGTAAAGGGTTGAATATTTGACCTTGACTATCAAAGTTATCAATGAAAAAATGTTCCATACAAAAAATGAAGACTCTAACTTAAGTAGTCTTGCAGAAACAATAGACTGATTTATTTTAGAGTAGGATATATACAAAATGTAAAACTACATGGCATTAAGCCCCCTTTTAGCATGGTAAGGCTCATTGGGTCAAAAATTGAAATAAACATTACCTAGAGCATTTAATAAACAACATTTATGTAAAGAAACAAGAAATTTTGGCAATTTGTAAATGAATACCAACAGAAAATCCATGTCATAAGCAATGCACATATAAAATGTGAAGGCTATATCACTTACCATTGGATATTTATGGGAGATGTTAGAGCTAAACTTTCGAAATTATGACCCTGAGAAATGACCTTGACCTTGACAGATGACCATGAAACTAATACCAACAGAAAGGCCATGTCACAAGCAATGCACATGTGAAATATGATGGCTATGTCACTTACCATTGTTAACTTATAGACGATGTTAAAGTTAAGATTTTCTAAATTTTGACCTTGAGGAATGACCTTGATCTTGACAGATGACCTTGAACTTAGTACCAATAGAAAGGTCATGTCATAAGCAAAGCACATGTGAAATGAGAAGGTTATATCATTTACCATTGTAAACTTATGGACAAAGTTGAAGTTAAGATTTTCGAAATTCTGACCTTGACACATGACCTTGACCTTGACTGATGACCAACAAAAAGGCTTTGTCTCAAGCAATGCACATGTGAGATATGAAGACTATATCTGTAACCAATGAAAGGTTATGTCCAATATAAGTTTTTGTAGGACAAAAAGAGAGCTTACGTAAAGCTAATAACATTAATGCCCTATTACCCATGACACGTTTTTTAAACGTAAATTTTCGATAGTTTAAGGTCAAGAGGATCTGATTTGCTGCTCAAATATGAAATTTTATAAAATTCTGATTATTTGAGTAGGAGAAATTGGCATCCCTTTTTCCTTGACGCAGCCTTGAATTGAGAATATTCCGAAAAGGTTCTACGAAGATTATATATGAAGTTTCATCCAATTAGGCCCAGGGCTTCCTGAGATATGACGTCGGACGGACGGACGGTCGGTCGGACGGAAGGACGCGCTCACAAGCCGGCGACTATATGCTCCCCCGAAAACTTTTTCGGGGAGCATTAAAATGAGGTCGTGTCGTAAGCATATACCCTGTCTGTCCTGTCTGCCAAAATCTCTAAAGCACATATAGCATGGTTACACTCGAGTGATGCTTACATAAAGTCTGTCTAGTTGATTAATAATAAAGTGATCCTACCGTGTAATCTATCTAGGTACCCGTCAATAAACGTTTCCTCGTTTTTATCCAGGATCACTGCTAGAGTGGATCCAACATTCTCACAATATTGCTGAAAAGAAACGCTTAGTACGTTTATGTTCAAAAAAGTATACCCTGTCTGAGGAGTTTGTTGTAGGCAACCCTATGTCCTAGAGGCACGATCCTATTATTTTGATTAGTTTACATTTGAATCAAACTGAACTTAATTCAACAGCGTATTCATCAAAATAGTCAAAATACTAATCACTTTGAAGGAGAAGGAACTATTATTTGATGCAGCCCTATATAATAATGTCCTAACTATTTCCATAGTACGCATTTTATGTGATCCGTTATCGAGGAAATCTTGTCTAAATGACGTTATTTTACGTTGGAAGCTTCCAATATTTTGATGCAATGACTACTATGATTATTGCTACAGCCTTCAAAAATAAAGCTTTGGAAAATTCGTGAAAAATGAAAAAATCTTTGTTTCCAGCAATGCCTCAATTATCCGCAATGTCTTCCACTCGACATTATAGATTTAAAAAGCTAATTAGGAATTGTCATCTGCTAGTTTTTTTCTCTTTTTTTTTTTAATTTTGAAAGAATCTTCGCTGTATTTTTCATTTTTGTGTCTGAGATAGGCGGTTTATTCTAAAATCTTAAAATGATCATTCATTCTTTTAGGTACCTCTCCTTGATAACGAATCATATTTCTGAGTGTTTAATTGATTTGTAAACTATAATGTATGAAATTAAAACAAAAGGATTTGCGTATTAATATATCTTCAAAATTGTCAAAACACCATATGTCAAGAAATTGATACAAATGATTATTTGGTTTTTAGAATTGAAAATATTTGTTTCTTTATTCAAATAGTGTGGTATTTTTTTCCTTGTAGTTTTCAGGTACATTACTCGCACCTACGCCACGAAGACAGTTTTAAAAATCAAGTTCAGTTTATTTTGTAGATATTTGCAAATAATTTAATTTTTAGTTTCGTCTATCAAAAACGTGTGTTCTGATTGGTCGAAAAAAATTATTCATAACTCCATGAACAAAATTTTGAGCACGCAGCGATTTTGTATGCCTGCGCAAAATAGTCCCATACAAAAAGTTTACAAAATTTGTAAAGCTTTTGGTTTTTTCGCTAGATGCTATTAAACTATAAGAAATAAAGAGAGTATTGTTTGTTTTCATGGAGGTATGAACCGAAAAACCTAATCACACAATGTATGAATCCGCTTCGCGTATTCATACAGTGTGATTAGGTTTTTCGGTTCATACCTCCATGAAAACAAAAAAATATTCTCTTCATCTCTTAATGAAATAACTACAAAAAAGTGAATATGTCAATCAAAGCCGTTAATCAATTGAAAACATAGAGTGGTTGAGTTCATAAATTTCTATTCCAGATATTTCTATGGTAACGCGTACATAGGGCTCCTAGTCATGCGATCCCGTGTTCGATCCATCGGCCAAGGCGATTATCTTTACCTACATTTGTCTCCCACCAATTTGTGGACAATCGTTATTGGAATGAGTAGCTGAGACCAAGGAAGGGTGAAGTTATAGTACTGGTGTGAGAAATACTAAAGGAATCTATGTTAATGTGCTCCTGGTACCACGATATGACTGAATACTTTTAAAAGCGAGTTGAAATCCACATTCGATCAATTGATTTGTTGATTTTTAAGCATAGAGAAAACTGTTTACTCCTCGAGAACGAATATTTAAAAAGTAACAAACAATTAAGAAGAAACTTATTAAATAAATGATCATGACATTAAGCTTATGTTCTACGTTCCAATGATAATGACGAAAGTGTCTGACCTCCAAAATCTTAGCAATATAACTTAAAATTTTCGAAGAAACGGGAAAATGTCTTATTTCTGATTGAAAATATGAAGAAAAAAAAGGGGATAAATGGTTAGAAATTTGAGTTGGACCTTTCAAGGATATTGATGAAAGCGGCTTACATACTTAATGATATCGCTGGCACTTGAATAGTCTAAAAAGAACAACGAGAGAACTCGTAAATGTATAATGCATTTAAGGAAGTATCCATATTTTTTATGTCATAGATTTCAATTATTCTTTTTCCCTAATGTGTATTGTTTAAATACAATGTTCTGAAAGGTAGTTTGCGAAAACCAAAGATTGTTTATCAAAATAACAGCCTACTTAGACTGTTTGACTATATTAAGAATCCGCCGAGACAGCTGCAATTGCCATTTGAACCGTTTTAGCCATTGAAATCATTCCTCTAGTATAAACTCGCTTAAACCAACGTCACGATGACGTCATCAGGAGTTATATTCGCTCGCCGAATATAAGCTTATATGAATACAGGCACTTACTATACTTTCAATAAACGCATAGTGTGACACACGTTAGGACGTTGGGTGTTTCAATTGTCACTTTGTTTTCTTCTGTTGGGCTAATTCATTTGCAAATCAGGTCATGCGGTGCCATTAACCGAATGTAGTGATTTTTTTAAAAAAAATTGTGATTCCACTGACCATTTGCTAGATAACGTAAAAAAGCCACATTTTACTCATTAGATTACCATGAAGACGATATCTCGTTCGAGCGTACTGACGGACATTCACATTCTTTTTTCTACTTTTCAAAGACATCGATACCTTTCTTTTAAAGCCCTTTTTAGTAAAGTATGTCTTCATTCAGGTAAAATATAATGTACACTTTATTTGAAGTAAGTTTTTGATAAACTTTGAAAACGCGAAAGTTTAAGAAATCGCCCTCGATGGACGTACAGACGAAGCGGCAGCTATATGCTCATCCTTAGGGGTGCATTAAAACAAACAGTTTGGATTACCTCCGCCTCGGCCCAAGAGGATTGCACATGTAGGAGGGTGTAGCACCAGTCACCATTAGACTCGAACCCACCGGGACAGGTACCTAGGACAGGAGAACATAGGGATATAGGACGTCATGAATAAAGATAAGCTACGTGCATACCATTAGGACGGGCCAAGCATAATGCTTCAAAGAAGAGAACGAGTGTGCGTTTTTATACAGTGAGAGGAAAGATTCCGATTTACTTGGTAAGTTTGAAGCGGTGTCCTAAAGAACGATTTTAGTACTTTGAGTGATACAATTCTACGTTGCCAGTGCATTTCGGTTAAGCCAATATGAATCCCCTCTTTTTCGTCAGTCAAAATTCTGAAGATTCTTAATTAAATCGGCATAAAGAGAGCTTGTTTTTTTGTTTGTTTGTTTTTTAAGATAAGAATGCTCAAAAACGCATCTCTGAAATTTCCCTAGCCCACTTAACAGGTTATCTATTGAATACTAGGTTCAAAACAATTGGTTTGACATCTTTGGAGGCCAAAGGTTCTGAGTAAACTCTGTTTCTGCCGTAACCAACATGATAGTAGAGTAAGAGAAATTGACATGCAAAAACATTCTTAAATAACAAAGTGAAGTTAAAACTATATCCTTGAGAAATTATCCGTAGGGACTGAGTAGAGTTAGAGCCCTAATTTTGCGAAAATTTCGTTCAGGAACAACCCTTTGATTGCGAAGATGTTCGTAAAAAACCAAAATTCATTTAGAACCATTTGCTTGCGAACATGTTCGTTGTGAACAAAACTATTAACAATCCTTGTCTTGTGAAGATCTTAAGAAAGAACTACGTGGAGTTAGACTCATTTGCCCGCCAAGATGTTTGTGTGAAATAGAGTAGAGCAATAACCCTTGGACTATGTTGGTCAGGCCCAAAGTAGGTTGAAAACATTGGCCTGTGAAGATAGATGTTCGTAATGAACAAAATTGAATCAGAGCCCCTATCTTTACTATGATGTTCGTAAGGAACATAGTTGAGTAAGAACCCTTGGCTTAAGACGATATTCGTAAGGATCAAAGTTTATTAAGACACTTGGCTTGTGATTATTCATAATGGACACATTTGAGTTAGAAGAACAGGTTAGTGAAGATTATTTTCAAGTTGAACTAAAACGACTGGCTTGCGAAAATACTCGTCATGAACAAGGTTGTTTTACAACTCTTGGCTTACGAAAACATTCATAGGGAACAATTTGATTCAGATGACGTTTCGCTTGCAAAGATGTGCATAAAAAACAGATTTGAGTAAGAACGCCTTGCTATCAAATATTTTCGTACGAAACAAAGTAGAGTGAGAACTCTTCGCATGGGAAGGTTCTCGCGAGGAACAAGATTTCGTGAGAACCACTCAATTGCTAGAATATTCGTTAGGAGCAAAGTTAAGGTTGAACACTTAGTAAAAACCAAGCTGGATTTGATGGCCTGTAATGATATTTTATAATGAACAAAATTGATTAAGAAACCTTGTCTTATGAAGATGTTTGTGAGGACCAAAGAGATTTTTATAACCCTTGCTTGAGAAATGCTCGCAACAGACGAAGAGGGGTTTGAACCCTTGGTTTTCAAAGAGGCTTGAAAGGAATAAAGTGGAGGTAGAACTCTTGGCTTGTGAAGATGAAGAAAATGTGTATGAGTACGTTCGTAGGTCTATGAGTTGATTGGTTTGAGAATGAGTGTGTTCAATTTTTGCTCGGAACTTATCTCTTACATCCATTTATGTATTTCAAAATTATTTTTTACAGTGATCACCTTTAATAAGCGCTAGTGCCATGCGTAAATTACTATTGGATACCCTCACGTTTAAGACCACAGCATTAGCCATGCAACAAGCATTTAAGCGAGTGCATCTATGTCTGACACATTTCTAGTGTTTTTTTTTTTTTTTTGTTGTTGTTGTTTTTTGTTTCAAATATTTACACAAATATCAGAAAGTCCATTTTAGCGTGTCAGGTCACGTCTTTATCCCGATTGCGTCTAGCAGGCAAAGATATCATGATAAGCTTAAGGGTCCTCTTTCCAGTGTCCCTTATCATCAACCAGTCGAAATAATTTAGAGTAATTACTGAACATATCATAAAAATAATCTGATCGTTACTGAACGAATAACAAACAAACCAGTTGCTTAGACTTTCAAAGGTGATTTGTGGATTTTCAACCTGTGTAGACCTTTGTTACAGGTTTACCCGTTCCCACCCAAACTGACTGTTTTTCCCCCGTAGGAAAAAAAGAATTTGAAACCATTGTTGAAAAAGAAGAAATCGCTTGTGACAAGCTTGAGACAAGCAATTTCTTCATTATTCAAAATGTTTTGACAAATAGTTGTTAAAATTTCATAAACTAGAAATTATCGCCCGCCATTGATTTATTTTGCACCAGACTACAATTATGTTGATATGGAAATAGGTTAAAAGGACTTGGGGAAACACTGTATACATTAAGCTACCTGGGCTTCAGCATGGGACGCTCTGACCGGTAACAAGACGTAGCAGTTGTTGTTGTGGCCCGAGTACCCGTCCGGGCAGTCCGTGGCACCGACTATATTGGCATGAATTTGAGAATGAAGTAAATATTTTTGTTTTAATTGAGGTTTATTTTTTTCTTCTGAAAATTGAATAATAAAACAGAAAAAATACCTAGTTTGGATAATGGGCTACTTTGTGCCAAGACAAGAAAGTTCCGCATTCAATTTATTATTGAGGTATGAAAAAGATTGTTTAGCCTTCCGAAATATAAAATGTATGACATAATCGATGTTCCTTACCAGATTTACAGGTAAAGGTCGGCTTCACTTTTATACAGGGCTTTTACTAGTTTTTTGAAAACGAGGAGCCGTTCACCCCTTGGCCATAGAACTGACCAATCGCTGGCGCCGCCAAATGACCCCCTCAGCTCCGCCCATTAACACCGACAAGAAGTTCCGCTTCGATTTTAAACGGCGTTATTTTGCAAAATATGGTCAGTAGCATGAAACAAAAAAGTAAAATAGTTGGTTTGTGACCTAAACGTCGTAACTACAGCTTGAATAAGCTGTAGTTACGACTTTTAAGTCAATATCAACAAAATGGCGGCCAATTGCGGAGTTGATAAACTCAGGTCCGGGCTGAATGAAGTATGTGATTGGTCCGTTGATTCCTTGATTGACGGTCGCGATTGATAAATTCTAGGGGTTAAAACTGATTTAGAAAGGTCAAAACAAAAAGAGAGACTCACGAGCATAAATGTGCCAACAGAACTTTTATTGTGATATAAAGTATGTTAATAATCTGTTTAACCTTAAACAGTACTTAAGTAGCACAATACAGAAGAGGAATAAAAATATGCTTTGACCCTCATAATTTTTTCCAAAGGGAAGTATTCCTGTTCGGGAAATTTCTAGGGGCAATTAGGATATTTAAAGGTTTTGAGGGTAAACACTCTGGTTTAGTAGTCAAACACGAACCCTGTAATACTTTGTTAAACCTTATCCTCACAAATAACTTAAAATCAAATCCAATCAAAATTAAATTCAAATAAACCAACAACGATTCATTTTTCCTACATTGTTTTTAAGTAATAAAATGCTACTTACTATTTAATTCATAAGAACAAAGCAAAATATTTGTAACTTAACTCGTTTTCTTTCAGAAAGTGTCCCTACTGAGGAACGTTAAACTCTTTCTAACGTTGAGATGTAACATTACGGGGCCTTTTGAATTGCTAGCGGAACAAAAAGCAGAATAATTGGTTGGCGACATAAACGGCGTTATTTCATTGGTCGACTGGTAATTTGATTAACAGTCGCGATTTGTCAATTTAATCATTTCCCGCTACTGAACGTCATCTAAGCGGTAACAAAGATACCGATAACGCGAAATGATGCAGTTTGGGAGACAAAATCTGAAAAATGTATATCAATTCTCTCCTCCTCTCCCATCTCTCTCTCTTCCACTTTCTCGCTCTCTATCTCTATCTTTCAAAGAAATGTAAATTGCTTGCAACAAGATTTAAGAAAAACAATCAACTTTAAATTGTCGTCTGCAACGTCTTTGAAATTGAAACAGTTGTTCAGGAGATAGCTGACGGATCGCTGGCACCGCCCACGGAATCTGATTAAAACGCCCAACGCCCACTGAAGTTCAATTTAATGATATATATATTAATCGTTATGTTACAAAATTTATGGTAAGTAACTTGAAAAAAAAAAAATAAAAAAAATAAATGAATAAATAAATAAAATCAAAAATCAAAAAAGGAAAATGGTTCCCACACAATCCTTCCTTTTGACGCCCCTCAAGAACAAAGCTTTGGAAAACATTGGGGATAGTGAAGAAATTGCTTGTATCAAGCAATTTCTTCATTATCCACAATGATTTTTATCTGAAAAGGAGAACAAATTTAAAATTCCATGAACTTTAGATTGTCGTCTGCAGCTTTTTGAATTTGGACCAGTCTAAAGTTTTGTTGTGTGGGAATGGGTTAAACATCGTAAGTTAAGAAGTTTAGTCGAACGGACAATGTCTTTGCGTAATGTCAGTCAATGTTGGAGTCAAAGTTCTACCGGTCTAAATAAATTATTTGATTGGTCGATTGATTCTTTGATTGACAGCCGAGATATGTTAATTAAATATGCAAATACATGCAACGTAATCGTTGTTAAGAAAATATTATTACTTTTTTTGGGTTACAATGATTTAAAACATCATTTATTACTTTACAAGTTGCGTGTAAAATGAGATATATACTTTTCTTTAAGTGAGAAAATATTTGACTAGAATACTAAACATTACCTTGGCAATATATTGCATGCAGTAGAAACAACCATTGGAACACTATTCTAACTGTTGACATTGTCCTGTCTTTCTTATCTATAAACCTTGACTGTGACCTTTACCCTTAGTCCCAAAGATATGCTACATCTGTAATTTAATCTGTTCATTTTGTACTGAATGCACCCATAGCTTTTCGACGCATAAACAATAATCTTGTTCTCAGAATGCCAGGAAATATGACGCAATGGTGTGTACTTAAATGACAGGGGCCGCCGTCATAGCGCAGTTGGTAGCGCGTGGGACTGTCAATCTAGAGGTCCCGGGTTCGATCCCCGACGGCGGCACTCATCCTTTCCGACTAATTGTCTCTCACCAATGGGTCGATAATCGTAGACCTATGTGGGATAGCAGCTGGAGGCTAGGAAAGGATGTAATGGTTGTACTGGAGTGAGAAATACCAGGACTCCATTGTTAGGTGCTCCAGTCGCCGCGATATAACTGAAAGATTGTTGAAAGCGGCGTAAAACCCCATTCAAACAAACAAACTTAAATGACAAAATAACATCATTTATAAAGTGATAATAGATGTAACCAGTCATGCGCAAAGCTAGAGTCACATGAAAATCGGCAACAATGGCATTTCCTTTTTTCATCGGCCGATTACAATAAAATAGTGCCGGGCCTACCTCGGCGATTGCAGGGGTAAATTTTCGACTGGTTTTATTTGTAAAAAAAATGCTGACGACAATTTTAAGTTGATATTATTTTTTTTTTTCGATATTTTGGGTTGAAAATACTTTGGAAAATGAAAAAATGGTTGTTATAAGCAACCTAATTTCAAGAAATATTTTCATTTTTCCCGAGGGGCGTAAAAACTCGGGATCATGTGAAAATGGGTTAAAGATTCTATGCACCAAAAATTAGACATAGAAAAAAATCCTATGAAAGTACATTCTAAGTGTATTGAAAATGGTCCCAATGTCGGATAAAACATGAGTTTTTAAGGTAATTAAATTAAAAGTTAAAGAAATGGCCCAATCGACTTGATATTTTGTGTACTTTTAGCTGATACACGTACAATCATGTTGTTGTTGAAATTGAACATTAACCCATTGTTTGTCTTCACAAAGCATAAGAATTCAAAATCATTATATGCAACGCTAACCCATAAAACGTTTTAAAAGATAAAAGAGAATAATATTAATGTCTTCTTCATAATGCTTATATTACCATTGGAAACTAATAAAGAGAGTGCACAAAGGTAGAAGATCTAGGGAAAAGACATGTGCAAAACCGTAAAAGTACCCTTCTACTGTAAAGTCGTACATTGAACTTGAAAACATATTTTTCGGGGGATTATCTCTCGTAACAGTCTTATCGAATATCGATTCTCAATTATCAGAAGATGGTATTGATTTAGGTTGTAAACCACGACACCAAAGAAGATAATGCACGATTAAAAATGGGGAACATAGAAATCGCTTTGGAGCAGATTCTTATCTACTTTTCCATTTATACTGGCCGCCGTCATATCGAGGTTGGTAATCTTCAATCATGGGGTGTCATGGGTTCGATCCCCGGCGGCGGCACATATCCTTTCCGACATTTGTCTCTCACCAATGGATGGATAATCGTAAACCAACGTAGGATTGCAGTAGGAGGCCTGGATAAGGGTGTAATGGTGGTACTGGTTCGAGATATATCGGGAATCCATTGTTAATCAATTTGTGTACAGTTTTAAAACTAAACAATATGCAAGCATAGAAATATTGATAAAGTTTTCACATAATATTTGAAACTGTTACAACTGAAGCTGTATGCAATTTCGGTGTTGTCACGTACATTATTTTGTGAATTCGCTCCGTCTCGTTTTAGATCTGATCGCCTGTATTTACGTCATAAGATAAGAAAATGGTGCCGCGCCTAATCGATATGTAAAGAATATAGTGAATGCACTTCTATTTTGAGCCTTTTTTCGATGTGAAGGATGCGAAAAATAGGCTGCAACGGAAGCTAATATTTGATATGTATTGTAAAGTTCCTCGATACACACACCTACATGGTAAGTGAAAGTATTCGGCCATAGTTTATTTGTCCGAGAGTTTTTCGAATAATCATGTTAACAAATGAATTCAAAATATACATTAAAATAGCTGTAAAAAATCTTGCTTATACCCTCTCCACAGAATCCTCCCACTTTACAAATGAAGAAACCCCTTCAATCGACACGTTTCATCTCGGTTCAACCCTTTCCCGTTTTCAATTTGTTAGACTAGTCTAATTTGAAAGAAAGTACACATGACAAATAAAAGTGAGTTTTTTTTAAATAACCAACCTACAGGGTAGAAACTATAGTGTGAAAAAATACTTGTTTCAAGCAATTTCTTCTTTTTCCACAATATTTTCTCGAGTATAGAACCATAGGAACGTAAAAACAAGGGATTGTGCAGGAAAGGGTTAAATTACACAATGAGTAAAAAATCCTCTTTTGATTAATTAAACACATTTTAGGTCAAGGTCATTTTATATGTAACAGCGTATAGCAGCAACTTTGGTCAATATCTTGGGAAAAATATTTTTCCCAGTTATTGCAATTTTAGTGTTGCGAAATTTCCCATTTACTCAGAAACGAGTAGATCTAACTACCTGTTATAGAGTAAACATGTGTGTACTTGAACTAATTTCTAAAGAAATGAGTCATTTACTCGTAAATCATGAAACTTTAACAATAAAATTTGAATGTTCTTTGGAATGGCCATGCATATGCAATGTTACACTGCAAAACAGGAGGGTGGTTGAGCCCACGTCCTTGTCGGCTCTAAAATTCGAATGATGATGTCATGATTTCACGACGTCACTAATTACTCCGTCATCAATACTATTTGCCACGTTTTTTCCCTGATACATAATAAAAACCTGTGTTTTTAATATGCAGGATTTCACTAAAGTAATTATTCAAATGTTTTTTTGTTTTGTTTTTTTTATTTTTTTTTTTGAAAGAGAAACTGCGATTGTTTTTGCAGGGTAAAAGGAAGTTTATCTGGCAATCGCTGGATTTCCTCGACCCAGCCTGGATCAACTGTGATAACTGTGATAGCTTTGATATTATTGGCTTTATTAAATCAGAACTTTGAGATTGTTTTTTGTTCTATATTTTATTCACTTTAACCCAAACCCAAATTTTTGTTAAATCAAAACTTTTAGGTTGCTTTTTTTATTCTATATTCTATTTACTTTAACCCAAACCCAACTTATGGTCTTGGGCCCCTATCTTTTCCTGAGAAAATTTTAACAAGATTTGTGTTAAAAATGAATTATGACTTTCTATACGCCTAACTCAAGTTATTTCTTTATGAATTTTCCTTTCATCTGTAATGAAGCCTTTATTGTGTTGGCCTATCTTATCAATTATCTACCCAAATGTATACAAAGGAAGAAAAAAAGATACCTTAAGACTCAGCCATGAACAGATGGTTAGATGACGTCATTTTCCCAGTAAAGATAATGTTATAAGGCTTTGAAAAGGGATTAATTTTAGACAAGTCTAGAGAGTTTCTTAACTCTTAAGAAGTCGAAATTTGATTGTATGTAATAAATAGAATATCATGATATAATAGTGATGCAGGGACATTTCTCATAGTTTTGTCCTATACAGCTCGAAACCGGTACAAGTTTTTTTTTATATATTTAATCACAACTGCAATTAATGTTCCGTATTTGTTACTATTGCAGATTGGGCCTTCATATCATCACAATAAATGCATCAACAAATGAATAAAAGACTCAACAGATACCCTTTTAAAAATCATGTTTAGTTTTTAAGTTGGAATGCACATGTAAAGGATGATATAAAATTCGTTTATAGACTTCTAAACATGCTTTAGTTTGCTTTATATTATTGAAAAATAAGGTAATAATCATCGCAGTAATTTGTTTTTTTGTGATTCGCAGTCCCGTGTTTGGTAATCATGTGATCTCAAGTGACATGTGGTAGTCATGTGACCTTAGATAGGCAATGTTTACAAATATGGCTCAGGTCGCAAATGCATTTTTACAATAATCACGCCGCCCAGTGCTTTAAAACATTCTAGAGCGATGAAGGGGGATCGTAGGCATCAAGCAAACGCGATTATTGTGAGATTTACAGCTTTTACTCAATAAAAATGAAATAGATGCAAAGCGAAAGTAGAAGATTTTGAAAATAAGAATGTTAACAAATCAACTTCCGGTTTCTACTTATTTACTAAATAATTACGCCTTATTATGTCGTTATTTACAAGTTTAAATCAATAATAACACAACAAACCTTTAACAAGTGTCATCTAGCTTTCAGCTTGGTCCTTTTTACTTAAGATGTTTTACGTTTCTAAAGCCGAATAACGAATAAGGAAATCGCGCGACTACGGGGCGCCGAAGATAATTTGATACTATCTCCATCATATTATAGGATTTTTTAGGAAAAGGGCAAAACTACCATGTACAAACAATAACGTTACAATAACGTTAACGTCTTTTTTTTTTTTTTTTTTTTTTTTGTTGAGTTTTACTCACAACGCTTTAAATTTTCTCTTTTCCTAAGTCTAAACCGGTATTTCAAATCGATCACCCGAAACAAGTTTCCGCGCATTTCCACAAATTTCCACGTATACTCATAAGCTTGAAGTGAAAAATCTACGTGAGTTTAGTATGATCGTTACAGAATTGGCCGAGTTGAGGGTCAAATAATCATCGAGGTCATTGATTTCTTACTGTAGAAGCTTATATTCTCTGTTTTCAAGATTCAAAAAGGAGTTCACGTCGTATTACAGTTGATCAAAAGGAGAATGTTATGCTTGAAAATTCTAATTTTGCTGTGTGTGACACGAGCTTATAACCCATTCCAACACGATACTATTTTAGACTAGTCCAAATTCAAAGAAGTAGCAAACGACAATTGTATTTTGATGAAATCTTTAAAATCCTGGTCTTTTTTGGACAGAAAACATTGTGGATAATGAAGAAATTGCTTGTAACTATGTCCACAATGTTTTCCAAAGCTTTCATATTGAGGGTCATTTAAAAGCGTCACTGTCTGGGAATGGGTTAAGCCAATGCTAGTTTTTGATTTCTGTATCTGGATGTATGTTTTTGTGCGTTATTCACGCACATATGTACACGAACGGGAATGCTGGTTTAAGTTTAATGGGGGGAGGCTTACTCGGAAAGTAATAAATGAATTTGAACCGAATTCCACAGTTATGACCCTTTCAGCGCATTCCAACTTCTCAGTACTTTCAGTACTTTGATTATATTTCTTAACCTTGCTGATGATTCTATGACGCAGTAGAATGTGTCGTAAACAGGATTCGTTTTCTCCAACCAGATCAAATCAACGTTTTGTGTTGTAGTTTTGTTACGAAAGCTCCGATTGGCCGAGATATGAGTCACGTCAAATCAGAGGCCTCATAACAAAATTTGACTTTAATGGAAGAGTAAATATTGTAATAACGTAAAAGAACTGAATAGTAAATTAGACACTAGAATACAGACCCAGATGGTTTCTTTAATTGTAAGAATTTAAGGTGTTTGGTTATGCTTTTTATGAAGCCTTTTATTGCTGATGCAGATTTCAGATAAACATATATTTATATTTCAGTTATCAGTCAATCTGTAACATCAAAGTAGATTGGATTAAAGGTTATCTTTGGTAAATTGATTAATTCATAAGATATGAATCTAAAACCATCTATGTACTGTAATCGGTTAACATATTTGTGGCGTAGTCTTTTAACCCATTCCAACTCAACAAAATTTTAGACTGGTCCAAACTGAAAGAAGCTGCAGACGATATTTTCAAGATGGTGGAATTTAAATTTTCTTTGTCTTTTTCGATAGAAAACATTGTGGAAAATGAAGAAATTGCTTGATACAAGCAATTTCTTCATTTTCCACAATGTTTTCCTAAGCTTTTTTCTTGAGGGGCGTAAAAAGGAGGGCTTGAGTGGGAATGGGTTAAATTTATCAAAACAAATTATTTAAATAAAATGATAGTGATTTTCAAATTACAAATCGTTATTATCAAAATTTTAGAAAATATCTTGTTGGACATGGAAATCGTAGGAAAGACGCAAACCTTTTGTTACATGCAAGTTTCCTTTAGCCCAGAATGTTGTAAAAATCACACTCTCTTTGACATGTTATGAAAATTTTATCTTTATCGAAAAAGCACACCATGAACATGGTATCGCCGTTGGGCGTGAAAAATGTTCTAACTACAGCTGGAATAAAACTATAGTTACGACATTTTGCATGCCCAACGACGATTTGTTTTCCTAGTTGTCGGTCAAACAAACTATATATACTCTTGTTTGATGGGGCCTTGGGCATACAAGTCAAGGCACTCATTCGAGTTCTCAGCAAAACTGTTGCAGACTTTTCTTATCAAACTTCCCCTAATATTTACATTTTTCCTTAACCCATTCACAAACAATAAAGTTCTGGACTGGTCCAAATTGAAAGAAATTACAGACGACATTTTTAAGTGTGTGTAATTTGAAAAAATAATTAGTGAATATTGTAGAAAACATTGTTGGAAAAGGAGAAATGGCTTGTGACAAGCCATTTCTCCTTTTCCCATAATGTTTTCCTCGGTAATATACTAGTTCTAGTACAATATTAGTATTATGTTCAAAGGCGTTATTGAGTGGTTATTGGTTATAGAATTAGGACTTGCGTTCGTTTATATCAAGCGGTAAACAACAACGTCTATAATAGGAAGGGTAATTCGATTTACAAACACATTCACATAAAAAAAACAACTTGAATATATATAGGATATTACTCTCTTTAATGGTTTTCTGGTGGATTATTGATATTATTCGATGCATCATCACATGATAATTTCGCCGAAAAACCAGTGTAATTGTCAAAATGATAATTTCAATTCTTAACCCATTACCGGACGGCAAAATTTCAGCCTTGTCCAAACTGCAAGGAGTTGCAGACGATAACTTAAAGTTTATGAAACTTCTGGTTGATTTTTTCAACTTTCGGGCGGGGTAAAAGACATTGTTTAAAACGAAGAAATTGCTTGTCGCAGGCAATTTCTTCATTTTAAACAATGTTTTCCAAGTTGATTTTCTCGAGGGGCGTCCAACAGCGTCATTTTGCGGGAATGGGTTAAAAGATTTATTCTAGCTTTTTGTCATTTCGAGCGACTTACCGTCATCTCAAGCTAACGAGCGAAGGAACATTTAGATAAAGCTTTTCTCGTTAGATAAGTAAAACGTTCGCCGCCCTTGGTACTACAAAATGATTTCCGCCCGTGAAAATTAAGCTTTTGTTGTTCATTCATTGGAAATAAAACGGATCTGACACTGATATAAAACAAACAAAAAACATTAACAACAACAAGAACAACAGCAGCAACAACAACAACAACAAAAACCCCATTCTGTATTGTATGAATATGGGTATGAGTTTACGTAACAGAATGCCAGGTTATAAGTAAAAGTAACGAACACACGTTATTGATTGATTGGTTGAATGGGGTTTAACATCGCTTTTAACAGTATTTCAGTCATATCGCGGCGGCTGGAGCACCTAACAATGGATTCCTGGTATTTCTCACACCAGTACTACCACTACATCCTTTCCTAGCCTTCATCTGCTATCCCACTTAGGTTTACGATTATTCACCCATTATTGAGAGACAAATGTCGGAAAGAATATGTGCCGCCGTCGGGGATCGAACTCATGACATCCCATAATTGAAGCTTAGGGGTCTGACGTGCTACCAACTGCGCTATGACGGCGGCGAACACTAGTAAGCGTCACATTATAATGAAATTACGTCACAAAGGCAAGTAATAAAGAAAGAGGTTTATAAATGATATAGTGATTAACCCGTTCCCACACAATCATTCCTTTCACGTCTCTTTAGAAAAAAAGCTTTGGAATTATTGTGAATAATGAATAAATTTCTTGTATCAAGCAATTTCTTCATTATCCGCACTGTTTTCTGTCCAAAAAAGACGAGCAAACAAAAAATGAATAAAATAAAATTCCATTAATTTGAAATTGTTGTCTGCAGCCTCTTTGAATTTAGACAAGCCTATAATTTTGTTATGTGGAAATGGGTTAAAGGATATGTGTAATTTTACATAAGATGTGGCAGTATTAGTAGTAGAAATATTTGTATTGCTTTTTTTCAAAATAGTGTAATTATTTCGTTACATCTAACTGTATGCACCTCACGAAAACAAAAAAACAGAAAAAAAGCAATAAATCATTTTTTACAGTTCGGAAAAAACAAGAATAATATGGTTCTTATGGTGTATTTTTTGTTTTGTTTTGTTTTGGTTTTTTTAATAAAATATTCGCTCTCATAATTGCCCTCGTCTTAAATCTTCTTCCAATCCAATATACAATGTACGTTGTTTTGAATAGATGCATTTCGGACTGAAGACGCCGATCTAGCGTTTTGTCCGAGCGAAAATGTACATCGCGTGAACAATCTTACAAATTAGAAAATAGAAATTCATTTCGCCAAGCATTGCCAAATATGCGGAAAAAAGAGCCTTATTCAATTGACCAATCGCGGCTGTCAATTAAAAATCAAACGACCAATCAAACCATTTATTCAGCCCGGACCTGAGCTTTCAACTCCAACATTGTCCGCAGTTTTCGTTAACTTTTTTTGTAGGTTTGGCGACTTAAACGTCGTAACTACAGCTTATTCAACCTGTAGTTACGATGTTTAGGTCGTCAACCAGCCATTTTACTTTTTTGTTACATGCTACTGGCCAAAAAGTTTGCAAAATAACGCCGTAAAAATCGAAGCGGAACTTCCTGTTGGAGTTAATGGGCGGGGTATAGGGAGTCAGTGGGCGAAGCCACCGATTGGTAAATTAATATACTTTTGTAAATCATACCAGATGTCGGAAAGGCATAGCTCGGTGAAACAATTTGTCTTTCACAGAATAGGCGATGTTATCCTGTCTTTTAGAAATTGGTACGACAATGAAATGATAAATTTACAATATTATTGCAGATAAGTTTTTACTTTCTTTTATAAAGTCTAAAACAACGGAAGTTTCGATGCTTGTTTCCTTATTGATTTTTATTATCAATTTTGAGTCGCCTGATTGTGAAGGCAATCATGTTCCAATTATTAGCGTGTTCCAAAGCAGTCCCGGTTTATTTTCAATCCTCAATTCTATTTTTCTCAAAGTTCTGTTCATGTGGTGCTTTCTTTTGATCCCTCGAGGGTATTGAAATTAAACTGAAATATGTTTATGTCATATTTTCTGTTTTCTGTTTATGTTTAATATAAAAAAATGTTATTTGTAGCTTTTATGATATCTAGGCCTCTAAGCATTTTCCCGAATTGACGAATCAGTTATGACAAGACCCTAGAGTCACAGTAAGTATAGACGAGAAAGGTTGCGATTTTGATTTGCATTTGTCTTCTTTTTATGTAACAAATTCTATCAGTTATGCATGGCAACCTATTTCAAATTGGACCGCTTAGATGGGACTGAGCGTGATTGAAATTTGAGTTTGTCAGTGGTAGCTTTCATAATGTATTGGCTATGTTACAGGCTTATCTGCCCTTTAAATAACGTTATATTTGAAAAAAATCAATACCAGTATTCAGCTTTAATATTTCTTCTACATTCATAGTGTTGATTAGCCCGCATTAGCATGACATGGGAAATACGATCGATTATCAAAATTAAATGTGGCAGTTCCATGATAGACTTCGTATCTAATTAACCTATGTTAGGATTTCGCGCGAAAAAATGCAATGAATTGTGGGACTGTCATGTGGTGCGTCAATCGGTTGACTTCACGCTCTCATTCGCGCCTCGAAACTATGTCATCGTGACATTACGTGGATTTTCATTCGGTAGCTGTAAATCTGAGTTAAAAATGTCTTAAATGGGTGTGTCAATATAGGTACCTACAACAGTTTTAACGTGACTCATTGATGCGACGAATTTCATGATGTTGGTTGTTGCCCTTGTCACTTTTTTGCCTTAGAATTATGGTCATATGCAAATGAGATGAAACGATGCAGACATCCGAATGTCGTGAACTAATGCCTAACAACAACAACAACAAATACTGTCGATCACCAAAATAGTAAGACAATATCTTGTTTATATCAACAGCGGTGACAACCTTCGTCAGCGAATGTATTACACAATTCACTGAAATGTGTACTTCAAATTGATTATGCGCCGTCATAGCGCAGTTGGTAGCGCGTCGGACTGTCATTCAAAGGGTCCGGGTTCGATCCCCGACGGCGGCAATACTCTTTCCGACATTTGTCTACCACCAATGGGCAGATAATCGTAAGCCTATGTGGGATAGCAGCTGGGGGCTAGGAAAGGGTGAAGTGGTAGTACTGGTGTGAGAAATACCAGGAATCCATTGTTAGGTGCACCAGCCGCCGCGATATAACTGAAAGATTGTTAAAAGCGGCGTTAAACTCCATTCAAACAAATTCAAATTGATTATGGTAAATATAGTTGCTTTAATAGTGTACACAAAATGACTCGCAACAGCGTGGGTCCCTTAACACATGCACCTTTTTTTTCATAACGGCAATTTTAACTGTCGCCATTTTGAAATACTTAACAAACATGATGAAAATAGGCCTAGCAAAATATGTGGTCAATGACTTATGTCATGACGTAGGTCTCTCATCCTTGATTAAAGTAATGCATGACCGTTCGGTGTGCTCGTGCGAATGTTAGAACATTTTATGTCGTAAGCTTTAGAAATACCGAAACCCCCCTTTAAGTTTTTAAGTTATAATCCTTATTCAAATCCACGAGAGAATTTTATACAAACATTGATACAAATAATACTGTTTTTTGTGTGTGTGTTTTTTTTTTTTTTTTTTTTTTTTTTTTTTTTAGGGGGGGGGATTGTGTGTGTGTGTGTGTGTGTGTTTTGTATGTTTGTAGGGTGAACATTAAGACCCTATTTCCCACGAATCTCTCTCATTGAATACTTTTCATGATTGAATCGTACCCTGGAAAATTTTTTATGCGACTGTGCCATCAAGTTTTTAGTCAACTGAAAAGTTTTATCCTCGCTATAACATGTTAGCGAATTTCAGCCATGTACTTTAAACATTTTAATTGGCTTAAGTGATACGACGTCTTTTTATGAAATGTAATTTCACGCTATACTTATTCTTTCTTCCTTTATGAAGCGATCAATTTTGCTTTTCAAATTTCAAGAAATCATTATGTTAGTATATTTCCTTTGCACAGTGCTGTAGGAATCAAGTTAAAGTCATTTTTTTATAATTTAATTTACAGTTTCGTCTATCAAGAAAAAGCGTTCTGATTGGTCAAAAAAATAATTCATACCTCCATGAACAAAATTTTGAGCATACAGCTATTTTGTATGCTTCCACACAAAATATTTCCATACAAAATAGTGACAAAATTTATAAAATGTTTGCTTTGTCTGCTCGGTGTCATTAAATTATAAGAAATGAGAAGAATTTTTTTCATGGAGGCAAAGTCATACAATGCGATTAGTTTTTTCGTTTCATACCTCCAAGAAAACATAATTATTATCTTCATTTCTTAAATGAACTGAAGCCTATTTTATCATATTCCTAGCAGTGAAACCTTGGGATTTCCCAGTGTAATAAATATTGACATACTCATTAGTGATGATATCAACTTTCACGTCTGAATTACGACATGCAGCCTTGACTATATCTCAAATGTCTTGAAACTGAGTCACAGCAATGGACTCTACGATAATATGGACAAATCCAATAATATATTGCTAGTTTACTAGGAAAAGTTTTATGTAGATATCTGTGTGCGCTCTACAGGCTATATCGTGCTAGAGACGATAGAAAACTATGATCAAATATTTACACACACACACACAAAAAAAAAACCCACTAAAGGACCATATTGTTTATAGAAGTTGTGCGAATGAACTCTTCTTTCCTCACTCTTGTGCTTGTAGTTAAGCTTTAGAGATTAGCTGTTCTTTTCCACATACGATACCCTTTTTGTTTTAATGCTTTCTGATAGGTTATCGAGGTTTCTAGATAGTTTATCACCCGATAATTACTATTTCAAAACAACAACAACAACAACAACCAGTGAAATTATTAAAGGGATAAACTCGTTGTTTTGGCTTTTCGTTATCAGGTTACCTTGTAACTCTCACGTGAATGACGCGCCATTGGAAATTTAAAGAAAATGTCATATTTTGTCTGCTTTTGCATTAAAACAATAGAAATTTATTTTTCGAGTAAGATTGGTTTATCTTTTATTTCGTGAATAACTCTACTCAATAAGGTTAAAATCGACCCTACAATGTAACAAGTAATTGTCGTGTTCTATATTCCTAGCTGTTAGATCCTATAATTTGCCAGTGCGTTTGATTTTGATATGATCACTAGTGATGATATCAGCTTTGACTGCGAAAATCGGGAACTACTCTTTGTCAAAGCGATGTGGCATTACTTTCACCTTATTACACGACTAAAGGTTCAAAGTTCACTAAAAAGTGTAATAAAAGGAAAATACCACGTATAATTACACGCATAAGGGAACATTGTAATCACAAGAAAACACAATAATGTGCTTTCAAAAAAACATAATTTGTACCTTTTTATGAAGTGCATCCTTTCCGTAATCTAACCCAACCTACAAAATCTTCCAAATTCTCGAAATTCGACGATACAGTGGTAATAACGATACGTTCTCAGTTCTGTCTCAGTGAACTGATCTTTAACGCTCATGCCAGGAGAATGGGCGATCACAGACTGCATATTATCTTCGATTCTGTCCTTTTGAAGGCTTGAATATCCATCTGATGTAAGAACTCAGATCGACGATATAAAGGTCGTTGCCCTTAGATACATTGAATGTTTCGCCCAAACTATTTTCGTTCCTTACACAACACATACTTTCGCATACCTTAAAATCAGGACATTTTCATCAAAAGTTCCTTAAAAGCACCGTCCACATATCAAAAGAAGTCCAAGATATCGACAAAAAAATTATTGAAATCCAAATTCGTGCCGAGGAAGACGAAATGATATCAAAATATTTAATAAAGAAGGACAATGCTGGAGTCGAGTGATCCCGGCCATGATCCGTCAGTTGACAAGTCGCGTTGGTCTTTCATATAAACAGTCGACTAATGAAACCATTTTTGAGACCAGAAATAGTTTTGAACCCCAACACTGGCTGCCATTTTGTCATCCTTTTTTGTTGGTTTGGCAACTAAAACGCTTATTCACGCTGTTAGTAACGATGTTAAGGTCGCCAACCAACCTTTTTGCTTTTTTGTTACACGCTACATGCCATAAATTTTGCAAAATAACGCTGTTTAAAATCAAAACGGAACTTCCTATTGGAATCAGTGGGCGTTTCTAATACATAATTGAAAAGTCATACCGAGTACGTATCCCTTACACTACGATTAGAGCGTCTGTTATCTGCAGCTTGCGATTATACATTTAATGACGTCATTCGAGCTAATCCAACAAACAGACTAATAAGGCCCAGTGTGACGGTTCTATACATTGAGCACGTAAGAGGACCAAGCAGGGATCTAAGCAGTTTCGTCCCGTATATTGGCTTTTCTCTGTTTCCTGTCACAGAGGGCGACTTAACCCATTCCCACACAATCCCTCTTTTTAACGCCCTTCAAGAAAAAAAAGCTTTGGGAAAAATTGTGCACATAGATGAAATTTCTTGTTTAAAGAAATTTCTTCAATGTCCACAATGTTTACTAACCCAAAGGAAAAGATTTTTTGAAAACCATCAAGGCTAAAATGGCTGCCAGCAACTTCTTTCAATTTTGACCAGTCTATAATTCAGTCAAGAGATAATGGGTTAAATAGCATTTAAGCCATTTTCCTCATATTTCGTTGATTACAGCTGATTGGTGGTTCACATCCCAAAACCTAAGTTTTTTTATCCTAAGACAAATAAGTTTCGTAACGTTGGACCATACGTGTTTCAATCGGGGTAAAGTAACAATAACCTCATTTACACTATAGTCATATTTGTCATTTCGTCTAGCTGGACAACCGTGACAGCACGCAGGTCGAAAGAGGCAGCAAAGGGGCATATTTTTTTTTTTTTTCTTCTTATTCCTCACTAAAACTATGATACAGTTCAAAAGAAATTGCCATATGGGCATTTTGACCAGACTCTATCTGCCTGTATGATAATTTCCCGTCATTATCTGTAGGAAATTCATATAAGGCTATCATTATAGACTTAGCTTTTTACTCTTCCTAGGCGCCTCAATTGACGGTTCACGTCTGTCGATCAAAACACACACACACACATACACACACACACACAGAGAGAAAAATATCGAATATCACATTATTTATATAGACTGGAAGTGAACTTTGAAATCTGACATCGGTTGGCATGTAAAATTAGCATTTTCGTCGGTTTTGCAACTTAAACGTCGTAACTATAGCTAATCAAGCTGTAGTTTAAGCGTTTAGGCCGACCTGTCAATTTAAGTCACTTGCTTATTGACCGAATATACGAATAATTACTTATCAGCATTCAAATTAAGTTCTGGATTTTAAGGAAGCGAGGCTAGTTAGTCCGCCATCTTGGATGGAATTAATAGACGGATGAGATTCCTTAAGGAAAATACATAAATATTGTTTGAATTTCTGTCAGGTGAATATTAATATATCAAAAAGCGGACAATTTTTTTTGAGTTATAATAATCCAAGTACTGAGAGTACTATAAGGTAGCGAAGAATGATTTTGTTTAGAAATCCATTACAAAGCGACGAAATCTTAGACTGCTTCAAATTGAAAAAAAAGTTGCAGACGACATTTTCAAGATGGTGGAATTTAGCAAATATTTGCCGTGTAGTAAAGAAAAAAATGTGGACGTTGAAAAAAGTGCTTGTTGCAAGCAATTTCTTCATTGGCCACAATGTTTTCCACAGCTGTTTTCATAAGATCCACAAAGAGCGGGATTGAATTGGAATGGGTTAAATAACATACTTTTGAAGGAGTTCTCTACAATTTGAATAAAGTTTATTCATGTTGCCATACAAAATAGTGCGCATAGTAAAGACTCTGATCAGACTAAATTTGGGCACGATATGCTCAAGTCAGCCAAAAATACCTAGGAGAGGAACTTTCCATCAGAGTTTGAAATACTCCTGAAATACACTTGACTGGCGAGCTTTTCCTAATCTGGCGATACAAGTATCCGAGAGCAGCGTAGATGAGACAGGTTCACCAGTCTAGAAATACATAAAAACAACTTTTTTTAATTTTCATCACGTAGCATTCAATGGATTTAGAGGTAAAGCCTCCAGTAACAGTTTGCACCAATTGAACTCTGAGAATGACGTCAGAATTTTGTGTCAACTTAAGCTATCGTTTGCTAGCTTAAAACGGCTGGCTTGTAGTCTGATACTAGTCTTTAACACCTCCTACATTATTGTCATTCTAAGATATGGGAGTGCAAAATGTCGTAACTACAGCTTTATTCAAGCTGTAGTTACGACATTTTGCACGCCCAACGACGATATGTTTTGATAAAGAATTTGACCAAGTAACATGTACGTTAGTCAGGAAAACCTACCCTAAATTACACAAAAATTGTTAATGAAAATGAAAAAAAAAAAAGAGTCAATATCTTCACCCTTGTCATGCTGTTCCCGGAATATGTCTGCTTTGACAATGGCTTTGGCAGGTGTATAGACTAAAATCAGCCTGCACAAATGTGCAGTCTGAAGTTAGTCTAATCTACCGGCTTGTTTTTTTTCTGTCGAAGAAATCTTTGAATGCTACGTTGATATATCTATGTCTAAATTTTGAAATATAGTGAAAGGAGGAAAAATATTCAGCAAGACAAGGGTTGATCATTGACCAAGTTTACGATTATGTTGTTGTACATTTACCCATGACTAGACGACGAACCTTTGGACTAGTTAAAATTCAAGTAAGATGCAAACGGCAATTTAAGTTCGGAACATTTTTAAAATTGGGGAATGGGGGTGGGGGTGGGGGGAGTCAGAAATCATAGTAGATAATGAATAGATTGCCTGTCACAGGTAATTTCTTCATTTCCTAAATTGTTTTTCAAAACCATACACTTGAACGTGTAGCAAAAATCAGACAACTGTGACGTCATCAAAACAATTATTTTTTCCAGAGTCATAAAGTTACGTCATTCACGCGGATTTCCCTGAATACCGGATCATATATTTAATAATTTGACAATAAAGTATCAAACTTATATGAAAAGCTCAGAGCGTATCGAAAAGTGCAAAATTTGTTTCTGCTGTGAAATAAGTCTCATAAGATGTACCTACATACAGTTAAGAACATCGTGAAATGCACAATGCCGATTTTTCTAAGGACAGTTAGCGCATAGAAGGGCATAGGCGGTTTGAGCGTGTATTAAATGAAACGGGGGTTTTGAATGAAATTAAAAAAAAAATATGAAATTACCTCCCTTTTAAAATATATGCGGTGTTCTTTGAAGAGGTTTATCCAACTCTAACCAAACAATTCCTACGAATCCGGATCAGAAAATGAAATTGCGGAATGTTTAGAGCGATATGAATGAAACTTCATGTTTTTTATCGATTCACTTGTGTTTTGCATGATGGCAACCACATGTTCAGTGTGTAAGACTTTTTTACACTAGTCATGCTGATTCCGGAATAGTCTTTCTTTGACAACGGCTTTGGTAGGTATATAGACAAACGTACAGTCTGATCTTAGCCTACAGTTCCTGGTTATTGTTGTTGTTGTGAGAGAAATCTTTGAATACAAGATCGATCTAATTTATGTCATTTTTTTAAATAGAGTGAAAAGAGGAAAATATTCAGCAGGATAAGGGTTAAGCTTTAAAACTAACTCTTTGGCCAGTATTACGTAGGCGTAGAAGCAAGGCGGTCTTTATTAGGTGACAAATAGACCAATCGCGGCTGTCAATCAAAAAATAAGTCGACCAATGAACTCATTCATTAAGCTGGAAGTTCAGTTTTAACTCCAACAGTGGCCGCTATTTTGGTGAATAAGTTTTATACGTTTGGCAACTGAAACTTTTAGGTCGCCGACCAACCATTGTACTTTTTTGTATCATGTAACTTGTCATAAATTTTGTAAAATAACGCCATTAGAGATCGAAGCGTAACTTCCTGTTGGAGTCAATGGGCGGAGCCACAGGAGACAGTGGGTGGGATCAGCGATTGGTCAATTATCGGCGTTAGAGTATACAACGTTAAGGTCGCCAATCAACCATTTTAATTTTTTGTTACGTGGTTCTGGCCATAAAGTTCGAAAATAACAAAAAAAAAAAAAAAAAAACAACCGCCATTATATATCGATGTAGAACTTTCTGTCGAAGTAAGTCAGCGGAGTCAGTGGGCGGGGCCAGCGATCCTTCAATTGAGTAAGACGAGTGTCAATTTTATGATAGACTTAACTGTATCTGTAGGTATGCGATGAAACATCGCAATTTCAATCTATTCACGCCGAATATTAAGCAATCTTTTTTTGATGTTCAACAAAGACGTTATTGTTCACTTGTTATCGATGATTTTAAGATGGAAACGCATCGCTGGATTGTTTATCCTTCAGACTCGTACTAACCAATCAAGCAGAGTTTTGATGTAGGAAGATAGGTGTAACTCTTATGAAGATAAATCTAAAGTTTCTGATTAATATTTTCGGCTGTCTACGTCATTAAAAAGAAATATTTCATAAATTAGCTAATATGTTAATGTTTGTAAAGTCAGGTTACTTTCAAAACAGCATAGGCCTTTTTTGACAGGGGCCCACGTTCCTACCATTTTGACTAATGTTCCAGTCGAACAAGTAAAGTAGCTACCACTATGATTTAACCGTTAACCTTTCTTAACGGTAATTTGATACGTAGAATTGATCGAGGGGATCCGATTGCATCTACTATAGTAGGGACGGTAGTACCAACCGAAACCATTAATGTACAGTTCAACCAACCGAGACTGGAAGTGACGATAGCTTGTGTTAACACCAATCAAAATCCTGTAGAAAACATTATTTTAGGTAAACAGTGTACGCACGTGACTTTCAGTCTTGAGTGGTTCTTTTGCACAAAAGAACCACTCAAGAGTGAAAGTCACGTGCATAGACTGTTTCCGTAAATCGATTTTTTTATGCGGGGATTTTATTGGCCAATACATGTAAATATAATTTGTCGTCACCGCCAGTCTCAGTTGGCTGAACTGTACTAAAAGTTTTAAAGGCAAAATCATGACCATACTTTCAGCTGCGGCCGTCAAGTTCGGGTGTACTGCGTTATCTTCCGATAGGTAGCATTTTACAAATACTGTCAATCTTCGGAGAATATGACATGAGCAGACAACGGGGTGTACTGGCGTTTCATCACCTTTACGCGGCCAATATGACTTCATGGATTAAAACACCTTTTCCGTTAATTTCAAAATTATACCATTTGCACCAGGCTCTTCTTACTGAACACCGTTTTGGCCCACGCTAAAAAAATTAATAACGCAAAGGCCGAAAGTACGACGGCGGAAGATAGAGAGTATGCAGTTGATAATGCAAGTGTACCATGTGAATACCTCGAGACTACAATAACGCGAGAGTACAAAAGTACGAAGAGAAAAGAACGTAAGAAAAGGATCGCGATTTCAACATCCGTATACATCGCGATATCACTATGGCAATCTCACACTCTCGCTTTATCAACAGACCTTCGGCCTCGTCAAATATCAAAATTTTCCTCTGCAGTTCAAAGCAAATAAAAGACGTTGTATCTCTGTCATAACATAATAATTTAATTGTTAGTTTCGTCTGTCAAAAACGAGCGTTCTGATTGGTCGAAAAATTTAATTCATACCTCCATGAACACAATTTTGAGCACGCATCCATTTTGTATGCTTCCGCATAAAATAGTTCCATACAGAAAGGTATCAAAATTTGTACAGGTTTTGGTTTTTTCGCAGGATGCTATTAAATTATAAGAAATGAAGAGAAAGTTTTTTGTTTTCATGGAGGTATGAACCGAAAAAAGTAATCACACAATGTATGAATCCGCTTCGCGTATTCATACAGTGTGATTAGTTTTTTCGGTTCATACCTCCATGAAAACAAAAAATATTCTCTTCATCTCTTAAATATCCCCTATTGATACGGTGCGGTTATGAATTTCGAGAGAGAAAATCGACGGCTCAACTCTGTCAATCAAAGAAACTATCGACCAATGAAATCATTCATTTAAAGCGAAAATGAACCTCGTATCAAGCAATTCTGTTAGTCTTTGTGGCTAAACCGTCGTAACTTCATCGCTTTCAATCTGTAGTTACGACCTTTTGTTTGCCAACCAACTATTTTTCGTTACATGCGAAATGACGGTGGTTTGCTATCTTAGTATAATTTCCTGTTGGATATTGGTTGGCGTGGCAAGCAATTCGTCAATTCAAAAGTCATTGGCCACGCCCCCTTGCCTTAAATAAAAAGATCGACTTGGATTTTAAACGGCGTTATTTTGCAGATACATTTTAAAATGTAACAAAAAGACGAAACGGTTGGTTCGCTACCCTTAAACGTCGTAACTACAGATTGAATGAGGTGTTTAAGTCGCCAAGCTTACAAAATAGCTTCGCAGAAATAGTGGCCAATGTTTGAGTTTAATGTCCACTACCGGTTCTAATGAGTGATTTGATTGGTCGATTAATTGTTTGAATGGACCAATCGCGATCATGTCGTGTCAATTTAGCACTAGAAATGTTGAAAAATAACACACCGCATATGTGTTCTTATACCCCATATAGTGAATGACTTTGTTACAGTTTTGGAGCCTATATACATGTAATTGTTTTTTTTTGTTTTGTTTTTTTTTTCCAAAGCTTGAAACACGTGATTCCCTTTAGAAAAGGGCTAACGATAGTGCTCACAAAATGACAGGTTCTCTTTGTAAATGGGTAAACTGAAGAAGACAATCTTTCACCCGTTTCTACAGGACAAAATTTTAGACTGGTCCAAATTCATAGAAAGTGCAGCCTACAATTTTCACTTGAAAAATTGTTTTGTTGTTATTCATTTTTTATTCGTTTATTTTATCTATTTATCTTTTGAGTTTGAAATCATTGTGGATAATGCAGAAATTGCTTGTAGTAAGCAATTTCTTCATTTTCCACAATGCTTTCTAAAGTTTATATCTTTTGGGGGCGTCAAAAATTATTGTGTGGGTTAACGCTAGGTATAGATATAGACAACCATATTTCATAGACAAAGATCAGTCTGCAAGAAATCACGAATGAGCAAATACGAGGCGTTTTGAACAATTTCCAATTTTGAGTCGGTGAATGTTAAGTGAAGACTCTGTTTAGATTATGCATACACAGAGTCTGATCCGAGTCTTTGCTTTGCGCACATTTGAAATATCACGCACGGGTTCAAATGGTATTTGGATAAACATAATACAAGCTTTGTTCGAAAGATAGAATTCGATGATAGAATATAAAACATTAAAACTTCAAACTTATTTAAACGTATAAAACTAACTATCTCTCAATCTTTTAAGTTTTTCGAAATTATTTGAAGAAATCAGATTGTTTTAATGAATTCGAAATTAAAGAAAATACAAGAAAACATATTGTATTATAACGAATTCATTAAAACGCCCGATAAACAAAGCATTCAGTATGGCGGTGTTTGATTGCAGATCTCTTTTTTCAAAGAATTAATGACGATTTTTTGTTTGCATTTTCGTTTATTTATCGTGAGTATCAAAGCGTTTGCCCACATGAGACTGGCTTTGCTAGCAATTGAGTTATCGCTGCTCGCGCCCGTTTACATCTTTGGCCACGCCAATCGACTCCAACAGGAAGCCCCACTTCGATTTTAAAAGCCGTTATTTTGCGAAATTTATTGCAAGAAGCATGTAACAAAAAGGTAGAATAGTTGGTCGGCAATCCAAACGTCGTATCTACAGCTTGAATAAGCTGTAGTTACGACGTTTAAGTCGCCAATCCAACAAAAATATTTCACAAAAATGGCAGCAAATGTTGGAGCTCAAATGTGTATTCCGGGCCGAATGAATAATTTAATTGGTCGATGTATTCCTTGATTGAGAGTCGCGATTTGTCAATTGCCATGGACGTTGTACGATACTTTAGCCTGCCACTTCATAAGCTACCACGTATCGTTGTTGGACGAGCAAAATATCATTAAATACAGCTTGATTTTTTTTATTTTTTTATTTATTTATTTTTTTATTTTTTTTTTTTTTTTGACGTGTATGATTTTGTCTCAGTGGAATGTACATATTTTACTATAAATATCTATAGGTATATAATAAAACCGTGTGTAGGACTCGAATCTCATACATGTACACACTCGCTCCTGCAGCAAGACTGCACATTTACTTACAGCGCCAATTCCGATTTGAAAGGTGTTGCTGTTTTTTGGTTTTTAAAGATGTTGATTTTAAACGGCATTTGAACCATATTTAGAAATTGAAGAATATAAACATAATATAATAATAATAATAATATCATTAATATATAGTATTATTTATTGTAACCTTTTCTATATTCTTTTTTATGCTCGACTCAACTGTGATATGTAAAATTATGTAGTGTCTCACTTCAAATATTGCAGTGCGTAACTGGAGCAGTTTAATCCACAAGAGTATGTATGTTACATAAACCTTTTCCTGTTTTACAAAATTTTAGAACTGTCCAATTAGAAAAGGATTACAGATGACAATTTAAAGTGAACTTTATTGAAAATTTTACTATCCTATAGGGTAAAAAATATTGTAGAAAAAGAAGAAATTGATTATAAAAAACAATTTCTTCTTTTTTCCACAATGTTTTCTCAAGTATAAAAACATGTGGACGTAAAGATCAGGGATTGTACGGGAAAGGGTTAACCCATTTCCATACAGAGGCGCTTTTTGAAGTCTCCTAAGAAGAAGGACATTGGCACAAAACATAATGAAATTTATTGTAATAGGCAATGTCTTTTACGTCCACAATTTTTTCTACCATTAAAGTTGAAGATTTTCTAGAATTTACCTTACTAAAATTTGTTGTCTGCAACTTCTTTCAATTTGGACCAGTCTAAAATTTTGTTGTGTAGTAATGTATCTAGCAAAGTTCAGACCACTTTTAAAATATTTAAACGTTTTACCCATTCCCGCAGAATGACTCTTTTGGACGCCCCTCAAGACAAACAATTGGGAACATCTAATGTTTTCAAATTAGAAAGTTGAAAAAATCTAAATTTCATAAACTTTTAATTGTCGTCTGCTACTCTGTTCAATTCGGTCCAGTCTAAAAAAAAATCCATCTGGTAATGGGTCAATAAAAGACCTATCGAACAAATTTTTAGACGTTTGGGAAGGGGTTAGATATGATCAGAGCACGTTTCAACCAGGAACACATCATCAAGGAGGAATATCCTGAATTCTTCAAATTGATTGTATGAGGTTTATCGCCACTTTCAACAGTATTTCCGTTATGTCATGGCGGCTGGTGTACCTAGACTTGGCTTCCTGTCATTTCTCTCACCAGTAAAACCACAAGATCCGATCCGATCCAACAGGTGTTCATACCACTTAGGGACAAAACTTATCGTTCGCCCATTGGAGAGAAACAAATAATGAATAACGCCCTGGCTAACTTGCCCAAAAGCTTATGCATTTTGGAAAGGGGATTTTGATTAAAGTCGCTTAATAAAGTGGTCGCTAAAGCAAGATTTAATGTACAAAAAATTCAATGGAAGCTGTCAAAATATCGTATTCGTAATATACTTCACCGGGGATAATAGACTGGTACCGTAGTAGACTTTAACAAAGCCGCGATTAACATCGAATCCAGCAGTGGTACCAACCTGAGAGGGGAAACACAAATGTTTACAAACCAAAACCATGACAATAACAACATTGGCGACTGTGTTGGTATACCTCACAGACGGTAAAATGTCACCTAACCTTTTGCTATGTTGTTCTTACTACAGAGCATCTCTCGGTGACTTTTTAAGTGCATTCACTCTAAAAGCTTTAGAACTTTTAGTCATTAATCTGCATTATGCGAATGAAGGTAGAAGTTAAAAAGTGACATATAGTCGCTGTTTGATCATATAAACAATGGCCAATCGCTGACTTCGCTTACCCACTTACTTTGCCAACTCCCGCCCATCGACCCCGACAGGAAATCCCGCTTCGATTTTACACGGCGTTATTTTGAAAAATCAATTGCCAGTAGCATGTAACAAAAATAGTATTGTTGGTTGGCGACCTAACGTCGTAACAACAACTTGAATAAGTCGTAGTTACGACGTTGAAGTCGCCTAACCAATAAAAAAAAAGGTTAACAAAAATGGCGGCCAATGATGGATGGAGATCAAAATGATTTTCTGTTCTAAATGAATGATTTTATTGGTCGATTGGTTATTTGATTGACAGTCGCGATTGGTCAATTTATGTCTATCGATTTCTTATTAGTCGCTCTCGCTATATAGGCTACAGAACTCATTTTATTTAAATCCTACATTATATATCCGTTGACGCAAATGTCGTGGTCACGTGACACATATAGATGTACAAGCTAAAGTGAGTGATCAGGTCAATTTTGTCTTCATAGGAATAGACAAAATTGATCTTTGATCACTCACTGTAACTTCACCGTTCGATTAGAACAATATTATTGAAAACAGGTGTTGCGGTAAAGAATCACTGAAGCGTTATAGAGGTCTCGTTATTAAATTCTAATTGAAAGATGCAGTGGTAGTAAAATAAGATTGCAATAAATGCGATTGTCAATCAAAAACTTGATTGCCCAATCAAATCCTTCATCTTGAGATGTTTCAATTGAGTGGGATTGAGTTAAATAGCCTGCTATTATAGGAGTTGTCTACAATTTGAATAAAGTTAATTCATGTGGCCATTAAAGGCAGTTGCCGAGTTTGCAATGTTCATGAAATAAGAACTACTTTTTATTGCCTAGGCATTCAATGGATTTAGTGGTTAAGCCTCCAGTGGCAGTTTGCACTCATTGAACTCTGAGAAGACCTCAAAATTGTGTCTGTTAACTTAAGCTATCAAAGCTGACGCTTTTGCCAGTACCTCATGGTCTGGCAAAAGGAAGTACCTCATGGTCTCGGAAAAAGTAGTAACCCATGGTCTGGGGAAAAGTAGTAACCCATGGTCTGGGAAAAAGTAGCACCTCATGGTCTGGGAAAAAGCAGTACCCAGTGGTCTGGAAAAAAGTAGCACCTCATGGTCTGGGAAAAGTTGTACCCCATGGTTTGGGAAACAGTAGTACCCCATGGTTTTGGGAAGAGTAATACTCCATGGTCTTGGAAAAAGTAGTACCTCGTGATTTTGGAAAGAGTAGTACCACTTGATGTGTGAAAAAGTAGTACCCCATTAAACCCAATCTATCAATTTTCAAAGCATCATTGCCGGAGAGCAGCTGTATATTTTGAAAATGGGATTTTTTTTTTGAGAACTTGAGATAATACTTACATAGCATAACGCTTTGGTATATAATCACGCTACACCGCGCTTCTTCCTTATATAAATCTAGTAATTGGTCAACCGTTCGGAACGCTATAGTTCGATTCGGTCCGCAGATCTGGTTCAAGAAGTTGTGACTAACTTCGATTACCAAATTGTGGGATTCCAAAATTACTATTTTTTCAGAACTCAGCATACCAGCTGTACACCGCAGATATGATTCGACACGCTACAATACACTTGTGGAGTCCATGATCGAGAGGTAAAGCGACGGCTTTTCGATCAAAAAGTCCCGCGATTGATTCACCGTAGTGGTTATCCGTCTCGGTTCTGCCATTTGCCCACATAAATGGCGCGAGTACTGGAAGCAGAATCGAGATGGATTAATCTAAGTTGGAAGATCTTGTTTCCCAATCGATGTGAAATATAAAGGTTTAAACCTAAAACTACACTATACATAGAAATGTATGTGCAAGAGGACAGAAAGCAGCTTGGACGCTAGTTAGACTGCGATTAGCCGAATTTGGTTTTACGTAACTTTCAGACACATGTACATGTAATTCCGCTGATGGTAGGTGAACCAAGTAAAGGATTCCTGTCAATTTTCACACCAGGACATTTACATTTAAAACATTTAATTTGAATCATAAGCAGCTCAGCTAGCTTAACCCATTAACAGACGGCAAAATTTTAGACTTGTCCAAATTAAAAAGAGTCGCAGACGGCAATTTACAGTTTGTGAAATTCTAGATTCTTTCAACTTTCTGAGTAGATAACATATTTCCCGATTGTTTTTCTTAAGGGGCGTCCAAAAGCGTCACTGTATGCGAATGGATTAATATGCAATCTCACTTATCAAGTTTCCATCGGTGATCCTAGTTTTCATTTTCAATTTTATGATGGTTTAACATTCAGAGATTTATAAAATGATTTCTCTATCTCATGCGATCTTTTAAACAAACTTCGAGCGTTCAAAATCATGCACATGTAAAGGCAACAATCGAGACACGCACAAGAGACAGCCTTGGATCTTTATCAACAAATCAAAATCAAAGTACTGAAAGTCCTATAAGCTAGCAAAGCAAGGTTTTGTTCAGTAATATTTTGTCAGAGAGTATCATGATAAATAGTATCATATGAGTTAACCAATTACAACATAACAAATTCTTAGACTGGCTCAATTGAAAGAGGTGGCAGATGACAATTTCAGGTTTGTGGAATTTAGAAAATCTTTGCCTTGTAAGCCATAGAAAACATGGTGGATATTGAAGAAATTGCTTGTTGCAAGCAATTTCTTCATGGTCCAGGTTGTTTTCCAAAGCTCTTTTCTTGAGATCACACAATACGCTCAAGTGAACTGAAAATACCTAGGCGATGAACTTGCAGACAGAGTTTGCAATATTCCCAATATACATGAGAACTACTTTTTGTAGAGTATGCATTCAGTGGATTAAGCGATTATATCTCCTGTGGCAGTTTCCATTCGTCAAATTTTGTTTGTTAACCTTTAAGTTAGCTATCAAAGCTGACGCTTTGCTAGCTAACAACAGTATCGTAAATGAAAGGAAAAAAATGCTACCTTGGTCTTTAATCACGAAGTTAATGTGCATATAACATTTATGAAGTATTGGACATCTCATCCTCTTACCATAATAATAATTGATTGATTGAATGTGGTTTAACGCCACTTTTAACAGTGTTTCAGTCATATCGCACGGGCTGAAACACCTTACAATGGATTCCTGGTATTTCTCACACCAGCACTATACCACTATATCCCTTCCTAGCCTCCAGCTACTATCCGACTATAGGTTTACGATTATCTACCCGTTGGTGAGAGACAAATGTCGGAAAGGATATGTGCCGCCGCCGGGGATCGTACCCATGACATCCCATGATTGAAGAATAGGAGGTTGACGCACTACCAATCCATGATAATGAAAAATTGATTAAGATTCGTGTAAGGCGCCGTCATGACCCGATTGTTATTGAAACTTTTTAAAACCTAAAATTAAATTTCGTTGGTTGGCGACCTAAACGTCGTAACTATAGCTTGAATAAGTTGTAGTTATGACGTTTGAGTCGCAAAACCAACAAAAATGTTTCATTGGAATGGCGGCGAATATTGAGTTGATATCTCAATCCCGGGCTGAATAAATAATTTGATTGGTCGATTGATTCCTAGATTGTCATCCGCGATTGGCCAATTGTGCTAATGAAGATGACATTAAAGTATGTATGTAATTCCAAAGGGAATGTCCGAATCGGAAGAACTTGCAGTAAGACCCCATCGATTGATCTATATGTTAATTAGTTTTTATAAACGTGCTTTGTTGTTGTTGTTGTTTTACTATTGTATATAAACGGCAATAAAATATGTGTCAACCGATTACCATAATATATAAATCGTAAGTAAACATTTATTCTACAATGAATACAACTATTTTTCTTTTCTTTTTCTTACGGTAATTTATACCTCTGTAACCTGATTGTTTTTGTTTGAATTGGGTTTAATGCCATTTTTTACGGTCATATCGTGGAGGCTGGAGCACCTATCCGTGGATTCATGTTAATCTCTCACACCAGCACTACAGCTACATCCTTTCCGAGCCTCCAGCTGCTCATCCAACTTAGTTTAACGATTATCTACCTATAGGTGGGAGGCAAATATCGGAAAGGATATTTTCCGCTACCGGGGATTGACCTCGAGACCCCGTGATTGAGAGTCTGAAGCGCTACCTACTGCGCTATGGCCACATGTCTCTTTAACCTCAATAGTCGAAATTGCAGTATAGAAATTTGCGATGCATAGTTCGCGGAGGGGGGAGGGGGCTTTTACCTCCAACGAAGAGCTAGTTAATTAAGACATTCTTTATAAGGGCAAACAAATAACAAAATGATTAAATCGGTAATATGAATATTTATAAACGTAAATATGATAGTGAATTAAGCTATCACAAACCCTGACAGGATTCTTAACCAACATAGATAAACGACACATACAAATTTTGAAAGCTCACCCTTTTAGTCAAAGCAATCAATAATATATCTATTTAGTTTCGTCTATCAAAAATGAGTATTCTGATTGGCCGAAAAGAAAATTCATACACCAATGAACAAAAGTTTGAGCTCGCAGCTATGTTGTATGCTCCCACACGAAATAGTTCAACAAAAAGTGTATAAAAATTTGTAAAATCGTTATTTTTTCCGCGTTGTGTAATTACATTATATGAAATGACAGATTTTTTTTGTTTTCATGGAGGTATGAAACGAAAAACTTATAACACTTAGGTATGAATTCGCTTCGTGTATTCATACGGTGTGATTAGTTTTTCGTTTCATACCTCCATGAAAACAACAAACACCCCCGTTATCTCTTAAATGAATGAATAATATAAAAGAGATGCATGTCGAGAAATTCAAACGGGTAATTCGGTCAAGTATGTGATAAAACAAAGCATTAAAACGATTGACATTCATTAATGCAGGAAACCAGAATTATATAAAGTATATAAGCACACTAAATTGGTGAAAAGCGACCAATCATCCCTGTATTTAAGAAGTAAAAGAAGAATTGACCACTCGCTGGCCCCGCCCATTGACTCCTTAGGAACCGCCCACTAACTCAAACAGGGAGTTAAAATTCAATTTTTAACGGCGTTGTTTTGCAACATTTATGGCCAGTAGGATGTAACAAAAGTGTAAATTGTTTTGTTGGTGACATTAACATGGTAACTTCAGCCTGAATAAGCTGTAGTTACGCTACTCAAGTCGCTAAACCATCAAAAAAGATTAACCAAAATGGCGGCTAATGTAGGAGTTTTGAAGAGATTAGATCCGGGCTGAATAAATGATTTGATTGGTTGGTTGATTCCTTTATTGACAACCGCGATTGGTCATTGCGAAGCGAATGGTCAGGATTTGACTGAGAACTTCAATGCATAGCCGGCCCTGAGACTCACTACTTGCATATCGAGACCCTTCAAATGTAAACATCATTGTGAGCCTGTTTAACAGGTTATCCAACCAATTTAGGTTTAACGTGTTGATGTTATATCGAATCGGAAACAAGTTCTTCCAGTGTAGATTAATACCTCTCGATTCTTCATCCCGGAGATTACACGGGCACTCGCGCCGATTATGGGGGCCAACGATCTCCGTACCACATGATCGGATAGCCGACACTCGATCGATCGACCATGGACACAACACGTCAATGACAAGCGAATAAAATATTTTCTCTTACAATTCTTGTTAAGCGTAAGTCAACTACCAAGTATAACGACGGGCGTATCTGTTACTCTGTACGTCATAGGGGCGATAGCTTCGCAGTGAATCGTCATAATAATTTGATTGGTAAATAATTTCAGTATTCACAATTGAAATCAGTTTTGAAGACCAATTCGAGAGTCGGACACTTTCCGATTCAAACAATAATTTAGCTTCCTTTTTTCCTTTTTCTTTGACTGACTGTTTATTTCGTTTTTAAAGATTTTTCATGATTCCTCCTTTTGTTACAGCATTCTGTATGCGTTCAGTTGAAATGCTGCAAGAAATTATCTTAAATAAACATGTATACTTGTAGGTCGAGAAAACACAAAAATGATACGAAAGGAAATGTATTTGTGTTTTTTAATCGGATCACCTTGCAAATTTAGCGCATTTGTACTAATTTTATATGCATCGGCTTGTAATAATTAAATACCGTGGTACAGTTTGTGATACCAAATACACGAGGGTAAGCATTCGGATGCTGTTTTGAAACGTAAGAACTTATCCGTGCGTCACGACAGCGACTGACTCTAGACTTTTTACCCCAATCACAACACACCTTATATGCTAAATCATGTTACGATGGAGATACAATATCTTGCATTTGCTTTAACCCATTCCAACACAAGCCCTCCCTTTTACGCCCCTCAACAAAAGAGCTTTGGAAAACATTGTGGAAAATGAAGAAATTGCTTGTATCAAGCAATTTCTTCATTATCCACAATGTTTTCTATCCAAAAGACAAAAAAAAAAAATAATAAATTCCACCAACTTGAAATAATCGTCTCAGCTTCTTTCAATTTGGACCAGTCTAAAATTTTGTTGAGTTGGAATGGGTTAACCCATTCCCACTTGACAAAATTTTAGACTGGTCCAAATTGAAAGAGGATGCAGACGACAATTTCAAGTTGATGGAATTTTATTTTTTTTTCACCTGTTTGGATAGAAAACATTGTGGATAATGAAGAAATTGCTTGATACAAGCAATTTCTTCATTTTCCACATTGTTTTCCGAAGCGTTTTTCTTGAAGGGCGTAAAAAGGAGGGATTGAGTTGGAACGGTTTAAGCTGCTGAGGAAGATGACGTGTCCGATTCGGTCTGTGTTGAATGTCGGAGTATTTATAGATACATAATAAAAGCGCTTTGCCAGATATTTGTATAAAAAAAATCCCGGATGGCCCCTTTTCATGTGACGTGGCAATTATTTGAAATATGATATCTCTCGATCTTTCAATTTTACCTAACTGATTTAAGAAGTGAAATCGTCTTAATGAAACTTACTTTGTAAATCGATAACAAACGACAGTCTGTGTTTTTTATCTTACCAGGGGCTTGATTTATGATCAATCAGCTGATATATGGGATCTGTCATGAGAAATTCTTGGCGACAAGCTGATCTTAAGATCACAGCGACACTTGGACAATTTTACACAAATTAACCCTTGTCATACTGTATAAATACCCTCACGGAGTTGCATTAAAATCAAAGAGCTGAGAGCGACGATAGTACTCGTTGTTCGATAATCAATATTACATTTGAGAATCAATTTTATAGCATCTCTGACAAGTAAATTCAAGCAGGAAGAGTAGACGAAGATCAGACTGCACTTGAGTGCAGGCTGATCTTTGTCGATACCTCCTACCCAAACCGGAATATTCTGGGTTCAGCATAACAAGGCTTAATAAACATAGTCCAAATAATGATTAATTAGGTCAGTGAGTCTCTTTCAGATTTGATTTCGATCTTATCAACCTTTTAACTTAAGAGTTCGACCCGAACACTTTATATCTACATGTCTTTCGGGTATACATCACGGATTTTTTTTTTTTTTTTTTTTTTTTTTTGAGCAAGAACTAAATCATTTGATAAATCTAATTTATTAAAGCTTCATTCCAATCCTTTGTTTTTTGGAATAACAAACATGGCAATAATACCCCCCCCCCCCTTTTACGGTTAACTTAGCTAACTTATTGATTTTTAATGTTTGTAATAGTTGGGAATATTTTCTCTCTGTCAGTTGTACGTCATTGCTTTATAATAATGTGCTCAATTGGTCACTTTTTTGAAAACATCTTTGAAAATATGTAAAATTCTCAGTTGAAGCCATTTTAATTGTCTATTTATTTCTTTTCTTCAAAATTTCTTGTGTTAAATATTGTGTGCAAAGTTAACTTCAATGCTTGAATAATGTATATCTCCTTATTGCAGTAACACTGTATTTTTGCTTCATAGCTCAAATGTTTTTTTTAGAATTTGCTGTCTGTAATAAATATGATGTTCTGAGAGGCCCACGTAGAAGACTGCCAAACAAAAATGTGTAGCCTCCTTTAATAAAGTCGTTATTATTATTATCATTGCACCGATAATTGCCTTATTTGGAGTTTCGATGACGTATCAATGACGTTATTGGCTACCGCTAGCAATACAACCATGATCGACATCACCCGAAGACTAACGACATCGCCCGTCAAAGTAGGGTATAGGGAATACATATCCCTTTAAATCAAATTACTAGTGAGTTTAGAGGATATACACAAAGAGAGAATATTTATCGTGAAAATAAATAACTGTTGGAAAAACCAGAAAAAATTTTATATCTAATTTTCATGAAAGTCTGTTCAAGAGCCGTTTTAACTGCAGGATAATTAGAATTAGCACAAAATATCTTTTCAACTAACAAAAGCTTGCTTGTGTGTGTGGATGTATGTATGTATGTTCCTCAAAGAGTGTTGATCCTGGTACTGTATCTAAAATGCAGTTAGTTTTAAGGTCAATAAAACCTCTCGGGGAGATCCAAATGATGTTTATCTCCTTGCCCACTTATACCACCGAGTCCCCAGAAAAAGTAGTTCCCTTAAATTATCAACAAGGTTAGTAAATGTTTAAGTAGGCAGGACTTTATTATTCAAGAGATGAAGAGAATGTTTTTTGTTTAAATGCAAAGCAGATTCATACATTGTGTGATTAGGTTTTTTGGTTCTTACCTCCACGAAAACAAAAAAAAAACTCTTCATTTCTTATAATTTAATAGCATCGAGCGAAAAAAACAAAAGCTTTACAAATTTTGATAACTTTTTGAACGGGACTATTTTGTGCAGAAGCATACAAAATCGGTGCGTGCTAAAAATTTGGTCATCGAGTTATGAATAATTTTTTCGACCAATCAGAACGCTCGTAACTACAGCTTGCATAGGAGGAAAAGTGGACGTTTTCTCTTGACAATTATAAAAATCAAAATCTATTTCTCGATTTAGTAAACAGGATAAGAATCACAATAAAACATAGAAACATGAACTTTTCAACGTCTCCGAGAAGTCGAAAAGTCGAAATAAGTGGATTTTTCTGGGTATGACTAATTGTACGATAGACTAAATGTCCATGTGATAAATCGACCGCGTTAACAACAACAACAATAATGTCCTAGTCAAACCGTACTCCGGTTTTTAGCCTAGATCCGATGTACCCTACAGCAATACCATTAAAATTCTACGTTTCCTCTTTTCGCATGGTGTTTTCGAGTCTTGTCGATAGCTAAAAGTCTAAGATCCTGTTCCGCGCCATGGCAGACATATGCTGCACTCTGTTCATGTGTGCTAATGGAATTTTGTTATTCAGTGATGAGGTTTGAAATCAAACACCCCGCGCTGGGCCGTCGAGAATTTCGATGATTGTTGTATACAATGAAAAGTTGGTCGCTTGTGTTACCATTGTCATAGCACGGATTTCAAGGCAAATGAACGCCCTTTAAGATGAACCCAGGTTTGAATCCCAACGAAAAGAGCTATACACTGTTAAAACTGACCCTTTTTACTCTATTTTCGATAATCAAAAAACGGACAGGAGTGTAAGTTTTTTTCACCCTTCAACGCTTTAGGTGGTACTAACGAAGAAACTTTTAGCGATTTTATTTCATATTATGAAAAAAATCTAATAATTTCGACTGTTACACTTTTCGACTCTTCAACTACCCGCGGAGAGGTCGAAAAGTGGAAATATTTTTAAGTTTTAATTTCAATCTTATCCTATGTCCTAGTTCGAAAAGTCATGTTGTTTTTTTCGTCAAGTGAAAAACTACCACTTTTGTACTTTTCAACCCGTAAGTTGATTGTGAAAAGTGGGAGTTATTAGTCCCCCAATTTCCACTTTTCCAGTCAAACGTGAGGTTGAAAAGTCAACAGTTTTTTGACAATTGTCAGGTCAAAAACTTCAATTTTTCGACTTTTTAGGTTAACATTTTTCTCTAGAATAGTGGGAATTAGAAATATCTACTTTTCGAGTTCTTCTTACGTAGAAAAGTGGATGGCGTGAATAGGATTCCGTAGTTTAGATGTTTCAGTGTAGTTTCAGAAGAGAGGTTACGGACGCACAACCACAGCGACGAAAGCACCAGGTAAGCTTAATACCTCGGAAACAGTTTGATATGGTTTTAATTAAATCGCATAAAATCATGCAAACCTTAACTGGACGATCGGTCATACTCAAACAAAGATCTAAATAAGACTCTGAAATATGCATCATAGAGCTTTTGGCCGAATAATTTCCAAAAGCAAACTTGAAATTTTGGAGTAATATACAGATTCAAGGACAAAAACAAAAGAACTCCGCTGGGGTTTATAACAACTCTAGTTACTTAGTAGGTTACGTGTAGTTTTTTATAAAGGAATCCTCGCCTATGACTTATTTTTATCAAGCGTCGGAAAATTGCAACTTGCAAAAGAACATCCCCTGTCTCGTGGGATTTGACTAACTACGCATGTTGGAAACGATAGAGCGTATAGGCAAAGGAAATGTTCGTGGAATGTTCCAAATATACATTTAATCAGTCATATTAAAAGGTTTGAGACTGGACCAACGTACTTGGAAAGTATCGTCGTGAACTCCAATCTTCATTAGAAGCCCGAATGTCAAACCAAAACACGCAAAGATAAGGCGCTTTGTCACTTTGAAGGAACACAAGGCTTCTCCAAAGCTGGCCAGACTTCTTACGGTCTAAATGCTCAATTCTAAACACTAGTCGCTCATTGAAAAATAGCCAGGGTTTTGATTGATATAGGTTATCAAGGCTTTGCAAGTGTGAGACTTAAAAAAAAAGTAAACAGTATACTCGTAAATAAGTATAATACTAGTCCAATAGACTCTCTGAACTAAAACAAAGTATTGACAACTGTTTTACAGTCTTCAATTTTCTTCTGAAGTTGAGTCCTAGACGGTTATAACTGTCTAATGCTTCGTTCTTACTTCAATTGAGAAAAAAGAAAACAAATGACCATATTTTCAAAAGAGCAGTCAATGTTTAAATGCGGGACTCCTACACCTCAAGCAAAGACTCCTTTGACACAGACTGCAAAATCCCTTGGACCCCATTTTATTGGTGACAGGCTAAATCAAAGTACTGAAAGTATTGTAAGCTAGCAAAGCATTGTTTTGTTCAGTAATCTTCTTTGTCAAACGTTATCATACTGAAGAATAGTTGTGGAAAACAATCCGGAAAATGAAGAAATTGCTTGTTACAAGCAATTTCTTCATTTTCCAAATTGTTTCCTACGTAATGAGATAAACAGTTTTGAATTTACAACAATTTGAAATTGTCTGCAACTTTTTAACTACTCTGATCAGAATCATTGTGAACACGATGTGCTCAAGTGAGCTAAAAATACCTAGTAGATGACCTTACAGACAGAGACTGAAATACACAAGAACTACTTTTTATGGCGTAGGCAATCAAGGAATTTAGTGGTTAAGCATCCAGTGAGACTGCTCCGAAAGGGTCGAACCCTTTTGCCCTGAGGCCATTCTACTAGTTTCGGTTTGACGTTTACTTGGCCCAATCTTTATGTTTTTATATTCTACAGTATTTGTCATACGCAATGTCCCTGGGGGGAGGGGGTGCTCTTTTCCTCTGAAGATGCGCATATCTACTATTTCATTTTTAATACTTTTTATAAGCTGCACACATATCAAAGCATATTTGTTCTTGTGATTTCTATCTACTTATTGAAATGTTTATTAGCAAAATTTTATAACAGTCAATGACTTGTTTATCTCCAATTCTTCATCAATAACTTTTGTATCACCCTTAACCCATTCCAACACAAGAAAATTTTAGACTGGTCCAAATTGAAAGAAGCTGCAGACGACAATTTCAAGTTGATGGAATTTTAATTTTTTTTCGTCTTTTGGGATAGAAAACATTGTGGATAATGAAGAAATTGCTTGTTACAAGCAATTTCTTCATTGTCCACAATGTTTTCCAAAGCTTTTTTCTTGTGGGGCGTAAAAAGGAGGGCTTGTGTGGGAATGGGTTAAACTGATTAAAGATTGATTTGAGACCAAGTTTTCACAAACCTCTAAAGGGATGCTTTATATATCTTTCGGCAATTTTTGCTTTTTCATAATTGACTGATCTCTGACCCCGCCCACTAACTCCTTAGGCCCTGCCCATTGACTCCGACAGGAAGCTCAGCTTCGATTTTTTAAGGGGTGCAATTAAGTAAAATGGTTGGTTGGCTACCTAAACGTCGTAACTACAGCTAAAACGAGTTGTAGCTACGATTTCTAAGTCGCTTAACCGACAATTATGATTCACCAAATGGCGGCCAATGTCGGAGTTAAAACTAAACTTTCAGTCTAAATGAATTATTTCATTGGTCGACTGTTATTTGAAAGACAGTCAACAAGTAACTTCTCTTTCTTCAAATTTGTCATCAATTATAAAATCTCGGTGCCGCAAAAACCAGTGATTGAACAGGAAAGGGTTAAACGACTTGTGTCGCAAGTTTGGGCATTGTGTGCACGTCAGTATTTCCCTTGCCAATCAAATGTTCAATTTAGAAACCCATTGGAAAATAAGTAACAAAATTTCCGAACTCATCCGAATGTGTGTACTTAAAGACCTAGTTTAAGGAATGTTGTGTATGTTGGACCCCTACTGATAAGCTAATTGCCTTATCTGTAAATCACACCAGGGGTTTAATCAACTTGTATACCATGGTCAAAATTTGTCAATATTATGCAATAGCTGCACTGATGAGAATCTGATAGAAACCAAAGTAAAGTTACTTTTTAAATTTCATCTCGTCATTTTTTTATGCTTTTAGTATTTTAAATCAACTTCAAATTATTGAATGAAAAGTAACCATGTTGCAGAATGCTATATTGAATGTAATTGAAAGAAATTTAAGTGCATTTCTTTATAATTTAAGGGGTTAAACGGTTTCTTCTCCTGGCCCGAAGAGAAAAAGTGTTGAAATATTGAGACGAAAGGGGAAATCAGAAAAATCAATGTTTTCTCCCCTTTTCTCAACGTTGTCTATCCAAGTTATTCTAGTTGCTATTGTTATCTGTTATGAAAACAATAGCTTAATACTTGTATTTTCACTGTCTGCGGTTTGAAAAAGTCTTAAAAATTAGGACTTATTATTCATTTCACAATTATAACCAAATAATAATCAAAATTTATTTCAAGAGACAAATTAGCGACAAAGAAAGTTCAAATATATGCCACACTTATCCATGAAAATATAGCAGATTTAATTCCTTGTATACTGTATGCAGCTTCCGTATCAGATAAGGTCGTTTAATTCTCAGCGGGTGGTTAATTGTATATCTCATTTGGGGGGGGGGGGGTCAAATAAAGAAGGATTAAAATAGGCATTAATGTAATGAAACTAGGCCTTTAATGTAATGTGATCACCTGATATTTACACAAAGGATTGTGGGGGTCCAGGCGTTTATTGCATACCCACCGAATTTTTCTTATCTTCTCAGATATATTCGTTGCACATCGACAAAATCGGACTCGACAAAGAAAAAATATCCGTATCATTCATTTATTAAACTGATAAGATATGGTAAGATAAAGTCATTTCCCGATAAAAATGCTTTACCCAAAAATAAAGTTGCTATAATTCGAAAAAGGGTTGATCTTAGACAATGTCCTATAGCTTTTTTCTCGTATCTTTTATTGTCGCTGGTATATGATAAATTAGTTGAATACAATATAGTAATGATACAAAACTTTGCGTTGTTTACCCGCTGCGTGTAAATAACGATATTTACTTTCGATCTCGGGAAATATCAAAATTTTCCTACGTGGTTCGAATCCAATTCACGGTTTTGTATCATAACTATAGCATTTTAACCCTTATGAACAAACAGCATCTAAGTGAAATTTGTCCAAACGATCTGACCAAACGTGTCCTTAGCCTATCATCGACTTTTCTAAATACACGAGTTTTTCTCAATTATTTGAATGAGTGTTATGGAATATCGGATTTATTAAAAGAGTCCTGGGTTACGAGTTAAACAAATTTGGTATAATGTGAGCACGACGTCTACATTTTATTTATAATATGACATCTTTTTTGCGATCAATCGATAGAATCCTATACATTATTAATATAAGATATTGCACGAAACGTGTAAAAGCTGTTTGCAAAATGATGCCATTACATGCCTTATGTGGCGTTATTCTCACGGTAACGAAAAGGTGTTATCATATGCTTTAGTTCATTTACATAGTATATCACATATGTAATATCCAAAATATTGAACGTGTTGATTTTACTCAAAAGTCGTAAGTCATATTATATTTTTTTCTCTAAGCACACATGTTTTAATCGTTGAAATGCCAAACGCAGGAATACGTCAGATTTGGTGGAGATTAAAGAAAAATCCCTATGATTTAAACTTATTTTTGGTTTAAGGATATCACGATTTACCACAAAGTAATATCATTATAAAAATGAAATTCACATCCTTAAAGTGACTTTTTTTTTAATTTCGATTTTTAAATGGTTTGCTCTTTCAATTGTGGACCAGAAATAGATGGGCATCCTTTGATACAAATGTATTAGAATAAAATAGCCTTCAGAATATTCCGTTTCGTGATAAGTGTGAAATAAACCCTTTGTATTTAATCAATATTGCATGTGATATTACACTTTTTCGTTCCCTCGAATATGACGTAATAACGCATGTAATGACGTCATTTCACAAGCGGTGCTACTTATTTCAAATTTCATATATCGTTAAATTTAGTAATTCTATCGATTCAACGCAACAAGTAAAGGATATCAAATTCATGTTTGTTATTTACCGAAATTAGTAAATTAGAAAAAAACTAGACAAAGCATTGTTTTTATCTCTTGATAGATTCCTCGTTTAATAATCTCGGAATTTCATGATAACCCATTCGATGTTTTCTTTTTACTCGACACTAATTACAAGTGATGTCAGCATTCCTCGTTATGATGCCATACGATGCAATGATATTCGGTTATTTTCAAGTTACTGAGAGATGCTTAAGGTCTTTTGTGTTCTTGTTCCTTCGAACCCCCCAAAAAAGTCAAATGAAGCATAACTTACCATCAAATCATTTTATATTGCAACATTTTCAGACTGTATTTAATTCAACTTGCCTTATTTAAATTTCAATATACGATTAATCGCAATTTATATGTAATATTTCGCAAACATTTCCCGCTCATATACATTAATGAGTTTTGCGATCATATTTTACGACTACAAGTGAGAAGATGTGCTTAATCGAATTAAATCAAGAAATTAAGACAAGTGATATTGCTTGACAAAACATTTAATGATGACTTGGAACGTGCAAATCTTTGAAAGGTGTATAAACCAGTTCCGTAAATGGAAAGCATATGCTGAAAGACATACCTTTGTACCTCTCATTAGTCTTAGGTAGTGGAAAGATCGATGTTCCCGCCAACTCACCCCGTTGACCCCGCCCTTTGACTGCGACAGGAAGTCCAGCTTCGATATTCAACGGCAGTATTTTGCTGTATATTTGACCAGTAGCATGTAACAAAAAGTAGAATGAATGGTTAGCGACCTAAACGTCGTAATGGCGGAGTTTAAACCTCAATTCCGGACTGAAAGAATAATTTGATTGGCTACTTATGTTGGAGTTCAAGGTTAACTTCCCGTCTAAATGAACAATTTGATTGGTCGATTAATCATTTTATTGACATTCGCGATTGTTATGAGCCACGTGAATGAGAGTGAATTATTCGAATGATATAAATGGAATGTAGAGCGAGAGGCTTTGAACGAAATTGCGTGGGTGGTGGACACGACAAATGAGGCTCCACAGGAAGTTCTACAAAGTGTACGGCAATTAACATTTATTCCCCCACCCCACCCAAACAAATGGTTTGCGACCCCAATTTTGTAACTCCTTGGTAAAGGCGTTAAGGTAAAGTCGCCAAACCAAGGAAAATGCTTCAAGTGAACGTCGGCAACTGTCGTAGTTCGAAGTTCACTTCCGGTCTAAATGAATGAAACGCTTGCTCGATCGATTCTTTGATTTACAGCTGCAATTTGTACATTTCATAATTTGATAATTTAATTGTTAGTTTCGTCTATCAAAAATGAGCGATCTGATTGGTACAAAAATTTAATTCATACCTCCATGAACAAAGTTTTGAGTACGCAGCCATTTTGAATGCTTCCGCACAAAATAGTTCACTACAAAAAGGTATCAAAATTTGTTAAGTTGTTGCATTTTTCGCTCGATGCTATTAAATCATAAGAAATGAAGAGAATATTTTTTTGATTTCCTGGAGGTATGAACCGAAAAACTTATCACACAATGTATGGATCCGCTTCGCGTATTTATACAGTGTGATTAGTTTTTTCGGTTCATACCACCATGAAAACAAAAAATATTCTCTTCATCTCTTAAGTATTTTTTAAAATGTATATTATGTACTTTTAACTGGTTAGTATTAACTGTCTCTCAAAAGATATATCCAAACACTGTACACAAGGGGTGACATACGGCTGACTGATTTTATTGCATACAAATATTATTTTTTTTTATTGTAAAGAGAGATGAAGTAAATAAACAATATTTGCATATGATTCTTACCGCTTTATTGCTAAATGATCAAACCGATTACAGGATGCTTTTTCTTTCCCGTTTTGAAAATTTATAGACTGGTCAAAATTGAAAGAGGTTTCAGAAGACAACGAAAATGCAATTTGAAATGAAATCATGCTATATGGTAGAAAACTTTGTGGAAAAGAAAAAAATACTTGTTACAATCAATTTCTTCTTTTCCACAATGTTTTCTTAAGTATAAAATATACTTGCTTAGACTGACTTACAGGATGTTTTTTTCCCGTTTTGAAAATTTATAGACTGGTCAAAATTGAAAGAGGTTGCAGACGACAATGAATATGCAATTTGAAATGAAATCATGCTATGTGGTAGAACACTTTGTGGGAAATGGAGAAATTGCTTGTTTACAAGCAATTTCTTCTTTTTCCACAATGTTTTCTTATGTATAAAATCACAACAACGTAAAATCCCGGGTTTGTACAGGAACGGGTTAATATATAAGAATTAATCGATTGCGACCATCAATCAAATAATCAACCGACCAATTAAATCATTTCTTTAGACTTGAGTTGAACTTTGAACTCTGACATTGGGTGTCGTTGATATTTATAGCATTTTTGTTGGTTTGGTGACTTGACTTAAACGTTGACAACTGCATATTTAATAAGCTGTGGTGACGACGTTTAGGACGCCAACCTTGATTTGTACTTTTTGTTAAATGATTTTGTTAATTCTCTTAAACCCATTCAGAGATATGAAAAGCAAATATGGACAAGATAAAACTTCTTTGTAACGTTTTGATAACACACATCAAATAGAAAATTTCTTGGTTAAATTTTTCCTTGCCCTGCAAAGTTTGTTCCCGTAAATAAAATCCGCCATATGGAAAAGGTAGTTGTAAAAAATGGAGTCATTTCTCAAAGTTTAAGTAAGGCTTAAAAGATATACTTGAGATGTGAGAAATATTAATGAAAAAAAGGAAGAAATAAAATTCATAATTAATTTCAAATATGCAGTTTGAATTAATTATATTTGCAAATTTTGCAAGAGAGATCAATAAGATTTAATTTTCCCTTTAATGAACTATGCTCAATTCTTTATTAGATACATCCCTGAAAATTAAATTAAATATTTGACTTATAACTTATTACTTTAAAACTGACACATTTAGAATAAGTCAGTCCTTCACTAGACAACAAAATTTTCCTAATCACAACCGATTCTTCTTTTTAATCATTAACTTATGCTGCGTAATTTATGTGTGTTATTCAATTGACCAATCGCTCGCCCCGCCCATATACTTCTTTAGCCACGCCCACTGACTCCAACAGGAAGTGCCACTTCGACTTTAAACGGTGTTATATTGCAAATTTAATGGCCAGTAGCATGTAACAAACAAGTAGATTGATTGGTTGGCGACCTTAACGTCGTAACTACAGTTTGAATAAGCTGTAGATACGACGTTTAAGTCGCCAAAACCAACAAAAATGTTCTACAACAATTCCGAGCTGAATGAATGATTTGATTGGTCGATTGATTCTTTGATTGTCAGCCGCAATTGGTCAATTCCGTGATTGGTTTGTATTGCTTTAGGTAGAAGATCCTCTTAATTTTGCAGAAATCATTTGTTAGTTACTGCTTGTCGTCGAATCGCCTTAATTTAGAGGCATATGATCGGTTCGGTGTGATTGACAATTCTTTTAAATGAAAATACAAATAATTTTATAAGGGGAAGTGATTATGTATCGTTCATTTCAAACAAAACGCTCTCGTTGTTTAAAAGTCTCTGACCATGCTCATCCCATCCGTGGTAACGATATGCAGAATTTATCTATAATTCATCTTGTGTATATTAATAAGAAAGATATCTTTTTGTAATTTGTACTAAATCCCTGACTCTAAGTGCCCATGATAGCATCCCATTAATGAATAGTTCAGACTGTCAATGTCACTATGTTTTTAATTGTATGTCTGTAAACCATGTTTAGGTTTGGTATAATCATTGCCAAAATTATTTTCAGTGCGCTCAAAAAAGATATAGTACTAATTTCTGAAAAAAAAGGATAAGCTAAGGGGGGGTATAGTGTTTTAATAGAATTCTGTATATATTTCGAATATATGGAATTCTTCTATAGATGGACGAGATATTGGAAGTGATCAAAGGTCGATTTCGTCTATTTAGGTATAGATAAATCTGATCTTTTATCACTCAGAATATACAATCAGTACAACAAGTCTAAAGTATGTACTTATCACTATGATATTAATGATAGATTCTCATTACAAGTCTAGGGAATATAATTATCATAACGAGTCAAGTGTCTGTAATTATCGCTATTATTTAATGATAGAATCCTCACTCCTCACTAAAAGTCTGGAGTATACAATAATCACATCGAGTAAAGTGTATGAAATTATCATTATGGTATTAATGATTGAATCCTCACTGCGATTCTAGAGTATACAACCATTGGAACGAGTGTATATAATTATCACTATGATATAAATGATGGAATCCTCACTACAAGTCTAGGGTATACAATAAGTACAACGAGTCAAGTGTATGTAATATCACTATGATTTAATAAACGAATCCTCATTGCAAGTCAAGAGTATACAATCATTACACGGAGTCAAGTTAATATAATTATCACTTTCGTATTAATGATGGAATCCTCACTGCAAGTCTAGAGCATACATTCATTACTTGGAGAAAAAGGATACAATTATCACTTTGGTATTAATGATGGAACCCTCACTGCAAGTCTAGAGCATACAAATATCACAACAAGTCTAGTGTGTAAAATTATCAGTATGATTCTAATGATGGAATCCTCTCTTCAAGTTTAGAGTATACAATTATCACAACGAGACAAGTGTATGAAATTATAATTATGGTATCAATGATTGAATCCTCACTACAATTCTAGAGTATACAACCATTAGAACGAGTAAAGTGTATATAATTAGCACTCTGATTTTAATGAAGGAATCCTCACTGCAAGTCAAGAGCATAAATAAATCATCAAATGGGTCAAGTGTATCTAATTATCACTATTGTTATTTGATTTGTTGCATTTTCTCGGTTTGAAATAGAATGCTAAGATCTATGACCGTGGAAGCGCGTAGGACTCATTAGGGTCCCTGGTTCGATTCCCGGTTGCGACGAATATCTTTAACGAAATTTTCTCCCATTAATAGATGGATAGTCGTAAACTAATATGGGGTGAGCAGCTGGAGGCTCCGAAAGGATGTAGTGGTACTACTGGTGTGAGAAATACCAGAAATCAACGGTTTGGTGCACCAACCGCCGATTTATAACTTAAATACTGTTAAAAATGGCGTTACACCCCATTCAGTCAATCAATCTAAGATCAATGAAAAAGTCAGTAGCACTCTTTTTTCCAGTCGAATAAATCGAAAAAAATTCATATCGTTTGTGTTATACAAAAACCTCGTAATTCCAGCTTATTCCAAGATGTAGTTACGAGGTTTTGGTTGAGCGCCGTCGATAGTTTACGTCTTATCGACAGTTTTTAAGCATTTTGAATCATATCTTTTTTTCTTGTGCTTTTCCATTTTTGTTTTTGATTTAATCTATTCCCACTCAATGACGCTTAAAGACGCCCATGCACAAGAAAAAACTTTGGAAAACATTGCGGAAACGAGTAAATTGCTTTTATACAAGCAATTTCTACATTATGCAATATGTTTTCTACCCCAAAAGTTTTTAAAATATCCAAAATTCCATTACCTACAATTTGTCTTTTGCGGCATTTGTCACTTTGGATCAGTCTATAATCTTATTGTGTGGTATGAGTTAAAAATGAAAATATCACATGCCCTGTGTCCAAATGGCAAAGCACCTTTATGTGTTCGGACTGTAGACTTTAATGGAAAAGGTCGATAAATCTGAATCTGAAACAGAAAAAAATGCAACAGTAGTATTTTTAAAGTTTACTGGGAATTTACCTAACTTTTCAGAAAGTGCGACACAATCTTAAGCCCCTCCTTATAAGTTAACCCCGCCCCCTTATGATCGGTTTAACCTGATTCTGATTTTCCGATTTAAAAGTATACCCAAAACAGTCTTATCCTTTCCTTTCCCATTTCCAAATGAGAAAATTTTAAAAGAATCCATATCAAAAGCTGTTACAATAATTTGATTTTTAGGTCCATCTATCAGAAATGAGTGTTCTGATTGGCCGAAAAAAATATTCATACTTTCATGAACACAATTTTGAGCATGCAGCAATTTTGTATGCTTGCGCAAAAATAGTTCTATAAAAAGGTATCAAAATTTGTGAAACGTTTGCTTTTTTTCGCTTGATGTCATTGAATTATAAGAAATGAAGAGAATATTTTTTTTTTGTTTTCATGGCGGAATGAAACGAAAAAGTAAACTATTCACACTGATGTAAGTTTATTCTTTACTTTAGTCTCTTTGGCGCATTCATACAGCGTGATTAGTTTTTTTCGTCTCATACCTTCATGACACAAAAAAATATTCCCTTAATCTCTTCAGAAAACAGTTTTAAGCTGGTGAATTAAGAAAAATGTTCGCTCTTTAGGTTGAGGGGCATTGAAGAGATTGCTTGTTAAAAGCAAGTTATTCGTTTTCCACGATGTTTTCCAAAGCCTTCATTATTCTTGGGGATGAGCGTCAAAAAGCGGGATTGTGTGGGAGTAGGTTAATACATTCCGACCGAATCTCGCACATATATGACGGAGAAAAAAAACTTTGAAAAACATTGTAGAATTGAAGGAATTGCTTTTAAAACGCAAGATCTCAATTTCCCATAATTAATTCTTCCCTCAGAGTTAAAAACAGAATCAAATTTTGTGAAATTAAAATCGTCGTCTGCAAAACACTGTCAGTTAGGACCAGTCTAAATGTTGTTGTTTGATATTAGGTCTGCATGATTTTGTAAAATGATACATTTATTTAAGAGAAGAAAAAGTAGCATACACTAAAATCAAGTTATTTGATCTTTTCCCTCGAGGTAATAATATTTTAATTTATTTGTAATTTACAACGATATATCGATTGGTTGATTGGTTGCTAGAATGGGGTTTAACGCCATTTTAATAGTATTTCAGTCACGTCGCGGCGGCTGGAGCACCTAACCATGGATACCTGGTATTTCTCACCCAAGTACAACCACTAAATACTTTCCGAGCGTCAAGCTGCTCATCCCAATTAGGTTTATGATTATCTACCCAATGGTGGGATAAGATATTTGCCGCGACCGGGGATCGAATCCTGGAACTCATGAATGAGGGTCCAACGCGCTACCAACTGCTGTATGTTCGCGGACTAAGGAATAAATACAATTTCGTATTACAAATGCGTCTCATTAAGGGGACATTTGACCAACCGCGGCTGTCAATCAATCAGTCGACCAACGAAATCATTCACTTAGACTAGAAATTAAGTTTGAACTCCAACATAGACAGCTATTTTTTGTGAATCATTACCGTTGGTTTGGAGAATTAAACGTTGTAGACACAGCTTATTCAAGCTGTAGTTACGACGTTTACGCCCCAACCAACCATTCCACTCATTTGTAATATGCTACTGGTCATAAATTTCGCAAAATGACGCAGTTAAATAGCGAAGCGGAAGTTCATGTCGGACTCAATGGGCGGGGCCAAAGGAGTCAGTGGGCGGCGCCAGCGATTGGTCAATTATTTGACGACCTGATGTATCGAACTCTTCCTTGGCCGATACTATCCGCATATCGTCAGTGTAATTCTAAAACATCGTAACTTCACCTTGAATCAAGCCGTATTTACGAGGTTTTAGAATAACAAAGACGATATCATTTCGTCAGGACATGCTATTAGGACCTGTGCGGTCAATGATAACAAAACGATTGGTAGTTCGTCAAAGGAAAACATTGTAGGAAGAAAAGTGAACAGTTGGTTTTCCTTTACACGTGAGTTGCTTTTGTCCGCTTGTTTACAACAGATTATAAATAAGTAGTAACATTAAAATATCATTAACAGCAAGATTTTTTTCTTTGCACAAACGGCGTTTGTTGTCGAAAATGTCCTCAGAGAACCTTGTTATTTGGGGGGTGGGGGGCTATTGGAATGATTGATGTGTTGTCCAAAAAATCGCAAAAGATTTTTGCAACAATCTAGTTCTCGCCCGCCGGTTTAAGATGTGATTTTTTAAAAGGGAAATGGACGAGTGTTAAGATAGGTGACGTTATTTCCTTCAGTAATGCCATATACGGTTTGTGGGTGGGGCTTTTTATTCAAATGTACTATTGAGGGGCTTCAAACAAACTGAAAGGGCGTCTTACTAACTAAGAGTTTGATTTGATTTCATAAAATTGTTTCATAAGATTGGAGAATTATCAGCGATATGCATCCTCATTTGGACAGTTGCCAAAAATATGTCATGTCATCGGCCCTTAAATACCCAAGATTCGAACCGGCTTGGGTGGATTTGAAGAAAACTCTCGCACTGATTTGTCATATTTGACAAATATAAGGTAAGATTGTTTTTTTACTCTTATACTCCAATAGATGTATATACTTATCGGTTGTTGTAATAATGGTTAAGTACCACAATTCGAAGAAAAATATTTCTTTTAAAAAAGAATTGCTAGAAAAAATAATAAGGAGAGAGACAGAGAGAGGGGGGAGAGAGAGAGAACGCTCGTTTGTAATAGACAAAACAAAGAATTAAATCATTGATAGTTGAAGAACATTGCGATTTTCAAAAGCCGGGCGAAATCGAAAACAGTTGCAGAAAACCTCAAATTCTTTTGAAAAGAATGGGAATTTTTTCTAGTAATATATGAACCTAAAGAGGATTAATACACAAGTGTAATTAAGATTTTTTTAAGTTCATACCTCAGTGAAAAGAAATAAATACTCTCTTCATTTCTTACAATTTGAGCGCGTGTGTGACATTTCCAACCAGTACACATGTGCGCCAAGTAAAGACTCGGATCAGCCTGTGCATCCGCACAGTCTGATCAGAATATTCACTCTGCGCTCTGTAGATAGATACTGTCCCAAAGCTTCTTTAAACAATTAGCGAGTATTCTAATTGCCCAGAATGGCTGTCCAGGGTTGTCAATGTGTGCGAGTCACGCACCTGCGAAATTGTTGGAAATGTCACGCACAAGCTCATTTAATACTTTCAAGCAAAACAAGCCAAATATTTTACTAATATTGAGTAATATTTCAAGTATCTATTTACTGCGCAGCTAAACAAAGTAGTGGCGTGATCAGGCTTTGCTAATGGAGTTCAGTATGGCAATGGTTAAACTGAATTGATCTTTCAATTGAAAACCGATTATTATTATTCTTATGCAAGAGAGAAGGGAATTTAGAATTAATATGAATTTATATGACGTTTAAGATCTGGATATAACGATACAACATAGTTTTAAACCGGTCCAAAATCCTAAGAAGTTTTAGAAAACAATGCAGAGTATGTCAAAATTTGTCAAAATTTCACAGAATTATTATCTTCGACCTTTGACAGAAAAAAAAATCGAGGAAAATTGTTTGTTTACAAGCAATTTCTATTGTTTTTTGGCTTTTTTTTTTCAAGAATGTTTTCTAAGTGCTAAAATTGTTCTATGTCCCTCATTGACTGGAATTAACCCATTTTCACACAATGACGCTTTTAAACGCCCCTCAACATGAAAGCACTGAAAAACATTCGGAAAAGGAATAAATTGCTTGTTACAGGCAATTTCTTCATTATCCACAATATTCTCTACCCCAAACGACAAAGATTTTAAAGATTTCGTCAACAAGAAATTGTCGTCCGTAGCTTCTTCCAATTTTGACCAGTCTAGAATTTTGTCGTCTGGTAATGGGTTGAATAGTAATGTTTAAACCGTCTGTCTCTACACCTCTTAATCACAAATGAACAAGGATGAAGAAGTGTTTCATCCGTATTTATATTTGATGATATATTTTATGACAGCATTTTTTCCGTTTAATTACCCGTTTACCTTTACTTTGCAGGTAGTTTGAATTATAATGTAATCTGAAAACGCATTTTGTCATTTGTGATGAATAGTTTTTTGTTGTTGTTTTTTTTACGATTGATCCTTACGTTTAAGCATTATTCGCTTTAATGCAACATCACGATTCTTTTGAAATTGTCCCTTTTCAGGGGAATTTTGGGTGACTTGAAATAGAGGCACATACAAACATAGTGAGAAAGGATTAGTTCGTGTCGCAACCAATTCGTCTTCTTTTAACCGTATATTGATATCTTGATGTTAGATAATGTAAATCAGAATGGACAAAAACTTATTTTACGTGGTTGTCAATTAGTTAAATCAAGATATTTTATTAGGAAAATCAAAGTGGGCAAAGACTTAATTTACGGATCGCAATAGTGATTCAATTATATCTACATATTTTACAAGGAAAATCAGAGTGGACAAAGACTTAATTTACGTGGCTGTCATTCAGTTATATTCAGATATTTTACAAGGAAAATCAGAGTGGGCAAAGACTTAATTTACGGATCGCAATAGTGATTCAATTATATCTACATATTTAACAAGGAAAATCAGAGTGGACAAAGACTTAATTTACGTGGCTGTCATTCAGTTATATTCAGATATTTTACAAGGAAAATCAGAGTGGGCAAAGACTTGATTTATGGATCGCGATTTTCAATCAATTATATCAAATCATATACATTTTTATATACTTTTCTGAAATCAGATTCTCATCGTTTGAGACACCTGATTTCGGCTCTCATCATGATCGTCCTCATGGTTTGGATGTTCTGGATCACTTTTAACGGAATCAATCCGAGAGACTGTCTATTAAAAGAATTCACAAAGATTTATATATTTGATTTTTTTATATATATATATATTTATTATCATTACCTTTTGCTTTTCTCTGTTGTTGCTTCTATTTTCTTCGAGTAGAGTGTAAATTTAAAAGAAATATTTATTTTCCTTAAAACCTTTTTACAGGCATTAACTATTCTAAAACACTTTATTCTTAACTCTGAGAATTCGAGTTAAAACGGTCAATGAAAAGTCCGTGGCCTAAGGCACAGTGAAGCTGTTTAACATAAATGCATTTTTTTTTTCAATTTATTCACCTTAAAAACGTACACAAATTTTTCAACGGTGTAGAAGTATGTGGATGCCCTCCCCGTAAAGCGTAGCATCTAGGAACCCAATTAATTCGTCAACAGGTTTTTTGACGTCATCACCATTGCGGTCGATGGTGGTTCTTTTTTTGAGGAATATACTTTAGGTTATAGTCTAGGGTGCTTAATCAGTGGGAAAATTCAACTAGTTTGCAACCACATTCTCGAATAGCAGCCATGGCAGCGAGCTTATGTGCTTGGGCATTGTCCTGATGGAAGAGCACATCTTACAGCACTTTTCCATGTCTTATCGCCTTGATGTTTTCACGTAGCTGACTCATTTGATCAGCATAATACTTCCTAGTTATGGTGTGATCTTTTTTAATATCATCAATGAGCAGCACACTTTTAGCATCCCAGAAAAACCATGTCCATCAACCATCACGTGTTGTTTACTTTGCCTTTCTCGGGGTATCGATCCTGAATGTTTTCATTGTTCTGTCTGTTGTTGATCCTCAGAAACAAATTGTTTGAGAAAAAAAAATCCGAATCCCGCTGGCAAGGTTTTCCGTGGACATGTTGTGCCGAGCTCGTTTCTTGGCAGTAATCAGAAGCTTTTGGACTCATCTTGCAGAAGTTTCTGTCATTTGCAAACGATATTGGACAACTGCGCGGCATCAGCCTGTAACATAGGTACCTACGTACCAGTTTACTTCAGTGTAGTTCGCCAATATGTCATAATCACATATTGGGTCCTATTGTTATAGTCCTATGAGATGACAGTTGATGGCATAACAGGACGGGGGCCATCTTCAAGAGAATATCTGCCGAGTTTAGATTAAGCGACGAATTTCTTTAACGAGTTATTACATATTGAGTTCTATCCTAATGCTACCTACTTGTCCTCGTGAAGTTCCTTTAAGAGAAATGTGTGTAATAACCGTGCGATGAACAGCATTGTCCATTTATTTTTTAAGGAAAGCTACTGTCACTACAAATTGATTAAATAGATAACACCTTTATCTAAACAGACTTCATTTTGTATATTTATAGGAGATCTGTGTCGGTCCATGGAATTTTCAATCGCCCTCGCAATAAAGCCTATAATTCTTACAAATCCCAATGGTATATGGCAAATGAGTAGGTCAGATTTTGAAAAGGTTCGCATATCGAGCAAACATCAAATGTAATTCACAGTATGTTTAACCCATTACCACAAAGGGAAATTTTACACTGGTCCAAATTCAAAGACGATACAGAAGACAAAATCAGTCTGATACAGTTTTGAATATCTCTGTCTTTTGGGGTAGAAAACACGGTAGAAAATGAAGAGGCACTAACGCTTATATTCCGACATGTTGGAGTTACAACTAGTGACAATGATGCCTCGCTCACCGCAAGCGCTGTCCGTAAAAAAGGCGAACTTTTAAACCAATAATATGACAGATAAACAAAAGTTATAAAGCGTTTTCAGGCACCAAATTATTGCATGAAATACTATTTCAAAGCGTATTCAGACTCAAGAGTCATACCTTGTTTCAAACGGAATAAAATTCCCAATATTAATTGCAATATAGCAAAGTCAAGACTGTTTAGTTGCTTATTCATGACTTTTTTGTGAATATCAGGAAGAACGAATTTTGATATTTGCATTTCTTGGTATCTTGGCGTCTATAATTTTTAAATTGATAATCTAATATATTGACCATTCGCGGCTGTCAATCAAGGTATCAATCGGCCAATCAAATCATACATTCATCCCTGAATATAGATATGTAGTAGGATATTGGCCGTCATTTATGTTGTTTTATCGACCTAAACCTCGTAACTACACCTTATTGAAGCTGTAGTTACGACGTTTAAGTCGACAAACAACCCTTTTTTTTCGATTTCTCGTTACATGTTTTGGGCTATGAATTACGCAAAATAACGCCGTTTAAAATCGAAGCGGAACTTCCTGTTGGAGGCAATGGGCGGGGCCAACAGAGTAAGTGGACAGGGCAATCGATTGGTCAACTGGGCGTATACATATCAAGGATCACTGTTTCTTTCAGTTTAAGGTCGATTTATCCTTAATTGAGCGATCAACAAAGGGCATATTTTCAAGGGTGGCGGCCAGATAGATGTTACAAGGAACAACAACAACAACAACATTTTTTTTAAAGCAAAAACATCCGTGAAATATTTAAAAGCACATAATTTTGCATGGTAATTTGTTGACCGTCAACGAGCTAACATGCGAAATTATGCGCTTTAAAATATATATTCTGTATGTTTGGCTTCAACAACATGTTTAGAGTATTAACGACTGCGCTATGGCGGCCAAAAGGTTGTCCAACGAAACAGATGCTCAGAAGCGTGCAATGAACTGAATTACGGATAGTTCTACAACATTTTGGCCGTCAGAGCGCAGTCAGTTACGCCTCAGACTCACAATCTTCAATCATGGGATTTCATTGGTTCGACCCCGGCGGCGGCACATATCCTTTACGACATTTGTCCCTCGCCAATTGGTGATAATGGTAAACCTATGTGGGATAGCAGCTGGAGGCTAAGAACGGATACAATGGTAGTACTGGTGTGAGAAATACCAAAATTCTATTGTTAGGTGCTCTAGACGCCGCGATATAACTGAACTACTGTTAAAAAGCGGCGTTAAGCCCCATTCAATCAACCAATCTTCAACATTTTGATGATTTCACTTTGTGTGTGTGTGCGTGTTTGTTTCCGGTAAAATCGGTGACTAATAATTAACCGATAAATCACGATAACCAACTAGACAGCAATAACGAAAATAACATTATTACAAAGTGCTTTATATACTCAGTTCTAAAAATAAGTGTGCACTTAATTTTATTTATTCATTTTTTTTTTTTTCATTTTTCATATTTCACTAAATATAGTAATAATTGTTATCAAATTGTAGTGTAAAGTTTCAAGAAAATATCCAACTTTTTAGATTTTGACAAAAAGAGAGTTCAGGGTGTTTTACTAAATTTAAGTGGAGATGGTATGAAAATCAAAGTTGCAAAAGTACACACAAACTGTTACACACTGTTAATATCTGTCCAAAATACGGTCTCCTCGCGCGAATGGGTGCTCTGGCATGCCCTAAACGACGCAACACAGTTTGGCGCCAATAACCGTAATGTCTTGCGGTATGAGAGGCCGGTTGGAACCGACTACGAAAGTGCGTAATGGGGATTAACCTATCACCTTGACCAGTGGTTGATCTTGGTCGACCGTGTGTACGCCGATCGGCTACACCACCTGTTTGTTAAAATCGATTTCTTAGACGAATAATTGTGTTTCTGTGACAGACAAACGCTCTATCCACGTATGTTACGCTATCACCACGAGCAAGCATCATCAACGCTTGTATGCACTGATTTTTAGCCTGAGATTGCGTAAGCAATCTTAGGCTAAAGTTACAATGCTAAAAATTCAAACCCATGCAGAGTTTAATGAGAAAAAATAATGTAAAAACATCTACCGCAATCAGGGTGGTCTTCTGTCGCATGAAAAGTAGATCGGATCTGACCATAAATTAATACGCCCGATTGAGGCGAGAAGGACGAAGGCGAGATATGACTCATTGAAAGCTGTCAGCTTGATGTACAGTGCTTTCGTGTGAGTGTTCTGAATTTGGCAAAATTATCAAAACTTGACGAGTGAATGGATAGAAAGAAAGGCGATATAATATATTGGACATTATTAAACATATATAATCATATCATATTGTTAAAAAAAAGATGTTTGTTTCATACCAAAATAATATTATTTATTCTAGAGTAACAATGTGTAAACGGTCCGGTTAGACGAAGTTGCTGTATAAAGCTGATAAACGAATCTGTCGGTTTTACGCACAATTGGAATGTTTTGTTTAACAAATAAACTGGTCATTAATGGGATCATATTAACAGTTTGGTCGTGCTCGGACTTTGTGTCCATATATTTTTACCTCCGAATTCTACCCAAAGCATACCGCTTTGAGAGGTGTACATAATCATGTTAACCTGGTAAACGACCGCCAGCCCTCTCTCGCTCTCTTTATCTGGAGATTATAAAGCGCATATTTACATAACGAAATTGGTCTGTGTGTTAGAATACTCACATCCTACGCAAGAGCCTCCTATGTCGAACCTGGCTACACGCTCCATTCCTCAATCTTTCCCATTCTCTAGCTCTCTCTCGCTAGCTCCACTGGCTGAAAGCCAACGAGCTTTTATCATGATGTGGTGTCCGTCGTCCGTCCGTCCGTCAACTTTTACTTTAAAAATCTTCTTCTCAGAAAGTACTTAACATAATTCAACCAAACTCAACCAAAATTCACAGGCAGGATCCTTGGGTGGCCTTTATCAGATTCCTTCAAACCCTTTTGATCGGGTGAAAAATATTTAACGATATATGCATGTAAATATATCGTTACAATACCTCAAAGGGATGAAAATTATTGCGGGTAGGTTGTGTTCCCTAGGCACAAATTGGCAGATATTCGCATAATCGACTGTAGATTTTGGTAGAAAGTGGCACCCCCGATAATCCGACCATCAAACTTTTTCTGCCCAGATTATATATCTCCTGTATACATATTCCAGGCTTTCAGCGCTTTCAGTGCTTTGATTTCTTAATCTAGGCATATTTAATCTTAAACGAAATTACAGGTAAATGTGTTTTCTCAATAGATATGGCCAATGCTTTAATTCAGAAATTGAATAACATTCCAGCTGCAATGATATTGCGTTATATGAGGTCCATGCGACGTCGCATACTCGCCCGCATCGGCAGCAGAGGTGGCCATACAAGATATTGATTTAACAAGTCCAGTAACCTTAGTTAAAAACAAAATTTAATGTGACCTATGTTTGTGTACTTTTGCAACTTTGTACCATCTCCACTTAAATTTAGAAGAAAGAACTCCATAAGCTCACTTTTTGTCACAATCTGATAATCCAGATGTTTTCTTTACCTTTAACACTACAATTTGATACCAAACATTATTATTTTTAGTGAAATATGAAAAGAGAATTTTATGCACACTAATTTTTGGAACTGAAAATTCATTCCTAAATTTTGTTATGTTTTGTCAAAAGATAACATTAAGACGTTGAGTCCTAAACGTAAATATTAATGTAAGCTGCCACATATTATTCGTGTAAATACGAAATAATTGAGGACCTCAAATAGGACCCTGTGGAACCCCCGATTTAATATCTAACTAGTCTGGTTTATAATAAGATTTAGGGGCGCTCACCTGTGGGATAAACAGCATGATATCGTGTGTTTTTTGTTTCATTAAATGCTGTGAACAACAGGATCAGAATCTTACTACAAGTCTTAATTGTTGCCCGATAAGCTTACAATGATCAACTCTTAATACAAGCCAAGGGTCTACGATTTAACTCAAAGCTATAGTACACGAATGGCTTGGTTTCCTAATCTATCGTTACAATTTTCGAAATATGATAGTACAATCTCGCTCTATGACATCCTTCTAGTTGAACCAAAACCTACGAAATTTTTATGACCAACTAAGTGAAGAAATACATTTGTTTGACAATGTCTGTCTGTCCGTTCGTCCGTTCGTCCATCCGTACGTCAGTTGCTGTAACTATAACTCTAAAACAAATACACCTACAACTTTGAAACTTCATACATTTGTTGCTAATGATACAAAGAAACGATTATTTTTGGTCTAATCGGTCAATTGTCACTCTAATTCATAAGCCATTCATAAGCCATTTGAGAAAGGATCTAGATGCTTAATACAATTGTTATCCATGACCCAAAAGGGTTGCCTATTGTTTTGGGATGGCTTGGTCAACAGTCAGCTGTGCTACTTGACAAAATGCTGGTAGGGGGTATAAGTTTGCTTTTCTAGAATTCTAGGGTTGGTGTTTGGTATTTTGTTTTTAACTGAATGCACCTTCGTGAAACGAATTATTTGAGAAAAAAAATCTTTATTCAACCATTACAGACAAGTGCCTGGTTTAAAGAGAGAATACATCGAATAGAAGGAAGTCATACATCGAACACATCTCACGAAGAAATGAAGATAATAATACTGCTGTTCGTTGTTCTCTTCGCATATCTTTTAAATGCGTCTCCAGGTAAGTGCATGTAGTTTAACCCTTTCCTGGTTAATCCCTGTTTTTTACGTCCCTGCCATTTCATAATTACGAAAACATTGTGGGAAAAGAAGAAATTGCTTTTGACAAGCAATTTCTTCTTTTTCCACAATATTTTCTACCCTACTGAATGTTTTTTTTTTGTTTTTTGTTTTTTTTTTTTCAAATAAAATAAAATTCAAATTTTCGTCTGCAAAACCTTTGAATTTGGATGGGTCTAAAATTTTGCAAAACAGGAAATGGATAATTCATTCAAACAATTGTTTTTGTGGATATCGTCGTTGAGCGAACAAAATGCCAAAAACAGCTTGAATAAAGCTGTATCTACGGCATTTTACTAGCCCAGCTGCCATATGTTTCATGCAATATGTTAAAGTAAGAATAGATATCGCTAACCCCTTCTCTTTCACGTTTATTTTTCTGGGAGTGGTAGATTCATTTTGAAACCTTTTGTTACATCTTTTCTGTCTTATTGACAGAGGAAGGTAATAACTTTTATTTTGGGGCTATATATATACGGAAGTGTCTTCTTTTATTTCCGTTTTTCCAGAAGTAATGTTTTCCTCTGTCCGATGCTTTTCTTATTTCGTCTGCGATAGGAGGTAACGGGAAATGTTTAGCTTGTAAAAGTCTTGAATTGTGCCCCAGCAACCACAATATGACTAAAATATTGTTTAAAGTGAATTTAAACCCCATTTGAATATATATGTACATAAATTCATTTAATTATGGCAATCGTTGACTTTCATCTGAGGTAATAGTGTAATTTCTCCTCGCTTAATTATATGGAGTGCTTAATCGTGTGTGTTTAGGATGACAGTATACAAAAATAGGTCATTTTTTGTGTCTGTTGTTTTGAAGAAAATATCTCTACTAATTATAAGTCCAGTAAAATAACCTGTCTGGGTTAAATTCTATCGTGAAGTCATTATCTTGGTGTAAATTGTTAATTATTTTGCGAAAGACTTAAACAATCTCAGCAAAATTATGATACAATCGCCAAAGTATCTTTTTTCAATTTTTTTTTCTTTCATAATAACTAATTAAAGACAAAAAATTTGTTTGAATTCATCGTACAATTTTCTTCCAGATACCCTAAAAGAAGCGCGGTATATCAGGGAGTAAATGTTATATCGATTGCCTTTTCCTTAACTTGATTATAATCGAACTCTAACACATGAAATTTCTATTTTCTGAAATTATTCGGATGCCTTTTAAAATGGGTTCCTTTAATAACCGTTTGTGTATTTGGTTCGGATATTTTTGTAGTCAGAATTCTATCCCTTTGAGACCTTGTGCATCTGCAATATGTATAACGTAAACTGATACCAATATTGCGTTTCGATATGGGGTTAAAAGTAATTGCCAACTCCTTAATAATAGAATTGTCCGGGATACTCATTTTATTAACTACCTTGGCTATTTCAAATATGCCCTTCAGGTGATCTCAAAATTCTACCAAGCATAGAGAAAGATTACTTGATTTCCATGCGTAGAAAGACTGTTAAACCTTGTCATGCTGAACCGGAAGTATGAACAAAGATCAGACTGCACTTCAGTTGCCATCAGCCCTTTGATTCAAATACATTTCTGAAAAAGGGTTTTATTCAGTGTGAAAAGGATTGAAACTTGGATTGAAATGATGCATATTTAGGGTTAGGGATTTACCCTCGAGCAGGTAGAGAGAAAGGAGATATTCGTAGTGTGGAACATGGGACTGTTTAATTAGGGCAGAATAAAAATTTAACTGTATTCGTTTCTGTGATATTTGGGCGTATGAAAATTATTTCATCCAGAATATGTGGCGAGCCCGACTCAAGGTGTCACGTCTCTACTAGAAACAAAGTATAGAAATAGTTTTAGAAGTGTATCAAGTGAGTTAATTAATGAATGAGCTAACGAATAGATCCCGCGATAATCGACCTAAATGTTAAATCTTCTAGTTCTATTTGCGAATGTATTTTCAGAATGTTTCTCGTTATTCAATTTGGATATATGCATTTTTTCAAAACCGTAGAGCAACTTTTGTTTGAACTCAAAGTTTGTCGGGTAATCAATTTTGAGACTTGTGATTTGTGCATTTGGCAATCTTGGAAGTTCTTTTACAATTCAAAATGTAATTTCGGTGCCTTCATTCTAGAGTTTTTGTAAAACCGTCCACCAGCTCATGTCGGACGGCTTGCGTCATAGCGAAATCTTGAATGGCTTCCGGAACGCCGAATTTTCTTACCTTTTTTTTTTTTATTGTTTTTTATGTATATCTGAGAAAAACGTGGCTGCCCTGCATGGAATTTTTCATTCACGAATTCTTTAATATTTCCATATACTTTCAGTACCAGATCCGGACGAAGATTGCCCCACTAAGAATTGTCGACGTGAGTATTAATATATGTAGTACGTCGGTTTGCGTGCAAAATATCGTAACTACAGCTTTAATAGATATTTCAAACAATTGATCATTTCGCACATCGAGCAGCTTGGTCAGCCACTGAGCACATCTAGAATATCTGCTGATCGCCTAAAAAGTCTTAAGGTCAGTGTCTATCTATAGAGCGCCTATTGAAGATTGCGCGGATGCTGGAGAGGCTGGCCTGAGTCTTGACTTCCCGCGCATGCGCAGTTGTAATTTGCATGCGATTTAATTTATTACAAAACAACAACATTCTAGACAGACCCAAGTTCAAAGAAAACCACTGTCTTTTCGGGTAGAAAACATTGTGGATAATAGGAAATTGCTTGTCACAAGCAATTTCTCCTGTTTCCACATTATCTTCCGAAGTAATCATCTTGTGGGGCGTAAAAGAGCGTGATTATTTGGGAATGGGTTAAATAGAGACCAGGTGCCGTCTTCAGTGATACGGTCCAGCTGAGTTTGCGTCAAAATGGCTAAATAAACGAAATAGGACTGAATCTAGATAATAGAATACCGTAAATGTATAATGTGATCCTGTCCCTTTTTAGGTAGAAAAATTATTATTTCAGTTCCTGATACACTACTATGTATTATTATTAAAATATATTATATTTCAGCCTACTACGACAAATGTCCCGGGGGTATCTATGATATTCTACCATCAAGTCAGGGATGTTACTTCTATCTGGATTGCCGAGGAATAGAGGCTCACATGCCATGTCCGCCTGGAACGGCTTTTGACAAGAAACTGCTTGAAGATTATGCACATCCTTGTTCTCCCTCAGTGCAATGCTATGACAGTAAGTAAATATTAAACAAAATAATTCAATTTCAAGTTCCGTCTATCTCGAACGGGCGCTCTGACTGGTGGAAAAAAAAAATGTTCATAACTCAATGAACAAAAATTTGAGCACGCAGCGATTTCGTATACTTCCTCACAAAATAGTCCCATAAAAATGGTACCAAAATTTGTAAAGTTTTTGCTTTTTTCGCTCAATGCTATTAAATTATAAGAAATTAAGAGAACATTTTTTGTTTTCGTGGAGGTATGAACCGAAAAACCTAATCACACTGTATGAATACTCGAAGCGGATTCATAAATTAGTGTGATTAACTTTTTCGGTTCATACCTCCCTGAAAACAAAAAATATTCACTTCATCTCTGAAGTGATATTCAAACCACAGACACTTTGGCTTCAAAGCCTTATCAAATCGCCACATTCACGTACGTTTGATAAAAGTTATCATGAAAAACTATGGACAAAGTTGTTTTTCTTTTGTTGAATGCTATGATGGTAAGAAACGCAAAATAATATGTAAACCGCAGGCACTCGGTCTTCAAAACTTTTAATAATTCGCCACATTCACATACTTTAGATATCCAGTCTTCAAAGCTTTACCAATTTCCACATTCGGTACTTTTTGATAAATGTTATCGCAAAAACTAACCAACAAACTTAACATTGCCAATTACTACCAGCCTATTCAAGATACAATGTCCATATTTGGCATGTTGATACATCTCCATCATACGCATCTCCTCGTATCAAGGTCAATGTCATGTGATAAGGTCAAGGTCACATACTAAGGTCAAACGTTTAGTCCTGTTGCGGGGGCATTGTGTTTCACAAACACATCTTGTTTTTGTGTGTGTATTTGTTTTCTTTCTTTGTTTGTTTGTTTTTGTTTTTGTTTTTCTTAAGATGAACACGGCAGTCCTACTCACGGCTGCACCCGATTCTTCACATTCTTCTAACACAATCATAATTCATGTACTCTTCTCTCTATAAATGCTATGTCGAGCTTATGCAATAAAGTTAAGTCCTGTAATATCTATATAGAAGCAGTATATTCCCATTGCAGGCTAAGACTAAGTAAATAAGTAAAAATTTCAAAATGATACGTACATATATATTTACATATGCATAAATGTATCCACACAAATACAGACACACACACACACACATTTATAGACTCACGTCTTAATGCAAATAGAAAAAATACTTTATGTATAACATACATATTAAAGCCAACAGAAAAAAGCAATCCAGTTCATGCATGAAAGAAAATAAATTCACAAGTGGAAACAAAAACATATCTGAAAAATATGCAAACCTGAGTATACTCAAATGCTGCATGTAACCCTAAGTCTCACCCCTCGAAGGAGCACCAACACATGGATGCTCCAGCACAAGTAAACCTTGCTATTATTAATAATCTACCAAAGTAAACAGATATATACTATAATACTAAATCATCATTTTAATTTTATGTCAATAGTTCCTTTTTTATAAATTTATATCATGACATAAGCTGCGACACAAAAAGAGAGAGAAAAAACGGTATTCTGAGTCTCAAATAAGGCCAGATCAGACACAAAGCAGATAGTGAAGAGTGGCAGCTAGAGGCTATCGTTTTGGTCGGAAGGCAGTACAGGATTGCATTATGTAGCATCGGCGAAAGCAAAGGCTCAGACCAGGTGCGCAGTTGTTGTGCAGCTGAGCCCCTTCTCTTTTTTGGCGTAGCTAAAGTCAGGTGCCTCCTGACACAGCTCACGTGATATCTATGCATTTCAATACCAGGGCTCTATATTATAAACCTTTTGTCGCACTCAACTGAGAATTTACTCAAATTTCAAACTTCGATAAATATCTTGTTTTAATTTCAGTTGTATATTAAAAATAATAAGCAACAACCTACATACATTATCATTTATTTTCATTTAATTCCAATAGGATCTAAGCAGAAAAACATCTTTGATCCCAACTCGAAGTATGAGTAAATTCTCAACTGAGTACGAAAAAAGTTTTATTATATAGGGACCATATGTTTTTTTTTTTTTTTTTGGTTTTTTTTTTCAACAATATTGAACAGCGTATATTGTGTATATAACAGAGGCAAGCCGAAAACTGATCAAGTGCATACTACAATATCATATAACTGCCTACTAAGACAAACCAATTAAGGACGGCCCGAGCATACCGCAGAGCTGCGTGTACCCCAGGGTCCGTAACCGTAAAAGCAGTCCCAGCGCAAACCTTACTCAAAAGTCTTGGCTGAGTAAGAAAAGAAAACATATCAGCGACGTAATAGTTTTATATAAACAAACCATGACTTGTAATGGGTCACTGTAGGCTTACTGAGTAGAATAATTCTGATCTTATAATTTCAATCGACATATTCATTTATGCTTTTGAACATGGAGTATGGTTTTGCTGCTAGTTTTATGTGCGTTTTAGAAGATATGGCTTTGAAATAATTGATTAAAGAGTAACATAATTGACGGATCGCTTGCCCCGACCACTGATTCCTTTGGCCCCGCCCATTAACTCCGACAGGAAGTTTCGCTTAGATTTTCACGGCGTTATTTTGCAAAATTTATTGCCAGTAGCATGTAAGAAAAAAGAAAAATTGTTGGTTGGAGACCTAAAAGTTTAAGTCGCCGAACGAACAAAAAGGTTAACAAAAATGGTGGCCATTGTTGGAGTTGAAAGCTCAGGTCCGGGCTTAATAAATGATTTGATTGGTCAGTTGATTCCTTGATTGACAGCCGCGATTGGTCAATTCCACTCAGCTCCAACAGGAAGTTCACGTATATATCAAAATAGATCTTGCACAGATTATGAAAGAAAAAATGGCTCTAAGTTTTCAAAGCTCGAACTGCAATGCTTTCAGATATTTGAAAAAAAATATGATTAAGCTAATTTTGAAATGAAAATGACTGATCATAACTTTAAAGACAAGAAAGAAAATAAGTCAAAATATTTCGCGTTACGAGACGCCAATTAAGTCAGATAAGTACAACCAGAATGTAACTGGAATTCATCGAATAAATACGCCATCTGTCGATTGAACCGAAATTTGTCTTATTTGATTTTTCTATGACGTATAGATTACGCCATTGGCTTACGATAGCAATGTAGTCGTTCCGAAGACTTACGAACTCACCCGATATATTCCGATGTTTCTAAGTAGGGAATAAGGGATATATCACTGTAAATTAGATTTATAGTGAATATTCTATTATGGAATAACAAATTCTTTAGACTTAGTTCGAGTGGATAACATGTATTCATTGAGCCTCATAACTCAGAAAAGTTGTTAAATGTTGAATTAATGACGGTTAGAATTTGTTTATTTTAATTCTATCATGACTGTGTACTTATCCATGGGAAGCAAACGCTGACGAACTAAAGTAATTCGAAGGGTGGATTAGTTCCCTTGATTACGTATTGATGTAAACACATCCCCGTTGTCGGTCGGTAAATACAGAGACAGAGCTGATTTGATCAACCAAAGTAAAATTAACTACAGGAAGTATGTGTGGTAATTAACCTGTAATATCACATTCATCGAAAAAGGCTCGTGTTGATGGGGTTGAATGAGCAACGCATTTATGATATTATCTTGAAAGATCGAAGCGATGAAAAGGCACCCCAAAAGCGTTAAAGGCCATACCGAATGCCAAATAGTACCAAACTTTACCGGCTTAAGTTTATTTTGAACAGCATTTTATTTAGCAAATATCTTCCTCTATAAAAAAACTTATTAAATCGATACCAAATTCATGTATACTTGGTATTGGTATAATCTATTTGGTCTTGTTTAATACAATTTGAACGCCACTGTGAATCTCTATAGATTTCTATCTAGATTAAAAACAACGATAGAAAAGCGAAGATTTTTCGTCGATTTTTCAGGTACCCGTGGATATTTGATATTATTGGGTTTTTTAGATACAATAAATACAAACAGATGCAACTTCGATGCACAACCACAAAGAAAAAAATATGAACGGTTATACGTATTGCAACTTTTTTTTCTAATGGAAAAGTTCCACACACGACCTTTATTTAAGGTACGGCTCTACTCAAGTGCCATAATAGAAAGTAATATTTAACACAAAGAAAAACTATTTATCGAGAAAATAACGTTAATAGATATTTGAAAAGCAGATGGCTTTCATAAATCAAATTCTAATGTTCAAGAGCCGCTTTCAGTTGCGATAATTCTTCGAAATTTGTGGTCATTGAAATGTAACGAAATACGAAAATATTAGGTTGGCGACCTTAACGTCATTTCTATAGCTTGAACAAGCTCATTTATATATAACAGCAATTAGTAAATCTATTAGATTTACAAACACTCTTATTTTTGATATAACGGTACAATTTGCATTATCAAAAAGAAAATAAATAAAAATAAAATATCTCGATGCAGCTATTTAGTTTTATACAATAGATGATACAGCCATATTGTTTTATCTAAAAGGCAAAGGGAAAAATAATATTGTTAGGTAGAATGGTGATTCTGATTCAGAATCGCTTCAAGAAGCGAAAAGTTTCAACCCTGATAGACCTGCGCGGACTGTGCGGGCTGACCAAGGTCGATCATTTTCGCACTTCCAAGATGTTCTTTTTTCGTTCGAGAGGTAAAATATACACATGAATAGGCACACGTACTAATTGTGTTTGTAATTAATCCCTATTCTTCTCTTGCAGCCCCACCTACTTATGCAACGGCGTCATCCACTCAGTCGCCTCCGTTCTATTTGGATTGTCCAAGAGGATATAGGTGTAAGTATTTTCATTCGTGACCAGTCACGAGAAATCACAAACACACTTATTGCCTATCTTTGAACATTTTCCCGTTAAGTATCTTAAACAGGTCCTGGTACAGGCCTTAATCCTTTCTTGTTTTGCAAGATCTTAGACTTGTCCAAATTCAAATATTTTGTAGACGAAAATTTAAATTGGATTCAATTTGAAAAATAATCATTCAGTAGAGTAGAAAATATTGTGGTAAAAAGATGAAATTGCTTGTTACAAGATGGTTTTTTTTTTTTTTTTTTTTTTTTTTCTACAAAGTTTTCTCAAGCATAAAATCATGGAACGTAAAACAAGAGATTGTATAGGAAAGGGTTGAACACTATATCAAGCTTTCCGAGAATCTCGTCACAAATTGGGGCAGCGTTAAATACAGATCCATAACAAGTTATTAGCAGCATTTGTTAAGGGCTATGAATTGTGAAGGTCCGGCTGAATGGAATGCCTGACTTGAGAATATATATGATGTTCTTAGACTGACTGTTAAGCCAGCCGAAGAGAATCCCTGTCTTTCTCCTTCGAATGACTGCCCTGCTAATCTTGTCTTAACATTAAGAGCCAATCAGTGGTCGGTTTTAAGTTGTTTTAAATTACTTATATAGGACAGGAATTTGATGTTATAACTGTAAACCTTTTGACTAGCTTTTGGTGAATTTTCTGAAAGTACCGGGAAGCCGTCTAGACTTAGATTGCTTATCTCGTGTTCATTCCGTAGAATGTTCCGCTCGTTATCATATACTTAAGCGTTTTGTCTTGAAATAGCTGACCAATCACTGGCCCGCCCACTTACTCTATTGGTCACGCCAAATGTCTCCGACAGAAAGTTCTGCATGGATTTTAACGGCGTTATTTTGAAAAATTAATGGCCAGTAGCATGTAAAAAAAAAAAAAAAATGCTCAGGTCTGGGCTTACTGAATGATTTGATTAGTATGTTGATTTTTGATTGACAGCCAGGAATGGCCAATTACTACATGTAGTGTATTGAATCAAACAAAAGTCAGAGAATACTGAAAAATAAAACATATTTGATATGGTAAATAACAGTGCTAATTGTGAAACGTTACGATACTGTGCCATTGGAATCAGTTTGTAACGACCCAGAAAAAAAATAAATCCCAAATTCTGATTAACTGAAAAATTCATCTCGTTCCTCTATAAAATTGAATATAAAACTATTGTATTATTGCCCGTAAAGTAGATACATAGAAATATATTTAACCCTTTCCTGTTTGTCATTCAGAATAATCCGGTTTTGGCAGGAGGTTCAGACCAAGTGCATCCTGATCTTGGTCTACACCCCCTGCTTGTACTTTTTTGCCAAAGTTGTTTATTAAATTGCTTTCTAAAGAAATATTTTTTAACAATGAGGTCTATCAGTGCTTTCAGCCCTTTGATTTTACAGAAATTCAGTAAGGTAATTTATACAGCATGACAAGGTTAAGACATATCCAAATTCAAAGAATTTGCAAACTCAAATTTAATTTGGATTTAATCTAAAAAAATAACCATTCATTGAGGTACAAAATATTGTAGCAAAAAGACGAAATTACCTGTTAAAAGCAATTTCGTCTTTGTCTTTAACTCTTTCTCACTTACAAATTCAGTAACATAAAACCAGGGTTTGAAAAGGAAAGCGTCTAACAAACTAGTATAATCTTTAACAATTTAAAACGTTTCTAAAATGTATGTCTTTGATTTATCAAATTTTAAGTAAATAAGCGAATATTGTCAATTCATCAATTTTTTCCTGTTTAGCAAAATTTTAGACCTATCCAAATTCAAAGGTTTTGCAGACAAAAATTTAAAGTGGATTTAATTTGAAAAAAGTCATTCAATATGGTAGAACATATTATGGAAAAAGAAGAAATTGCTTGTTACAAGCAAATTCCTCTTCTTCTACAATGTTTTATCAATTATAAAATCACAGGGGCGTGAAACCAGGGATTGAACAGAAAAGGGTTAACAGATATGTATAAAAAAAAAAAAACAAAAAAAACCCCCACATTTCTAAAAGATTCCGCTTATCGGCTTTACAAAGTATCAGAATTTCTTTAGTTTCAAGCACCGCCAAAAAGATATTTTAATTTATCTACGACTTTTTGAAGAATAGCCCTTTCCGGGTTTTCCTAAAGAAAACTGTTAGAGGAGTTGTTTATTCTTAATCTTTTTAACCCATTACCAGATGGCTAAATTTTATATTGGCCCAAATTGAAAGAAGTTGCAGACAATAATTTGAAGCTCATGAAATTCTGGATTTTTTCAACTTTCTGGGTAGAAAACATTGTGGAAAATGAAGAAATTGATTGTAACAAGCAATTTCTTCATTTTCCACAATGTTTTCCAAAACTTTGTTCCTTGGGGGCGTCTAAAAGCGTCACTGAGTGAGGGTGGGTTAATACAGGGGATACGAGAACATTATATAATATTTGTCTACATTTCATAGATATGAGCCAAAAGACTTAACCACGCCGTATAAATATGTAGTGCGTATTAATGCAGTTTGATTAACCCTTTCCCGTATTCTAAAATTTTAGACTTGTCCAAAATGAAAGATGTTGCTGACGACAATGAACTTTGGGTGCTTTTTGAAATGAAAAAATCCGATGTGGTAGAAAATATTGTTGGATAAGGAGACATTATTTGTTTCCAACGTTTTCTAAAATATAAAATCAAAGTTACGTAAAATCTATGGTTTGTACAGGAAAGGGTTAAGTAACAGGCTCATTTGTTAAGGGCTCAATGAAATGCCTCAATGAAAACAAAACTATGATCCTCATTTGTTAAATGAGGATTGTTTCCGATGTAAATATTTTTCAAGCTATCGACAAATATCAAGATAGCGAAAAGAAATTACCAAAATCCGGCTGTCAATTAAGGTATATATCGACCAATCAATTTATTCATTCAGCCCGGAATTTTAGATTTTAATCTCCGTTATCGACCGCGATTTTTGTGAAACATTTTGGTTGGTTAATCAAGCTGTAGTCAATGAATATTTGTTCCATGCTACTGGCCAAGGTTTTTTTTTTTTTTTTTTTTTTTTGCAAAATAACACCGTTTAAAGTCGAAATGGGACTTCCTGAGTCAATGGGCGCGGCCAAAGGAGTAAGTTTGCGGGGCAGGCGATTTGCCAATTATCGAAAGAAAAATTGGTTAGTATTCCCCATTTCCCGGGGCCAAGTAAGTCAAAAATTAGAATGTCAAATAGATGATTTAGTAGTTTTGTAAGGCAACAATATGATTAATTAAAGCCATATCTGCCCTCCGAGAAAGGAAAAAAAAGTTGAAATAATCTATCGCTTATTTGGTCACTTTAAGCAAACAAGGGCCTTCATAATATCGACATGCAAAAGCAGGGTTTGAGTGATATTCTCTAGAAAGAGTATTTTGTGTTTATCTTGTCAATTACAATTTGTATTTGTTTGCATTTTGAAGTCGACACGATTTCACCCGATTCTTCACCGAAAATCTTCGCTAATCTTCGGCATTGACTGTTATATGAATTGGTGCTGATGACTAAATTTCAGGGGCGATTTCGTTAATCTCCGTAACCTAGCTATTTGTTTGAGTGACTAGCGAAAGTTCAAACGTCATCACTGACGTCATTGTTTTATGTAAACAAACCTTCAATTGTGGTGGTCACAATTAAGAAAATCGAAACTTCTTTCATGGATTGTAGGCTTATCGCATAGAAGTATGTTGATCTTCTTATTTCAATCGTCATATTTATTTATGCTTTTGAGTCTGAGGTATGGCTTTCTTATTAATTTTATATTGTGATTTGGGGAAGATATGGCTTTAAAGTTGATCAACAACTAACAACAGTCTTTATACGTTAAGAATACCCAGTTGTTTAACCCGCATATATTTTTATTGTATTTTAAAATTTGGTTATTTCTAGGTTGCCTTGACAGTGCTGATCAATGCAAGTACCATCCTGCCGGCAATTACCACTTGTGTGAGGATTGTAGCAAGTTCGTTATGTGTGCAAAACCCCCGTTTCCAAGCTTTGTCATGTCATGTGCTGGTGGAACTGAATTTAACTTCGAGTCTCAGGTGTGCGGCTTTTCCGCTCCTAATTATCGGCGATGCAAGAAAGGTATGCCCATAACTTTTTATCCAGTAAGCGCACATTTTCTAGCTTTAGTTAATAGCACACTTTTTGTCGAAAACCTTAACGGATAAACGAGTGAAAACTCCCAATTGAGCCTTCAAAGCTTAAGGACTGATTCATTGAATCCGTATTGAAAAGTAGTTCCTCTGTGAGTTCGTGGTTAAATATAATTGAGGCGGATAATGAATGAAAATAATCTAGGTCAACTTTAATCTTTCTCGGTTAACTCTTTTGTAATTAAACAGGAGAAAACTCGTATGACCTACAGCCCGGAAGTGGAATAAACACGTTGAGTGTTTCTTGATACTTAACCGGTGACAATAGACTAGTGTAATAACTATGTAAATACATTCGATACCTTCGCTAAAGCCTGTTTGTTTCAACCAAAATAAGGCCTGTAATGACGTCATTTTACAAATTGCGTTATATGTTTAATTGCATATCATATATCGATAAATTCTATTAATCTTTAGTGATTTATTGCAGAAATTAAGGTCATATTGTGAATGTGAATATTGAATTTGTGTCCATAAAACCTCGAACTTATTTAACTCGTCATCTAAGATAAATGAAAAACTTGACAGGCCCTCGTTCTATCTGTTTCTACATGACGAGTTTAATAAATTCGTAATTCCATGACCACTCTTTCAATATTCTTTATTCATTTAACCGTTTCCCGTTTGTTGAGACTGGTCCATATTGAAAGAGGTCGCAGACAACAAGGAATATTGGATACAATTTGAAACGAAACCATACTATGTGGTAGAAAAAAATGTGGAAAAGGGAGAAATTGCTTGTTACAAGCAATTTCTTCTTTTTCCACACTGTTTTCTAAAGGATAAAATTAAAGCAACTTAAAATCTCATGTTTGAACAGAAAAGGGTTAGTGTAAATATTTGTATCAGTCTAACTGCGTTGTAAAAGGTGAGTCATTAACACTTTCCCGTTCAATCCCTGGTTTTTACGTCCCTGTAAATCACTAATTAAGATATCATTGTAGAAAAATGGGATATTGCTCGTAACTAGCAATTTCTTCTTTTTCCACAATATTTTCTACCCTACTGGATGTTTATTTTTTTACAAAATTAAATCTATGTTCAATTTTCGTCCGCAAAACCTTTTTTAATTTGGACGGGTCTAAAAATTTGGAAATAAAAGGAAATGAAATAAACCTACATCTTCCTTTGTTTACAAGCTGCATTAAAAAACTATATTTAAGTCCCTGTAAACTTTGACAGGTGCAAGAAATGGGTGTGCATCTCATTTTCAACAACAACGAATGTACGCCAAAAAAAGAGAGACTCAGATCGGCCTGTTCACCTTCATAGCCTGATCAGAGTCTTTATACTCGCTCTGTAGATATAAACAAACCCGATGCACCTTTAGGGATAAAGTAACCATTATTAACCCTTGTCATGCTGAACCCGGAATATTCCTGTTTGAGCAGAAGGTGTAGACAAAGATAAGCCTGCACATATGTCGACACCACCTGTTTGTCCGAATCAAAACAGAATTTTTCATAACATCAGTTTGCAAATTAAATATTGACCTGCAACTAGTGCTTCCAGTGATTTCAATCCTTTGATTTTGGTACATTTCTAAACAGGATTTCTTTATTCAGCATGACAAAGGTTAACCCTTGTCATGCTGAACCCGGAATATTCCAGTTTTGGCAGGAGGTATAGACAGAGATCAGCCTGCACATAAGTGCAGTCTGATATTGGTCTACACCTCTTGCACATCCCCTTTAAGCCAGAATTGTTTAAATGATCAATTTTCAAAAGAAATATTGGTTCCCATTAAGACCTTCCAGTGTTGTCAGCATTTGATTTAAAAGTAGTTCTGTATAGGATTTTAATTCAGCATGACAAGGGTAAATATTCACTGTGTGTCTGCCCAGGCTAATTAGCCTCTTGAGCTTCCCTCACACCAGGGCACGAGATAATAAAACTTTTTTCGCACTCAGCTGAGAATTACTCAAATTTCGAGTTTGGGACAAAGATGTATTTCTGCTTAGGTCCTATGGTAACTGCATGAAAATACGTTACAATATTTGTAGGTTGTTACTTATTCCTATTAATATTCAATTAAAATTAAAACAAGATATCTATTCAGATTTGAAGTTTGAGTAAATTCTTAGTTGGGTACGAAAATTTTTGTAACCCTTGTCATGCTGAACCCGGAATATTCCGGTTTTTGGCAGGAGGTGTAGACCAAGATCAGCCTGCACATAAGTGCAGTCTGATCTTAGTCTACACCTCCTGCTTGTACTTTCCCTGTCGGAGTTGTTTATAAAATATATTTCTAAAAGAAATATTGATTTTTTGGAACAACAAGTTCTGTCAACACTTTCAGCCCTTTGATTTTACAGCAATTCAGAAGGATAACTTATACAGCATGACAAGGGTTAATCTCGGGCCCAGAAATTATAGGAAAAGTCAGGCATAGCCTTAAATTTAGGTACGCGAGCCAGAAAATTGGACAGAGTAACTCATGGCCAAACATTGAAAATTTGTCTTAAGTAAGACGGAGAGAAAAAATATTTTAATCGAACTTAACTCTTGTCATGCTGAACCCGAAATATTTCTGTTTTGTTAGGAAGAATAGACAAAGATCAGCTTGCACATATTTACAGTATGATCTTACTCTACACCACCTACTTGTCCCATTTAAGCCGGAATAACCTTAATTTAAAAAAAAGATATTAACCCGCAATCAGTGTTCATAGTGCTTATAAGAATTTAATTTGAATTACATCACTTTGATTTCAATTCTAAGGAGGATTTATTCCGCATGACAAGGGCTATAACTCCGAGTAATACTAGGGAAACTTAACACAAAGATACTGTTGTCTACCTTTAAAATTTACTTGAATGAAAGGCTTTGATTTTAATTATTTCAGTTTTATAAACTTTTTTGAAATTTTCGACCTGAAACAATGCCGTCTGATTTTCATTCGGACCCAGATCATTGGGGTTTTTATTTCGGGTATTGAAATAACAAAAAAAAAAACAATTTGATATATTTTGATAAAAAAACTTTTATAACATTGAAAGTATTGAATTATCACTCAAAGAGACATGCTTCTCAACTAAATCTTTATTTGGAGACCATAGTTATTTGTTCGTATTAAGAGAATTACACAGACTTTATCTCCAGAAAGATGAGGAGAGAAAAGAACAGTTGTTAGCCTGATATTGTGTTTACTATCATTTCAGTACAAACAACACCTTATACCATGACAACAACAGCCACAACGACTATTTCCAGTGGACAAAATTGCAATAAGCTAACAGATTGTAAGTATAGACCACACAAACAGGATAACTGACCAATCACTGGCTCCGCCCACTGACTACCTAGGCCCCGCCCATTAACTCCGACAGAAAGTTCTGCTTCGATTTTTAAAAGCGTTATTTTGCAGAATTGTGGTCAGTAGCATGTAAAACAGTAAAAGAGTTAGTTGGAGACATAAACGTCGTAACTACAGCTACTACAGCTTAAATAAGCTGTAGTTACGTCGTTTAAGTCGACAAACCAACGATAAAAGTAAACAAAAATGGTGGCCAATATCGGAGTTGTTTAACTCAGGTCCGGGCTGAGTAAATCATTTGATTGGTCGGTTTATTCCTTAATTGGCAGCCGCGATTGGTAAATTGTTTGTTGCACTGTATGATCGAATTATCTGTCATTCAAATGAATAATAGGTGCCTGGTCAGCCCGATTAGCTCAGTTGGTAGAGCACTTGACTTCAAACCTCAAGATCACGGTTTGGAGCCCTGGGCTCCAGCAACCGACTCCAACAGGAAGTCCCGCTTCGATTTTTAACGGCGTTACTTTTTTAAAATTTATGACTAGTATGATGTAACAAAAAAGTAAAATGGTTGGTTGGTGACCTAAACGTCGTAACTACAGCTTGAATAAGCTGTAGTTACGACGTTAAAGTCGCCAAACCAACAATAAAGGTAAACAAACATGGCGCCAATGTTGGAGTTGATAAGCTCAGGTCCGAGCTGAATAGATTATTTTGATTGGTCGGTTTATTCCTTGGTAGACAGCCGTGATTGGTCAATTAGGACAACAAAATGTACGTCAAGTAACATGAAACAGAAAAAAAATGGTAGACGGTTAGTTGGCGTCAAAAGCGTCGTAACTACAGCTTCAATAAGTTGTAGTTACGACGTTTTAGTCCGCCGAACCAATAACAACGCTACCTATTAATGCCGGCCAATGTCAGCGATTCATAGTTCACTTCCGGTCGAAATGAATGCTTTGATTGGTCGATTAAAATTTCTGATTGAAAACGGCGATCGGTTAATTTCAGGCTGTATAAAGAGCTGTAAATATTTGCCGGACGGTTATTATCAGTCATGCGAGGGTTGTCATTATTACGCTACTTGCACTAACGGGCATTTGGAGGACAAGAGGCCATGTCCTTTGTCAACGTTTTTTGACCAGAGACTGGGAATGTGTGTGAGAAACTCCTCCAGCTGTTGGTGTAAGTATTAGAAACAGGATAGTTATAGATTTCTGAGTAGTCAGCCCGAGTAGCTCAGTTGGTAGAGCACTTGATTTCAAACCTCAAGATCACAGGTTGGGCTGAACGTATCAATAAACAAACGTATTGTCTTTCGGATGAGACGTTAAACCTAGGCTTCGTGTGACGGTTCTATCCATCGAGCACGTTAAAGAAGCAGGCGGAGCTCTCGGCACTTTCGTCTTGTATCCTTGCATTAACCCCCGTAACAACTAATCATCTTCTTGGGAAGTCGCTAATATAGGCCAGTACTCAGCACCGACCATAACAAAACGGAAAAACACACACGTTTTCTGTGTAATCAAAGTACTGATATACTCTAAGGTTTTTGTTAAGTAATCTTCTTTGTAAAGGTTATCATGATAGATAAACGCGGTTATAGTAAGCCCTTTTTTAACCCTTTATAACAAGACGAAATCGTAGATCGGTTCAAACTGAAATGAAGTTGCAGACAACAGCTTCAATTTGGTATAGTTACAGAAAACGTTTGCCTTGTAGGTTGGAAAACATTGTTACATTGAAAAAAATGTTTGTGACTAGCAATATATTCATTGTCCACGATGCTTTGGGTATTTTTTTCTTGATATGCGTTAAAAAGCGGGATTTTGGTGGAAATGGGTAAAATATTTTGCTTTTGAACGAGTCTTCTTTGATTAGAATAAAGATAATTCTTGTGAACGTACAAAGCAGAGCGTGAACTGAAGGCTCAGATCAGACTCTTTTTGATCACGATATTGTCAAGTGAGCTAAAAATACCTAGGAGATAAACTTGCAGACAGAGTTTGCACATTTTCTGAAATACATAGAAATTTTTTTTACTAAGGATTTCTATGGATTAAGTGGTTAAGCTAGTACTTGTTGATTTCTGGGAACACACCACAATAGACCAATCGCTGACCCATTTGCCATGCCCATCGACCTCAACAAGAAGTCCGGCTTCGATTTTAAACGGCGTTATTTTGCAAAATTTATGGCAAGTAATATGTAACAAAAAGATAGAATCGTTGTTTTGCGACCTAAACATCGCTACTATAGCTTGAAAAAAAGCTGTAGTTACGATGTTTAAGTCGCCAAACCAACAAAAAGGTTAACAAAAATGGTGCCAAATGTTAGAGTTCAAACATCACTCCCAGCCTAGATGAATAATTTGATTGGTCGATGGTTTCCTTGATTGACAGCTGCGATTAGTCACTTTTGTCTGTTAACAATAGCCAGCGCTTGCTAGCTAAAAAATCGATTTATTTTTACTTAGTGGACAACGAAAGTTGTATTTTCAGCCTCGGTTGGTGAACAAATTCAATTTAAAGAATTGATTTACCTATTACCACATTGCAAAATTTTATACTGGTCTAAAATGAACGATGCTGCAGACGACAAATAATTTAAATGTGCATAATCGTGTTTTGTTTTAATTTATTGTTGTAGAAAACATTGTGGAATATGAAGAAATTGCTCGTGTCGTGCAATTTCTTCATTTTCTACTATGTTTTCTATCCCAAAAGACGAAAAAGGGTAAAATTCCGTCAACTTGAAATAGTCGTCTTCAGCTTCTTTCAAGTTAGACCAGCCTGAAATTGTTTTGTTTAGGGAATTGATTAAAGTGTTTTGAATACATGTATACAAATAAACTAAGTACCTCCAATTGCTTACGAAAGCTTCGTAAATTAGCAACCATTATGTAAAGTGGATTAGGGGGTCATTGGGTTTCTAAAAAGTATGGATTGATAACGAAAGAAATTTATTATTGCAAAAATATTCTTCATTCCAGCCTCATGCTTTGAAAATGGGTACAAATGCTGTAAAGAGCCAGCCGGATATTGTGAAGACATAGGCAGGAGCTATAAATGCAGATGCTCAGCGGGCTTTACTGGAGACGGAATCGTATGTAAAGGTAAGATTCATACATGTAACCGTTTCTTTTTAACCGTCTTAAAAGTGTGAAAAGAATCGACTGCGGTCAGTTTACGCAGATCACCGAAAAGAAGTGAAATTATCAACGCGCTAAACCCACTCTTTTGGTAGATTTAGCCATTTAGGCCAATGTTGGAGTTTAACCCTTTCCCGTTTTTCAAAATTTTAGACCTGTCCAAATTCAAAGGTTTTGCAGACGAAAATTTAAAGTGGATCTAATTTGAAAAAAATAACAATTCAGTAGGGTAGAAAATATTGTGGAAAAAGAAGAAATTGCTTGTTACAAGCAATTTCTTCTTTTTCCACAATATTTTCTCACGTATAAAATCACAGGGATGTAAAAACAAGTGATTGTACGGGAGAGGGTTAAAACTAATTCTTGTCTACATGAATTATTTCATTGGTCTACTGCCACGACTGGTCAATTCGAGATTCTGTTCAAGACTTTATCTGTTGTTCTTTTGTTTGTTTGTTTTCAGGGGGGGGGGGGGGGTCAAATAAAGGCTTAATAGAATTCCAAGATAGTCCATGTCTCGTCACGAACCATTTTCGATGAAATACATAGGAGGTCTAAGGGAAGTAAATCATTTTCCATAGACGACCATTATAACATATTAGCTTACAGCTCAGTCCAAGAGTTTGCGAGAATGACCAGACCTACTTTAAATTAAAGAACATCCATTCATACATCCAAAAAAATAAATTTTAGTATGGCATGATCCCTTTTCTCTATGACTTTTTACCCTAGTTTTGAGATGACCCTCCCTGTACAGCTGTTTCTATGGGCAATTCAAAAAAACGTACCCGCTTTTAAAACGCCCTAGTAAATTGCCAAAATGATTCAAAACCGTTACTTTTGACCTCGTATTTTTTCAACGGAACATAAAAGGTCTTGAAAAAATCATTGATTTTGAATTTCAATAATATTGTCCAATCAGAGGCCATCTTGATCTTGTGTTGATATGAACCGGAGTTTCCCTATACTTACCTGACAGATGACGGGAAAATGATTTACTTCCCTTAGACCAGGAGTTTACGCTTTATATGAATCCTTCCCTTTTAATCACTTTTCATTTTCGCTTTTTTTTTCTTATCATTTTCACTCAAAATAACCTTGGTCGCGGCAGAAATGTGTCTGCACGTCTGTAGCCATAAAAAATATAAGGTTAAAAAAAAACATAATAATTTGGGAAAATTTGCTTATCATTTTCCAAAATTACATTATATCTTGTAAATATCTCAACACTAACGTCTTTCCGGGTTTATGTTTGCTAGCTATTTTTTGCTAAAGATTTTTAAGACCAGAATATTATCTTATCCTTTTTATTTTGGTTCCTTGGAATAAACACGCAAGCGAGTTTATCAATAAAAAGGCTATGGTAACTCAAGAATTTTTTTTTTGTCAAAGACTGATTAAAAGTCCCGCCCATAATTGCAAACAGTTCGACAAAAATGAAACCCACTTATATGGAACTTCGACTATTGTTGAACATTGCCATCTTTTCCAAATTGAAATTGATATGAAATGGATATCAAAATTTATTATCATCTTAAGAAAAAAGAGACGCAGAAGATAATTGTTTTACTGTAGGTTCGCTTCATCTCCCCTTGAATAATTGAATTTTTAGTTTCATCTATCAAAAACGAGCGTTCTATTTGGCATAAAAAATTACTCATACTTCCATGAACAAAACTGTGAGCATGCAGCTATTTTGTATGCTTCCAAACAAAAATAGTTCGATAAAAAGGTATAAAAACTTGTAAAATATTTGCTTTTTCGCTCGATGTCATTAAATCATAAATAGGCTATTTTATTTTTTTTATGGAGGTATGCAATGAAAATTCTAATCACACTTATGTATGAATTCACATTCTTGTTTTCGCGTTGAAGACGAAAATATCATCATATTTCTTAAGGACCTTCCCAGGATATTTGTAATGTCTTTAGATCGTTCCTTATTGAAACTCGGGAAATATGGGTTTGGTGAAATACACACAATGCCTTTTTTTACCCAAAAAGCCAACAAATATCCCCCTGAATTTTTCAATATAACTGTTGTTGGGTCATGAAGAACCAATAAAACACCCGAATCATTGTCATGCTGAATAAGATTCTGTCCAGAATTATATTAAAATCAAAGGGCTGCAAGCACTTGAAGAAATAATAACGATTATGTGTTAATATTTCGTTTACAAGTTAATTCTACAAACAGCTCTGGCTTGTAGTTTAGACTAGGATCTCTGCTTATATCTCTACACAAGAATACCCCGGGTATATCCTGCGTTCAGTATGATAAAGGTTAAGATAAAGGTTAAGATATTTCTCATAAATCATTTCTCAAGCTACATACAACAGGCCTAAAAAATAATAAAATCATCTTTAGACCAATATATACGGGTATAGAGGGTAGTTGTTTGTTTCAGTGTAAGAACGATTTATCTTTCACTGAGGGAACAATAAAGGCTATATTTTCACGAGTGGTGAGGCCAGAAGTGAAAATATGCTTTTGGCGTTCACGAAATGAAATATAAATCGACTTTCCACGAAAAACGGGCAATTAATTTATTTCTGAAATGAAAACAAAAGACAAAATACAATAATTTAGGATTCTTCTCTTGAATGGATAGGCTTTGTCTGCAAAGGAATCGCCACGAAAAAAGACTTTTTTTAAATAATATCTTCAAAAATCTTTTTACTTGATCATCACGAATCTGTAAATATTTTCAACCTAGTAATAAATTTCAATAGTTTAGATACTTTATTTCACTTATAAAAAAACAGAAGGGACTTTTTATGAAATTAATTGAATTTAGCATAAAGTGCGTTCCTAATATTGATCAATAACTGAGTTCAAAGTCCATTTAAGAGATGAAGAGAATATTTTTTGTTTTCATGGCGGTATGAACCGAAAAATATTCTCTTCATTTCTTATAATTTAATAGCATCGAGCGAAAAAAACAAAAGCTTTACAAATTTTGATACCTTTTTGTATGGGACTATTTTGTGCGGAAGCATACAAAATTTCTGCGTGCTCAAAATTTTGTTCATGGAGTTATGAATATTTTTTTGACCAATCAGATCGTCCGTTTTTGATAGACGAAAGTAAAATTAAATTATTTTTGATTGACATAGAGATCCTCCAATTCACTCTCCAATGTCACCAATGACCCCAATGGCCGAGTGGTATATGTGGGTGTCTCTTGATCTTGAGGTCATGGTTACATTTAAAAACCAGCCCCAGTTTACCCAGCTTTGTAAACGAGGTTTAAATGGGTTTAAATTTCTGCATTTTCTGTCAGGGACGTGCAAGCATTTGGATCTTGAGAGTTCGAGGGCGACTCTATAAGCTTAAAGCTTTCGTCGAATTAACCAATCGCGGCTGTCAATCAAATAATCGGTCGAAGAAAACATTCATTTAGACTGGAATTTCAGTTTGAACTCCGACATTTTTGTTGATCATTATTGTTAGTTTGGCGACTTAAACGTGGTAGCTACATTTTATTCAAGCTGTAGCTGCGACGTTTAGGTCGCCAACCAGCCGTTCTACTTGCGCCGGTATATTTTTTTTTTTTTTTTTTTGCAAAAATAACGCCGTTAAAAATCGAAACAGAGTTGGTTAATGGGCGGGGCTGAAGGAGTCCGTGGGCGGGACCATCGATTGGTTAATTGAATTAGTATAAACGATTTCTAACTTAACCCTTGTCATGTTGTATGAATTACCTTACTGAATTGCTGTAAAATCAAAGTGCTGAAAGCACTGATAGAACTTTTTGTTCAAAAACCAATATTTCTTTTAGAAATCAACTTCATAAACAACTCAGGCAGGAAAAGTACAAGCAGGGGATGTAGACTAAGATCAGCCTGCACATAAGTGCAGTCTGATCTTAGTTTACACCTCCTGCCCAAACCGGAATATTCCGGGTTCAGCATGACAAGGGTTAAAATGATACTGAAACCATAACGACTCTATTCGTTGTGTCATGCGAAATACTGAAGAAGTCTATTCACTCAGTCTACTTTGTGAATCATGTAAAAAAGAATGACATTGAAGATGAATTTAATTCTCTTTTTACTTGTTCGGTACACACTGATTTAAGACGAATCAATATCTATGAGAAATTCTATTTAAGCCCAAACGTACATAAAATGACCAAATTGCATAGGACTAATAAAGCCGAATAAACAAAGGAGCAAATTACAGGACAGTCTTGATTAATTAATTTACAGGGCAGTCTTGATTAATTAATAACACCATAAATAAAGCTACCTGTATATAATTAGTAATGGTCCTTAATAGACCGATCATTGTCGAGATGGAAATTTCTTCTCTTTTAATCTTATGCAGATGTAATTCATGAAATCATTTGATTATTAGATTAAGTTGTGATAAATAATCTAAATGTTTGTTTTTATGACATTTTTTATTATTATATGAAAGAATTTATGACGAGTAAACGAGTGTTTAATTGACCAATCGCGGCTTTAAATCAGATAACCAGTCGACCAATGAAATTAGTCATATTGATCAGAAATAAGATTTTAACTTGGGAATAGCCCGTCGTTTTTGCTTACCTATGAATTTGGTTTGGCGACCTAAACGTCGTAGCTACAGCCTATTCAAGCTGTAGTTACGACGTTTATGTCGCCAACCGTAATTCTACTTTTTTTCCATGCTGCTGACTATCATTTTTGTAAAATTACGCCGTGTAAAATCGAAGCGGAACTTCCTGTTGGAGTCAATGGGCGGGACCAATCTAGTAGAGTGGGCGGGACTAGCGATTGAACCATTAAAATCAATAGAAATGTTGTCTTGTCTTTTACAGAAATAAATGAATGCAAAGACGGTCCCTGCCTCAATGGAGGAACGTGCAAGGACTTGATTGATCGTTATGAATGCGAATGTGCTAAAGGGTACACCGGTCTAAACTGTGAGACAGGTACTATCATTTTTAGCTAGCAAAGCGTCAGCTTTGATAGTTTAAGTTAACAGGCCAAATTTTGAGGTCGTCTCAAAGTTCAACGAGTGCAAACCGCCACTGGAGGCCTAACCACCAAATCTTTGGAATGCCTACGCCATAAAAAATAGTTCTTTTATATTTCAGGAATATTGCAAACTCTATTCAAATTGTAGAGAACTCTGTCAAAAGCATGCTATTTAACCCATTCCCACCCGATTCCGCTTTTTAAGCATCTAAAGAAAAAAGCCTTGGAAAACATTGTGGACAATGAAGAAATTGCTTGTGACAAGCAATTTCTTCAATGTCCAAAATGTTTTCTACCCAACAAGGGAAAGATTTTCTAAATTCAACCATGATTTGCTAGCTTACAGTACTTTCAGTACTTTGATTTATAGTATTGACGTAGATATCCCGAGTAAAATAAATCCATTAAGCATGTTTTTGCTCTCTCCATGTAATGAAGACGGGCATAGAGATGCGTGTGTATGTGTGTGCGGGGGGGGGGGTCCCATGTGTGGTTTTCTACATTAACTTGGCACAATTCTTCTCCCTGTAGTTAAGAAGTACTGGTTTCATGCGTAAAATTGTAATTGATACTCTTTTGTTCAAAGTCACAACTGAAGTTCATGTAACTTGTTCATATATTACATGGGCGATATTACACTCGTGATGATACTACATAACTTGGCTGATGCAAATAGGAATTCACAAATAGCTGCAGACAATCAAATAGTCGAGCGACCTATTAACTGATTAATTTAGACCTGGAATGAGTTTCGATCTTTTGGCTTTGGGTCGTTTTTTGTTGACCTTTTACGTCGTTTTGGTGATTCAATCGTCATAACTACTGCTTATTCAAGCTGTAGTTACGACGTTGAGGTCGCAAATCAACTATTTTACTTTTCTTTGACTATCTATTGGCCATAATGTTTGCAAACTACTTACCCCCTTCTGTAATTTCGGCAAAAATGTTTCGGAAAACCTTGTCATATTGTCAGTGGAAACCTTTGTTCAACTTTCAAATATATTAGTACATCTTCGCCCCCCCCCCGCACACACACTTGAGAAAAATCTTGTTCCGCGCATAAATCTGTGTTCACGAAGTACCATATCTACTGAAATTGTTATTCAAACCAACTAGGAAACTTTCAAATGTATCTGTTTGTTTAAGAAATGAAGATAACGTTTTTAGTTTTCATTCACGTATAAACCTACAAACTTCAATACATTGTGGGAAAGAAACGAGGCTAAAGTATCCACACTCCTTCCTGTTAACGCCCCTTAGAAAAATAATTGCAAGAAATAATGTGGAAAATGAAGAAATTGCTTGTCACAAGCTATTTCTTCATTTCCAGATTGTTTTCTACCCAGACAGATAAATATTGTAGAATTTTCAATCATTTGATAGTGTCGTCTACAACTGCTTTGAAGACTCTGTTCAGAGTCATTTTGAACGCGTTGTGCTAAAGTTGGCTAACATATCTAGGAGATGAACTTGTATGCAAAGTTTAAAATATTCCTGAACTATATAAGAACTACTTTTTATGGCGTGTGCATTTAACGGATTTAGCGATTAAGCTTTAGTAGCTAAAAAGAATTAATCCGGTAGCCAGGATAGCGTGCCAGGGTAAAAAGTTTTCTGTTCAAATTTCAGGATGAGCTATATTTCTGATTCACAGAAATGAACGAAATATGTCAATATTTTTTCAATAAAATGGAAATCTTACAACTGCTTCTGTACATTGAGCCATTTCCACACGAGAAAATTTTAGACTGGTCCAAATTGAAAGGAGTTGCAGACAACAATTTAAAGATTGTGAAATTCTAAATTCTTCAACTATCTGGGTAGAAAAAAGTGTGTAAAATGAAGAAATTGCTTGTCACAAGCAATTTCTTCATTTTCCACAATGTTTTCCAAAGCATTCTTTCTTGAGGGGCGTCTAAAAGCGTCTTTGAGTGGGTTAAACCGTTACAAGCCAATATTTCCAAACCAACAAAAAGCCTCAAGAGTAGAAAAACGCCGGAATTCAAAGTTCCCTTTCTGTCTCGATGTACTGTTGGTAGCGCGTCGGACTGTCAATATAGAGGTCCCGGCCGCCGCGATATAAATGAAAGATTGTTAAAAGCGGCGTAAAACCCCATTCAAACAAACAAACAAACAATGTACTGTCGTGTCGATTTTTGATTGAAACGCGATCCGTTTCGTTGTCAATCAATTAATGAATCATTCAATCAATCAAGATCTAGTTCTAGACCAGAGGAAGACGTTGGCCTCCAGCATTGGCCGACATTCTTGTAAAGAATTTAAGTTGGTTTGATGTTAGGTTGAAAAAACAACAACAACAACCACATACTGTGTTTTGCATGCCACAGGCCATTAATTCTAAAAAATAAATATGCCCTTTAATATCGAAATCGAACTCCCTGTCTGTGTCAGAGGTTATGGCCAGCAGAGTCTATGGTCGGGGCCAGCGATTATGTATCACGAGGACCAAATTTTGAAGTATTTGGCAAAGGGGCGCTATGAAAACAAAACAAAGTGATGATAGAGAAAATTGGCTTTTAAAAAAATATTCCCTTATCTTAAGTTCAGTTTCATCCAATTATTTAATAAAAAGAAGCTATTGAATGATTGATAATACCATATTCATCAATAACGAAATAAAAAAACGAGGCTTAATGACGTGTTAAATGAATTCGGTATTTATATGCACAAATTTGTGTATATAATATGACGTCAGTATTTGGGGTAAATCGATTAAAGATGTTTCGCGAAAAATTGAACGCGGTTTGTAAAATGAGGTCATTACATGAAATATCTGACGCCATTTTCACGGTAACGAAAACGCCATACATAGAAGATAATCAACTGGTTTATTTTTGATATGAAAATCCCTCACGAGAATTCGTTGTAAGGCGTTGAAAACCGAGTCAGAAGGACGAGTTTTCTAACGCATAACAAAGTATTCGAGTGAGATTTTTCATATCAAAAATAACTAGTTGATTAATTTTTATTATATTCGAAACAGCTTTGTTTATCAATAGTTACCGATTTATTTCAATCATATTAGCCATCTTCGGCACTGAGAACCGTGCGCACTAATATCAACGAATTTGTTTTCAACAATTTCTTTTCGCCATCTTGGATTGTCTTTACAAGTGGGCGGGTTTTTTAAAAGGATTTTTTGAAGGGAAAGTCCATATTTTAAGACACCTAAAGAATTACAGTGTCAGACACGAAAATAATTTGGACGAAACATATTCTGTATCTAAAGGCGTCAATCTTATCGTCAATCTAAAGGCTCTGGGATATTTCGAACATCGATCGAGCATGCAAGACTTGGACTTGGACAGAGTCATAGGATAGGCAGTCTGTGATCACTACATCTCCTGACTTGAGCGTACGAGACCTAATCTCAAGCGGGTTAGGTTTGAGTGTCTATCACTTTAACTGCAATATCACCGGTAATCAAGGCCCGGAATAATTTTTGGACGAAAATTATGCATTTGTTTGAGTTAATCAGTGATATAACAAGCATTTAGGCTCGTAATTGTTTAAAACAAGTTGTTAACAAAACGGTTATTTTGGTATTTTGTAGAAATTTTACCGTTTTTAATTGATTTTTAGCTTATTCAGATCAATTCACCTTGGCCACCGAGAATTTCTCACACTCCCCCTACCGCGTTCGCCACTAATTCAACAGAAAAATGTAGAATATGTAGCTTATGTTTTGAAATCCTATAACAGTTGAATTTTTATATCGGGGGTTTAGTCAAAAGCTTTCTTTATTCTAGATATAAAATTGGCAGTCTTAGCAATGAATATTAAGCAGGAGCGACCTGGCCCTTTGGAAATAAAAGTAGTTCTCGATTTTCGGAGGGAAAGTTGATATCATCACAAGTGATTATGTCAATATTTATTACTGTGGGAAATCCCAAGGTTTCACAGCTAGGAATAGGATAAAATAGGCTTAAATTTATTTAAGAAATGAAGAAAATCTTTGAATTTTGTTTTCATGGAGGTATGAACCAAAAAAAAACTAATCACACTGTTTGAATAGCAGATTCATACATAAGTGTGTTTGGGGTTTTCGGTTCGTACCTCCACAAAAACAAAAAAATATTCTCTTCATTTCTTTTGATTTAAAAGAATCAAATGAAAAAAGGAAAACTTCACTAATTCTGACTCTTTTTGAATGGACTTATTTCGTTCGAAAGCATACAAAATAAAGAACTTGTAATGAACAATATCGTTTAAGAGATGAAAACGATAGTTTTTGTTTCAATCGAGGTATGAACCGAAAAACTAATTCATACTGTAAGAATACGCGAAGCAGATTCATTCATACCTGTGAATTGTCTTGGGACTAATTTTCGATATCATCACTTGCGATGGTATCAACTTACAATCTTATTATCAGGAACAACTTTTTTTTATATCACAGGTAGGTCCCTGGTTACTGGTTAATATTTATAGATCATTTCGTTCTATTTATATTTAAAATGATATTAGCTTTTGACTATCTCCAGACAAAAAGGGAAAAGAATCAACCGTTATGAGTTTTAAAGCATTAGCTACAAGTTTTTCTGGTTTCACCGTGGTGAAACGGCAATGGAGGAAAGCGAGAAATCCATGATTGCCTAAGATTTAACCTATAAAAGCTAAGAATCAATTCATAATCATCAATTTTAAAGGAAAAAAAATGTTTATGTCCATATGAACAAAATAATTGGTATGTAAAGAACTTGTAATGGACAATATTTTTTGAGAGATGAAAACAATAGTTTTTGTTTCATCGAGGTATGAACCAAAAAAACCAAGTCATACTGTATGAATACGCGAAGCAGATTCATTCATACGTGTGATTTGGTTTTTCGGTTCATAACTTCAAGAAAATAAAAACTATTCCCTTCATTCATTATAATTTAATAGCATCGACCGAAAAAGCTTAACTTTCAACAAATTAAATAACTTTTGTTTGGGTCTATTTTGTGCGGAATCATACATAAAAGCTGCATGCTCAACATTTTCTTCAAAGGGATATTACAATTTTTTTTCGATCAATCAGATTACTCGTTTCTGATTTACAAAAATAAACATAAAATCATTTACACAAATTTTACACTAGAATGATATTTTTAATTTTTAATTTGCAGATATCAACGAGTGTGACCCCGATCCCTGTAATGGAAACGGCACTTGCCAGGATATGGTAAATGGTTACAAATGTACATGTTATCCAGGATACAAAGGGACCAATTGTGAACAAGGTTTTTGTTTTGTTTTGATTTGATTTGGGGTTTTTTTTATTTGTTGAACAGAAAAAAACCACGAAAGCTGTTTGCTTGACTGTATGATCGAATGTTATTACATTAGGAGGAGAGAAAGTTTGGGATTACCCTGCATAATAATTCTTAATATCATCACATGCGATGGTATCAACTTACATTCTCATTATCAGGAACTACTTTTTTAAATATCAGAGGCAGGTCCCTGGTTAATATTTATAGATCATATCGATCTATTCTTATATAAAATAAAATGAGATTTTGACAATCTCATGACAAAAAAAGAAAAGAATCAACCGTAATGAGTTTTTAAACCATAAGCTACAAGTGTTTCTGGTTTTACCGTGGTGAAACGGCAATGGAGGAAAGCGAGAAGTCCACGATGGCCTAACATTTAACTTCTTAAAGCTACGAATCAATTCATCAACATCAAAGTAAGAAGAAATTAATGTTCATGTCTATATGAACAAAATAATTGATATGTAAAGAACTTGTAAAAAACAATATCGTTTAAGAGATGAAAACAATAGTTTTTGTTTCAATCGAGGTATGAACCGAAAAACCAAGTCATACTGTATAAATACGTGAAGCAGATTCATTCATACGTGTGATTTGGTTTTTCGGTTCATAGCTTCAAGAAAATAAAAACTACTCCCTTCATTCATTATAATTTAAAAGCATCGACAGAAAAAGCTTAACTTTCAACAAATTTAATAAATTTTGTTTGGGTCTATTTTGTGCGGAATCATACATAATAGCTGCATGCTCAAAATTTTCTTCAAAGAGGTTTCACAATTTATTTCGATCGATCAGAATACTCGTTTCTGATTTACGAAACTAAACATTAAATCATTTACACAAATTTTACACTAGAATGATATCTTTTATTTTGAATTTGCAGATATTAACGAATGTGACCCCGATCCCTGTAATGGAAACGGCGCTTGTCAAGATATGGTAAATGGTTACAAATGTACATGTTATCCAGGATACGAAGGGGCCAATTGTGGACAAGGTTTTTGTTTTGTTTTGATTTTGTTTTTTGATTTGTTGAACAGAAAAAAACCCGAAAACTGTTTGCTTTACTGTATGATCGAATATCATTACATTCCGAGCAGAGAAAGTTTGGGATTTCCCTATATAATAATTTTTGATATCATCACTTGCACTGGCATCAACTAACCTTCTTTTAATCAGGAACTACTTTTTTCAATATCACAGGTAGGTCCCTGGTTAATATTTATAGATCATATCGTTCTATTTATATTTAAAATGATATTAGCTTTTGACTATCTTCAGATAAAAAGGGAAAAGAATCAACCGTAATGAGTTTTTAAACCATTAGCTACACGTTTTTCTGCTTTTACCGTGATGAAACGGCATTGGAGGAAAGCGAGATGTCCATGATGGCCTAACATTTAACTTCTAAAAGCTACGAATCAATTCATAAACGTCAAAGTTAGAAGAAATAAATGTTCATGTCTATATGAACAAAATAATTGATATGTAAAGAACTTGTCATGAACAATATCATTTAAGTGATGAAAACAATAGAATTGTTTCAATCGAGGTATGAACCGAAAAACCAAGTCATACTGTATGAATTCGCGAAGTAGATTCATTCATACGTGTGATTTGGTTTTTCGGTCCATAACTTCAAGAAAATGTAAACTATTCCCTTCATTCATTATAATTTAATAGCATCGAACGAATAAGCTTATCTTTAACAAATTGAATAACCTTAATTGTTCATACATAATAGCTGCATGCTCAAAATTTTGTTCAAAGAGATATGACAATATGATAGGTTAATATTTGTAGATCATATTGTCATGATATATATCAGTTTACTATCTAATGGCTAACCGTCACGTTCTTTGTGACGAATAATCGTCACCAGTTTATTGTTTATCTTCTTGCTTGATTATCACGATCTAAGAAAGAAATAAACGTAAAAAATGTTCTCAGGGAGGGGCGGGGGCTAGCTATAAATGGAAATAAAAAATGTTTTGATGAGGGTAAAGCATAACAAGTATTGGAATTCTGTAGGTTTTAGGCACTTTGTAAAATCGTGATAAGCTTTCAAGAGACCGTGATGTCAAAGTGATTTACGACATTAGATACCAAAACATTAAGGCTATGATTTTCAAAATGCTTTTTCTTTATAGAACAACGTATTTATTGAACCTTAGCATTTTCAAAACACCTTAGAACAGACCGTGTCTTTCAGTGAAATAATGCATGATTTTCACTTCAGTTGAAGATAATTTAGTTTCTTTCACTTTGCGTTAAGAGAAACTTGATCAGAGATGTTGCCGTAGGATAAAATCCATTTCTTCATTATCAACAATTTTTCTTATCTAGAACAATTAAATTTTGTAGAATTTCATCAACTTGAAATTGTCGTCTGCAACATCTTTCAGTTTGGATCAGTCTCATAAAATGTTGTGAGGTAATTGGTTAAATGATCAATTTTTTATCAGGAAATCCCTAGAAGAGGTTATTCAGCACAACTGTACCTTATTACAGTGAAACGAAAGGTTAATTTTAGTCGTCATTCAGTGAAATATAAAAAAGATAATAAAGGTCAACCAGTTATCAAGTTTAATCGACTTTCGTAAATAAGTGTTGCTTTTTTTAAAAGAATGAAAACAAAAAAGAAAGCTTTTTTTCCTATATTTTGTTGTTAATACCAACTGAATTAATCGAACGCATATCATATGATGTTTTATTGTATGCGAAAAATCGACAAAAAATCTAACTCATCTATCTTTTCCGCGTAACATAAAACGCCAATTCTCAAATGACGTTATTTAGAATAATATGACGTCATCCTAACTGTAACGGAAAATATGCCATCGGCTTCCTTATTATATAATACAATTACTTAATCGCTAGTTATATCAAAAATAATCAACAGGTTTGTTCCTCTCTCTCTTTCTCTCTCTCTCTCTCGCTTCGAGTGTCATGTCAAATATTGATTCATAGCATTTGAACTAAATCTTAAATATTCGGTTCATTTTTAACAGACATAAATGAGTGTGAAGATAAACCCTGTAAGAATGGAGCAACATGTATGGACTTGGTGAATCGTTATGAATGCAAATGTGCTAGCGGATACACTGGGAAGGACTGTGAAACAGGTAATGTTTATCTAAAAAATGAAAATAGTATATATATATATATATATTGTTTTCATTTAGGTATGAACCCAAAAACTTTATCGCACTTTATGAGTACGCGAAGCCTCAGGTCTCGTGAAATGTTAAACTTACACTCCTAAATCAAAAAGATAAAAAACGATGTTGTATCGCTATTATAACATAATATCAAATTTATATCCTATGGTCCGATTTTCATAGCTAAATATATTCAATTGTAAAAGGCTAAATCACAGTGGAAGGTCAAAGCTAAAATTTGGGCCTTGCCTACCTGTTGATCATAAAGATAGTTTCCAAAGATACGCGTCACGATTTCTCCTCTTGGTTAAAGCAAGCGAAAGGTAAAAGGGTACAAAGATCAAATTCTAGCCTTGCCCATATCTCTTGATCCTATGGTGCAAGTCAGATAATGTTCCACAGACTTGTATATCTTTGTTAAAACATTAGTGCTTTGCTCGAAGGGAGGTATCGATGTTTCTGAAACCTAGATAAGAAAAATTACCAAGTGCCGAAAAATAGACTCAAACGAACATTTAATACTTTAAGTTAGGTCAGGTTTTGTCTTGGTGGTTATCTAATAGACCTAAAGTGGCTTTTTGTGGTTATATCGTAAAGGTTCAGCGGAATTCCAGGTTATTTTTAGATATCACGGAATTCGGCTGTCGATATCGAATGACCTCATTTGAATATGACCAAGTCAAATGAAGGTAACAAATTTACTAGCGAAACAGCCAACGTCCTAAATCATGTCACATGAATGGACTGATCTTTACAGACCGACTAGCGAACATTACTCCTGATGACGTAACGATGACGTTGGTTTGATGTAATTTGAACTAAATGCAAGGTTCTAATGGTTATTCGCGCCACGTGAATTCCCTTTAATCTTCGTTACTGTCTCGGATTAATCTAAGAATAGACTAATAGCCTACGTAGGCTATTAGGGAAATACCCTGCTTTTTTCTGATCAGCGACCTCACATTTTTGCAAAACTACTTTTCGGCATATTGTATTCAAATAGTTTATGAGAGGGAAAAAAATAATTAAAATCTGTGACATGAAAAAAACATCGATACCTACCTTTAATTCAAACTCCTTTACTTCAGACGAAAGGCAAAACAGAACGTTAAAGGACAAATTATGACATTGCACAATACTCTGTATCCTAAAGTCCAGTCCTTTTATAATTCTATCTACTTAAACCCCTTCCCAAGCAATAAAATTTCAGACTAGTCTAATTTGAAAGATGTTGAAGGTACCAAAACGAAGTTGGTTAAATTAAAAAAATTAGGGCCATATAAAATGAAAATAACATAGTGAGAAAAGGAGAGGGTCTCTCTTGGACTCTTGCCGGGCGCGTCCTAACCAGAATGGTGGCGGGTGTTAACTTTATCTAGTCTGCACAATACCTCCTACTATTCTAGACGATTTAATGAGATTTCTATCAAATCTTGGTCTTCATCTGAAAAACTGCAAATTATCAATTCTTTGAGATTCATTGCACTATCATGGTAAGGGAGACTTGTTTTCAATAGTGTTGTTTGCGTATCTTCTATAACCCATGTCAGATTTGATTGAAGTTTTATCAAAAGTTTGTCATCTAGCGACTTACAGCATATTAATAGTGTTTTGTGAATGAATGCTAAGTCATGAAAAAGGAACACTTCTTGCAAAAACTTTTGTATTAGCAGTTACTCTTTCGATTCTTGACATATTTTGATAAAATTTTCCCAATTGTTTGCTTTCATATCAAACCTCTATTATTAGTGTAATGTAATTCTTTAAAGCTTTGGAAGGTGTCATTGTAACTCTGGTTTTGTGACTTTTTCTCTGGTTTAAATAATGTTCTTTGGGTCCCTTATTGGTTCCTCCTGCCCAACCTATTTTCGGATATTTTTAATTCACGCCCAAAGATTGAATGTTTGCATGTCTTGGTGACCCTTTTGATAAGGTGTTGAAATGTTTCCCCTTTCAATTTGGCTTTACCATTTTATAGTGAAATCAAGGACAAAATCTTTAAAAAGATTTTCGGATAAATTCTTTGCTTGAGAATTCTGATTTAGGAAAATTTCATTTTATTCTCAAGGAGACTCATGTGAGTGAATAAGGACCATGGTCCTCTTGTATTATAAGCTCACGTATCTGTACATTCAAAAACATGTAAATCTGTGAGCCACCTCACTGAAGTTTTAAGGCTAAACTGTATCTAATTACATTCTTATTGACCAATCGAGGCCGTCAACCAAATAACTAGTAGACTAATGAAATAGTTCATTTTAACCCCAAATAAAATTTGAAATCCGATATTGGCCGCCATTTTTTAAAACTTTTTGTTGGTTTGCCAACTTAAACGTCGTATAACTACATGTATAACTTATTCAAGCTGATATTACGACATTAAGGTCGCCATCCAGCTATTCTACTTTTTTGTTACATGCTACTTGCAATAAATTTTGCAAAATTACGCCGTTGGAACTTCTTGTTGGAACCAATTAGCGGGGCCAACTTAGGAATTGGGCGGGGCCAGCGACCGGTCAATGAAATTATTAAAAAAGGGGGTACAAGCAATTTCTTCATTATTCACAATGTTTTCTATCTAGAACGACAACGATATTTAGAATTTTATCAACTTGAAATTGTCGTTTGCGACATCATTTAGTTTGAACCAGTCTTATTTTGTGAGTAATTAATCAAACGATAAACGCTTTATGGGGAAATCCTAAAAAAGAGGTCATGAAAATTGAAATGATCTTTTGTTAATACGATCGCATTAAAAAGAGGAAAATAGTCCGAAACGACGGGAACAAACGTGAGCGCCGAAATCTGCTGAATAATTAAATGTGACGTCATGTAGGTTTGGAGTTCGCTACAATAGCTCCCAAGGCATTCTTCAAGTTTAATAATAGATTCTTATGACTTAGGACACAGCTTTGAAAACTTTTAAGTATGGACTTATTTGTTCGGAAGCATACAAAATTGCTGCGTGCTCAATTTTTTTTTAAGAAGGTTTGATTTTTTTTTTCGACGAATCAGAATACTCGTTTCTGATTTACGAAACTAAACATTTAATCATTCACACAAATTTTACATTAGTATGATAACACTTTCTTTGACTTTACAGATATTAACGAGTGTGACCCCGATCCCTGTAATGGAAACGGCACTTGCGAGGATATGGTAAATGCTTACAAATGTACATGTTATCCAGGATACGAAGGGACCAATTGTGATGGAGGTTTGTTTGGGGTTTTTTGTTTGTTTGTTTATTTGTTTGTTTAGTTTGTTTGGGGGGTTATATGTTTGTTGTTGTTGTTGTTGTTGAACAGGAATAAACACGAAAACTGTTTCCTTGACTGTATGATCGAATATTATTACATTTCGACCAGTGAAATCTTGGGATTTCCCTGTATAATAATCTTTCACTATTTTTATCAGGAATTACTATTGTGATCGGTCATCGTCCGTCGTCCGTCCGTCCGTTCGTCTGTCTGTCCGTCCGTTCAAATTAACAAAAAATCTTCTCCTCCTAAACTAACCATGGAATTTCAACAAAATTTCACAGAAATAATTCTTAGGTCATGTTCTTTCAAAATACTTCAAAGAAATGAAATCCATGAAGAACTCTGGTTGCCATGGCAACAGAGTGAAAAAAACTTAAAAAATCTTCTCTTCCCAAACGGTAAGGCCTAGAGCTTTCATATTTGGTATATATCATCATCTATTGACCCTCTACCAAAATACTTCAAAGAATTACCGTTTTCTGAATCTTAGCCCTTTTCTTTGTGATTCCTGATTTTACATAGAAATTAAGAAGGAAATCTTTAAAAATCTTCTTCTCGTAAACCATAAGGCCTAGAGCTTTGATATTTAGTACAAATCATCATGTATTGACCCTCTACCAAAATACTTCAAAGAATGATCATACTCTGAAAATTAGCCCTCTTCTGGGCGATCCCTGATTTTACATAGAAATAAAGAAGGACATCTTTGAAAATCTTCTTCTCCCAAACCATAAAGCCTAGACCTTTGATATTTGGTAGATATCATAAGCCATTGACCCTCTAGCAAATTACTTAAAAAATTAGCCCTTTTCTGTGCAATCCCTCATTTTAATTAGGAATAAATAATGATATCTTTGAAAACCTTCTTCTCCTAAAGCATTAGGCTTACAGCTTTTATACTTGGTATGAATTGATGTCTATACTTCAAAGCATTACCAAATTCAGGAAGTTAGTGCTATATGGTGGTATCATCAATATACCTAGGATTAAAAGAGAAATCTGTAAACATCTTCTCCAAAATAATTAGACAGAGGGCTTTGCCATTTTGTTTATATCATAAAGCCATGAACCATCATAATCAGGGGAGCGATTTAGGACCATCATGGTCCTCTTGTTTTGAATATGACAGATCGGTCCTCGGTTAATATATGTAGATCATATTGTCTAATTTATAAATAAAATAAAATTAGCTTACAAATGCCAGAGATCAAATCTCAATTCTAAGATGAATGATTCTATTGGTCTATTGATTTCTTGATTGATCATCCCGACTGATCAATCGGCCGCTATATTAGCTGAAACACTTTGCTAAACTTTTTCAATAGACCTAGCATGCATACCAAAATTAACAAAGAAATATAAGCCTGTGCGTGACATTTCCAACAATTATGCAGGTGCGTGACTCGCACACATTGAGCATCCTGGACAGCGATTCGGGGCAATTAGAATATTCGCTGATTGAATAAAGAAGCTTTGGGTCAGTATCTATATACAGAGCTCAGAGTGAAGACTCTGATCAGACTGTGCGGAGTCTTTATTTTGCGCACATGTTTAACGGTTGTAAAAGTCACGCACGCGCTCATATTTTAACAATAGACAGAAATATGACGCTATTTTAGATTGGTCCAAATTTGAAAAAATAAAATTCGACGTTTTTAAGTTGATATATCATTCTTTTTGAGTAGAAAACATTATGGGAAATAAAGAAACTTTATGTTATAAGAAATTCTTTGTTCCCCCTTTTTTCCTAAAACTGTTTTCTTGTGGGACGTATAAGAAGCGATTGTTTGGGGATGGGATAAACGCTTGAACCGTTGAAAGCATAGGCTAAGGTATTTTTCAACAGTCTAGTATCTGATAGCTAGCCATCACCATTCGTTGTGATGGGTTTTCATCAAAGGTTTCATTTTCTTTTGTGATACTTTGGCATCACTGTCAAATGATAAATAAAAAATAGACTTACAAAGAAAGATGGCTACCCTTCACTGATAAGATAACAATATGGCGGTTATCAGTCTTTTTGCCAAAAGAGTGAAACAATATCATCCTGCTTAAACGATTGATCAGTATATTGTCATAATCTCATACCTAATCCCAGCAAAAACAACATGAAAAAAATTACCAAAAATAGTCGAATCTCACCTTAACTCAAATCAGATTACTATCTAATGGCTAACCGTCACCGTTCTTTGTAACGAATAATCGTCACCAGTTTATTGTTTATCTTCTTGCTTGATTATCACGATCTAAGAACAAAATAAATGTAAAAAATGTTCCCAAGGAGGGGGTGGGGGATAGCTATAACTGGAAATGAAAAATGTTTTGATGAGGGTAAAACATAACAAGTATTGGAATTCTGTAGGTTTTAGGCACTTTGTAAACCCGTGATAAGCTTCAAAGAGACCGTGATGTCAAAGTGTTTTACGACATAAGATACCAAAACATTGTGGCTATGATTTTCATAATGTTTTTTTTTTCTCTATAGGACAACGTATTTATTGAACTATAGCATTTTCAAACCACCTTAGAACGGACTGTGTCTTTCAGTGAAATAATGCATGATTTTCACTCCGGTTGAAGATAATTTAGTTTCTTTCACTTTGCGTTAAGAGAAACGTGATCAGAGATTTTGCCGTATGATAAAATTCATTTGTTTGGAAAAATAACGTTGAGACGATTGACCACCACAATAGGAGGTGACGGCTAGCAATCACATATTAGACTGCTTATTGTAAGCCTCTAAGGAAAATTTAAGAAATGAAAATGCCTGTCCTTCTAGAAAATAGCTCTATATTTGAGACTGTTAACCAATTCCAAAACGGCCCTGTTTGCACCTCTCACGGAAAATGCTTTGGAAAACATCGTGGAACTTGTTACAACCAATTTCTTCATTATCCACATTTTTTTCCTATCTATAATGACACAGTTTTGTAGAATTTCATCAACTTCAAATTGTGATCCTCGAAATCTTTCAGTTTGGATCAGTCTCATAAAATATTGTGAGGTAATTGGTTAAATGATCAATGTTTTATCGGGAAATCCCTAGAAGAGGTTATTCAGAACAACGGTACCTTATTACAGTGAAACGGAAGGTTAATTTAAGTAATCATCCAATGTAATATAAAAAAGAGATTAAAGGTCAACCGGTTACCATGTTTGATCGACTTTCGTAAATAAGTGTTGCTAATTTTTAAAGTATGAAAACAAAAAAGGATGCTTTTTTCTATATTTTGTTGTTGATACCAACCCATCCTCACTGTAACGGACAATATGCCATCGGCTTCCTTATTATATAATACAATCATTAAACCGCTAGTTTTATGAAATCATCAACGGGTTTGCTCCTCTCTCTCACTCTCTCGTTCTCTCTCTCTCACTCTCTCTCTCTCTCTCTCTCTCTCTCTCTCTCTCTCTCTCTCTCTCTCTCTCTCTCTCTCTCTCTCTCTCTCTCTCTCTCTCTCTCTCTCTCTCTCTCTCTCTTCGAGTGTCATGTCAAATATTGATTCATAGCATTTGAACTAAATCTGAAATATTCGGTTCATTTTTAACAGACATAAATGAGTGTGAAGATAAACCCTGTAAGAATGGAGCAACGTGTATGAACTTGGTGAATCGTTATGAATGCAAATGTGCTAGCGGATACACTGGGAAGGACTGTGAAACAGGTAATGTTTATCTAAAAAATGAAAGTAGTATATATATAATTTTTTTTTTGTTTTCATTTAGGTATGAATCTTAAAACTTTATCGCACTTTATGAGTACGCGAAGCCTATGGTCCCGTGAAATGTTAAACTTACACTCCTAAAACAAAAAGATAAAAACGATGTTGTATCGCTATCATAACATAATATCCAATTTATATCTTATGGTCCGATTTTCATAGCGACATATATTCAATTGTAAAAGGCTAAGTCACAGTTGAAGGTCAAAGCTCAAATTTGGGCCTTGCCTATCTGTAGATCCTAAAGCTAGTTACCAAATATACGCGTCTTGGTTAGAGCAAGCGTAAGGTAAAAAGATACAAAGATCAAATTTTGGCTTTGCCCATATCTCTTGGTCCTATGTAGCAAGTCAGATAATGTTCCACAGACTTGTTGTTAAAACCTTTGTGCTTTGCTTAAATCAATTCATTTACTTCAGACGAAAGTCACAACAGAAAGTTAAAGGACAAATTATGACATTGCACAATACTATGTATCCTAACGTCCAGTCCTCTTATAATTTTATCAACTTAAACCCCTTCCCAAACATCAAAATTTTAGAAAGATGATGAAGGTACTAAAACGAAGTTGGTTAGATGAAGAAAATAAGGGCCATATGAAATGAAAATAACATAGAGAGAAAAGGAGATGATTGTTAAAATCCCCTAGGGGTTTCACTTGGACTCTTGCCGGGCGCAGCCTAAACAGATTGGTGGGTGTTAACTTTATCTAGTGTGCACAATTACTCCTACAATTCTAGACGGATTTATTGAGATTTCTACAAAATCTTGGTCTTCATCTGAAATACTGCCAATTATCAATTCTTTGTGATTCATTGCTCTATCGTGGGAAAGGGAGGCTTGTTTTCAATAGTGCTGTTTGCGTATCTTCTATAACCCATGTCAGATTTGATTGAAGTTTTTACAAAATGTTTGTCATCTAGCGACTACAGCATATTAATAGTGTTTTGGAAATGAATTCTATGTCATGGAAAAGGAACACTTCTTGCTTAAATTCTTGTATTAGCAGTTACTCCTACGATTCTTGACATATTTTGATAAAAAATTCCCAAATGTTTGTCTTCATATCCAACCTCTATTATTAGTGTAATGTGATTCTTGAAAGATTTGGACAATGTCATTGAAACTCTGGTTTTGTGACCTTTTCTCTTGTTTAATAATGTCCTTTGGGTCCCTAATTGGTTCCTCCTGCCCATCCTATTTACGGATACCTTTACCAGACGCCCAAAGATTGAATGTTTGCATGTCTTGGTGACCCTTTTGATAAGGTGTTGAAATGTTTCCCCTTTCAATTTGGCTTTACCATTTTATAGTGAAATAAAGGACATAATCTTCAAAATAAGCTTTGGATAAATTCTTTGCTTGAGAATTCTGATTTAGGAAAATTTCATGTTATTCTCAATGGGACTCATGTGAGTGAATAAGGACCATGGTCCTCTTGTACTATAATTTCACGTATCTGTACATTCAAAAACATGTAAACCTTTTAGCCACCTCACTGAAGTTTTTAGGCTTAACTGTATCTAATTACATTCTTATTGACCAATCGAGGCCGTCAATCAAATAACTAGTAGACTAATGAAATAGTTCATTTTAACCCCAAACAAAATTTGAAATCCGATATTGGCCGCCATTTTTTAACTTTTTGTTGGTTTGCCAACTTAAACGTCGTATAACTACAACTTATTCAAGCTGATATTACGACATTAAGGTCGCCATCCAGCTATTCTACTTTTTTGTTACATGCTACTTGCAATAAATTTTGCAAAATTACGCCGTAGGAACATCTTGTTGGAGCAAATTAGCGGGGCCAACCTAGGAATTGGGCGGGGCCAGCGACCGGTCAATGAAATTATTAAAACAGGGGGTACAAGCAATTTCTTCATTATTCACAATGTTTTCTATCTAGAACGACAAAGATATTTAGAATTTCATCAACTTGAAATTGTCGTTTGCGACATCTTTTAGTTTGAACCAGTCTCATTTTTGTGAGTAATTAATCAAACGATAAACGCTTTATGGGGAAATCCTAAAAAAGAGGTCATGAAAATTGAAATGATCTTTTGTTAATACGATCGCATTAAAAAGAGGAAAATAGTCCGAAACGACGGGAACAAACGTGAGCGCCGAAATCGGCTGAATAATTAAATGTGACGTCAAGTAGGTTTGCAGTTCGCTACAATAGCTCCAAAGGCATTCTTCAATTTTAATAATAGATTCTTATGACTTAGGACACAGCTGTGAAAACTTTTATGTATGGACTTATTTTGTTCGGAAGCATACAAAATAGCTGCGTGCTCAATTTTTTTTAAGGAGGTATGCCCTTTTTTTTCTTTTTTTTTTTTTTTTTTTTTCGACGAATCAGAATACTCGTTTCTGATTCACGAAACTAAACATTTAATCATTAACACAAATTTTACATTAGTATGATAACACTTTCTTTGACTTTACAGATATTAACGAGTGTGACCCCGATCCCTGTAATGGAAACGGCACTTGCGAGGATATGGTAAATGCTTACAAATGTACATGTTATCCAGGATACGAAGGGACCAATTGTGATGAAGGTTTGTTTGGTTTTTTGTTTGTTTGTTTATTTGTTTGTTTAGTTTGTTTGGGGGTTTTTATGTTTGTTGTTGTTGTTGTTGTTGAACAGGAAAAAACACGAAAACTGTTTCTTTGACTGCATGATCGAATATTATTACATTCCGACCAGTGAAATCTTGTGATTTCCCTGTATAATAATCTTTCACTCTTTTTATCAGGAATTACTTTTTAGCTCCCCTGAGCACGAAGTGCTCTGGGGAAGCTATTGTGATCGGTCATCATCCGTCGTCCGTCCGTTCGTCTGTCAGTCCGTCCGTCCGTCCGTTCACATTTGCAAAAAAATCTTCTCCTTCTAAACTAACCATGGAATTTCAACAAAACTTCACAGAAATAATTCTTAGGTCATGTTCTTTCAAAAAACTTCAAAGAATCAAAATCCATGAAGAACTCTGGTTGCCATGGCAACAGAGTGAAAAAACTTAAAAAATCTTCTCCTCCCAAATGGTAAGGCCTAGAGCTTTGATATTTGGTATATACCATCATCTATTGACCCTCTACCAAAATACTTCAAAGAATTACCGTATTCTGAAAATTAGCCCTTTTCTGGGCGATCCCTGATTTTGAATAGAAATAAAGAAGGAAATCTTTAAAAAATCTTCTTCTCCCAAACCATAAGGCCTAGAGCTGTGATATATGGCATACATCATTACCTATTGACCCTCTACCAAAAACTTCAAAGAATTACCGTATTCTGAATCTTAGCCCTTTTCTTTGTGATCCCTGATTTTACATAGAAATTAAGAAGGAAATCTTTAAAAATCTTCTTCTTCCAAACCATAAGGCCTAGAGCTTTGATTTTTAGTACAAATCATCATGTATTGACCCTCTACCAAAATACTTCAAAGAATTATCATACTCTGAAAATTAGCCCTCTTCTGGGCGACTCCTGATTTTACATAGAAATAAAGAAGGAAATCTTTAAAAATCTTCTTCTTCCAAACCATAAGGCCTAGAGCTTTGATATATGGTACACATCATCATCTGTTGACCCTGTACCAAAAAACTTCAAAGAATTACAGTATTCTGAATCTTAGCCCTTTTTTTGTGATCCCTGATTTTACATAGAAATAAAGGAGGAAATCTTTGAAAATATTCTTCTCCCAAACCATAAAGCCTAGAGCTTTGATATTTGGTAGATATCATCAGCCATTGACCCTCTAGCAAATTACTTAAAAAATTAGCCCTTTTCTAGGCAATCCCTCATTTTAATTAGGAATAAATAATGATATCTTTGAAAACCTTCTTCTCCTAAAGCATTAGGCTTACAGCTTTTATACTTGGTATTAATTGATGTCTACACTTCAAAGCATTACCATATTCAGGAAGTTAGTGCTATATGGTTGTATCATCAATATACCTAGGATTAAAAGAGAAATCTGTAAACATCTTCTCCAAAATAATTAGACAGAGGGCTTTGCCATTTTGTTTATATCATAAAGCCATGAACCATCATACTCAGGGGAGCGATTTAGGACCATCATGGTCCTCTTGTTTTGAATATGACGGATCGGTCCCCGGTTAATATTTGTAGATCATATTGTCTAATTTATATATAAAATAAAATTAGCTTACAAATGCCAGCGATCAAATCTCAATTCTAAGATGAATGATTCTATTGGTCTATTGATTTCTTGATTGATTATCCCGACTGATCAATCGGCCGCTATAATCACTGAAACACTTTGCTAAACTTCTTCAATAGACCTAGCATGCATACCAAAATTAACAAAGAAATATAAGCCTGTGCGTGATATTTCCAACAATTATGCAGGTGCGTGACTCGCACACATTGAGCACCCTGAACAGCCATTCGGGGCAATAAGAATATTCGCTGATTGTTTAAAGAAGCTTTGGGTCAGTATCTATATACAGAGCTCAGAGTGAAGACTTTGATCGGACTGTGCGGAGTCTTTATTTTGCGCACATATGTAATGGTTGTAAAAGTCACGCACGCTCTCATATTATAACAATAGACAAAAATATGACGATATTTTAGACTGGTCCAAATTTAAAAAAATAACATACAACATTTTTAAGTTGATATCTCATTCTTTCTGAGTAGAAATCCTAATTGGAGATTAAAGAAACTTTCTGTTATAAGAAATTCTTTGTTCCCCCTTTTTCCCTAAAACTGTTTTCTTGTGGGACGTATAAGAAGCGATTGTCTGGAGACGGGATAAACGCTTGAACCGTTGAAAGCTGATGCTTAGGTATTTTTCAACAGTCTAGTATCTGATAGCTAGCCATCACCGTTCGTTGTGATGGGTTTTCATCAAAGGTTTCATTTTCTTTTGTGATACTTTGGCGTCACTGTCAAATGATGAACAAAAAATAGACTTACAAAGAAAGATGGAAGACTTCTTGCTAAAGTTCTTGTATTAGCAGTTACTCCTACGATTCTTGACATATTTTGATAAAATTTTCCCAAATGTTTATCTTCGTATCCAAACTCTTTTATTAGTGTAATGTGATTCTTGAAAGATTTGGACAATGTCATTGAAACTCTGGTTTTGTGAGATTTTCTCTTGTTTAAATAATGTCCTTTGGGTCCCTAATTGGTTCCTCCTGCCCATCCTATTTTCGGATACCTTTTACAGACACCCAAAGATTTAATGTTTGCATGTCTTGGTGACCCTTTTGATAAGGTGTTGAAATATTTCCCCTTTCAATTTTGCTTTACCATTTTATACGAAAATCAAGGACAAATCTTCAGAATAATCTTTAGAATTCTTTGCTTGAGAATTCTGATTTGAGAAAATTTCATTTTATTCTCAATGGGACTCATGTGAGTGAATAAGGACCATGGTCCTCTTGTATTATAATTTCACGTATCTGTACATTCAAAAACATGTAAACCTTTGAGCCACCTCACTGAAGTTCTTCGGCTTAACTGTATCTTATTACATTCTTATTGACCAATCAATTGGCCGTCAATCAAATAACGAGTAGACTAATGGAATAATTCATTTTAACCCCAAACAAAATTTGAAATCCGGTATTGGCCGCCATTTTTTTTTTTTTTTTTTTTTTTTTACTTTTTTTTTGGTTTGCCAACTTAAACGTCGTATAACTACATCTTATTTAAGCTGATGTTACGACATTAAGGTCGCCATCCAGCTACTCTACTTTTTTGTTACATGCTACTTGCAATAAATGTTGCAAAATTACGCCGTTGGAACTTCCTTTTGGAGCAAATTAGCGGGGCCAACTTAGGAATTGGGAGGGGCCAGCGACTGGTCAATGAAATTATCAAAACAGGGGGTACAAGCAATTTCTTCATTATTCACAATGTTTTCTATCTAGAACGACAAAGATATTTAGAATTTCATCAACTTGTCGTTTGCGACATCTTTTAGTTTGAACCAGTCTCATTTTTGTGAGTAATTAATCAAACGATAAACGCTTTATGGGGAAATCCTAAAAAAGAGGTCATGAAAATTGAAATGATCTTTTGTTAATACGATCACATTAAAAAGAGGAAAATAGTCCGAAACGATGGGAACAAACGTGAGCGCCGAAATCTGCTGAATAATTAAATGTGACGTCATGTAGGTTTGCAGTTCGCTACATTAGCTCCCAAGGCATTCTGCCATTTAAATAATAGATTCTTTTGACTTAGGACACAGCTGTGAAAACTTTTATGTATGGACTTATTTTGTTCGGAAGCATACAAAAAAGCTGCGTGCTCAATTTTTTTTCAAGGAGGTATGACTATTTTTTCGACGCATCAGATTACTCGTTTCTGATATACGAAACTAAACATTTAATCATTAACACAAACTTTACATTAGTATGATAACACTTTCTTTGAATTTGCAGATATTAACGAGTGTGACCCCGATCCCTGTAATGGAAACGGCGCTTGTCAAGATATGGTAAATGGTTACAAATGTACATGTTATCCAGGATACGAAGGGACCAATTGTGGTGAAGGTTTGTTTTTTTTTTGTTTGTTTGTTTGTTTGTTTATTTTGTTTGTTTGGGTTTTTATGTTTTTTCTTTTGTTGTTGTTGAACTGGAAAAAAATACCAAAACTGTTTCTTTGACTATATGATCGAATATTATTACATTCCGAGCAGTGAAATCTTGGGATTTCCCTGTATAATAATCTTTCACTCTTTTTATCAGGAATTACTTTTTTTTAAATATGACAGGTCGGTCCCCGGCTAATATTTGTAGACCATATTGTCTAATTTATATATTAATAAAATTAGCTTACAAATGCCAGAGTTCAAATCTCAATTCTAAGATGAAAGATTCTATTGGTCTATTGATTTCATGATTGATCATCCTGACTGATCAATCGACCGCTATATTAGCTGAAACACTTTGCTAAACTTCTTCAATAGACCTAGCATGCATACCAAAATTAACAAAGAAATATAAGCCTGTTCGTGACATTTCCTACAATTATGCAGGTGCGTGACTCGCACACATTGAGCACCCTGGACAGCGATTCGGGGCAATTAGGATATTCGCTGATTGATTAAAGAAGCTTTGGGTCAGTATCTATATACAGAGCTCAGAGTGAAGACTCTGATCAGACTGTGCGGAGTCTTTATTTTGCGCACATGTATAATGGTTGTAAAAGTCACGAACGCGCTCATATAATAACAATAGACAGAAATATGACGATATTTTTAGATTGGTCCAAATTTAAAAAAATATCATACGGCATTTTTAAGTTGATATCTCATTCTTTTTGAGTAGAAAACATAATGGGAAATAAAGAAACTTTATGTTATAAGAAATTCTTTGTTCCCCCTTTTTTCCTAAAACTGTTTTCTTGTGGGACGTATAAGAAGCGATTGTTTGGGGATGGGATAAACGCTTGAACCGTTGAAAGCTGAGGCTAAGGTATTTTTCAACAGTCTAGTATCTGATAGCTAGCCATCTCCATTCGTTGTGATGGGTTTTCATCAAAGGTTTCATTTTCTTTTGTGATACTTTGGCATCACTGTCAAATGATAAACAAAAAATAGACTTACAAAGAAAGATGGCTACCCTTCACTGATAAGATAACAATATGGCGGTTATCAGTCTTTTTGCCAAAGAGTGAAACAATATCATCCTGCCTAAACGATTGATCAGTATATTGTCATGATCTCATACGAAATCCCGGAAAAAAAACAACATGAAAAAAAATTACCAAATATAGTCGAATCTCACCTTAACTCATATCAGTTTACTATCTAATGGCTAACCGTCACCGTTCTTTGTAACGAATAATCGTCACCAGTTTATTGTTTATCTTCTTGCTTGATTATCACGATCTAAGAACAAAATAAATGTAAAAAATGTTCCCATGGAGGGGGTGGTTGATAGCTATAATTGGAAATAAAAAATGTTTTGATGAGGGTAAAGCATAACAAGTATTGGAATTCTGTAGGTTTTAGGCACTTTGTAAAATCGTGATAAGCTTTCAAGAGACCGTGATGTCAAAGTGATTTATGACATTAGATACCATTACATTAAGGCTGTGATTTTCAAAATGCTTTTTTATAGGACAACGTATTTATTGAACTTAAGCATTTTCAAAACACCTCAGAACGGACTGTGTCTTTCAGTGAAATAAAGCATGATTTTCACTCCAGTTGAAGATAATTTAGTTTCTTTCACTTTGCGTTAAGAGAAACTTGATCAGAGATGTTGCCGTAGGATAAAATCCATTTCTTCATTATCACCAATTTTTCCTGTCTAGAACAACTAAATTTTGTAGAATTTTATCAACTGTCTGCGACATCTTTCAGTTTGGATCAGTCTCATAAAATGTTGTGAGGTAATTGGTTAAATGATCAATGTTTTATCAGGAAATCCCTAGAAGAGGTTATTCAGCACAACTATACCTTATTACAGTGAAACGAAAGGTTAATTTAAGTCGTCATTCAATGTAATATAAAAAAGAGATTAAAGGTCAACAGTTATCAAGTTTAATTGACTTTCGTAAATAAGTGTTGCTTTTATTTAAAGGATGAAACCAAAAAAAAGCTTTTTTCCTATATTTTGTTGTTAATATCAACTGAATTAATCGAACGCATATCATATAATGTTTTATTGTATGCGAAAAATCGACACAAAATCTATCTCATCTATCTTTTCCGCGTAACATAAAACGCCAATTCTCAAATGACGTTATTTAGAATAATATGACGTCATCCTCACTGTAACGGACAATATGCCATCGGCTTCCTTATTACATAATACAAATACTAAATCGCTAGTTATATCAAAATTAGGCAACGGGTTTGTTCCTCTCTCTCTCTCTCTCTCCCTCTCTCTCTCTCTCTCTCTCTCTCTCTCTCCCTTCGAGTGTCATGTCAAATATTTATTCATAGTATTTGAACTAAATCTTAAATATTCGTTCATTTTTAACAGACATAAATGAGTGTAAAGATGAACCCTGTAAGAATGAAGCAACGTGTATGGACTTGGTGAATCGTTATGAATGCAAATGTGCTAGCGGATACACTGGGAAGGACTGTGAAACAGGTAATGTTTATTTAACTTAATGACACAGAAATCAATCTTTTAAGTAAAGGATTAAAATTTACACCAACGCCTAATAAAAGTAATGTAGAAGAGTTGGAAAACGACATAAATGAATTTACGAGAAAATTACGTCTAGTGGAATTTTTCAAAAACTCTGAGAATACTGATAGGTCCATAGTTAGAAATAAAAGTGATTTTATCCCAGAAAAGAACAGAAATTCGAGTTTGGAAAAGTTTATTGATAATATTAATAATATGCCGAAAGAAAATGTCAGTCAAAAAGTAAAATCTAATATATCTCGAAATGAAAGAGTAGCAATTCAAAATTTAACACAAAATCATGATATAATAATCAAAGAAGCTGATAAAGGTGGAGCAGTAGTGATTATGGATACATCTCATTATAAACAAATGGTGGAGTCACAACTAAATGATACAAATTACTATGAACGTCTTGACCATAACCCAAGTAATTCAGATAGAATAAATTATCATAAAGTAATCGACAAATTTAAGCAATGTTTAACGGATAAAGAATACGATTATCTAAAACGTTTTGAAGTTAAGGAAAGAAATTTCTATGGCCTACCTAAGGTACACAAAAACAATCAAATTAATAAGGCTTGTTCAACTTCTAAAGCCCAAACTGTTAATGTAAGAAATGTGATAGATCTTAAATTACGACCGATTGTCGCTGGTCCAAGTTGTCAAACACACAGACTCAGCAATTTTTTGGATATTCTTTTGCGACCGTTAACCAATCACATTAAGAGCCACATCAGAGATACAACAGACTTCTTAAATTCGTTACCAACAGAAGTAGGCAAAAAAGTCTTACTAACCACATTTGACGTAGAGTCGTTATACTCTAACATCACGCACGAGTTCGGTCTCGAAGCAATAGAATATTGGCTTAATAAACTAGGCAAAGAGACTATACAATCCAGGTTTACAAACTCATTTATTCTGCAATCTCTTGATTTTATTCTTAAAAATAATACATTCAACTTTAATGACAACTTCTATCGTCAAATAAAAGGTACGGCTATGGGCACGAAGGTAGCCCCTGTATATGCAACCCTTATATTGGGATATTTAGAGGAAAATTTGTACGAAATAATCAAAGACAAGTACGGTCATGATTTTAAACTGTATTTTATCAACAATTGGAAACGTTTTCTTGACGATATCTTTATATTATGGCCGAAGTCATTAGAGGAACTACGTAACTTAAACACTATTTTAAACTCGATTCATGAAGACTTGAAATTTACTCTACAACACAGTGAAGAAGAAATAGCATTCTTAGATGTCCTTGTGAAACTTAACAATTTAAATATTGATACGGACATCTTTTACAAACCTACAGATAGTAAACAGTATTTACTTTTTACGTCTTGCCACCCTAAACACACGAAGCAAAACATTCCCTTTTCTTTGGCAAGGCGTCTATGTACAATAATTTCAGATAAAGAAACACTTGAAATACGACTCAGCGAATTGAAAAAATACTTAATTGCCCAAAAATATCCGATTTCTCTTATAGATAATGGTATTTCTAGATCGCTAAAACTCACAAAGGCAGAGCTGAGAAAAGTGAAAGAAACAAAAGAAGAACACGTAATTCCGTACATTTCTACACATAACCCCAGAAATATTGAGGCATACAATATAATTACAGAGAACCTCAAAATATTAAACAATGATGAACAGATGAAAGATATCATTTCAACACACAAAATTATTAAAAGTAAACGCCAGCCTGCCAACCTCAAAAGACTACTGACCAAAGCTAAATTCTCGGAAAAAACATGCTCTTTTGAAGTACAAAAATGTGGCTCGAACAAATGTGGACTCTGTAAGCATCTCATCATAGGAAATACATATTCATTCCGAAATGGACGCAAATTTCACATCAAATTTTCAGCAACATGCAAAATAGAAAATGTTATATACGCCATAAAATGTGCAGGATGCTTTAAAGATTATATAGGAGAAACAACAAATTTAAGAAATCGAGTTACGCTACATAATCAACATATCAATAACCCCCAATATGCACTTCTACCGGTCAGCAAACACATAGCTGCTTGTGCAAAGAATTGCACACCAAAATACCACATAATGCCAATATACAAAATGAGTGAATTAAACGCTTTAAAACGAAAGAAGAAAGAATCCTTATTAATAAACCTTTTAAAACCAGAATTAAATTCAAAATAGATAACATCTAAGAGTAACGTCCCCTGACATTAACGACGTCACATGACATTACGGACGACGTAACGACGTAACGACGTTACTAAGCACTTCTGAAGAACCGCTAAGCGGGGAAACGCGTTAAGTGTACTACCTTTCTATATGTGATTATTTATATAGTAATTAAATTATGTAAAACTTCAAACGGGCATCTCCTTATCTTTTTCCGTATATAATTATCCGTATTGTATTTTCAATACTTTGGATATATATATATATATATATTCTTTTTTTTGTTTTGTTTTCATTTAGGTATGAACCTAAAAACTTTATCGCACTTTATGAGTACGCGAAGCCTCTGGTCCCGTGTAATGTTAAACTTACACTCCTAAACCAAAAACATGAAAACTATGTTGTATCGCTATCATAACATAATATCTTATTTATATCCTATCGTCCGATTTTCATAGCTAAATATATTCAATTGTAAAGGGCTAAGTCACAGTGGAAGGTCAAAGCTCAAATTTGGGCCTTGCCTACCTGTTGATCATAAAGATAGTTTCCAAAGATACGCGTCACGATTGCTCCTCTTGGTTAAAGCAAGCGTAAGGTAAAAAGGTACAAAGATCAAATTTCGGCCTTGCCCATATCTCTTGATTCTATGGTGCAAGTCAGATAATGTTCCACAGACTTGTATATCTTTGTTAAAACATTAGTGCTTTGCTTAAAGGAGGTATCGATGTTTCTGAAACCTAGATAAGAAAAAATACCAAGTGCCGAAAAATAGACTCAAACGATCATTTAATACTTTAAGTTAGGTCAGGTTTTGTCTTGGTGGTAATCTAATAGACCTAAAATGGCTTTTTGTGGTTATATCGTAAAGCGGAATTCCAGGTTATTTTTAGATATGACGGAATTCGGCTGTCGATATCGAATGACCTCATTTGCATATGACCCAGTCAAATGTAGGTAACAAATTTACTAGCGAAACAGCCAACGTCCTTAATCATGTCACATAAATGGACTGATCTTTACAGACCGGCTAGCGAACATTACTCCTGATGACGTAACGATGACGTTGGTTTGATGTAATTTGAACTAAATGCAAGGTTCTAATGGTTATTCGCGCCACGTGAATGCCCTTTAATCTTCGTTACTGTCTCGGATTAATCTAAAAATAGACTAATAGCCTTCGTAGGCTATTAGGGAAATATCCTGCTTTTTCTGATTAGCGACCTCACATTTTTGCAAAACTACTTTTCGGCATATTGTATTCAAATAGTTTCTGAAAGGAAAGAAAATAATAAAAATCTGTGACATGAAAAAAACATCGATACCTACCTTTAATTCAAGCTCCTTTACTTCAGACGAAAGGCACAACAGAACGTTAAAGGACAAATTATGACATTGCACAATACTCTGTATCCTAAAGTCCAATCCTTTTATAATTCTATCCACTTAAACCCCTTCCCAAGCAACAAAATTTCAGACTAGTCTAAATTCAAAGATGTTGAAGGTACCAAAACGAAGTTGGTTAAATTAAAAAAAATTAGGGCCAAATAAAATGAAAATAACATAGTGAGAAAAAGGAGAGGGTCTCACTTGGACTCTTGCCGGGCGCGTCCTAACCAGTATGGTGGCGGGCGTTAACTTTATATAGTCTGCACAATTACTCCTACAATTCTAGACGATTTAATGAGATTTCTATCAAATCTTGGTCTTCATCTGCAATACTACAAATTATCCATTCTTTGAGATTCATTGCACTATCATGGTAAAGGGAGACTTGTTTTCAATAGTATTGTTTGCTTATCTTCTATAACCCATGTCAGATTTGATTGAAGTTTTTACAAAATGTTTGTCATCTAGCGACCTACAGCATATTAATAGTGTTTTGTGAATGAATGCTATGTCATGAAAAGGGAACACTTCTTGCAAAAAATTTTGTATTAGCAGTTACTCCTACGATTCTTGACATATTTTGATAAAAATTTTCCCTAATGTTTGTCTTCCTATCAAACCTCTATTATTAGTGTAATGTGATTCTTGAAAGCTTTGGGCAGTGTCATTGTAACTCTGGTTTTCTGACTTTTTCTCTTGTTTAAATAATGTTCTTTGGGTCCCTTTGGGTTTCTCCTGCCCATCCTATTTTCGGATATTTTTGACACACGCCTAAAGATTGAATGTTTGTGTGTCCTGGTGACCGTTTTTATAAGGTTTTGAAATGTTTCCCCTTTCAATTTCGCTTTTATAGTGAAATCAAGGAAAAAATCTTCAAAATAATCTTCGGATAAATTCTTTGCTTGAGAATTCTGATTTAGGAAAATTTCATTTAATTCTCAAGGAGACTCATGTGAGTGAATAAGGACCATGGTCCTCTTGTATTATAAGCTCACGTATCTGTACGTTCAAAAACATGTAAACCTTTGAGCCACCTCACTGAAGTTTTTAGGCTAAACTGTATCTAATTAAATTCTTATTGACCAATCGAGACCGTCAATCAAATAACTAGTAGACTAATGAAATAGTTCATTTTAACCCCAAATAAAATTTGAACTCCGATATTGGCCGCCATTTTTTAACTTTTTGTTGGTTTGCCAACTTAAACGTCGTATAACTACAGCTTATTTAAGCTGATGTTACGACATTAAGGTCGCCATCCAGCTATTCTACTTTTTTGTTACATGCTACTTGCAATAAATTTTGCAAAATTACGCCGTTAGAACTTCTTGTTGGAGCCAATTAGCGGGGCCAACTTAGGAATTGGGAGGGGCCAGCGACCGGTCAATGAAATAATCAAAACAGGGGGTACAAGCAATTTCTTCAATATTCACAATGTTTTCTATCTAGAACGACAAAGATATTTAGAATTTCATCAACTTGTCGTTTGCGACATCTTTTAGTTTGAACAAGCCTCATTTTTGTGAGTATTTAATAAAACGATAAACGCTTTATGGGGAAATCCTAAAAAAGAGGTCATGAAAATTGAATTGATCTTTTGTTAATACGATCACATTAAAAAGAGGAAAATAGTCCGAAACGACGGGAACAAACGTGAGCGCCGAAATCTGCTGAATAATTAAATGTGACGTCATGTAGGTTTGCAGTTCGGTACAATAGCTCCCAAGGCATTCTGCCATTTAAGTAATAGATTCTTTTGACTTCGGACACAGCTTTGAAAACTTTTATGTATGGACTTATTTTGTTCGGAAGCATACAAAATAGCTGCGTGCTTAAATTCTTTTTAAGGAGGTATGACTTCTTTTTTTTTCGACGAATCAGAATACTCGTTTCTGATTTACGAAACTAAACATTTTATCATTAACACAAATTTTACATTAGTATGATGACACTTTCTTTGAATTTACAGATATTAACGAGTGTGACCCCGACCCCTGTAATGGAAACGGCACTTGCGAGGATATGGTAAATGCTTACAAATGTACATGTTATCCAGGATACGAAGGGACCAATTGTGATGAAGGTTTGTTTGGGGTTTTTTGTTTGTTTGTTTATTTGTTTGTTTAGTTTGTTTGGGGGTTTATATGTTTGTTGTTGTTGTTGTTGTTGTTGTTGAACAGGAAAAAACAAGAAAACTGTTTCCATGACTGTATGATCGAATATTAATACATTCCGACCAGTGAAATCTTGGGATTTCCCTGTATAATAATCTTTCACTCTTTTTATCAGGAATTACTTTTTAGCTTCGTGCTCAGGGGGAGCTATTGTGATCGGTCATCGTCCGTCGTCCGCCCGTCCGTTCGTCTGTCCGTCCGTCCGTCCGTCCGTTAACATTTACAAAAAATCTTCTCCTCCTAAACTAACCATGGAATTTCAACAAAACTTCACAGAAATAATTCTTAGGTCATGTTCTTTCAAAATACTTCAAAGAAATGAAATCCATGAAGAACTCTGGTTGCCATGGCAACAGAGTGAAAAAACTTAAAAAATCTTCTCCTCCCAAACGGTAAGGCCTAGAGCTTTGATATTTGGTATATACCATCATCTATTGACCCTCTACCAAAATACTTCAAATGATTACCGTATTCTGAAAATTAGCCCTTTTCTGGGCGATCCCTGATTTTACATAGAAATAAAGAAGGAAATCTTTAAAAATCTTCTTCCCCCAAACCATAAGGCCTAGAGCTTTGATATTTACTACAAATCATCATGTATTGACCCTCTACCAAAATACTTCAAAGAATTACCGTATTCTGAAAATTAGCCCTTTTCTTAATGATCCCTGATTTTACATAGAAATAAAGGAGGAAATCTTTAAAAATCTTCTTCTCCCAAACCGTAAGGCCTAGAGCTGTGATATATGGTATACATCATCACCTATTGACCCTCTATCAAAATAATTCAAAGAATTACCCTATTCTGAATCTTAGCCCTTTTCTTTGTGATTCCTGTTTTACATAGAAATTAAGAAGGAAATCTTTAAAAATCTTCTTCTCCCAAACCATAAGACCTAGAGCTTTGATATGTAGTACAAATCATCATGTATTGACCCTCTACCAAAATACTTCAAAGAATTATCATACTCTGAAAATTAGCCCTTTTCTGGGCGATCCCTGATTTTACATAGAAATAAAGAAGGAAATCTTTAAAAATCTTCTTCTCCCAAACCATAAAACCTAGAGCTTTGATATATGGTACACCTCATCATCTGTTGACCCTCTACCAAAATACTTCAAAGAATTACAGTATTCTGAATCTTAGCCCTTTTTTTGTGATCCCTGATTTTACATAGAAATATAGAAGGAAATCTTTGAAAATCTTCTTCTCCCAAACCATAAAGCCTAGAGATTTGATATTTGGTAGATATCATCAGCCATTGACCCTCTAGCAAATTACTTAAAAAATTAACCCTTTTCTGTGCAATCCCTCATTTTAATTAGGAATAAATAATGATATCTTTGAAAACCTTCTTCTCCTAAAGCATTAGGCTTACAGCTTTTATACTTGGTATGAATTGATGTCTATACTTCAAAGCATTACCATATTCAGGAAGTTAGTGCTATATGGTGGTATCATCAATATACCTAGAATTAAAAGAGAAATCTGTAAACATCTTCTCCAAAATAATAAGACAGAGGGCTTTGCCATTTTGTTTATATCATAAAGCCATGAACCATCATAATCAGGGGAGCGATTTAGGACCATCATGGTCCTCTTGTTTTGAATATGAAGGATCGGTCCCCGGTTGATATTTGTAGATCATATTGTCTAATTTATATATAAAATAAAATTAGCTTACAAATGCCAGAGTTCAAACTCAATTCTAAGATGAAAGATTCTATTGGTCTATTGATTTCTTGATTGATCATCCCGACTGATCAATCGGCCGCTATATTAGCTGAAACACTTTGCTAAACTTTTTCAATAGACCTAGCATGCTTACCAAAATTAACAAAGAAATATAAGCCTATGCGTGACATTTCCAACAGTTATGTAGGTGCTTGACTCGCACACATTGAGCACCCTGGACAGCCATTCGGAGCAATAAGAATATTCGCTGATTGTTTAAAGAAGCTTTGGGTCAGTATCTATATACAGAGCTCAGAGTGAAGACTCTGATCAGACTGTGCGGAGTCTTTATTTTGCGCACATGTATAATGGTTGTAAAAGTCACGCACGTTCACATATTATAACAATAGACAGAAATATGACGATATTTTAGACTGGTCCAAATTTAATAACATAACATACGACATTTCTAAGTTGATATCTCATTCTTTCTGAGTAGAAATCCTTATTGGAGATTAAAGAAACTTTATGTTATAAGAAATTCTTTGTTCCCCCTTTTTCCCTAAAACTGTTTTCTTGTGGGACGTATAAGAAGCGATCGTCTGGAGACGGGATAAATGCTTGAACCGTTGAAAGCTGATGCTAAGGTATTTTTCAACAGTCTAGTATCTGATAGCTAGCCATCACCATTCGTTGTGATGGGTTTTCATCAAAGGTTTCATTTTCTTTTGTGATACTTTGGCGTCACTGTCAAATGATGAACAAAAAATAGACTTACAAAGAAAGATTGAAGACTTCTTGCTAAAGTTCTTGTATTAGCAGTTACTCCTACGATTCTTGGCATATTTTGATAAAAAATTTCCCAAATTATATATCTTCCTATCCAAACTCTATTATTAGTGTAATGTGTTTCTTGAAAGCTTTGGACAATGTCATTGAAACTCAGTTTTTGTTTAAATAATGTCCTTTGGGTCCCTCATTGGTTCCTCCTGCCCATCCTATTTTCGGATACCTTTTACAGACGCCCAAAGATTGAATGTTTGCATGTCTTGGTGACCCTTTTGATAAGGTGTTGAAATGTTTCCCCTTTCAATTTATTTTACCATTTTATACGGAAATCAAGGACAAAATCTTCAAAATAATCTTCGGATAAATTCTTTGCTTGAGAATTCTGATTTAGGAAAATTTCATTTTATTGTCAATGGGACTCATGTGAGTGAATAAGGACCATGGTCCTCTTGTATTATAAGCTCACGTATCTGTACGTTCAAAAATATGTAAACCTTTGAGCCACCTGACTGAAGTCTTAGGCTAAACTGTATCTAATTAAATTCTTATTGACCAATCGAAGCCGTCAATCAAATAACTAGTAGACTAATAAAATAGTTCTTTTTAACCCCAAACAAAATTTGAAATCCGATATTGGCCGCCATTTTTTAACTTTTTTTTTGTTTGCCAACTTAAACGTCGTATAACTACAGCTTATTTAAGCTGATGTTACGACATTAAGGTCGCCATCCAGCTATTCTACTTTTTTGTTACATGCTATTTGCAATAAATTTTGCAAAATTACGCCGTTGGAACTTCCTGTTGGAGCCGATTAGCGGGGCCAACTTAGGAATTGGGAGGGGCCAGCGACCGGTCAATGAAATAATCAAAACAGGGGGTACAAGCAATTTCTTCATTATTCACATTTTTTTCTATCTAGAACGACAAATATATTAAGAATTTCATCAACTTGTCGTTTGCGACATCTTTTAGTTTGAACCAGTCTCATTTTTGTGAGTAATTAATCAAACGATAAACGCTTTTGGGGAAATCCTAAAAAAGAGGTCATGAAAATTGAAATGATCTTTTGTTAATACGATCACATGAAAAAGAGGAAAATAGTCCGAAACGACGGGAACAAACGTGAGCGCCGAAATCTGCTGAATAATTAAATGTGACGTCATGTAGGTTTGCAGTTCACTACAATAGCTCCCAAGGCATTCTGCCATTTAAGTAATAGATTCTTTTGACTTAGGACACAGCTTTGAAAACTTTTATGTGTGGACTTATTTTGTTCGGAAGCATACAAAAAAGCTGCGAGCTCAAATTTTTTTCAAGGAGGTATGACTTTTTTTTTCGACGAATCAGATTTCTGGTTTCTGATTTACGAAACTAAACAATTAATCATTAACACAAATTTTACATTAGTATGATAACGCTTTCGTTGAATTTGCAGATATTAACGAGTGTGACCCCGATCCCTGTAATGGAAATGGCGCTTGTCAAGATATGGTAAATGGTTACAAATGTACATGTTATCCAGGATACGAAGGGACCAATTGTGATGAAGGTTCGTTTGGGGTTTTTTTTGTTTGTTTGTTTATTTTGTTTGTTTGGGTTTTTTATGTTTTTTCTGTTGTTGTTGTTGAACTGGAAAAAAACACGAAAACTGTTTCCTTGACTATATGATCGAATATCATTACATTCCGAGCAGTGAAATCTTGGGATTTCCCTGTATAATAATCATTCACTCTTTTATCAGGAATTATTTTTTTAAATATGACAGGTCGGTCCCCGGCTAATATTTGTAGACCATATTGTCTAATTTATATATAAATAAAATTAGCTTACAAATGCCAGACTTCAAATCTCAATTCTAAGATGAAAGATTATATTGGTCTATTGATTTCTTGATTGATTTCTGATCAATCGGCCGCTATATTAGCTGAAACACTTAGCTAAACTTCTTCAATAGACCTAGCATGCATACCAAAATTAACAAAGAAATATAAGCCTGTTCGTGACATTTCCAACAATTATGCAGGTGCGTGACTGGCACACATTGAGCACCCTGGACAGCCATTCGGGGCAATTAGAATATTCGCTGATTGATTAAAGAAGCTTTGGGTCGGTATCTATATACAGAGCTCAGAGTGAAGACTCTGATCAGACTGTGCGGAGTCTTTATTTTGCGCACATGTATAATGATTGTAAAAGTCACGCACGCGCTCATATTATAATAATAGACAGAAATATGACGATATTTTAGATTGGTCAAAATTTAATAAAATAACATACGACATTTTTAAGTTGATATCTCATTCTTTTTGAGTAGAAAACATTTTGGGAAATAAAGAAACTTTATGTTATAAGAAATTCTTTGTTCCCCCTTTTTTCCTAAAACTGTTTTCTTGTGGGACGTATAAGAAGCGATTGTTTGGGGATGGGATAAACGCTTGAACCGTTGAAAGCTGATGCTAAGGTATTTTTCAACAGTCTAGTATCTGATAGCTAGCCATCACCATTCGTTGTGATGGGTTTTTATCAAAGGTTTCATTTTCTTTTGTGATACTTTGGCATCACTGTCAAATGATAAACAAAAAATAGACTTACAAAGAAAGATGGCTTCCCTTCACTGATAAGATAACAATATGGCGGTTATCAGTCTTTTAGCCAAAAGAACGAAACAATATTATCCTGCCTAAACTTTTAGTCAGTATATTTCATAATTTCATACGTAATCCCAGCAAAAACAACATGAAAAAAAATACCAAAAATAGTCGAATCTCACAATAACTCATATCAGTTTACTATCTAATGGCTAACCGTCACCGTTCATTGTAACGAATAATCGCCACCAGTTTATTGTTTATCTTCTTGCTTGATTATCACGATCTAAGAACGAAATAAATGTAAAAAATGTTCTCAGGGAGGGGGTGGGGGCTAGCTATAATTGGAAATAAAAAATGTTTCAATGAGGGTAAAGCATAACAAGTATTGGAATTCTGAAGGTTTTAGGCACTTTGGTAACCCGTGATAAGCTTTAAAGAGACCGTGATGTCAAAGTGATTTACGACATTAGATTACGACATTAGATACCAATACATTAATGCTATGATTTTCAAAATGCTTTTTTATAGGACAACGTATTTATTGAACTTTAGCATTTTTAAACACCTTAGAACGGACTGTGTCTTTCAGTGAAATAATGCATGATTTTCACTCCAGTTGAAGATAATTTAGTTTCTTTCACTTTGCGTTAAGAGAAACTTGATCAGAGATGTTGCCGTAGGATAAAATCCATTTCTTCATTATCAACAAATTTTCCTATCTAGAACAACTAAATTTTGTAGAATTTCATCAACTTGAAATTGTCGTCTGCGACATCTTTCAGTTTGGATCAGTCTCATAAAATGTTGTGAGGTAATTGGTTAAATGGTCAATGTTTTATCAGGAAATCCCTAGAAGAGGTTATTCAGCACAACTATACCTTATTACAGTGAAAAGGAAGGTTAATTTAAGTCGTCATTCAATGTAATATAAAAAAGAGATTAAAGGTCAACCAGTTATCAAGTTTAATCGACCTTCGTAAATAAGTGTTGCTTTTTTTTAAAGGATGAAACCAAAAAAAAAAGCTTTTTACCTATATTTTGTTGTTAATACCAACTGTATTAATCGAACGTATATCATATAATGTTTTATTGTATGCGAAAAATCGACAAAAAAATCTAACTCATCTATCTTTTCCGCGTAACATAAAACGCCAATTCTCAAATGACGTTATTTAGAATAATAAGACGTCATCCTAACTGTAACGGACAATATGCCATCGGCTTCCTTATTATATAATACAATTACTAAATCGCTAGTTATATCAAAAATAATCAACAGGTTTGTTCCTCTCTCTCTCTTTCTCTCTCTCTCTCTCTTCGAGTGTCATGTCAAATATTTATTCATAGCATTTGAACTAAATCTTAAATATTCGGTTCATTTTTAACAGACATAAATGAGTGTAAAGATGAACCCTGTAAGAATGGAGCAACGTGTATGGACTTGGTGAATAGTTATGAATGCAAATGTGCTAGCGGATACACTGGGAAGGACTGTGAAACAGGTAATGTTTACCTAAAAAATGATTTTTTTTTCATTTAGTTATGTACCTAAAAGCTTCATCGCACTTTATGAATACGCGAAGCTGCTTGTCCCGTGAAATGTTAAACTTACACTCCTAAACCAAAAACATAAAAACGATGTTGTATCGCTATTATAACTTAATATTCCATTTATATCCTATGGTCCGATTTTCATAGCGACATATATTCAATTGTAAAAGGCTAAGTCACAGCTCAAATTTGGGCCTTGCCTCCCTGTAGATCCTAAAGCTAGTTACCAAAGATACGCGTCTTGGTTAGAGCAAGCGTAAGGTAAAAAGGTACAAAGATCAAATTTTGGCCTCGCCTATATCTCTTGGTCCTATGGTGCAAGTCAGATAATGCTCCACAGACTTGTATTTCTTTGTTAAAACCTTTGTGCTTTGCTTAAATCATACTTCTTTACTTCAGACGAAAGTCACAACAGAAAGTTAAAGGACAAACTATGACATTGCACAATACTCTGTATCGTAAAGTGCAGTCTCTTTATAATTTTATCCCCTTCCCAAACAACAAAATTTTAGACTAGTCTAAATTGAAATAGCATAAGGTACCAAAACGAAGTTGGTTTAATTAAGAAAATAAGGGCCGTATTAAATAAAAATAACATAGTGAGAAAAGGATAGGGTTGTTAAAAAAATGCCCCTAGTGGTCTCACTTGGACTTTTGCCGGGCGCAGCCTAAACAGAATGGTGGCGGGCGTAAAATTAATCTAGTGTGCACAATAACTCCTACAATTCTAGACGGATTTAATGAGATTTTTACCAAATCTTGGTCTTCATCTGAAAAACTGCAAATTATCAATTCTTTGTGATTCATTGCTCTATCGTGGGAAAGGGAGACTAGTTTTCAATAGTGTTGTTTGCGCATCTTCTATAACCCATGTCAGATTTGATTGAAGTTTTTACCAAAAGTTTGTCATCAAGCGACCTACAGCATATTAAAAGTGTTTTGTAAATGAATGCTATGTCATGAAAAAGGAGCAATTCTTACTAAAATTCTTGTATTAGCAGTTACTCCTACGATTCTTGACATATTTTGATAAAAAATTTCCCTAATTTTTGTCTTCATATCCAACCTCTATTATAAGTGTAATGTGATTCTTGAAAGCTTTGGACAATGTCATTGAAACTCTGGTTTTGTGACTTTTTCTCTTGTTTAAATAATGTCCTTTGGGTCCCTTATTGGTTCCTCCTGCCCAACCTATTTTCGGATATTTTTAACAGACGCCCAAAGATTGAATGTTTGTATGTCCTGGTGACCCTTTTGATAAGGTTTTGAAATGTTTCCCGTTTCAATCTGGCTTTGCCATTTTATAGTGAGATCCAGGACAAAATCTTCAAAAAAATCTTCGGATAAATTATTTGCTTGAGAATTCTGATTGAGAAAATTTCATTTCATTCTCAAGGAGACTCATGTGAGTGAATAAGGACCATGGTATTATAATTTCGCGTATCTGTACATTCAAAAACATGTAATCCTGTAAGCCACCTCACTGAAGTTCTTATGCTTAACTGTAACTAATTAAATTCTAATTGGCCAATCGAGGCCGTCAATCAAATAACTAATAGACTAATGAAATAATTCATTTTAACCCAAAATAAAATTTGAAATCCGATATTGGCCGCCATTTTTAACTTTTTGATAGTTTACCAACTAAAACGTAGCCATCCAACTTTTTTACTTTTTTGTTACATGCTACCTGCAATAAATTTTGCAAAATTACACCGTTGGAACTTCCTGTTGGAGCAAATTAGCGGGGCCAACTTAGGAATTGGGCGGGGCCAGCGACCGGTCAACGAAATTATTAAAACAGGGGTATAAGCAATTTCTTCATTATTCACAATGTTTTCTATCTAGAACGACAAAGATTTTTAGAATTTCATCAACTTTGAATTATCGTCTGCAACATCTTTTAGTTTGAACCAGTCTCATTTTTTGTGAGAAATTAATCAAACGATAAACGCTTTATGGGGAAATCCTAAAAAGAGGTCATGAAAATCGAAATGATCTTTTGTTAATGCGATCACATTAAAAAGAGGAAAATAGTCCGAAACGTTCGGGAACAAACGTGAGCGACGAAATCGGCTGACCTTAATCATTACGAACAATTAAATGTGACGTCGTGTAGGTTTACAGTTCGGGACAATAGCTCCCAAGGTATTCTTCCATTTTAATAATAGATTCTTTTGACTTAGGACACAGATTTGAAAGTGCCATTTGTTTGGGAGGGACTCATAAATTATTATTGTATACTTTGAACACTTGGTCTAATGCCAAAAGTTAAGCCTCATCCTCTTTATCAAATTGTCTATCATTGGTGTCAAGGTTGCTGATTCGGATTTTCAGACTAAAACAAAATTCCTGGATCTGCAACAAACAAAACACCATTTGAATGAATGTCGAAGAGGTGATTCTTTACGATGAGATAAATGATAACTGTTTAAATGTAATTTAGCTATGTGAGTCTTATTTGGGGGTGAATCTTTCTAAAGCTGTAATAAGATTTACTTTCGGTCTCTTGATTTCGAATAGAAGGAACATATTTTGTTCAAGACTATACAAATCCATTAACTGAATTAAAGAGACATCTAAGAGAAAAAAAGGGTATACCAAAAGATCTGAAAAGTGGTTAGAGCAGTCAGTCTACTAAACAAATGAACAACGATACAAAGCAGAGGATTTTGTAGGTTTAGAGGTATACTTGCCTGCACTCAACGATTTAACCAATTTCTTTAGTTGCAAATATAAGAATGAATTTCGAAGCGAAGTTATTAGTGCCTGTGAGTCAAATGTAACCAACACAAACAAGGATAAAATGAATTAAAAAGTTCTTCACGAAAACTTCCTCGTAAAACTTAAGCAATTTGCTGATGCATTTGTATCAGAAATACAATTACCATTACCAAATTTATCCGTTTGCTAAAGTCTTTCGCAACTCTCAATTTATCAAATATTTTTACACAAGTATTGACAAGGAACCTCTTGATATAACATTTTAGCGCACCTGAGTAAAACGTAAGGTGCAAGGTGAGCTATACAATTTTGGTAAATGTCCAGCGCTCGCCTGTACGTCGGGCCGTCAATATGAAATTATTAAAGAATCTTCTCCATATAAAACCATCAGACCTGTAGCTTTGATATTCGGTATATATGCTCACCTAATGGCCCTCTATCAAAATACTTCAATAAATTTCAGTGCCCTGAAAATTAGTCCTTTTCTGTGTGATCCCTATTTTTACATAAGAATAAAGTAGGAAATCTTTGAAATCTTCTCCTTCTAAACCAAAAGCCTAGAGCCTTAAAATTTGGTATGTATCAATGACTATTGACTTTCTACTTAAAAAACTACCGTACCCTGTAAATTAGCCCTTTTCTAAGTGACCCCTAATTTTTATATTGGAATAAAGGTTGAAATCTTTGAAAATATTCTTTTCCAAAATATAAAGCCTAGAGCTTTGATATTTGGTATGAGTTAATGTCTATCATAAGGCCTAAAGCCTTGATATTTGGTGAATATCATCCTCTTATGACCCTAAACCAAAATACTTCAATATACTGGAAATGAAAACTATGTTGTGGGATCTCGGATTTGTATAGGATTAAAGGAGACATTTTTTTTCTTGAAAAAGTCTTCTTCTCCACTACCGTTATAAGTGGACCTTTAATATTTTATATATATATCATAAAGCCATGAGCCATCATATTCAGGTGAGCGATAAAGGACCATCAGGACGAAATCAATATGTTGAATTTTTAATCGTAAGATCGATTAACGATTGATGTGAAGAAATTGATACTTCTACATCCTTAGTTTAAATCTAAGGTGAACTTAGGACTCCAAATTTAATGTTTTACAGTTTCGTTAGTTTTGAGACTTAAATTTCGTAGCTTTAGCTTATTCAAGAAGTATCTTATTCCGTATTCTTTTACTCCAAGTGACTTATGACAAAATATCTACATAGAATCTAAAAAAAGATACAAAGAAAAAATAACAATTCCAAAAAATCTATTTAAAAGATGTCTTCGAATTAAGATATCATTATTTGTTGAAATGCTTGTTGGTAAAAACACAGGGATAAAACCAATAGTGCCACCATTACATCCTTTCCTAGCCTCCAGCTGCTATCCCAATTAGTTTTATGGTTATCCATCCATTGGTGAGAGACAAATGTCAGAAAGGTTATGTGCTGCCAACGGTCATTGGTTCGATCTTGATCACTAAAATCCAGTGTTTTCCCAGTGTAGTAGATTTCGATATCATATTTTCATCTCGGGAATAAGGATTTTTTCAAACTGTTCATACTTAATATTCGTAGATAAAATCGTCAATTTTACACAGAATGAGCTCGTAGCTTAAAAATCCTCTTGGCTTAAAAAGCCTCTAGAAACAATGATGAAAAAGATCATTCAGGCGGGTTTTTTTAAAAAGAAGTAAAACTTTGATAAATATTTCTAATGCAACACATTTCACTGCCAAAAAACAAGAAAATACACGTTGGCTAAACTTTTAACTTCTAGTGTCTATAATTCAACTAAAAAAAGTGTAACAAGAAGACATGAAAGTCCATGACTATGTAAACAAAAGAACCGTTTTGTTCACATAAAAAAGAATAAAATAAACAAGCTGACTGACTCTGCGATCGTTGAATGACTTTATCCATTGTATTAATTTCGGTTACCTACACAATTTTTCAAGGGTTCGATGATATTGCAATAAAAGTGATAAACACTCTCCCTTGACTTGTACGCTCATGTCAGGAGACTGTGTAAGCTAAGCCCACCAAATCTTTGACTCTGTTCATATTGATGTTTTAGAATTTGAATATATATACGAATTATCCCCTTGCCTTTAGAACGACGATGATGATGTCGTTCTTAGAAACAATATGTGTTTCGTTCAATTATTTTCGTTACTGACACTATAAATCTCGAAATGTCTTAAGTTAACGGATGCAGGAACGTAGGGAAATCGCAAGACATCTATGAATGCCTTCCCGAAGTTCATCAAGTGCAAATATCAATTGATTATATACAATGTTGGAAAAAGAGGTGATATTGAAAGAGCAAAAATGAATCGGCCTTAAACTGGCAAGCCTGTGCGTGTTAATAAGGGGTAAACTTTTTTGTTCTAGCACTGAATTAGTTATTTTATCTTACTTTATATATTCCTTAGGAGAGTACAAAATTAATGTGTTTTTCTTCAAAGTAAGTCGAGTTTTTCGTTTATCAATGAATTTTCATAATATACTTTTCCAGACATCGATGATTGCAAGTCCCAAACTTGTAGTGGAAAAGGATCATGCGAAGACCGCGTCGATGATTATTTTTGCGAGTGTAATGCGGGATACGAAGGAAAGGACTGTGAAATAGGTTGGTATTTCCTAATATCTATTGAAATGGAAAGACGTTTAACTAAAGCAACGATAAATGCATTGTTGAGTTTAACCTTTCAAAAGTCATTTTGTCAGTCTGATATTACACTGAAAAATGCTGTTGAACGCTTATCCTAAAGAACTACAAACTACAAACGTTTCCGACTAAAAAAAAAGTTTCTTTGATTATTTGTTTGTTTTTACCTCGCATTAGTTGGAAATCTTTTAAATTTTTCAAAATACTCAAACTATCATCTTAAAGACCAACATAATGTTGTGTACTAGGATGCTGGATTTGTCATAGAAATGAATATAATTCATTGAATATCTTCTACTGCTTTATAAATTGCTTTTAGCCTAACCGTAAGGTCCTTTTCAATATAGAAAATATTGCTCTTGGATCAAATAAAGCTCTATTTTTTCCGATTCTAAACTTTTTAAATGAGATGAGGAGAAAACTTTCAATATTTGTCTAAAACCCCTTCAAATCAAATGTTTTCGGGGATAAACCTGAATCAGCCTGTGTGTGTGTCTGTTTGTCTGTCGGTCCATCGTTCCGTCCGTCTGTGTTCAAGAATTCAGGTAAGTTTGTGACGCGAACTCCTCAAACAATTTTGCTTCAAAAGTAATAACACTTGATACATACATTTATCATATGTTGAAGTTTTGCAGGTTACGATTTTGTTGTCTCAACTCCCCTTGGTAGAAGAGTTATCTGCCAGTTTTCCATATCTTATATATTATTTCAGCAATTTTGTGTAGATTAGTTTACTTGCAGTTTTGCTTGAAAAGCAATAAAAAAATTATATTCATTGACTTCAAATTTAGCTTTGTAAGATTTAATTCTGAAGTCTAATTATCACCTGGCAGAAAATTAATCAGAACATAGATATTTGTTTTTGTAACGCATATGATTCAAGTAATTTTGTGTCTCGAACTTCTCTTACAGTTTTGTCGCAAACTTCTTTCACAATTTCACTTCAAAAGTAAAAAAGTTAATACATACCTTAACCATATGTTTGAGTTGGCAAGACGCAAATGCGTAGTCTCAACTTCCCCTTGCAGAAAAAATATCTGCTCCTGAATTTTAAACAACTGTTCATATATTAAAGAATGATTGAAGTAAATTTGTTTTGAACTTCTTCTATAATATTACCTTAACAGTTACAAAACTTAATACATACATTGGCCATATGTTGAAGTTTGGCAAGACCTAGTTTTGAAGACTCAACTTCCAGGAGGATTATCTGCCATTGACAATTTGTCGCCTACTATGACACGAACTAGTTCTTCTTGACCATTTTACCCTAAAGCTTTTGAATTTTGAAATTAAAATTACCTGATGGTGGTAGACATTGCAAATTCCAATTAAAATGAACAATTACCTCCTCAGCTTTTACCAAATATGAACTTTGGACTCCGAAATAAATGTTTTACTATTCAATTGGTTTTGAAACTTAGTATGTCGCAACTATGGCTTATTCAAGAAGTATCTTGTTCCGTGGTATTTGACTCAAAGTGACATTTAGAACTTGTTCAAGATATCATTATCATCATAATGCTGACCAAGTTTCAGGTTGATTGATCGTATAACATGACCACTAGAGTGTATATAAGGTTTTTTTATTTTTTTTTTTTTAAATTGACCCCCTGACTAAGTTTTTGTACCCAAGTGTACCACTTTAGAACTTCTCAAATAGTTTATCATGACAGATATTCTTACAACATATCAAATTGATTGGGGCACAAATTGAAACGTCAAGGGTATCTATTTTTCTTTGAAACGACCTCGTGGCCTTGTGGTGGTTTATATATATATATATATAACCCAAGAATGACACATTTGTATTCGTCCATGATTTTATCAAGAAGAACATCATGAACAACTTTAAAGTTGCTTGAGTACAACTTGTTGCCTCAAAATTGTGTACAAAACCCGCGGACGGATGCCGGAATGCCAGAAAAGTACCAGGCATCAATAAATGCCCTGCTGAACTTCATCAAGTTCAGATATCAGTTAATAATTTCTGACCCGTTCAATTTAAAAAAAAACATTAACCACAGTCATACTTTTATTACAGCGCATATCAATCAGGGATCAAACATTTGGTTCAAGCACTGAATTAGTTATTTTATATTACTTTATATATGCCATAAGGGAAGTTTAAACTTAATGTTTCTTTCTTCAAACCAAGTCGAGTTTTCCTTTCATCAATAAATTTTTATCATATATTTTTCAGACACCGATGATTGCAAGTCCCAAACTTGTAGTGGAAAAGGATCATGCAAAGACCGCGTCAATGAATATTATTGCGAGTGTAATGCGGGATACACAGGAAAGGACTGTGAAATAGGTCGGTACTTTATATATATATTACTTTATTAGTTTATACATTTCGTGATGAAAGTTTCAATTTCAGAACACACCTTTCAAAGACATTTGAGTGGCTTAAAAAAGGCGGGGATTTGAATAAGAAAAAAATCTACCCTTGTCTGTGCAATATTCGCATATGACTCTTAATTATGTGTTCTAGCTGCTGAAGATATAGACCGAAAAGCATCCTTTCTTCTGTCGTGATAAAAAGAGATTGACTCTAGCAAAATTTATTCGAAGTCTTTTTTCTGGCTTTCATTTATGAGATTATTATATGGTCTATTGATCATGTTTAAAGTGTAGTTAGTTTAATGAGGTTTTAAGACATCATTTACATTTTACAGTCGTATCGGGATGGGTGGAACACCTAGCTGTAGGTTTCATGTCAACACACCATCCTTTCCGAGCCTCGAGATTCTCATCATACTTAAGTTTACGATTATCCAACGATATGAGTTGTATAGGGGACGGATGGTGTAAACACAATTGATGTAATCGGCGCCATCTTGGATGACCTTTATTCTTATTTGAGTAACTCGGTCATCTTGGATGACCTACTTTCATTGTAGTGAATTGGCCATTTTTAATTATTCTATTTTTAGTAAGCTGTCATCTTAGATGACTTAGCTTCTATTTATAACCTATTTAGTAACGTTATTTTTTTAAGTAGATCGGCCATATTTTTTTTACCTATTTAGAATTAGAGTCTATGGTCAAAATGGTCTTTTATACATATAAGTTTGGTGGTGGGGCGCATATTTGAATATCTTTTGTGCCAAACAAATTCTTACCCTTAAAAGATAATTTTTTCGTATACAATCCATAAATACATAATAAATAGATAGTAAAAATAGACTCATTAATAAAAAGCACTATTTATGAATGGAATCTATAAACTATATAAAAAGTAGCAATAAACAGTACCGCCAAGGGCTATATAAAACACGTCTTACTTGAGTAAAAAATAGCATTAAATCTTAAAGGACGACCAATGAGTCGTAATGGAGTGTTTACTATACTTGCAATCACGATCCGTAGTTTTTGGAGCATTTTTTCTTTGCAACATAATAAAAAATATATTTCGTCTTTTACTTGGAACATTTTTTATTTTGGAGCGTAAGACTATAGCTTTTCACCCCGATTATGAAGCGGCACCATTTTCTTTATTGTTCAGGGTCCAACTGATAAATTACGCATGCCTAATCACGTTATGCACGTCGTTATTTAGCTTACTTGTACCAATTTTCCAATTGCATCCACAAGTGTGTTTTTTTCTGTTGACAGACAAACATTTCCTGTTTAATGGTCTTATGAGTACTAATAATGTCAAAGACCTTAAAGTTATATATCACGTTGACAGACAAACTTTTCAATGGTGACTGTAACGTGTTTTTCCTTCGTATATCTATTGGATATAAATGTAACCAACCAAAGAGTATTTTATTTCATTAATCACATTATTCAACGATGACAAATACAATTACAAACCACCTGGATCCTAATACTAGTCATTTGATTTATTCCTAATCTCCCGATCTCACAATCAAACTTTTCAAAAGATACATCTAACATAACATTCGTCAACAAAGTCTGGAGCACGCAAGCAGCTATGAATGTATCATATCATAGTTCTTCTGTCTATTAAAACAGGAGCATCTGGGTATTTAACACACAAATGCGTGTTCAGAAATTGAAACTATCATGACGAAATGTATAAAGTGATAAATGTTCAGTTGAAAGAATAATGTCATTGTGTGTTTCGACATTTAATAATTGATTGGTAAAATAAAACACACTTTGATTGGTTACATTGATATCCGATAGATAGGAAAAACACATTTCAGTTACCCTTCAACAGTAGTTGTGTGTCATGAACAGGATATGTTGTCCGTCAATAGGAAAAAACATTTGAGGGTACTTAACATCGTTAGTTCTGATAAAACCCTTGAACATGGACATGTTTGTCTGTCAACAGGTAAAACACATGAGGGTCCTTGACATATTTAGGACTGGTAAGACCTTTGAACAGGATTTGTTTTCCGTCAACAAATTGGACAAGCTCGTGCAAATAAGCTTATTATAGAAATGAAAATCGTGATAAGGCATGTTTGGTCATTTCTCTCTTTGACCCTGAAAGCAAAACGTGATTTATATAGCTCTTTTCGATATTGTTTGTTGTTATTTTTCATGTAGTTTATAGGTTCTGCTCAATTATGGTTCTGTTTATTAATGCTCTGTTTTAATTACGTTGTTTTTGTTGTTTGTACCAAGAGGATTATCTTTTTTTTTGTGTGTGTGAATTGGTTTGGCACGTAATATATTCAGATATTCGCCCTACCAACAAAACTTATATGTAAAAGAGACCCTCTTAGCAATAGGCTAAAAAAAGAATTATAAATGTTTGGCCGACTCACTAAAAATTAAATCGGGTCATCAAAGACGCCGACTTACTAAATTTAGAAACTACGTCATCCAAGATGGCGTCGATCCCGTCATTTTTGTTTCCCCCCAAACCGTCCCCTATAATACTCATAGGTTTTGACGCAAAAATGGGGAATATTTTTGCTTGACCGGTGATCGAACCCAAACCTCATGATAAGGAGGCTTACGCACTTCAAGTCCGCTTTTGCCATGGTCTAAACGATTAAACCCAACAAAAGTTTTAAAAGTTTGTTAGACAAAATAAAGAAAAATAGACCAAATCATTTAAGGGATGAAGAGAATTATTTTCTTTTTTCATTTTCATGGAGGTATGAAACGTAAATCCTATTAACCATGTATGAATATATACATAAGTATGATAAGGTTTCTCGGTTCATACCCCCACGAAATGTATAAGTATTCAAACGGGAAAAAAGCAAAAACTTTACAAATTTTGACACTTTTTGTATGGGACTTTTTATGCGGAAGCATTCTGTATAGCTACGTTCTGTGTATTTTTTTCGACCAATCAGGATGCTCATTTTTGATAGACGAAACTAAAAATTAAATTATAACTTCTTTGACAAGTAAAAATATGATATTTGTTATATTCCTGAACAGTTTTTACTGGATTCTCTTCAAAGATACTTTGGATGACTGTTAAATCGGAAACACAGGAAAAAGCGCCTTACAGATTATCGTTCAAAAAAAATTCTTGCTTATGCTATGAAGTTCAAAATTATAATCGTGTTTTCTAAAATTACACATGACGATTGTAGAATTGTAAGGAAAGTTCCTTTGGATAATGAACTGGATCCATCGAAGAACACAGGAAACTTGGTCTTACGGATTCTCACTCAAAACATTCTCGTTTACGTGATAAAGTCATCATTTATTATCAGATTCTGTTCAAAATTTTACAGGCTGATTGTAGGGTCAAAAGGAAGGTTCCTGTTGGAAATAGGAAGCATCCGTCATAAAACACAAAGGGGATTTAAGAATTTTCAATGAAATTATTCGCAGATAAGAAATAAAGTCGGTATGTCAGAAAACACGGGAATAGGTTCATTAAGAATTGTGCTAATATAATAAAGTGGATTAAGTCATTTTTCCCTATTTTATGCATTCTTGTTTCAGCAATTAAGTTCTTTAATTATAAGAATAATTTAAGGTAAACTTGATAGCCAGTAGAGCGTCTCGGGCCCTAATGGCCTCTTTGTGTTGAAAAAATATATCTCCTGGAATTACTTCGACATGTAGCATGTATACCATATCACATTTTTCTTAGATTGCCTAGGGTAATGTTTTCCTCGTTTTTATGCTGAATAGTCAACTTCCCAACTTCTTTGAGGTCAAATGACCTTTAAATAATCTTTTCAAGATGAAATATGAAGATTAATTTTCTTTTTAGCTCACCTAAGCACAGCGTGCTCCAAACATCATGCAGAGATCACGTAATACCTATGTTGTTTGTTTTCGGATTTTACATAGAGACAAAGAAGGAATTTTATCCGATCTTGAACTCACTGTGATCTTTCAAATCTTACATTTAACATGACCCTATGATATTTTATCAAAATACCACAAATTATCACTCTGAGATCAATGAAAGTTCTATGTTGAAGGTTTTCGGATAAAGAGAGATATCTTTTTGTTTAAAAAGTTATCTCCTCCCAGACCGTAAGGTTTTGAAATTTCAAATTTTACATGTGATACTCTATCATAATACTTTAAATTATTATTCCGAGATCTACGAAATGCTTATGTTGTGAGCTCCCTGACTTTTACAAAGAAATAACAAAGGTCATCTTTAGGAATCTTCTCTCAAACAGAATCTTCTTCTACCATAAGTAAGGCCTAGAGCTATCATATGTTTCATGTAGCATTGTCTTATGGTACGTTACCCAAATATTTTAAGTAAAGCATACGTTATGGACTCCCAGATTTCACATAGAATAAAAAAGGAAATATTTAAAAGGAAATCTTCAATCACATCCTCCTCTCGATTTAAGGCCAAATGCTTTCCAATTTTGAGTGCAAATCAGTTAATAGCATCCTAACATTTTTTTTCTTTTAAAGATTTTTAGTCTCGGATCGACATAAGTTCTGTGAGTGTCACTTTTTGTTTGTTTGTTTGTTTGTTTGTTTGTTTGTTTGTTTGTTTGTTTGTTTACATAAAGCTTCAGACAAAAATCTCCTTCTTAACCGAATGGATTAGAGCTTTCAGAATCTTTCAAGTCTTGTCATGATGAACCCAGAAAATTCCTGATTTGTTCGGCCTGATCTTGAATTACACCTCCTGCTTTTCCCCTATAACCAATATTCGTTTGAATAATCAATTTTCAAAAGAAATATTGCCCTTATTAGACTTCACAATGCTGGCAGTCCTTTAATGTTTTAAGCAATTCTGCACAGGATTTTACTCAGTATAACGCAGGTTAAACGTTAGTCTACCAAGATATTTCAAAATATTACTCATAGTTGAACATAGGACCTATGTTTTCTAAGAGACAAAGAAGGAGGAATTCTCTGAAAGTCTTCTCCAAAACCAATTTTCATGGATCTTTCAAATTGACAAATTGATAACTATAAATGGAACTCTTCCAAAAAATTTCAATTTTTGGGATTTTCGAAAATAAGCCCTCTGTTATCAGATCCCATTTTTTCATAGAGGTAAAGAAGGAAGTCTTTAGAAATGTTAAAATCATAAGTGCCAGAGCTTGTAAGTTTTCCATTCACTTATGTCTTTCGTTTAAGTTCCTTAATTATATTACCTTTGAGAACAATAAATGTTTGGTATGGTATTTTCATGATTTTCGACTGAAATGTCGAATCTACAGCATTTTTTGCGGACAATTTCCGTTTTATGGTAGATATTACTGGACATCGTTTTTCCCCATATAACGTCGTTTAATATCGAAGTTTGAACACAGTGAACATGGCGTGCGATCGATCCGTCCATTGACCAATAGCTGGCCCCGCCCACTCACTTTGTTAGCCCCGCTAAATGACTCCGAAAGAAAGTCCCACTTCAATTGTGGCCAGTAGCATACAAAAAAATAAGTAGTATAGTTGATTGGCGACCTAAACGTCGTAACAACAGCTTGAATAATTTGAAACGAATTTGGTTACCGAAAATGTCGGCCAATGTTGATGATGAATGATTTCATTGGTCGACTGATTTTTTCATTGACACCCGCGATTGGTCAATTATGCAAATATGCTAGCCGATATTTTCGATAACGTTTTCTTCTTGCAGCTCTAAAACTACGTCATACTTAAAATACTTGTTATAACGTCATTTTCAAAATATATAAAGTTTTATAAATTAAGTAGAATATCAAGACGGTGTTCATAAAATGCCAAATTATTGAACTTGTCATCTAAAAGAAATTCAAACGAAGCCTTTGGGTTGGTTTTTCTTCAATCTGTTTCTAGATGAGAAGTTAAAACCCATGTCATGCTGAACCCGAAATATTCCGGGTTTTTTTTGTTGTTGTTGTTGTTGTTTGTTTTTTTTTTTGTTTTTGTTTTTTTTTGGCAAGAGGTATAGACAAGGATCTTAGTCTACACCTTCTGCCTATCCATTTTGAACCAGAATTGCTTATGGATTTAATTTTCAAAAGAAGTATTAATGATTGAACAATGTGCAATACCAGTACTTTCAGTCCTTTGATTTAAATGCATTTCCAAATATATATATTCAGCATGATAAGGGTAAAAAAGATTTCGGTATTATGATTAATCGGACATCATTTGGTTTTTTACAGATATAGATGAATGTGCGCCAAAACCCTGCCAAAATGGAGGAACTTGTAATGACTTACCGAATGACTATAGTTGCACGTGTGTCCCAGGATATACTGAAAAGAACTGTCAAACAGGTTGAAATGTCTTGTCTTTTATATCCTGTAACGAAAGTAAAAGAACAACTGATGAAGTACGAAATACACCGAATCCTGCAATACTGCATATATAACGAAAGCTGACTTGCAACGAACTTTTTGATAAAAATGATGTTACATCATTTGACGCAAACTTTAATTCATAACTATCTTTTAAAAAAAATTGTCTTGTTTTTTATGTATTTGCCATGTTTTATGACATATAATTGTGTAAATCAATTATTAAATTATTGTACTTATCATCAAAAGAAATACAAACGAGGCTTTCGTGCGGTTTTTTAGCAAGCAAAGCGTCAGCTTTGATAGCTTTACTGAACAGAAAAAGTTTTGAGGTCGTCTCAAAGTTCAAGGAGTGCAAACTGCCACTGGGAGCTTCTCCGCTAAATCCGATAAATTCCTACGCCATAAAAAGTAGTTCTTATGTATTTCAGGAATATTGAAAACTTTGCATGCAAGTTCATTTTCTAGGTATTTTAGCTAACTTGAGCACAATGACTCTGATCACAGTCTTCAAAGAAGCTGCAGTTGGCAATTTCAAATTGTTGAAAATTCTAAAATATTTATCTCTCTAGGTAGTAAACAATTTTGAAAATGAAAGAAAATAGCTTGTAACAAGCAATTTCTACATTTTCCACATTGTTTTCCACAACTATTTTCTTGGGGTGCGTAATAGTGAGAGATTGTGTGGGAATGGTTACTATAGCCTCGTTTCTTTATCATGATAATTTTTGACAGAGAAGAATACTGAACAAAACATCGCTTTGCTAGCTTACAGTACGTTTCAGTACTTTGATTTCTATCTGTTTCTCGATGATATGTTGAAGGATTTGATGTTGTATGACCATAAATTGAAAATCCTTCACCATTTGATATGTTACAGATATAGATGAATGTAAGTCCAATCCATGCAAGAATGATGGAACGTGTACTGACTTGCTGAATGGCTACAGATGCGAATGTGCGAATGGATTTACTGGGGATAACTGCGAAACAGGTTAAAATGCTTTTTAGCTCACCTAAGCACATCGTGAACTATGCGAGTTTTTGTGATCATTGAAAGTCCGTCATCTGTCGTCCGTCGTCAACGATTTCCTCGTTAGCACATTATGGGCCACAATTTGACCCAATCTTCAAGGACCTTGGTCAGAATGTTTGTCTGGTCACAAGTATGAACCTTGTCGAAAATGGGAACGTTGCGTTGGTAAGCACTGGAAAAGGGGCCTAAATGACAAGTTTACTTGTACGCAGTCCTGCTGCCACTAAGTTCGCCCAATCTTCATGAAACTTGATCAGAAAGTTCTTCTGGTCACAAGGATGAACCCTATTAAAAACGGGAAGGTTCTATTGGAAAACACGGGAAAATGGACCTTAATGACAACTTCCTTGTTAGCAGTGCACGGGCCACAATTTTGGCCAAATCATTTTAAACTTTGTCAAAATGCTTGACAGGTCAGAAGGATGAATCCTATCGGAAATTGGAAAGTTCCATTGGAAAACGTGGGAAAAGGGATTTTGTAAGCACTCTAGGGGCCTCGATTTTGACCAAATCTTCAGTAAATTTAGTCTAAATGCTATCGAAAATGGGAATATCCAATTGGAAAACATGGGAAAAGTTGCCTTAAAGGTATTTTTTCAACACTCTTGTGGCCACAATTTTGCCCAATCTTTTTCTTAACGTCTTTTCCTATAGATACCATAAAGAAAATGAGGAAAGTCTTTAAAACTTGGAATACACATATTCAGGTGAGCGATATATGACCATAATGGTCCACTTGTATAAAAACAGGTCACGAAAGAAAAAAAACGTAAATATAAGAAAATCACTGTATCGGACTGTGTAGATAACGAAGGCTGACTTGAGTCAATCATTTTGCTAAAAATAATGTAATTACTTGAATATCTAATTTTCTTGACGAGTTTGCAAGTACATGTAGTTGCAGACGACAACTTATAGTGAGTGCATTTGAAAAGAAACCAGCCTAAAGGGTAGAAAGCACTGTTGTTTATTATACGCATTTTCTACTCATCCAACGGTGTTTGTTTTTTAGCTCTACTGGCCGAAGGCCACTAGAGCTATAGCGATGGCTTTTTCCCATCCGGCGTCCGTGCGTCCGTCCGTCCGTCGTCCGTCCGTCGTCCGTCCGTTAAACTTTTCCTTGTTTACGCGATAAAGTCCGCAGTTTTCATCAGATTCCCTTCAAACTTTCACAGGATAATTGTACCATCATAAGGATCGTTCCTTAAGAAAATAGGTATGATCCGACAAGAAACACGGGAAAAGGGTGCTTATGAAAATTTAATAAGAATTCAATTAAAAATCCTCGTTTACGCGATAAAGTCCACAGTTTTCATCGGATTCTCTTCAAACTTTCACAGAATAATTGTACCATAATAAGGATCGTTCCTTAGGAAAATGGGTATGATCCGTCAAAAAACATGGAAAAAGGGGCCTAATGAAAATTCCATTAAAATTCCTCGTTTACGCGATAGAGTCCAAAGTTCTCTTCAGATTCTCTACAAACTTTCACAGAATAATTGAACCAATATAAGGATCGTTCCTTTCGAAAATGGGTATGATCCGTCAAGAAACACGGGAAAAGGGGCCTTATGAAAATTTCATTAAAAATTCAATTAAAAATCCTCGTTTCCGCGATAGAATCCACAGTTTTCATCGGATTCTCTTCAAACTTTCTCAGAATGATTGTACCATCATAAGGATTGTTCCTTTCAAATTGGGTCTGATCCATTGAGAAAACATAGGAAATGGGGCCTTATGAAAATTTAAAATAAAAATCCTCGTTTACGCGATAGAGTCCACTGTTCTCATCAGATTCTCTTCAAACTTTCATAGATGAAAGTACCAACATACTGATCATTCCTTTCGAAATTTGGTATGATCCGTCAAGAAACATGGGAAAAGGGGCCTTATGAAAATTTAATTGAAATTCAATTAAAAATCCTCGTTTACGCGATAGAGTCCAAAGTTCTCTTCAGATTCTCTTCAAACTTTCACAGAATGATTGTACCAATATAAGGATCGTTCCTTTCGAAAATGGGTATGATCCGTCAAGAAACACGGGAAAAGGGGCCTTATGAAAATTTCATTAAAAATTCAATTAAAAATCCTCGTTTACGCGATAGAATCCACAGTTTTCATCGGATTCTCTTCAAACTTTCTCAGAATGATTATACCATCATAAGGATTGTTCCTTTCAAATTGGGTCTGATCCATTGAGAAAACATAGGAAAAGGGGCATTATGAAAATTTAAAATAAAAATCCTCGTTTACGCGATAGAGTCAACAGTTCTCATCAGATTCTCTTCAAACTTTCATAGATGAAAGTACCAATATAAGAACCATTCCTTTCGAAATTTGGTATGGTCCGTCAAGAAACATGGGAAAAGGGGCCTTATGAAAATTTCATTAAAAATTCAATTAAAAATCCTCCTTTACGCGATAGAGTCCACAGTTTTCTTCAGATTCTCTTCAAACTTTCACAGAATGATTGCACCATCATAAGGATCATTCCTTTCGAAATTTGGTATGATCCGTCAAGAAACAAGGGAAAAGGGGCCTCATAAAAATTCAATTAAAAACTCCATTCAAAATCCTCGTTTTATGCGATAGAGTCCACAGTTTTCATCGGATTCTCTTCAAACTTTCTCAGAATGATTGTACAATCATAAGGATCATTCCTTTCGAAAATGGGTCTGATCTGTCTTATATCACGGGAAAAGGGGCCTTATGAAAATTTAATTAAAAAATCCTCGTTAACACTCTAGAGTCCACAGTTTTCATCAGATTGTATTTAAACTTTCACAGAATGATTGTACCATCATAAGGATTGTTCCTTTTGGAATTTGGTCAAATCCATCAGGAAACACGGGAAAAGGGGCCTTATGAAAATTTAATCGAAAAATCTTTAAAGAAATACTCTTTAACACTCTGGAGTCAATAGTTTTCATTGGATTCCCTTCAAACTTTCACATAATGATTGTACTATCATAAGGATGGTTTTTTTCGAAATTTGGTATGATCCTTCAAGAAACACAGGAAAAAGGGGCCTTATGAAAATTTTAATAAAAAAATCTCATTAATAATCTAGAGCCAACAATTTTAACGGATTCTCTTCAAACTTTTACAGAAAGATTGTACCATGATAAGGATTGTTCCTTTCGGATTCGGATATGATTCCTCAAGAAACACGGGAAAAGGGGCCTTATTAAAATTTAATTCAAAGATCTTTGTTAACACTCTAGAGTCCACAGTTTTCAGCTGATTGACTTCAAACTTTCACAGAATGATTGTACCATCATAAGGATTGTTCCTTTCAAATTGGGTCTGATCCATTGAGAAAACATAGGAAAAGGAGCCTTAGGAAAATTCAATTAAAAAAATCTTTATTAATGCTTGTAAGTCCACAGATGTGATGGGGTTGTCTTTATACTCAAACAGAATAATTATACTTTTGTAAGAAGAGTTCCCTTTGGAATTGGTTCAGATCCATCAAGTAACATGGGAAAAGGGGCTATATGAAAATTCAATTAATAAAACCCTGTTAACACAATGAAGCCAACGGCTTTGATCAGATTTTGTTGAAACTTTTACAGAATGATTGGAAGGTCATAACTAATATTCTTTTCATAACAGGGTTTGAACTGTCAAGAAACACAGGAAAGGGCCTTATGAAAATTCATTTAAAAATTCTTGTTACAAAGTCCAGAGCTTTCATCGGATTTTCTTCAAACATTCACAGAATAATTGTACAATAATAATAATTTTTGATGTTTGCATTAGACCTGATCCGTCAAGTATCACAGGAAAAGGAGCATTATGAAATTTAATTTTGTAAATCATTGTACCACAATAAAGTCAACAGTTTTCATCAGATTCTGTTAAAACTTTCAAAGAATGATTATTCCATTATGAGGATTCTTTCTTTTCAAATTAGGCGTGACCTGTCTAGTATCATGGGAAAGGGGGCCTTTAGAGAATTTTATCTATAATCCTTGTAACCAAGTCCAGAGCTTTCATTGGATTTTATTCAAACCTTCACAGAATCATTGTACAATAATCACGATTGTTGATGACATGAGACCTGATCCTTCAAGTATCGCAGGAAAAGGAGCCTTATGAAAATTTTACACCAAGATAAAGTCTGCAGTTTTCATCAGATTCTGTTCAAACTTTCACAGAATGTTTGTACTATCATAAGGATGTTTTCTTTCCAAATTGGGCCTGATCTGTCTAGTATCATAGGAAAATGGGATTTATGAAAAATTATTACCAAATCCTCGTAAACACAACAATGCCCTCAGTCTTTATCAGAATGTCTTCAACTTTAATAGAATGATTGTACCATCATTTGGATTGTTCCTTTGTAAATTAGGTCTGATTGCTTAAGTGACACAAGAAAAGGGACCTTATAAACATTTTATTACAAAACATCATTATTACAATAAAGTCCTCAGTCTTTATCATTTTCTTCAAACTATCATTAGGATTGTTCCTTTGTACATTGGGTCTGATTTGTTAAGTTAATGTTTCACGGAAAAAGGGGCCTTATGAAAATTTTGTTACAAAAATTCTTGACACAATTCAGTCCACTGTTTTCATTGATTCTCTTTAACTTTTAAAGAATGATTGTACCTTCATTAGAATTGTTCCTTTTGAAATTTGGTTTGTTCTGTAAAGTATCATAAGAAAAGGGGCCCTCTGAAGATTTCACTATAAACTCATTAACACAATAAATTCCACAGATTAAACAGATTGATTGTACCATCATTCCAATTGTTGATTTTGACAGTGGATCTGACTATGGAAGGGACACATAAAAAGGGGCCTTATGAAAAAACTCTCTTAAATATTCTGGTTAACACAATGATGTCCCTTGATTTCACCGGATTCACTTCAAAATTTCACAGAATGATTGTACAAATACTTAGATGGTTCTTTTCAGAACTGGGTACAGTCCATCAAGTATCATGTAAAAAGGGGACATATGATTTTTTTTTAAATATTCTAGTAAGCATAATGAATTCCCAATAATTCATCGGATTCACTTTTAACTTTCACAGAATGATAAAACCAACAGTAAAATATCACGGGAAAAGCGGCCTTATGAGAACTTGAATTTAATATCTTTGTTAACACAATAAAGTCAACAGTTTTATTGGATTCTCTTCAAAGATGCATGGAATAGTTGTGGCATTCGAAACACAGGAAAAGGGGCCTTAAAGATTATCATTCAAAACATTCTTGTGTATGTGATGAAGATCACAATCATTATCAAGTTGTCTTATAAATTTCACAGGACAATTGTCGGGTTGTAGGGAAAGTTCCTTTTGGAATGAAATTGATCCATCAGAAAACACAGGAAAATGGGCCTTGTTGATTTTCATTCAAAACAATCCTGTTTATCACAATTATTGTCAGATTCTTATGAAATATTCACAGAATGATTGTAGGGACATAAGGTAACATTCTTTTGGAAATGGAGTGGATCCGTCATGAAACATGGGAAAAGGGGCCTTGACGATTATTGCTTAAAATGATAAAGGGGATAAAGCCCCTTTTTTTTCTTTATGCATTCTTCTTTGAGCAATTAACTTCCTTAAATATCAGATTTCTTTAACGGAAAACTTGATAACCAGTTGAGCATCTCAGGCCCTCATTGGCCTCTTGGGTTTTTTTGTTTGTTTGTTTTGTTTGTTTGTTTGTTTTGGTTTGTTTGTTTGTTTGTTGTTTTATTCTTAGTATAAGGTAACAGGGACATGAAATCCAGAGATTGTCTAGGACTTTGTTAAAACTGGAACGTCACGGTTTGTTGCCAGACTATTTTGACTAAAAAAGATCACTTAACCCATTCCCAAACACCACTTTAGAGACTGGTCCCAATTCAATGAAACAACAAACGTCATTTTATAGCTGATGGAATTTCAAATATTTGCTTTTTGGGGTAGAAATCATTGTGGATAATGAAGAAATTACTTGGAATTACCAATTTCTTCATTTTCCAAAATAATTTCCACTAAGTTTTTTCTTGATATGCGTAAAAAGAAGGGATTGTGTGGGAAAAGGTAAACTTACTATACTTTTTTGAATGAAAAATTATGTTTGTATTTTTGTACCAGTCATTCCTTTTGTAAAAGGTTATTTTTGGTGGCCTTCATATGGTCCTGCTCCTGAATCGAGTAATTGTTTTAACAGTTTCACAGTATTAATGTTACTTTCTCGGCGGAAAAAAAATCTAAATTTTGGGAATTTCGTTGTATCGATCTCCGTCTGTCTTGTCATTCCGCATACGATAGATAATGGAAAATGATTAACATTTGAGCCTATGCGTGACATTTCCAACCATTTCGCATGTGGGTGACTCGCACACATTAAACACACTGAACAGCCATTCGGGCATTAAGAATATTCGCTAATTGTTTAAAGAAACGTTGGGTCAGCATCTATCTACAGAGCGCAGAGTGAAAACTCTGATCATACTGTGCGGATGCACAGGCTAATCTGAGTCTTTACTTGGCGCACATGTGTAATGGTTGGAAATGTCACGCATGCGCTCATTTTTCCTTTCAGTCTGTGTAATTCACAACATGACTGACAGTGGCAATTGATCAATTGCCAACTAGATTTAAACCAATCAATTCCAAAATCAATAATCAAGTAACTATGACGTCATTTTGAACGTCATACGTTTATCCGCCAATCCGGGAAAACTTGCTCAAATGACTTAAATTTATAGCATTGGAAAAATTCGATTTTTTAATGAAAGTTGTCTGATTATTGTAGCGTCTCTCAAGAAAAAAATATCTGTGAAATGTTGTCGAAAATGAAAAAAACGATGTTTTCATTATCTATAATGCTTTCTACCATAAAATGCAGATTTTTAAGATTAAAAATGTCGGCAGCATCTTCATTAAATTTCAAGCAGTCTAAAATTGTCTTTTCAGGTAAATGGCTAATGTTTAAACATATACAGAATTGCTTTAGAAATAAAAGGACTGACAGCACTGGAAGATCTAAATGAGGGTCAATATTCCCTTTGAAAATTGAATATTTAAACAACTCTGGTTGAAATTGGACAAGCAGGAAGTGTAGACTAAGATGAGACTGCACTTATGTGCAGGCTGATCTTTGTCTATACCTCCTGCCAAAACAGGAATATTCCGGGCTCAGCATGACAAGGGTTAAGTTGTTGACATTTTTATTCTTGTGAGTCCGAAAACAGAGTATGCTGAAATTTGAAGAAAAAAACGATGAAAAATCAATGTTTCGACATTTAGGCAGGTTCTAACAGAAATGAAATTAATCATAAACTCTGATTGTCATTACATAAAAATTATTTTCAAAAAGAAAATGATTAATTTATTGATTATGTGATTGACACCCGCGATTGGTCTATTTTTTTAAGGTGAGGTATCTTTTCCTTGCAGGGTAGGTGGTTAAGGTTAGAGTAATTGCAGTTTCGGGTAAAGTTAACGTTGCCGTGCTTTAGAATCCGGCTTAACCCATTCCCACTCAACGAGTTTTAGACCAATCAGAATTAAATGAAGCTGCAGACGACCATTTCAAGTTATTGGATTTTCTCTTTTTTTCCGTCTGTTTGGATAGAAAACATTGTGGACAATAAAGAAATTGCTTGATACAAGCAATTTCTTCATTTTCCACAATGTTTCCAAAGCAGTTTTCGTGGGGTTCATAAAGATGAGGAATTGTGTGGGAATGGGATAAGCCAAATGTTTCTCAAATTCTACCAGCAGTGTTGATTAATTTATAAATAGTAAATGTACATGTCTCTAAACTAAATCTGAATTTATTTGTAGACATCGATGAATGTGAGTCGAATCCATGTAAAAATGGTGCAATTTGTCTGGATAAAGTGGGTTTTTACAAGTGCATTTGTAGGCCTGGTTGGAAAGGAACTAATTGTGATGAGGGTTGGTATATTTCTACTCTGCTCACCTGAGCACAACGAGCTCAAGCGAGTTTTTGTGATAGCCTTATGTCTAACGTCCGTGCTTCTTCTGTCGAGTACCGTGCGTCGTCCACTAAGAATTACTTTTAACCACGTCACTTCCCAACCCGCTATACAAATTGAACAAATTCGGATCGTATTTGGCAGAATGGCCCTGTTTTGAAATAGCTAAAAGAATTAATCAAAGGACTGAAAGTACTAAGAAGTTGGAATGCGCTGAAAGAGTCATAACTGTGGAATTTGGTTCAAATTCATTTATTACTTTCCGAGTAAGCCCCCTCCTTTAAACTTAAACCAGCCTTCCCATTCGTGTACATATGTGCGTGAATAACGCACAAAAACATAAATCCACATACAGAAATCAAACCTAGCATTGTCTTAACCCATTCCCAGATAGTGACGCTTTTAAATGACCCTCATTATGAAAGCTTTGGAAAACATTGTGGAAAATGAAGAAATTGCTTGTTACAAGCAATTTCTTCATTATCCACAACGTTTTCTGTCCAATAAGACCAGGATTTTAAGATTTCATCAATTTACAATTGTCGTCTTTGAATTTGGACTGATCTAAAATTTTATCGTGTTGGAATTGGTTATAAGCTCGCACAGCAAAATTAGAATTTTCAAGCATAACATTCTCCTTTTGATCAACTGTAATACGCGAACTCCTTTTAGAATCTTGACACAGAGAATAACAGCTTCTACAGTAAGAAATCAATGACCTCGATGATTATTTGACCCTCAACTCGGCCAATTCTGTAACGATCATACAAAACTCATGTAGATTTCCAATTCAAGTTTATGAGTATACGTCGAAATTTGCGAAAATGCGCGGAAACTTTCACGGTGATCGATTTTAAATACCGGTTTAGACTTGGGAAGCGTTGTGACTAAAATTTAAAAAAAAGACGTTGACGTTATTGTAACGTTATTGTTTGCACATGGTACTTTTGCCCTTTTCCTAAAAATTCCTGTAATATTATGAAGATAGTATCAATTTATATTCACCGCCCTGTAGTCGCGCGATTTCCTTATTCGTTATTCGGCTTTAGACCCGTAAAAGATCTTAGGATAAAAGGACCAACCTGAAAACTAGATGACACTTGTTACAGGTTTAATGTGTTATTATTGATTTAAACTTGTAAATTACGACATAATAAAGCGTAATTATTTAGTATATAAGTAGAAACCGGAAGTTGATATGTTTACATTCTAATTTTCAAAATCTTTTACTTTCGTTTTGCATCTATCAGATTTTCATTGAGTAAAAGCTGTAAATCACACAATAATCACGTTTGCTTGATGCCTACGACCCCCTTAATCGCTCTAGAATGTTTCAAAGCACTGGGCGGCGTGATTGTTGTAAAAATGCATTTGCGACCTGAGCCATATTTGTAAACATTACCTATCTATGGTCATATGACTACCACATGTCACTTGAGATCACGTGATTACCAAACACAGGACGACGAATCACAAAAAACAAACTACTGCGCTAATTATTACCTTATTTTTCAATAATTTAAAGCAAACTAAAGCATGTTTAGAAGTCTCTAAACGAATGTTTATATCATCCTTTACTTGTGCCATATCATTGTCTTCGGCTACAACTAACTGATTGTACGTGGCAAGTTGAGATGAGAAGTAACTTGGGGTGTATTCATATCTAAGGATCACGTGATATGTGTTATCAAGAAACCCGAAATGAAATTGTCTTGTGTTCATTTTGGGGTTTTGTTAAATATAAGTTGGAATTGCTCCGCATTCCAACTTAAAAACATATTTGCCATAATTACGAAAATAAAATTTTATACAAAATATCTTTGGATATCTCCTCGTAATTCATGATGTTTTGTATGAAGCATGGTCTCTTTGATAATTGGCAGAACCCCAGGTCCCGAGGGCACCGTAGGGTGCTAAGCAATTTTTCCAGAAAAGGACCTCGTCCTTCCTCTATGGAATAATGTAGGAGTTTACTAAAATCGGCATCACTAAAATCAATCAAAGAACGAAACGACCACCAACTCATCCAACTTTAAACTCCGGCGGAAGCCGACATTTGTGTGAAGCATACTTGTAGGTTTGGCGACTTTAAATATTAGTTTTAGTTACGACGTTTAGTTCACCAACAAACCATTTTACTTTTTGTTACACGGTTTCAAACCGGTTGAAATCGGAATTGAACTTTATGTCGGGGTCAGTAGGCGTGGCTAAAAGAATAACTGGGCGGGGACAGTGATTCGTCAAATTCCACAGGTTTATGGTTCTCATTCCCGGACCTTTATTCTTATTTCGAATTAGACATGCGTTGAAATGATAAAACCAGGCGCCAATCAAAAAAAATCTTCACATGAATGGCGGCCAATGTTGGGGTTTAAACTTAAATTATGGTCTAAAAGTATGCTTTCATTTGTCGACTCATTATTCGATTGACAGCCGCAATTTGTCAGTCATAATTCTCAACTTATTAATTTAATTGGCCAATCGCTGGCCCCGTCCACTTACGTCGTTGGCCATTGAAACCGACTCCAACAGGAAGTCCCGCTTCGATTTCAAACGGCGTTATTTTGCAAAATTTAAGGCCAGTATGGTGTAACAAACGATTAAATGGTTGGTTGTCGACCTAAACGTCGTAATTGCAGCTTCAATAAGCTGTAGTTACGACGTTTCAGTCGCCAAACAAACAATAAAGGTAAACAATATGGCGGCCAATATCGGCGTTGATAAGCTCAGGTCAGGGGTGAATAAATTGTTTGATTGGTCGGTTTATTCCTTGATTGACAGCCGCGACAGGTCAATTGTTAGTTTTGTCTTTTTAAAAAACGAACTATCTGATGGGCTAAAAGAATTATTCATACCTCAACTAACGAAATTTTGAGCACAAACCTATTTTGTATGCTTGAAGCAAAAAATTGTTCCATAAAATGTGTATCGAAATATGTTGTTGTTGTTGTTGCTTGTCATTAGATTGATTGATTGATTCAATAAATGAGGTTTAACGCCACTTATAATGGTATTTCAGTCATACAGTGCTGGCTGGAGCACCTAACAATGAATTCCTGGTATTTCTCACACCAGTACTATCACTATATCCTTTCCAAGCCTCAAGCTGCTATCGCACTTAGGTTTAAAAGTGTAAGAGACAAATGTCGGAAAGGATATTTGCCGCCGCAGGGGATCGAACCCAAGACATCCCAGATGACGATTTCAATTTGTTGAAAATTCCAAAATATTTACCTCTTTTGGTAGAAAACAATGTGGAAAATGAAGAACTTGCTTGTAACAAGCATTTTCTTCATGTTCCACTTCGTTTTCTACATCTATTTTCTTGGGGCGTAAAAAAGAAGGGATAGTGAGGAAATTTTTAAATCCTTTGTTACTTTAATATATTTTCTTTGTCATGATAACGTTTGACAAAGGAGATTATTGAATAAAACAATACAGTACTTTTCAGTACTTCCTAGAACCTTGATAACACAGGCTTCGAAAACATTCGCATTGTTACTCTAGTGTAATAACGCCCGTGTTAGTGTAATAACACCCATGTAATATCAAAATTGTTCATCGGGCTTATTTCTATTCCCGTAGGCCGTAGGTCATATTATAAAGATGTAGCTGTTTTGACGTCATGAAGGCAAGATACCGCGTGACTTTGCGGGAAGTTGTAATGTAATTGCTCTCATTATTCAATCAAAGTACTGAAAAGTACTGTAAGTTAACAAAGCATTGTGCAGTAATCGTCTTTGTCAAACATTATCATGATAAAGAAACTAGGTTAAAGTAACCAAGTAGTTTACCCATTCTCACACAATCCCTCCATTTTAACCCAAATAAAATAGTTGTAGAAAACGATGTGGAAGATGAAGAAATTGCTTTTTACAAAAACATTCAAAGTGTAACCCTGTACGGGGCTTTAGGCCACTATGACTCTGAGGTCAGTGTAAATATCAACACATTTCTGACTAAAATGTGTCTGACAAAGTAAAATTTGCTATTAACCAGAAAATTCATGAAAGGACTACTAGAACTGTACATACTATAAATGGCCACAGAAAATTAAAGAAATTCTAACATTAGCAGGCAGACCCGACCTTTGGCATAATCAATTAAACATAAACCAAAAAAATATCCACAAACCAATTAAACAGACTCTTATTGACCAGTTTAAACAAAACTGGAATGAGCAACTTAGATTATCGAACAAAGGCAGAATTTACCAGAGTTTCAAAGAAACACATGAACTAGAGGATTATTTCAAAATTCTAAACAAAAACGAATACTTACAGCTTTATAAATTTAGAACTGCAAACCATAGACTGCCAATAGAAACTGGTCGACATGATGGTACTATTCTTGAGGAAAGAGTGTGCAATTTGTGCAGCTCTGGCCAAATCGGATCTGAAAAACATTATCTGTTTGACTGTACTTTTTTCAATGAAGTTAGAAAACGAATGGTACAAAATGTACATTTACGTTCAAAAAACATCCGTTTACTACTCCAATCAAAGTCAACCCTTCATCTTAAGAACCTCAGTCATTTTGTTAAATTGATTATGAATGAATACAAATAGATTTCTAGATAATAAGTACATACACATTCAAACTAAATGCCTCCTGATCATGAAATCATGAATGAAAACTAAAACTATTTCCTTTATTGTGCTGCTTCTTTTTGTTGTTTTTGTAGGGTTTTAAACCCTTGTTATGCTAAGCTTGTTATACTCCTGGTTCTTGGTTTTGCCATGGTAATGAGTGGGGATCAGCCTGCACCTATTTGTAGCCAGATTTTAGCCTTTGCCACTGGCTTTTCCCTTCAGACCAAAATAGTATAATTTTGTATTTTCAAAATTAATATTGACCAAGTAGGTTGATTCTAATTTTTGTCGATTTATTTGTCAATTTACTCAGCATGTATTAACATGAGTTAAAATATTTGCATTATGTATATACTCAATATGTTTGTAAATAATTGTATCTTCCTGAATAATCACTGTTAGCAGCAAGTCACCAAGACATGGAATGTGCTTACTGGACTGGTTAACATTGGTGAAACTACCTCCAATCTTACACGAAGAAAAAAAAAGTAATATGTTCAAATCTAAATAAGTAGCTTATAGAAAAAAACAAAAAAAAAACTATCCACGGTTCAGTCCTAAAGCGTCGTACGAGCATCCCCGATCAAGCTGTACTTGCGATGTTTTCCTAACTTAACCGACGGTATGGTTTGTTTCGCGCGTTTCAAAAATAATCGTTAACAAAATAACCGATTTGACCATTAAACTTTTCCAACCAGTATTTAATAAGATATAGAATCTTTTTCTGTTGCGAAATATTGCTTGATCGAGTCTTGCAACAAACAAAGGAAAAAGAAAAAAAAAGAAAAAAACTTATGTAATCAATCTAAATATCTTATATGCTTGGTAAAGGGTTCCCTATTACTGTATTAAATACTAGAAATAGTAAATTACTTACGGAATTTCATTCATCAAAACCCTAATCCACGAAAACTCAACCTTTGTCTGGGAATACACATCTACAGTTACACAAGATTGGTGTCGCGTGCAACCCTTATCACTTCATGACTTGGCACTATAAATCCTGAACGATTATTTCTTTCACATCATTTCAATGCGCAAATTCACCACGACAATTATGTCTTTATATTCTGATCAACTATTATACATGAATAACTGAATTATTAATATTATACACAGTCAGAAATTCAACTTCTTCACCTTGATATCCGCAGGTGGTTTACACACAAATCAGACTGCTTTTATATACAGCCTGATTCGAGTCCAACTCAGCTGCTTTGGAACACTTTAAAGGAAAATAACATTTATATTTTTAACAGTACATGAGTTGACTTTTTGAGAATCGACTAATTAACCTCTCTGAAAAAGCTATTTTAAAAAAAAACAATAAAAAAAACAACACACAATCGTCGTTGTGGATCCAGAGCATCGTAACTTAAGTTTTAATTAAACTGTGGTTGCGGGGTTTGGGAAATACAACGTCGATCATATATTTTCTTAATCAGCGTTACCCCATTGGTACCCCAAACATCAGATGTTTGTAAATATAGACAGGTCAAGGATTTACAAACGAATGGAATTTTAATTGACCACCTCCGTGTCTTATAAAAACAAAACAACGGGATTGTGTTTACGATTTAGAACTAACCCATTAACAGACGACAAACAAACTCATACTAACCTTGGAAAAAAATTGACAATGATAATAATTGATGTTGTAATTGTTGTTGTTATCGCTTTGAATTTATTACTCATTCATAGTCATTTTCATTTTATTTGTCATAGTGCTTTTTCTTATACTAGACATGTCTTTAAATGTATTTTCATATTTCCTCCATATTCCAACCTTGTTTTTTCGTTTCGAACAAGGTCGGGATTGACGGGGATACAGCCATTATGGCACAACTTTGATGTGAATATATACCGCTACCTAACAAAATTAAACATATAATATAGCTGTTCGTAAGTGGGCATCCAAATATCGCAATTACAGCTTATCTAAGTTGTAATTGTCGTATTTGTTCCACTTCGAAACATTACTTTTGATTATTCCGCAAAATTTTTTAATCCTACGGTAATTTGACCAAATTACCTCATCTGCCACCGTATGTACTCCATAAAAAGGCTCAATCATTGACCGCATCTATCCCTCGGAAAATCTAAGATATGTCATCTCAACTATTTCAATCTACTTGTTTTACCGGAAGTATTTATTTATTCTATTTTCATAAAAGTTTTTGTATATATGTCCTTATTGTACCTTGTTGTACCTGGACGAACTAAATGATATGTTCTGTTCTGTTCTGTACTTCATTTTAACTGTTTTGCTTTTCAAATAATTTTCTATGGGTGTTTTATCAGTTGTTTTGGTGTTTGTTTGTTTGGTTGAGTGTTTGTTTGTTTGTTTCAAGGTCCTTTTTACATTTTTTCAGATATCGTGGATTGTGCTTTTGAACACAGAGATGGAAAATGTTCATTTCTTGCTAAGTGTGAAGATAAACCTCCGGGAAGCTTTTCATGCAATTGTTCAAGAGAGTACAAACAATTTTTACACTCATGCTATCGTAAGTTAGTTAAGCAACTTAACCCTTGTCATGCTGAATAAATAACCTTACTGAATTGCTGTAAAATCAAAGGGCTGAAAACACTGATAGGAATTGTGTTAAAAAGAATCAATATTTCTTACAGAAATAAATTTCATAAACAGCTCTGACAGGAAAAGTACTTATGTGCAGGCTGATCTTGGTCTACACCTCCTGCAAGAACCGGAATATTCCGGGCTCAGCATGACAAGGGCTAACTATGGCTCCGCCCACCTACTCTATTGACCGCGCCTATTGACACCGACAGTGTGTCCCGCTTCAATTTTAGACTGCGTTATTTTACCAAATTTATAGCCAGGAGCAAGTAGCATATAAGAAGAATAGTTTGTTGGCGACCTTAAGTCATCAAACCAACAGATTAACAAAATGGCGGCCAATGTCGAAGTTCAAAGCTCATTCCGGACTGAATGAATGACTTTATTGGTCGATAGATTACTTCATTGACAGCTACGATTGGTCAATTAGCCGATCGCGTGCAATGCCCACTCACCTCACCACAAAAGGGATTTCGACAGAAAAATCATATGATCGACAAATCCTTATTTTTATCTGTGTATGCATAACCCTGTTCTTCAAATTCGAAACTTGTCCAAAATCAAAGGGAGGGCATACAAAGGTATAAAGTGAGTACAATTTAAAAAGTTGCCAATCAATATGATAGAAAATTTTGTGGGAAAGAAAGAATTGCTTGTTACAAACAATTTCTTCTTTTACCACAATATTTTCTCAAGTATAATATCATATGGACGTAAACAATATAGATTGTACAGAAAACGGGTTAAAACACATATTCTATGACCACTACTTCAATAAGGGAGGTAATCGATATTACTGAAATCTAGATAAAAAAATGTCGATCGCCAAAAATTTCGCCAAAACGGTTGCTTAATACTGACATATGAGCCAGATAGTGTCTTCGCAGTAATCTGATAGGCTTAATGTGACCTTTTTTGGTTATATAGGAAAGGTTCAGCGGAATTCCAGTTTATTTTTAAATATCACGGAATTTTGTTGTCGACACTGCATGACTTCATTTACATATGACCCAAAAATAACGGAAGGTAACAAATTGAAAAGCGAAACAATTAATGTCCTAATTTATGTTTCATCAAATGGATAGCGCAAAACAATGGTAAGTGTCTATATTCGTATTAACGCTTATGACAGTTTTGGACTGATCTCTATAGAATTGAAGACCGACTAGCGAACATAACATCTGATGACATAGTGATGACGTATTGAAGACGTTGTCTGAGCATTCAAACTGAATACGCGATTCCAACGATCATTCGCACCGTGTGTATGATCCAATATTCTTCGCAACTGTCTCGGATAAATTTAACAGCATACCTAGGCTATTAGGGCATTACTCTTCAGATAAATGACCTTTTTTTTTAAAAATAAAACTACTTTTCAGAATATTGTATTAAAGTAGCATACGAGAGGGAATAAGAATAAACAAAATCTGTGACTTGGAAAAAAACAACATCGATGCCTACCTTTAAGCAGTATTGAAGTCGTCAAACCAACAAAAATGAACTTCCAGTCTAAATAAATGGTTTCATTGGTCGACTTTTTATTTGAATGACATCCGCGATTGGTCAATTCTTGCGTCTTTAAATCGGGCATTGAATACACACATAATATATATACATTCTATTCAATTTATATATGTATTTAAGAGATGAAGAGAATATTTTTTGTTTTCATGGAGGTATGAACCGAAAAAACTAATCACACTGTATGTATACGAGAAGCGGATTCATACATGAGTGTGATTAGGTTAGTCGGAAAGGATGAGTGCCGCCGTCGGGGATCGAATCCGGTAGACGGGATATGAAGTTTGAAATCCGACATCGGGCGCTAGTTATGTGAGGCATTTTGTTGGTGGCTATCCGCACTTACGTCGTTTTTGTCACCAACCAACCAATCTATTTTTTTTTTCTACACGCTTACTAGCAATTAATATTTCAAAGAAACGCCGTCGAAGTTGAACTTCCATCCGGGTTCAGTGGACGGGGCCAACGGAGTAAGTGAGCGGTGCCAGCAATTGGTTGATTGCTTTAATTGTTACTTACCTATAAACTGCTGTTATTTCTACATTTGTATGTACGAGGACCGATTGAAAAGTGTGTGGCTTGGCGCAGAAATAATTTAATTCTTAGTTTCGTTCATATTGGTCGAAAATAATAATTCATACCTCAATGAATAAAATTAGCACGCAGTCATTTTGTATGCCTCCGCACAAAATGGTTCCGTACGAAAAAATATCAAAATTTGTAAAACTTTTGCTTTTTCACTCGATGACTCGCAAATAATTCATACGGTGTGTTTAATTTGTTTTATTCATACCTCCACGAAACAAAAACTATTTTCTTCAACTCTTAAAAAGATCTCAAATAAGCATTCATATTGACGGATTTGTAGATGAAACATGATATTCACTTTGGCCTGAAAGTTGGGGTTTTTCCTCTGTTTTGATTCTCAAACTTACCCACAGTTTGATTTTCTAAACAAATGGAAAATGGTGGTCGTGACTCATTTGGGCCTAAAATGCTTATCATGAGGACATGGTTGCCACATTGGAGGAGCACGCCCGGTGTTATAGCATGGTCAATAAATTTGCCGCTGAATTCTAATGCGGCAGAGAGGGTCTTGAGAGTGACCGTCCTGGTAGGCAATTGGCTGACACCTCAAGGAACATGATCAATGAAATCCTTCATTTAATAGAGACAGATCGGCGAGTAAAACAGCAGTACATTGCTACAAAGATATGCACCTTACGAGTCGATGCAGTTATCCGTAATTATCAGCAAAAAACTAGGGTTTCAACCGTACGGATTCTGCCTGTTTACAGAAAAAGGCACGATGTAACACGCCAATGGAAAATATTGCCATGGTTCAACTGGCTCCGGAGATATTTGTAATCCTTAATGAAATAAAGGTTCACCACTTCGAACCTGAGACAAAACAACAGCCAAAACAGTGGAAACCGAGGATCACTGAAAAGGGTCAACAACATCCACTAAAAAAGTGGTTGTCACGGTTTTCTGGGACGCAAAAGGTGTTCTGCTATTTGATTATATTTCTAAAAGTCATACTATGGTGAGGGGGTATTGACTCTATGAGGCATTTTGCTGGCAAAATCATGGTGAGGAGTCGTAATAAGTTGTCCTTAGGTGTGCTATCCCATCAGGACATTCCTCAAACACTGTAGGTCACTGCTGCAATGGCTGCGTTTCAAACTGGTTAATCAACTACCTTATCGTCTGATTAAGCACCCTCTAATTCTTTCCTTAACTGTGTATATTCCCCAAGATTTAAGCCATTCCCACGCAATAACGCATTTTGCGCCCCTCAAGAAAACCCATAAGGAAAACATTTGGAAAGCAATTTCTTCAACTTCAACAATGCTTTCTTTATTCATAGGTGAAAAACTTTCATTTACTTTAAATCGTGCACTTCCTTTGAATTTGGACCAGTCAATTTTTTCCCGTCTGGTAAATTATTGATCAGAACAAGACGGTGGCCATTTTCACAATCATGATGGTGTCAAACAAGCCGTTCGCGCATTATTGGGGCTCAAGATGCTAGCTTCTACAGAAAAGATTTCAAATGCGTCAACTCTATAGGACAAATAGTGTAAGCCTGAAGGGTGACTACGTTAAAGTCTTGATGATACCGCTTCTGCCTTAAGCCGCAGACTTTTCAAGTGCGACTGTAAGAGATTGATTGAATTGGGTTTAACGCCACTTTTATCAGTATTTCAGTTATATCGCGGCGGCTGGAGCACCTATCAATGGAATTCCAATATTTTTCACACCGGTACTACCATAAGATCCTTTCCTCGCCTCCAGCTGCTATCCCACTCAGTTTTACGATTATCCGACCATCTGTGAGAGACAAATGACTGAAAGATATGTATTGCGTTATACCGATGTATCGTTTTTAAGTTTTTTAACCGATTCATATACTCTTTCAAAAAGACCCGATCATGAAAACGAACTAAACCATTTGATTATTGAGCGAGGTTGTTATAAACAAAATTTACTGTATAATAATTTAAACTTTAGTTTTGTCTATCAAAATCGGGCGATCTGATTGGTCGAAAAAACATTACTCATAACTCCATGAACAAAATTTTGAGCATGCAGCAATTTTGTATGCCTCCGCACAAAATATTCCCATACAAAAAGGTAGTAAAAGTGTAAAGTGTTTTGCTTCGCGTATTCATACAGTGTGATTAGTTTTTTTCGGTTCATACCTCCATGAAAACAAAAATATTCTCTTCATCTCTTAAATGTTTTCTTTTTTAGTTAAGAGTGAATGTATGATCGAGTATTGTTCTGCAAACTCATCTTTCCCAACAACTTGTCAAATAAAAAATTATCTACAGATGGACACATTCAGAATTTGGGTAAGTTCTTCTTTATGCTGGCCTTACTTCAGATTTTCATAAAAGAAAAATATACAGGATATGCCCTTTTGGCAGAAAAGCGCCTATTATGCACTTTGTTAATTAAAATCTCAAGGCTGGAATTTGATTCCGAAATAATTTAATTTGGTATCGATACCCTATAAATTTTAGACGTTCTGTGACTTTTTTTCATGACTCAGTTTTTTTCCGATCAAGACTTGATTAATACTTCTAATTCTAGGTTCTTTAATTAAACAAGCCGAAAATTGAAGATTGAAGAAAAAAAGTCTGGAATAAATGTAATGTAAAGCACGTTATAAGCTTTGCAAGCCCGTAACTAAGCAACCCAAAGATTACACTGACCGAAATTGAAACAAGTATACAGAGGACAATCCTAGATACATAAGTCCTGTATAAAACAATAATTCAACTTTTTGGTTTTGTCTATCAAATTCGATCGTTTTGAATGGCTGAAAAGAAATTGTTTCATAAACAACTGTGCCATAAAAATTACAAGCAGGAGGTGTAGACCAAGCTTGATCAGACTGCACTTATGTGCAGGCTGATCTTGATTTACATCTCCTGCCAAAACCGGAATATCCCGGGTTCCGCATGACAATGGTTAAGAACGGCATGCGGCACTAAATGTTTCTGCGGCGAGATCCTAATTTCATGTCTTTCAGGATTTAAGTTGTCCTTAGAATTGATTAGAATAATTATGAAAAACCCAATGAGTACTTGTACCAATGTCATGGCGTTATCACATGGTATTACCGTCACGAATGGCGTCATCTGTTCGTCTCTTCGTACAGCACTGCCTCGGAGACTCTTTTCATCTGTATTTCACTTTTTTATCGAGTTAAGGCACTATTTGTGATGAAATGCTTCATATCCGTTTTGAAGATAGTTCATGTTTTAGTGAGTGTAATTAAAGCGTTGAATTCGAAAATACCTATCGACAAGACAATCAAGAATAATCGGATTAATTTTTTCGCAAAAGCGTGAAGAAATCCACAAATTCGTTTCATAGAAAATTTTGGCAGTCCATTCGAACTTCTTGACATATTTGAATTTTCCCAATCGGCCCGAATCCAGTACAAGGTTCTGTGTTACTTTTTAGCGGTTTTGTGAGACAAAACCGGTATTTCACATCGATCAACCGGAAACAAGTTTTCACGAAGTTCCCTTTTATTTTCACGCATGCTCATAAGCTTGAAGTGAAAATCTATGTGATCGCCTCCATCTTGTTTCATCGCTGATGAAGAAAATGACTTACTTGCTGAATGCCAACAGCCTCCTTTTAGTCATGAATATCAAGGGAAATGGTTTTAAACTTCGACTTAATATATCCATGGTAAATTGTCTTATGAACTGTCTAGATGAGAGAAATAATCTCTTCGTGTTTCAAGATAGAATCTAGGTCAGTGGTTAGTGGAGTAGGCGAACACATGTAAACAAACTCCTAACTCTGTATGTTAGTTTTGACCTGGCAGGACTGAGCAAATTTACACCCCGTTTCAACAGAATATGTTACAAGTAACACTGCTATAGTCGCGATTCAAGTGCCTATTTATCCCCACCGAATAAAAAAAACCTTTTACCTCTCGAATTCGACTATATCTTTGAAACGAACATGTAGTACTGTACTTCAATTGTAATAATGATATGCTCAAAGCAAAAAAATGAATGTTGGCTTTGATTGCTTTACCTTTCATCATTTAACCTTTTACCACACAACCACAAACTTTCACGCACTGATGAAATAATACTAAAGAAAATGTTGTGATGAAATCAAATAGCAATTTCGGTAAACAGTAAAAGTGTCATGATTAATTGAATGGGGTATTAACGCAACTTTTTAAAGTATTTCAGTTATATCAGGGCGGCTGGAGCTCCTAACCATGGATTCCTGGTAGTTCTCACACCAGTATTACCACTACATTTTTATCGATCAGCCAGCTGCTCATCCCACTTAGATGTGCGATTTATTTACTCATCTTGATGATACATGTCGGCATTATTGAGCGCGGTTACTGATAAGCCGGAAAAACCGCTCTCAGGACTTTCAGTCCTTTGATTCTTATTTATATATGTACATGTTATGTTAAGTGATTTCAGGTCAATTTTGTTTATACAGGTATAGATCATTCACTCTAACTTGTAAATCTATACCTACATTTTCTTTCAGCCTATCGAGATAATAGGCAGGGGTTGTGAAAACGACATGAGATACAAGTATAACCGTCATACAGGTGTAATATGGGCGGACAGAGGTTGCTGTGCTAATTTCCTGATCTGTAGATGCGACAATTATCCAGAATTATGTACACAATTTGACCCAGCTTGTCACGATCCGGCATCGCCTGGAGCATGTGACAAGGATATGATTTAAGATTATCCGTTCCAATACAGACGACAATTCGAGCAAAATAACACCCCAACTTTAACCCATTCCAACTCAAACCCTCCTTTTTACGCCCCTCGAGAAAAAGCCTTGGAAAACATTGTGGAAAATGAAGAAATTGCTTGTATCAAGCAATTTCTTCATTATCCACAATGTTTTCTATACTAAAAGACGAAAAAATTCAAAATTCCATCAACTTGAAATTGTCGTCTGCAGCTTCTTTCAATTTGGACCAGTCCAAAATTTTGCTGTGTTGGAATGGGTTAAAGCTCCATTAGCATATGCCCATACAATAGAATTTTAGACTGGACCAAATTGAAAGAAGCTGCAGACGACAAATTCAAGAGGGTGGAATTTGAAATTATTTGGTCTTTTTTAAAGATAGATAACAAGGTGGACAACTAAGAAATTGCTTGTAAAAAGCAATTTCTTCATTATCCCCAATGTTTACCAAAGCTTTTTTTTCCTTAGGGGCGTAAAAAGGAGGAATTGTTTGGGAATGGGTTATCTCGTCATCTTCAAGTGAATAAATCAACAAAAGGCATCAAAAATATGTCATTTCTAATTTGAACACACATGAAAAAAAATCACGTAGTCCAGGCCCGAATAGTATAGCTACATTAAAAATTCTGGCCGAACACTTGATAAAAAGTTGGTGGAGACTAATCTTTACCTGAATTGTTGGCCTATACTTATTTTGTGTGCCGATTTGCCGAAAGGTTACTGGAACCTAAACTCTTTCCTGTTCAAAGCCGGGATTTTTACATTGCTGTGATTTTATACTTGAGAAAACATTGTAGAAAAAGAAGAAATTGCTTGTACCAAGCAATTTCTTCTTTTCCAACAATTTTTTTCTACCACAAAGGAGGATTTAATTTCGAATTGCATCCAGTTTTCATTGCAGTCTGCAACCTCCTTCAATTAGGACCAGTCTAGAATTTCAAAAAAACGGGAAAGGCTTAGAGAAGCTGAAGCGCAGTCCTCCATTTTTAAATTTGTTTGTCGGCAGGATTCGTCTTGTGAACTCGCAGTTTCTTCGGTGCCACATGTAAACAGATAAAAGTGAGGCTTTGCCTATTTTTTTTTTTTTTTTTTTTATTTATCAGTTTTTACCCATTCCCACTCAATCCCTCCTTTTTAATCCACTGAAGATAAAGCTTCAGAAAGTATTGTGAAAATGAAGAAATTGTTTGTATCAACAACAAAAATTGATCACACTAAGTGTGATCAGGTTTATCGGTTCATACCTCCATGAAAACAAAAATAATTCTTCATTTCTTATAAATTAATACGATCGAGCAAAATTGGTAAGTATTTTACAAATTTTGATACCATTTTGTATGGAACTATTTCATTCGGAAGCATACAAAATAGCTGAGTACTCAAAAATTTGGAGCTGTGAATAACTTTTTTGACCAATCAGAACGCTCGTTTTTGATAGACAAAACTAACATTTAAATTGTATGTGTATAAAAAGAAAATATCAAGGCCCTGAAAATAAGTGCAAGCATGTAAAGGTTTAGATAAGAATTGTCTCTATTCTTTTTTGATAGTTCATACAAGTATATTTTGTCCTTCACTGGTAAAGGTTAAGCCCATTCCAAAATGCTTCTACTCATAGAAATCAATTTCTTCTTTTCCCATAACAATTCTACCCACAGAGACAAAGAATTTTTAACTTAAATTTCTTCCAATTTGGCCGAAAATTTTGTCATTAGGTAATTCGTTAAATACTTTAACAATTTTTAGCTAAAAAAGCGTCAGCTTTTGAGAGCTTAAGTTAACAGACAAAATTTTGAGTTCTTCTCAAAGTTAAATGAGTGCAAACTGCCACTGGATGCTTAAGCATTAAATCCATTAAATGCATACGCGATAAAAAGCAGTTTTTATGTCTTTCAGGAATATTACAAACTCCGCCTGCAAGTTCATCTCCTAGGTGTTTTTTGGCTCACTTGAGCACATCATATATAAAATGACTCTAAATAGAGTCTTCAAAGAAGATGAAGACAACAATTTCAAATCGTTGACAATTCTAAAATATTTATCTCTCTGGGTAGAAAACAATGTAGGAAATGAAGAAATTGCTTGTAGCAAGCAATTTTCTCATTTCCCACATTGTTATACATGTCTATTTCTTAAATAGCTTAAAAGAGGGATTGTGTGGGAATGGATTAACTCCTTGGTTACTTGACCTGGTTTAGTTATCATGAGATCCTTCGACAAAGAAGATTACTTAAAAAGATGATTTGCTAGCTTATTGTACTTTCAGTACTTTGATTTATAATGAAATGTTGTCTGTATTAGAAATTGTATCCGAAACTACTGAAAGAAGTTAAGTTCTTCAAAAACAAGCTACCTATATTATTTATTTTTGGCTTCTTTGTAAAAAGGGAATAATGTTTTGTTCTTTCTTTTGCTTACTGTATGAATATACAAAGTGCGAAAGCAAAATTTTGTTCATGGAAGTACTGAAAATGAATTTAAGCCCATGGAAAAGCTCCAATTTTAATAGGCGAAATTAAGATAATTATTTTTTTTTTTTTTTGCAAATGAACCGTCATTCTTTTTTACCAAATTTCGCAAGATAATTCTTTATTTCGTCAAAAATATCCTTTTCAAAACCATTGTAATTATTTTAGACGGTTGTGAAATTTCATGAGTAAATCATTCATTATTTCTGAAAAGCAGAAATTGACAGATCGGGAGTTTAATGAAAAGTTTAGTGTTTTTTTGTTTTGTTTTGTGTTGTTTTGTTTTGTTTTTTCTTTCAGTAGTTTCTGTTTGGTTCATACCAACTTTATACTCTAAGTGCTTCCAGTCTAAATTCATGATTTTATTGGTTCGACATTGGTCGAGGAAATGACGGTTTTATGAATTGTCGACAGTTGCCTTCTAAAACATGGTGGATACAGTTTGGCGTGGCTGTATTTTGAATGTAATAAAAGCCAACCTTCGACTTCATGGTTGGTGAGACCTTTATGAGAAACGCGGAGCTTTACGTTTGAATCTTTATGTGTGATTTGAATTGAATATATGTTTCGTTTCGATTTTTATTCAGCTTCATCAATCATTCGACGGTATGCGACCTAAACCTCGTAACTACAGCTTATTCAAGCTGTAGTTATGATGTTTTGGTCGATCACCGACGAAATCACACAGAACGTTTCAACGGCTCTTTTGTTTGCAAATTATGTTTAACGGAGTATGAATTTGTTTTTCTTGTAAATATTTTTCAGTGTAACCAAGATAAATAAAAGACCCGTCTTTATATCTGGGAATTACAATAACTGGCTTTACTACAATTTATGTAAAACAAATCAATTCAGTTTTCTCAACTAATGCTAAATGTTGAAAATCGTTGCAATGATTGCAATTGACAAATTAATCTTAAAGTGAAATCGTCATACATTTCATCTTATATGAAGTCGCGATATATTTTCCTCTACGATTTTAAATTTCTAATTTTGGAGTGAAATCGTACAGTTTAATTTTAAAGGAAATCGTAGAGTTGAATTTTAAAGTGAAATAGTTTTGTCAACTGCTTTATAGAGATATACTGCGACCCCATGTGTTTCTTACAGCTTGTTTATTAAATCTAATGCAGACAGTCTTAGAATAATAAATACAAAAGTAAGAGTTGCTTTTTGGAAATTTTACGAATCAAAAGCTGGTGAATGTGTGTCGATCTATGCACCAATCGCGGCTTTCGATCAAAGAATCAATCAACAAATCAAATCATTTATTTACACTGCAAGTGAATTCCGGCATTGGCCGACATTTATGTGAAGTAGTTTCGTTTGTTAAGTGTCTTTGACATGGTAACTACAGCTCATTCGAGCTGTAGTTATGGCGTATAGATCGCGAAACAACATTTTACTTATTTTGCTACCTGATACAGACCATACGTTTTACAAAATAAAGCCGTTCAATATTGCAGTGGAATTTCTTGTCGGAGCTCTGTGGGCGGGACCAGCGATCAGCCAGTTGACCCATCCCTGGCCCTGCCCACTAACTTCGTTAGCCCAACCCATTGACTCCGACAGGAGTCCCGATTCGATTTTAAACGGCGTGCGTTGGAAAATCTTATGGCAAGTAGCATGTAACAAGAAAGTGGTACAGTAGGTTGGCGAGATAAATATCGTAACTACAGCTTGAATAAGCTGTAGTTACGATGTTTAAGCCGCCAAACCAACTTAAAAGGTTGGCAAAAATGGCGGCCAATGTAGGAGATCAAAACTTATTTCTGGTCTGAATGAAAGATTTCATCGGTCGACTTTTAATTTGATTGTAAGTTGCTATCAGTCGATTCCCAGATATAGTGGCGATGTTGAAAATACAATCTTCCTTCCGTGAGCGGATAATTTTGATTAACGAATATATCGTCAGGCGGCTACAAAAACCTAGTAAATACAGCCTATATAAGCTGGTGTTATGAGGTTTTGATCGCCAGACGACGTCACGTTAATCTTTAAAGTCAAAGTAACGCTATCTACGATTCAACGGCTCTTTTGTTTCCAAATCATGTTTAACGGAGTATGAATTTGTTTTTCATGTAAATATTTTTTAGTGTAACCAAGATAAATAAAACACCCGTCTTTATCTGGGAATTACAATAACTGGCTTTACTACAATTTATGTAAAACAAATCAATTCAGTTTTCTCAACTAATGTTAAATGTTGAAAATCGTTGCAATGATTGCAATTGACAAATCAATCTTAAAGTGAAATCGTCATACATTTCATCTTATATGAAGTCACGATATATTTTCCTCGACGATTTTAAATTTCTAATTTTGAAGTGAAATCGTACAGTTTAATTTGGAAAGGAAATCGTAGAGTCGAATTTTAAAGTGAAATGGTTTTGTTAACTGCTATATAGAGATAGATTGCGACCCCATGTGTTTCTTACAGATTGGTTATTTTAATGCAGACAGTCTTGGAATAATAAATACAAAAGTAAGTGTTGCTTTTTGGAAATTTTACGAATCAAAAGCTGGTGAGTGTGTGTCGATCTAACCACCAAAATAATCATCGCGGCTTTCGATCAAAGAATCAATCAACAAATCAAATCATTAGTTTAGAATGCAAATGAATTCCGGCATTGGCCGACATTTATGTGAAGAAATTTTACTTGTTAAGTGTCTTTGACCTGGTAACTACAGCTAATTCAATCTGAAGTTATCTGAAGCGTATAGATCGCGAAACAATATTTTACATATTTTGCTACCTGATACTGACCATACGTTTTACAAAATAAAGCCGTTAAATATTGCAGTGGAATTTCTTGTCGGAGCTCTGTGTGCGGGACCAGCGATCAGCCAATTGACCCATCCCTGACCCCGCCCACTAACTTCGTTAGCCCAACCCATTGACTCCGACAGGAAGTCCCGATTCGATTTTAAACGGCGTACGTTGGAAAATCCGATGGCAAGTAGCATGTAACAAGAAAGTGGTACAGTAGGTTGGCGAGATAAACGACGTAACTACAGCTTGAATAAGCTGTAATTACGATGTTTAAGCCGCCAAACCAACTTAAAAGGTTAGCAAAAATGGCGGCCAATGTAGGAGATCAAAACTTATTTCTGGTCTGAATGAAAGATTTCATCGGTCGACTTTTAATTTGATTGTAAGCTGCTATCAGTTGATTCCCAGATATAGTGCCGATGTTGAAAATACAATCTTCCTTCCGTGAGCGGATAATTTTGATTAACGAATATATCGTCAGGCGGCTACAAAAACCTAGTAAATACAGCCTATATAAGCTGGTGTTATGAGGTTTTGTCGCCAGAAGACGTTGCGTTAATCTTTAAAGTCAAAGTAACGCTATCTACAATTGAACAACTCAAAAGATACCAGGCTCATAAAAGGCTATATTTTTACGTCTAATAACATCAAAATTACACAATATTTAAAATATTTAAAGATATATTTTTCTTATTTTTTAAAAGAAAATGTTAGTATTCGTTAGTGCATGGACAAATATTATTGATGTTTAGATATTAATTTTCCTCTTGTTTCGGTGAAAATGCTCGTTATTTTAATGAAAAAAAAATGACCCAAAAATCCAACAGAACGTTAAGTTTCCAGACCAAACCATTCACTAAAAGGCCTTTAAAACTAATCTAAGAGCCAGAGGAGACATCCTTATTAAATAAATTGTCATTTTGGGGATAGATTTATTACTTTTATGTTGAATTGTTTAAGCGTTACTGAGACTTACTACCATTTTTTTCTTACTTCACTACTCATAATATTGATTATTGTGACAAAGAACCATTCCTCTATATCTAAAAAAAAATTGTTAACCATTTATTGTAGATGACTTAGACTGGGTTACTGCCCTAGATAGAATTGATACTAGATAGCGGGTTACGTATCTAGTCTAGACCATGTTGTTTATGTACCTAGTCTATTTCCTTCTACTTTTTTGTCCATTATTTATTTGTGAGCTGAATCTCCTATTAAAAATACCGTGATCTATTACTTGTTTGTTATCTCTGTGCGTTCGTGTGTTTGGGCTTTATCGACGCTTTGCTCATATCTCATGATAAGTATTAAAAAATGAAAAGTGATGGCTGATTCAGCTGTTCGAACTTCCGGTTTGACTTGTCGAATATTCATAAACGTAAGAAACTATACCCCAAAGTATATTTTAAATTGTAAGTCACATAAGATAGAAAAAATCGTAAGAAATGTAAAGAATTGCATGTCAAAGCAATTTCTCCTTTTTTATGTTTTGTCTCTTGAATTGTTCATGCTTTTTTCTTTCGGTGCGACAAATTCAGGAATTGTATTGTACTGGTTTGAATGTTCGTTCGCGAAGTTTGAAGACAGATAAGCACACTGAAAAAGTGAAGTTTTAAGTCCAAAAAGGGTTAAAACTCGACTAAAATAAATATAATTGTAATGAATCTTTTCCTAGAACATGATATGGTAATCACAAAAGCACGTACAAAGTTTCAAAGCAATGGCGTTAGTAGAAAGAGAGTAATTAAAGATATATGACAATTGCACGTAAGGTTTAACTATGAATTTCTAAGTCCTAAATGGGTAAAAAAATCCACTAAAATGAATGTCAGAGTAATTGATCTATATCTAGAGGATTATGTTATTGTCACAAAAACATATGCAAAGTTTCAAAGCAATAGCATTGGTAGAAAGAACGTTATCTAAGATCTATGACAGTTGCACACAAGGTTTAACAAAGAGTTTCTAAATCCAAAAAGGATTAAAACTCCGCTATAATAAATGTAATTGTAATGAAACCTTGTCTAGTGAATGATATAATTGTCACAAAAACATGTGCAAAGTTTCAAAGCAATAGAATAAGGAGAAAGAGAGTAATTAAAGATATATGACAATTGCACGTAAGGTTTAAGTAGGAATTTCTAATACCGAAAAGAGTTAAATTTCCACTAAAATGTGCAAAGTTTCAAAGCAATAGCATT